>JAIOJX010000031.1:123990514-125190514 GCA_022376925.1 Tragulus kanchil
TCAGTATTACTCACATTGTCTTTAAAAATGTCCCATGAAAAGCTTTCAACATTGTGAAATGTTACAGAAATGCACATCAAAACCAAAATGAGGTTTCAGCACATAGCACTCAGGAAGGTCTTTGTCAAAGAGTCTACACACTTTAAAGCCAGACTGTGGAGAAATGGGAACCCACCTACACCAACGCCTGCCATGTTCAGTTGTTAACAGCCAGGTGGAGGAGAGGGAGGAGGTTCCTGAAACCAGTGAGAAAGGAATGAAATCAGCAAGCTCCCTAACCCCAGACAGAAAAGGGAACTCCAAGTCCACAAAAGAGCTACATGGAAGGACAGAAACTCCAAACCTCTTGAGGAAAATACATACAGAGCACACATAAATCACACAAGTTCCTTTTGATTCCACTATTAAAATAAAATAAAAAACAAATTGAACCAAAGGAAACTCATTAACCTCAAAAACCTCAGGCAAACACGAGGGTAAAACAAAGATAATCCTCAGGAAAAGAAATGTTTGCACCAAAATAAAACTAAGGAATTCATTCGCAAAACATGCAAACCACTCATGCTGCACAAAAGAAAAATAAGCAGGCCAAAGATCTAAGTGGACATTTCTCCCAAGAAGTCATCCTGGATGGCCACAAAGCATATGAAGAGATGCTCACATCACTAATTGTTAGAGAAATGCCCAATTAAAACTAGAACTGGGTATCTTCTCAAACCTGCCAGAATGGCCTTTGTCAAAAAACCCTACAAACAGGGCTTCCCTGGTGGTCCAGTGGTAAAGACTCTGCCTTGCAGTACAGGGGTCACTGGTTTGACCACTGGTCTGGAAAGATCCCATGTGCCTAGAAACAGATGGGCTGTTGTGTCTGGTTAGGAGCCAGTGCTCTGGAGGGCATGCGCCCAGAGCTAGTGCTCTGCCACGAGAGAGGCCACTGTGATCTGAGGGCCACACATGCCAAAGAATAAAGATGTATGAAAATAAATTAATAAATAACCAATAAAATAGGCCAAATTTTTAAAAAAACATTATATTGAAAAGAAACTGCAAAAAAAAAAAGAAACTGCAATGAGGTATCTGCTCAGTCTCTCAGAATGACCAACTTCCAAAAGATCTACAAAGATAAAGTGCTGCTGAGGAAAAGGGGAAAGGAGTCCTCCTCCACTGTGGGCAGGGATGCAAATGGGTGGGTGCAGCCAGGAAGGAAAACAGTGTGGAAACACCCTAAGAGACTAAACAGAGAGTCACCACCTGTAGCGACCTGGAGAGGTAAACAACAGAACACTCCCGTATCCTTGCCTGGAGAATCCCGTGGACAGAGCAGCCTGGTGGGCTATAGTCCACGGGGTCCCAAAGAGTCGAAACGACTATCACTCTCCTGTAGTCTACCCTTTGCCTGAGGTCCAGAGAAATTTGTAATTTAAAATGATACATGCACTGCTATTTTCAGGGCAGCACTATTGACAACATATAAAACAGCATCAACCAAAATGTCTATCAGAGAAATGATATATAACTAATCCATCTAGACACCGGAATACGTACAGCTTCAAAAGGAATGAAAAAAATGCCACTGTCAGCGGGTTGGATGGACCAAGAGAGTTACCACACCAAGTGACGTCAGAGAGGGAAAGAGAAATACATCACAGGTGGAATTTATGAATTTGTATAAATTAATATGTAAATAGAAATAGACTGGCAGACCTAGAAGGGCTTCTCAGGTGGCTCAGAATTAAAGAATCCATCTACAATGGAGGAAATGCAGGAGATGCAGGTGCAATCCCTGGGTTAGGAGGATCCCTTGGAGGAGGGCATGGCAGCCCACTCCAGTATTCTTGCCTGGAGAATTCCATGGACAGAGGAGCCTGGTGGGGAGCATGGGGTCACAAAGAGTCTGACGCGACTGAAGTGACTGAGCTGCACACACCCACTTAGAAAATCAACATGTGATTTAAGAAGAAAAAAAAAAGATAAAAAAAGGAAGGGCAGGGGCTTCCCTGGTGGCCCAGTGGGTAAGGACACCGCCTTGCAGTGCAAGGGGCGCCAGTTCGATCCCTGGCCTGGGAAGATCCCACGTGCGGGGCGCCGGTTCGATCCCTGGCCTGGGAAGATCCCACGTGCCGTGGGGCGGCTGGACCGATGTGTCCAATGCGCCGGAGCTCTGGAGCGCATGCGCCCACGGCCGGCGTTCTGCGACAACAGAGGCCGCCGTGATGGGAGGCCCACAGGGGCCAAAGAACAAAGAAGGATGAAAATTGATAAATGAAATACCAATAGAAGTGGCCCGCCCAATCCCTTTCCTCCCCAACCCGCCTCCCCCCCAAAATAAATAAAACACTTTAAAAAAAAAAAGAAAAGGAAGGGGAAGTCTGGCGGATTTGGGTCGCTGTGTGGCAGTAAACAACGAAACCTGTAAAAATTTTGTTTAAAAAACCTGCAAAAATAATAATCAATGAAATCTGTATGGGAAAAAGGAAGGGGAAGGGAAACGTTAAGAAGTTGGAGTTAACATATACACAGTGCTTATTATGAAGTTGGTAATCCAAAAGGACCTAGTCAATAACACATGAAGTCTACGGAACACACAGAAAAAATCGATATGGGAAAAGAGCCGTTAAAAAAAAAAGATATTCGTTCATGTATAACTTTGACCAAACTCCTGTATACCTAAAACAAACAATATCGGAAATCAACTTTTCTCCAATAGAACGTAAACGCTCAATTACAACAACAAAAAAAAACAGCGGAGTATGGAGAAATGCTGCTGCCTTGTGGCCGCTTTTGGTAACAACAACTGAAAAACCTGAGCTCCTGGGCCCTTGACCTAAACCAGGTGTGTGGGGATGTAAGGAAAACACCTGCCCTCAACAGATGTCCTCGGGTAGGTCCTGGAAAAAGAATTCAAAACAGAGCAGACGGTCAAGAGGACAATCTCTGGAGGTCAGTCTTACTCATAGTGCTTTTTTTTTTTTTTTTAAATCTCATGAACATATTTTACATCATGAAATCTTACAGAAATGCCAATCAAAACTGCAATGAGCTGTCACCTCACACAGGCTAGAATGGACATCAGCAAATAGTCTAAAACCTATAAACGCTGGCGAGGTTCTGGAAAGAAGGGAACCCTCCTCCACTGATACCAGCAACAGCCAGTCCATAGGACAGGGTGAAGGTTCCTCAAACGAGTGAAAAGAGAATGAAATTGTGGACACTTCATCACCCCAAAGGAAAAAAGAGAACTCCAAGTTGACTAAAGAACTAAACAGAGGGCCAGTAATCTAAATCTTCTGAAGAAAATATAGGCAGAAAACTCTCTGAGAGAAATTCCAACTCTTTCTCATCTACCTCTTAGAGTCACGAAAAGTAACTCTAAACAAAAGAGACCTCATTGACCTTAAAAGCATTTGTACAGAAAGGGGAACCATAAAGGGAAAAAACGGATAACTATCAGAATGGTAAGAATTCAGTGAATATTAATTGATAAATATTAAGTGTCCATCAGCACAATTTTTCCAGTTGTTGTTATGAATACACACGTTATGACTCATCCAGAAACCGTCCTCTTCTCAGTCCCTGGAAAACCTGTCTCCATAAAGCCAGTCTCTGGTGTCAAAATGTCGGCACTGCTGCTCTGTAGCATAACAAGAAGATACCTGACAGTACTGACCACTATAACCAAAACGGGCTACATGTGAAACTGGTTTTTCTTTTTCTACAACAGCAAGATCTTTCTTATGTAGAGTTCCAACATAAATACAAATTAGAATAATACGAAGCATTTTTCAAGGTGAACTAGTTAGATTTTGGGGGAATAAAAATCCAGGAAAAAACCCAGCATGTACTTATTTCTAGACAAATGAAGGTTTTGTGGGTATTATTTTAGCCCCAAATTATGTGCTTTGTTTCTATTTACAGATAATGAGAAGTCTGGAGATATTTTCCCCCTAAAATTTAAATAACATTTTCTGTAAAGAAAACAAAAAGATCTCAAATGAGCTATCTTTATACTTCAAGAAACTATAATAAATAAGAAACTGAGCTTAAAGTTAGCAGAAGAAAAGAAACACTAAAAATCAGAGAAGTGAAATAAAGGCCAGAAAAACCATAAGACGGATCAGTGAAACCAGGAGTTTATTATCTGAAAAGAAAACATTGTATTACTCACCACTGGCAGGAACATGAGGGAAGCTAACTTTCAGTCAGGCACCTAAGGCTTTCCCCAGCTCACCACAGTCCTCGATTCCAACGCTGGCGAGGTTCTGGAAAGAAGGGAACCCTCCTCCACTGATACCAGCAACAGCCAGTCCATAGGACAGGGTGAAGGTTCCTCAAACGAGTGAAAAGAGAATGAAATTGTGGACACTTCATCACCCCAAAGGAAAAAAGAGAACTCCAAGTTGACTAAAGAACTAAACAGAGGGCCAGTAATCTAAATCTTCTGAAGAAAATATAGGCAGAAAACTCTCTGAGAGAAATTCCAACTCTTTCTCATCTACCTCTTAGAGTCACGAAAAGTAACTCTAAACAAAAGAGACCTCATTGACCTTAAAAGCATTTGTACAGAAAGGGGAACCATAAAGGGAAAAAACGGATAACTATCAGAATGGTAAGAATTCAGTGAATATTAATTGATAAATATTAAGTGTCCATCAGCACAATTTTTCCAGTTGTTGTTATGAATACACACGTTATGACTCATCCAGAAACCGTCCTCTTCTCAGTCCCTGGAAAACCTGTCTCCATAAAGCCAGTCTCTGGTGTCAAAATGTCGGCACTGCTGCTCTGTAGCATAACAAGAAGATACCTGACAGTACTGACCACTATAACCAAAACGGGCTACATGTGAAACTGGTTTTTCTTTTTCTACAACAGCAAGATCTTTCTTATGTAGAGTTCCAACATAAATACAAATTAGAATAATACGAAGCATTTTTCAAGGTGAACTAGTTAGATTTTGGGGGAATAAAAATCCAGGAAAAAACCCAGCATGTACTTATTTCTAGACAAATGAAGGTTTTGTGGGTATTATTTTAGCCCCAAATTATGTGCTTTGTTTCTATTTACAGATAATGAGAAGTCTGGAGATATTTTCCCCCTAAAATTTAAATAACATTTTCTGTAAAGAAAACAAAAAGATCTCAAATGAGCTATCTTTATACTTCAAGAAACTATAATAAATAAGAAACTGAGCTTAAAGTTAGCAGAAGAAAAGAAACACTAAAAATCAGAGAAGTGAAATAAAGGCCAGAAAAACCATAAGACGGATCAGTGAAACCAGGAGTTTATTATCTGAAAAGAAAACATTGTATTACTCACCACTGGCAGGAACATGAGGGAAGCTAACTTTCAGTCAGGCACCTAAGGCTTTCCCCAGCTCACCACAGTCCTCGATTTCGAGAGTAGCTGTAGGTCAGGCAAAACTGGATCAAGTTCCCATAAAACAAAATCAAACACAACAGATACCAACTCTACTCTGATAGAAAAGAAAAATTAGCCAAACAAGTGAAGCATGAAAAATGCTGCCTCCTTGTGGCCGCTTTTGGTAACAGCAACTGAAAAACCTGGGTTTTCTCTGCAAGGAGAAACACCTGTCCTCAACAACTGTCCTCCGTATGTCCGAGAAAATCCAAAACAGGGCAAACAATCAACAGGTCAGTCTCTGAACCTCAGTATTACTCACATTGTCTTTAAAAATGTCCCATGAAAAGCTTTCAACATTGTGAAATGTTACAGAAATGCACATCAAAACCAAAATGAGGTTTCAGCACATAGCACTCAGGAGGGGCTTTGTCAAAGAGTCCACACACTTTAAAGCCTGGGGAGACTGTGGAGAAACGGGAGCCCTCCCACACCAACGCCGGCCATGCTCAGTTGTTAACAGCCAGGTGGAGAAGAGGGAGGAGGTTCCTGAAACCAGTGAGAAAGGAATGAAATCAGCAAGCCCCCTAACCCCAGACAGAAAAGGGAACCTAAGTCCACGAAAGAGCTACATGGAAGGACAGAAACTCCAACGTCTTGAGGAAAATACATGCAGAGCACACATAAATCACACAAGTTCCTTTTGATTCCACTATTAAAATAAAATTTAAAAAACTGAACCAAAGGAAACTCATTAACCTCAAAAACCTCAGGCAAACACGAGGGTAAAATAAAGATAATCCTCAGGAAAAGAAATGTTTGCACCAAAATAAAACTAAGGAATTCATTCGCAAAACATGCAAACCACTCATGCTGCACAAAAGAAAAATAAGCAGGCCAAAGATCTAAGAGAACATTTCTCCCAAGAAGTCATCCTGGATGGCCACAAAGCACATGAAGAGATGCTCACATCACTAATTGTTAGAGAAATGCCAATTAAAACTAGAACTGGGTATCTTCTCAAACCTGCCAGAATGGCCTTTTGTCAAAAAACCCTACAAACAGGGCTTCCCTGGTGGTCCAGTGGTAAAGACTCTGCCTTGCAGTGCAGGGGGCGCTGGTTTGATCCCTGGTTTGGAAAGATCCCACGTGCCTAGAAACAGATGGGCTGTTGTGTCTGGTTAGGAGCCAGTGCTCTGGAGGGCATGCGCCCAGAGCTAGTGCTCTGCCACGAGAGAGGCCACTGTGATCTGAGGGCCACACATGCCAAAGAATAAAGATGTATGAAAATAAATAAATAACCAATAAAATAGGCCAAATTTTTAAAAAAACATTATATTGAAAAGAAACTGCAAAAAAAAAAGAAAAAGAAACTGCAATGAGGTATCTGCTCAGTCTCTCAGAATGACCAACTTCCAAAAGATCTACAAAGATAAAGTGCTGCTGAGGAAAAGGGGAAAGGAGTCCTCCTCCACTGTGGGCAGGGATGCAAATGGGTGGGTGCAGCCAGGAAGGAAAGCAGTGTGGAAGCACCCTAAGAGACTAAACATAGAGTCACCACCTGAAGCGACCTGGAGAAGGAAATGGCAGACCACTCCCGTATCCTTGCCTGGAGAATCCCATGGACAGAGCAGCCTGGTGGGCTATAGTCCAGGGGGTCCCAAAGAGTCGAAACGACTATCACTCTCCTGTAGTCTACCCTTTGCCTGAGGTCCAGAGAAATTTGTAATTTAAAATGATACATGCACTGCTATTTTCAGGGCAGCACTATTGACAATATATAAGACAGCATCAACGAAAATGTCTATCAGAGAAATTACATACAACTGATCCATCTAGACACCGGAATACGTACAGCTTCAAAAGGAATGAAAAAAATGCCACTGTCAGCGGGTTGGACGGACCAAGAGAGTTACCACACCAAGTGACGTCAGAGAGGGAAAGGGAAATACATCACAGGTGAAATTTATGAATTCGTACAAACTAATATGTAAATAGAAATAGACTGGCAGACCTAGAAGGGCTTCTCAGGTGGCTCAGAATTAAAGAATCCATCTACAATGGAGGAAATGCAGGAGATGCAGGTGCAATCCCTGGGTTGGGAGGATCCCTTGGAGGAGGGCATGGCAGCCCACTCCAGTATTCTTGCCTGGAGAATTCCATGGACAGAGGAGCCTTGTGGGGAGCATGGGGTCACAAAGAGTCTGACGCGACTGAAGTGACTGAGTTGCACACACCCACTTAGAAAATCAACATGTGATTTAAGAAGAAAAAAAAAAGATAAAAAAAGGAAGGGCAGGGGCTTCCCTGGTGGCCCAGTGGGTAAGGACACCGCCTTGCAGTGCAAGGGGCGCCAGTTCGATCCCTGGCCTGGGAAGATCCCACGTGCGGGGCGCCAGTTCGATCCCTGGCCTGGGAAGATCCCACGTGCCGCGGGGCGGCTGGACCGATGTGTCCAATTACCGAGCTGGAGCTCTGGAGCGCATGCGCCCAGAGCCAGTGCTCTGCGACAACAGAGGCCACCGTGATGGGAGGCCCACAGGGGCCAAAGAACAAAGAAGGATGAAAATAGATAAATGAAAGACCAATAGAAGTGGCCCGCCCAATCCCTTTCCTCCCCAACCCGCTCCCCCAAAATAAATAAAACACTTTAAAAAAAAAAAAAGGAAGGGGAAGTCTGGCGGATTTGGGTCGCTGTGTGGCAGTAAACAACAAAACCTGTAAAAATTTTGTTTAAAAAACCTGTAAAAATAATAATCAATTAAATCTGTATGGGAAAAAGGAAGGGGAAGGGAGACGTTAAGAAGTTGGAGTTAACATATACACAGTGCTTATTATGAAGTAGGTAATCCAAAAGGACCTAGTGAATAACACATGAAGTCTACGGAACACACAGAAAGAATCGATATGGGAAAAGAGCCGTTAAAAAAAAAAGATATTCGTTCATGTATAACTAAACCAAGTTCCTGTATACCTAAAACAAACAATATCGGAAATCAACTTTTCTCCAATAGAACATAAACGCTCAATGACAACAACAAAAAGAAAAAACAGCGGAGCACAGAGAAATGCTGCCGCCTTGTGGCCGCTTTTGGTAACAACAATTGAAAAACCTGCGCTCCTATCACAGGTGAAATTTATGAATTCGTACAAACTAATATGTAAATAGAAATAGACTGGCAGACCTAGAAGGGCTTCTCAGGTGGCTCAGAATTAAAGAATCCATCTACAATGGAGGAAATGCAGGAGATGCAGGTGCAATCCCTGGGTTGGGAGGATCCCTTGGAGGAGGGCATGGCAGCCCACTCCAGTATTCTTGCCTGGAGAATTCCATGGACAGAGGAGCCTTGTGGGGAGCATGGGGTCACAAAGAGTCTGACGCGACTGAAGTGACTGAGTTGCACACACCCACTTAGAAAATCAACATGTGATTTAAGAAGAAAAAAAAAAGATAAAAAAAGGAAGGGCAGGGGCTTCCCTGGTGGCCCAGTGGGTAAGGACACCGCCTTGCAGTGCAAGGGGCGCCAGTTCGATCCCTGGCCTGGGAAGATCCCACGTGCGGGGCGCCAGTTCGATCCCTGGCCTGGGAAGATCCCACGTGCCGCGGGGCGGCTGGACCGATGTGTCCAATTACCGAGCTGGAGCTCTGGAGCGCATGCGCCCAGAGCCAGTGCTCTGCGACAACAGAGGCCACCGTGATGGGAGGCCCACAGGGGCCAAAGAACAAAGAAGGATGAAAATAGATAAATGAAAGACCAATAGAAGTGGCCCGCCCAATCCCTTTCCTCCCCAACCCGCTCCCCCAAAATAAATAAAACACTTTAAAAAAAAAAAAAGGAAGGGGAAGTCTGGCGGATTTGGGTCGCTGTGTGGCAGTAAACAACAAAACCTGTAAAAATTTTGTTTAAAAAACCTGTAAAAATAATAATCAATTAAATCTGTATGGGAAAAAGGAAGGGGAAGGGAGACGTTAAGAAGTTGGAGTTAACATATACACAGTGCTTATTATGAAGTAGGTAATCCAAAAGGACCTAGTGAATAACACATGAAGTCTACGGAACACACAGAAAGAATCGATATGGGAAAAGAGCCGTTAAAAAAAAAAGATATTCGTTCATGTATAACTAAACCAAGTTCCTGTATACCTAAAACAAACAATATCGGAAATCAACTTTTCTCCAATAGAACATAAACGCTCAATGACAACAACAAAAAGAAAAAACAGCGGAGCACAGAGAAATGCTGCCGCCTTGTGGCCGCTTTTGGTAACAACAATTGAAAAACCTGCGCTCCTGGGCCCTTGACCTAAACCAGGTGTGTGGGGATGTAAGGAAAACACCTGCCCTCAACAGATGTCCTCGGGTAGGTCCTGGAAAAAGAATTCAAAACAGAGCAGACGGTCAAGAGGACAATCTCTGGAGGTCAGTCTTACTCATACTGTTTTTTTTTTTTTTAAATCTCATGAACATATTTTACATCATGAAATCTTACAGAAATGCCAATCAAAACTGCAATGAGCTATCACCTCACGCAGGCTAGAATGGGCATTGGCAAATAGTCTAAAACCTATAAATGCTGGCGAGATTCTGGAAAGAAGGGAACCCTCCTCCACTGATACCGGCAACAACCAGTCCATAGGACAGGGTGAAGGTTCCTCAAACAAGCGAAAAGAGAATGAAATTGTGGACACTTCATCACTTCAAAGGAAAAAAGAGAACTCCAAGTTGACTAAAGAACTAAACAGAGGGCCATTAATCTAAATCTTCTGAAGAAAATATAGGCAGAACACTCTCTGAGAGAAATTCCAACTCTTTCTCATCTACCTCTTAGAGTCACGAAAAATAACTCTAAACAAAAGAGACCTCATTGACCTTAAAAGCATTTGTACAGAAAGGGGAACCATAAAGGGAAAAAACAGATAACTATCAGAATGGTAAGAATTCAGTGAATATTAATTGGTAAATATTAAGTGCCCATCAGCACAATTTTTCCAGTTGTTGTTATGAATACACACGTTATGACTCATCCAGAAACCGTCCTATTCTCAGTCCCTGGAAAACCTGTCTCCATAAAGCCAGTCTCTGGTGTCAAAATGTCGGCACTGCTGCTCTGTAGCATAACAAGAAGATACCTGACAGTACTGACCATGACAGCCAAAACGGGCTACATGTGAAACTGGTTTTTCTTTTTCTACAACAGCAAGATCTTTCTTATGTAGAGTTCCAACATAAATACAAATTAGAATAATACGAAGCATTTTTCAAGGTGAACTAGTTAGATTTTGGGGGAATAAAAATCCAGGAAAAAACCCAGCATGTACTTATTTCTAGACAAATGAAGGTTTTGTGGGTATTATTTTAGCCCCAAATTATGTGCTTTGTTTCTATTTACAGATAATGAGAACTCTGGAGATATATTCCCCCTAAAATTTAAATAACATTTTCTGTAAAGGAAAGAAAAAGATCTCCGTAAGCAAGCTAACTGTATACTTCAAGGATCTATAAGAAAAGAAGGAACTGAGCCTAAAGTTAGTAAAAGAAAAGCAATACTAAAAATCAGAGAAGTCAGTGAAATAACCGGCCAATCAAAACTGCAATGAGCTATCACCTCACGCAGGCTAGAATGGGCATTGGCAAATAGTCTAAAACCTATAAATGCTGGCGAGATTCTGGAAAGAAGGGAACCCTCCTCCACTGATACCGGCAACAACCAGTCCATAGGACAGGGTGAAGGTTCCTCAAACAAGCGAAAAGAGAATGAAATTGTGGACACTTCATCACTTCAAAGGAAAAAAGAGAACTCCAAGTTGACTAAAGAACTAAACAGAGGGCCATTAATCTAAATCTTCTGAAGAAAATATAGGCAGAACACTCTCTGAGAGAAATTCCAACTCTTTCTCATCTACCTCTTAGAGTCACGAAAAATAACTCTAAACAAAAGAGACCTCATTGACCTTAAAAGCATTTGTACAGAAAGGGGAACCATAAAGGGAAAAAACAGATAACTATCAGAATGGTAAGAATTCAGTGAATATTAATTGGTAAATATTAAGTGCCCATCAGCACAATTTTTCCAGTTGTTGTTATGAATACACACGTTATGACTCATCCAGAAACCGTCCTATTCTCAGTCCCTGGAAAACCTGTCTCCATAAAGCCAGTCTCTGGTGTCAAAATGTCGGCACTGCTGCTCTGTAGCATAACAAGAAGATACCTGACAGTACTGACCATGACAGCCAAAACGGGCTACATGTGAAACTGGTTTTTCTTTTTCTACAACAGCAAGATCTTTCTTATGTAGAGTTCCAACATAAATACAAATTAGAATAATACGAAGCATTTTTCAAGGTGAACTAGTTAGATTTTGGGGGAATAAAAATCCAGGAAAAAACCCAGCATGTACTTATTTCTAGACAAATGAAGGTTTTGTGGGTATTATTTTAGCCCCAAATTATGTGCTTTGTTTCTATTTACAGATAATGAGAACTCTGGAGATATATTCCCCCTAAAATTTAAATAACATTTTCTGTAAAGGAAAGAAAAAGATCTCCGTAAGCAAGCTAACTGTATACTTCAAGGATCTATAAGAAAAGAAGGAACTGAGCCTAAAGTTAGTAAAAGAAAAGCAATACTAAAAATCAGAGAAGTCAGTGAAACAAAGACCAGAAAAACTATAAAACGCATCAGTGAAACCAAGAACTTGTTATCTGAAAAGACAATGTTGGATTACTCACCACTGGCCAGAACACGAGGGAAGCTAACTTTCAGTCAGGCACCTAAGGCTTTCCCCAGCTCACCATGGTCCTCGCTCCCGTTTCTCGCTAGATATGGCTGACTTAATTTCCCTGCAAAAAGCAAGAAATACATTCTGGTTTCATCACAGCGAGTCCCGTTCTCCCCCTTCTGGAAGCCTCTCTCCTCCACTTTCCTCCTCAGACGCCAGCCCAGCGGCGCCCCTGCTCCTACACACCTGCCAACCATCCCCAATCACCACCACCAAGCTGCTCTCTTAGTCTCCAAACATTCACACTTTATTTTCACTCCTTTCCCCCTGTCTTCTTAGCCTGCGAATTCCCCCAGGACTCCAGAAAGCTAGGTTTTATATGGTACCTACAATAAATCCCATAAATCCTTTTTCATTGGAGAAAAAAAAAAAGCCGACTTGACTTTCTGCCCAGTAAATCCCCACTGGAAACCTCACTCTCTGCTCCCCACATCGCCCCTCCATCCCGCTCCAGCCAGCCAGAGCCTGGGGTGGACCCTGTGGTGGGGGGAGGGTCGGCACGCGTCCTGCCCCAGGTCAGTGCACAAACAGGACTCCTAGGTCCTCTCCTGTTGGAGACCCCTTCAAGTTTTGGTCAGAGATAGACCATCAGGAAGCACTCACCTGCCTGCTCTTGGCTGCAGAGCTCTGTGCAGGGAAGGGTCACTCAGGACGGGCCAGGGGCTCCTGAGTCCACAGGGACAGGCACAGGGTCCCGAGACCCGCGCTCCCCATAGAGACGCCCTCCCCACGCCAGAGGCAGCATCAGAGACGCCGGCTACGTCTGCGTGGAGCGTCTGGGGCGTCTCCAAGGAGGAGGGAATGCTTTCCTCTGCGGGATCCTCCTCCTCCTCAGATGCTGACTAAGAACAGGTGTGTGTGTTTGTGTGTCTGAGTATTTCCGGCCCTTTGTGGGTGGAAGGACTGTAGCCCGCCAGGCTCCTCTGTTCATGGGGTTTCCTGGGCAAGAATACTGGAGTAGGTCGCCATTTCTCTCTCCAGGGGGCAGGCAGATTCTTCACTACTGGGCCACCAGGGTAGCCCCCATGTGTGATTTCTGCACCGACACCTAGTTCCAGGCCACGCTGCCCAGTCTTGGGGCTTAAGGACCAGGGGATGGCCCATGGTTACCCATCTCTGGGGAAGCTTGGAAATCGAGGCCTCAGTGAAAACACTGCTCCACCAGGCAGTGTAGGTCTGTGCAGCTTCAAGGGCCTCGGGACCTGCACCTGGTCCAGGTGAGCACCCCGGGGCCGGGCAGGCAGTCACCCGGGCAGTGGGACACTAAAAGAGGAAGCAAGTGGTCTCTGCCTCGCAGGCCTGGGTGGCTCCTGTCAGACCCGGCCCTTGAGGAAGTCTGTGCTGCTCCAGACACAGAGCAGGCACCCTCCACGCTCTGAGCTCAGACGGTCACGCTTCTGTCTTGGGAGGCACCGCCGTGCCTCATTCTTGAAGGCCCAGTCTGGCTGAGAGGTGAGAGAGGCCGACCCTGATTGAAGGTGCTTTCAGAGGAGCCCCAGGTGGAAAGGGAGCAACGCTCTCTCTTATCTCCACAGCCCTCAAGAGTCTGTCTGGCGGGTGTCCTACATCAATGGACCCGAGAGACCCGAAGTCCCCTCCCGTGGAAAACAGGACCTGACACCCCTTTTCACGTCCATAGAGCGGAAAAGCTGATGGAGTGAACTCACAGGGAGCTGGGACTTGGGGAGCAGATGTGGGGAGCAGACGGAGGGGACCTGGAGGAAGTTGTGGGGAGGAGCTCGCTGATCCTGCAGCAGCCTGGGGGCAGGCTGGAGGAGGCCCGCCCTCAGGCTCCACGTGTGCGCGTGACCTTCTATCACACAAACCCTTTTACTGGTAGTCTGCACTTTCACGTGCTTTCTGACGCAGCAGGCCCAGATACACGCAGACAAGAATATCAGTCCAGTCCACAAATATTTGCAGAGCACCCACCAAGTGCCAGGCCCGACATAAGTTCAGGAACATACAGACGAACAAAGAACAGCCCTGCCTGGAAAAGCCCGCCCAGTGAGCTCCAGGCTCCTTCGCCGCCCTGCCCCCCTCCCTGTCCCCCAGCAACACTACCCCTACCCCACCCTCCCGTCCAGCCCACCATCCGCTGACCCCGGAGCGTCCTGAGCTCCTCACAGGCCACTGTTCATTGCTGCCACTCCTGAAAGTGGTTGCACTCTACCTCTAGGTTTTAGGAAGTGTGTGCACAACTCTGTGGTTTAGACTTGAGCTTCCTGAGGACAGAGATCCTTGTTAGAATTTTCCAGGGTGCAGTGGATAAGGATCTGCCCGCCCCAACAGGGGACACGGGCCTGATCCCTGAGTTGGGAAGATTCCACAGGCCACAGAGCAGCTAAGCCGCTGTGCCGCAACTGCTGAGCCTGGCCGCCTAGAGCTGCCCCAGTGGGGAGCCCACACGTCACTGCAATGAAGAGTAGCCCCTCCTCACTGCACCTGGAGAGAGCTGATGCAAAGCAACAAAGACGCAGGGCAACTATAAATCAGTAACTTTTCTAAAACAAGAATTTTTCAGGGAGGAGCCACATTCGTGGTTTACACCTCGGACCAAGCTCCGACAGAGCCTTCACCTCAAGGACAATTGCCACGGCCTAACCCAGTGCCAGGCGCCTGCGAAGCTGATAAACTTTGTAGCAAAGTGGACAATCAACTCTCCAAGTGGGGAATAATCTAAATCACAGGGGAAAAAGAGGAGCCCCAGGTGGAAAGGGGCAACGCTCTCTTATCTCCACAGCCCTCAAGAGTCTGTCTGGCGGGTGTCCTACATCAATGGACCCGAGAGACCCGAAGTCCCCTCCCGTGGAAAACAGGACCCGACACCCCTTTTCACGTCCATAGAGCGGAAAAGCTGATGGAGTGAACTCACAGGGAGCTGGGACTTGGGGAGCAGATGTGGGGAGCAGACGGAGGGGACCTGGAGGAAGTTGTGGGGAGGAGCTCGCTGATCCTGCAGCAGCCTGGGGGCAGGCTGGAGGAGGCCCGCCCTCAGGCTCCACGTGTGCGCGTGACCTTCTATCACACAAACCTTTCACTGGTAGTCTGCACTTTCACGTGCTTTCTGACGCAGCAGGCCCAGATACAGGCGGACAAGAATATCAGTCCAGTCCACAAATATTTGCAGAGCACCCACAAAGTGCCAGGCCCGACATAAGTTCAGGAACATACAGACGAACAAAGAACAGCCCTGCCTGGAAAAGCCCCGCCCAGTGAGCTCCAGGCTCCTTCGCCGCCCTGCCCCCCTCCCTGTCCCCCAGCAACACTACCCCTACCCCACCCTCCCGTCCAGCCCACCATCCGCTGACCCCGGAGCGTCCTGAGCTCCTCACAGGCCACTGTTCATTGCTGCCACTCCTGAAAGTGGTTGCACTCTACCTCTAGGTTTTAGGAAGTGTGTGCACAACTCTGTGGTTTAGACTTGAGCTTCCTGAGGACAGAGATCCTTGTTAGAATTTTCCAGGGTGCAGTGGATAAGGATCTGCCCGCCCCAACAGGGGACACGGGCCTGATCCCTGAGTTGGGAAGATTCCACAGGCCACAGAGCAGCTAAGCCGCTGTGCCGCAACTGCTGAGCCTGGCCGCCTAGAGCTGCCCCAGTGGGGAGCCCACACGTCACTGCAATGAAGAGTAGCCCCTCCTCACTGCACCTGGAGGGGCTGATGCAAAGCAACAAAGACCCAGGGCAACTATAAATCAGTAACTTTTCTAAAACAAGAATTTTTCAGGGAGGAGCCACATTCGTGGTTTACACCTCGGACCAAGCTCCGACAGAGCCTTCACCTCAAGGACAATTGCCACGGCCTAACCCAGTGCCAGGCACCTGCGGAAGCTGATAAACTTTGTAGCAAAGTGGACAATCAACTCTCCAACTTGTCCACAGGCTGAAATAATCTGAAATCGACAGTGTAGGAATGAGCAAACAAAAACCATGCCTGGCCTCTTCCCTCCTGTTGACTGGAACAAACTCCTTTTTCACACCTGCCTGGATGAGTCAAGGAGGACTTCCTTGTTCTCTCTCCCCTCAGCCCTACAAATATCACCCAGCCCTTTAAAGCCTGGCCTCTCCTCTGTCTTTGAGCCCATTTCCTAAAGTCTTCAAAATGAGTCACATCGGTCAGTGCTGATATTCTGGACCCTTGAGGTTTGCTCCAGGAAGCACCACCTCTGTCTTTCATCTTCGGCGGATTCCAAACAAGGCCTCACATCGAGAGCCCCAGCCGCCTGGGCAAACACTGTCCCTGCTGTGGCTCCTGTTTCTCAAACCCTCTTGGACCTGAAGCCTTGAGGGTCTTCCACCAGCCCAGGTCCCTCTCCTTTAGGCAGGAGCCACGAAGCCACATAGCACAAAGCTCCAATACTTTGGCCACCAGGTGCAAAGAGCCAGTTCACTGGTAAAGACCCTGATGCTGGGAAAGACTGTGGGCAGGAGGATAAGGGGGCAGCAGAGGATGAGATGGTTGGATGGCATCCCTCACTCAATGGATAAGAGTCTGAGCAAACTCTGGCAGATGGTGGAGGACAGGGAAGCCTGGTGTGCTGCAGTCCATGGGGTCACAGAGAGGCGGACGGACACAACAGCGTCAAAACAGCAACCCTGAGGCTACAGCCACCTGCCTGACCACCAACAAGGAGGCCCAGTGCTCTAGGGCAGGGTTCAGGGCCAGAGAGAAAAGCCCTTGTCCTCCATCCTCTCTGCTTCCCTCCTTACGCGGCCACAGACTTGGAGGGAACTATCCACAGTGGGGACGTGGCCACGTCCCAACAACAGCCCTGCTGTTGCCCAGGATGGGGGGTGGGGAGGACCGAGGGAAGACAGCCCGTGTCAACCTCTTTGCCAGCCCTTAGCCCTCACATTTCCTGCCAGACAGTAAGCTAGAGGACATCACTCAAATACACAAGGAGAGTCAAATGGGCCAGAAGAAAAAATCATAGCACACTGTGGGTGGGGAGGTGGGAGGGAGGAGGGAGGAGACCAGTACAGCTGCCAAGTTACCAGTCACCCTCTCGTGCTCCTAAGAAGGCCTCATTCCTTTTGTTTGGCCAGTTTTACCTCCCGGGTTCCTGTAAAACACACGATCCGACCTGTTACCTAACAAGGCCAGCGTCACTCAGCCCTTCTCGCTCTCGAGTGGGAACGCGGACCTGGGAGCAACCTGCAGAACCCCACCCCCCACCCCAGCCACGGACCACGCACTCGGCCTGAGCCTGAGCCGCCCCCACTCTCACTGGGAACCTGCCACACACTCTTTAGACCACACGCAGCTGAGATGAAGGTTCTCGTCTCTTCCCTCCTTCTGTTGCTGCCGCTGATGCTGACGTCCTCGGCCTCCAGCAGCTCACACTCAGGTAAAAAAAATCCACTTTCTATGAAAGGTGAAAAGAGGGGAGAAATGTGGCAAACAGGAAACAGCATGAATACACACGCAGTCAAATGCAGCCCCTTCAGGCCACGGGGATTAGTGGGAAGTTAGCCGGTCTTGATGCCCGTTTCTTCATTTACAACAAAAGCAAAGAACTGAACGTAAATCCTAAGAGAGCCATGAAGTCAAAGGAGCCGTGTGTGTGGAGTGTCTGCGTGGGTAGCTGGCAGGGGAGGTGGCTTACCTCCGGCCGTCCCTGTTCCCAAGAGTAAGGAGTGTCCTGGGCCCAGGCCTGGAGGCCGTGCAGGGAGGGTGTTGAAGGCACACGTGCGTCCACAGTCATCCTCGGTGATGTTCTTCCTAGAGGACCAGACGTGCCCCAACAATGTTTAATGCTATTCCACGGTAAGGTGATAAACCATGAAAATCTCACCTCCAGGTAGCAGCCAAGTTTGAAGCGGTGGTTTCACCAAATGTTGAGGCCGTCTGAGAGCAGGTTGGAAAAGAATTTCCAGACACAAGGCCTTTCAGAGGGGAGTGAGTTTATTAAGAACAAAGAGCAGAGATAAAGTGGGCATTGGAAACGCAATCAGCTGACAACTCCCGACAGACCAGGGAGAGTCGACAGTTTTCATGAGTTAATGGCCGATGTTTATAGCCTAGAGACCGGAAAATTCCTGTTAGGTGGTTGGTTGGGGCGCTACTGGGTGCTCACCGGAGTGGGCATGTCTGTTCAACTGGGAGTCAGGAAGCTCGTCAGGGATGATCAGGGGGGTTTTGGCCACAGTTACAAAGGGCTCAGTCAGCTTCGGAGGTGACCCTGGTCCTTGGCTCCGCTTCTGTGGCCTTGAACAAGGCCTCGCGCTGGGGGCAGGACTCAACACCAGCCCTGTCTGAACAGCTCGCCTCTGGGAAGCAGACCCAGGTTAGGGGTTCCTAATCGGCCCCACTTTTCCCTACAGCCGGAGTGGCCCAGCCCTTAGCAGAACAACTGTGCAGAAGGGACCCCATCCCCGCCTGCGTTCCCACTCAGGGGACCATCTCCCCAAGCATGACTTTGAGGTGAAATAGCTCTGTGACACCCTCAGCACCGAGTCGGTCCTAGAATCAGGACTTCACGCTACCGCACCCCATGTCCAGCGTCCCCTCCCTCCCTCATAGAGACAGCTCTCTGGGAGCTGCTGAGCCCCTCCGCCCTGGGCCGAGGGGAAGGCAGACAGACCAGCCTTCTGGGAGGGAAGGCTTTCCCACCACCGTGACAGGCCCCAGGCTGGAGTCCTCAGCCTCGATTCCAAGCTCCAGCTGCCGCTGCCTTTCCAGGCCCCCACCCCACACCTCTGTGCCCGCTCTAAGGAGGGCTCCATGCTCCTCTCAGCCTGACCTTGGCTGCTCCCCAGCTGCTCTTGTGCCCTCCCACCAGCTCAGCCCATCCCACGGCTGCCCTGATGTGTCCCAGAGCCAGACGTGAGCCCTCCTTCCCGTACACAAGCTCGGCCCTGCCTGGACTCTCTCTGCACATCTCACGTTCTGCCTTGAGTTGAATGTCGCTGTGTCTCCTACCCCCACCCCTGCCCTTCTGCACGGCAACCTCAGCACTGGCACAACCCAGTCTTGTTTCCATAGCCCTCACATGACCCCACATGGTGCTCAATAAATACATGCAAGTGGAAATATGAATCCTCAGGTTTCTGAGTTCAGAATGTTCCCCTTTGGAGACTGGACACCTAGGTTTCATAGCAGCTCTGTTGACATTAGAGCTTAATAATTCTTCATTGTAAGGTGGGCAGGGTGTGCTGTTCCGTGCTTTCTAACTTGTTGAGCAACATCCCTGTGGCCTCTACCCTCCAGAAGCCAAGAGCAGCCCCTCCCCTTCCTCACCCCCAGTTAATACAGCCCCAAATGTCTCCAGTCAGGGCCAATCATGTTCTGGAGAGAAACCGCTCCCCAGTGGAGCCATTGCCCTCTACCAAGAATTCTCAAATATGGAGACACGTTCAGACTCCCCTGGACCGCGATCCAAGCCCTGGCTGCGTCACTTACTTTGTAACCCTGAACCCTGGGGTGTGTGTGTGTGTGTGTGTGCGCACTCTGTCATGTCCGACTCTTCACAACCCCATGGACTGTAGCCCACCAGGCTCCTCTGTCCATGGGATTCCCCAGGCAAGAATACTGGAGTGGGATGCCATTTCCTTCTCCAGGGGATCTTCCCAACCCAGGAATCAAACCTGAGTCTCCTGTTTGGCAGGTGGATTCTTAATCAAAATCCTGGATAAGCTTCAGTTTTACCATCTTAAAGTGAGCAAAATATCACGGAGTGTGCACATCTATTGTGAAGAATAAATGATGGATAATTTGAACCTAGTAAGGATTCAATAAATTGGGTTAGGGTTAGGGTTGGGAGGGGCTCCCTTGTAGCTCAGCTGGTAACGAATCCACCTGCCATGCTGGACTCCTGGGTCAAGAAGATGCCCTGGGGAAGGGATGCTCTTATCTACTGCAGTGTTCTTGAGCTTCCCTGGTGGCTCAGATGGTAAAGAATCTGCAAGAAAGTCTCCTTAGAAAAACATAATTGATATATGTCTAGGTATAGCTGAATCAAGTTCCTGTAAACCTAAAATAAGTAAAACAACAGAAATCAACTCTACAGCAATACAAAAGAAAAATTGTTAACTTGCTCCCCTACAAAACGTGTAGACCATGAAAAATGCTGCCCCCTTGTGGCCGCTTTTGGTAACAATAACAGAAAAACCTGTGCCACTGAGCACTTTACTATTCAGGAGGCCTCTAGAGATGTAAGAAGAAAACACCTGTCCTCAAAAATGTCCTAATAAAAGCGTCCTTTTTTTTTTTTTTAAGGAGAGGGTGGGGTGTGGAGGGAGGGGAGCAGGCGGGCCACTTCTATTGATCTTTTCTTTGTCTATTTTCATCCATCTTTGTTCTTTAGCCCGTGTGGGCCTCCCATCGCAGTGGCCTCTGTTGTCGCACAGCACCGGCTCTGGGCGCATGCGCTCCAGAGCTCCGGCTCAGTAATTGGACACATAGGTCCAGCCGCTCCGCGGCACGTGGGATCTTCCCAGGCCAGGGATCTAACCGGCGCCCCTTGCACTGCAAGGCGGTGTCCTTACCCACTGGACCACCCAGGAAGGCCTTAATAAAAGCATTCTAAACAGACCAAACTGTCAAGAGGCCAAACACAGGATTTCAATTTTATTCACACTGTTTTTCTTTTTTAAATAAAAACTGGAAAAGATTTCTACATTGTGAAATATTGCAGAAAGGAAAATCAAAACTACAATGGCGTTGGGCTTCCCTGGTAGTTCAGTGGTAAAGAATCTGCCTGCCAATTCAGGATACATGGTTCGATCCTTGATCTGTCAAGATTCCACAAGCTGCGGAGCAATTAAGCCCGTGAACCACGACTATTGGCAAGCCCAGGTGTCGCAACTACTGAAGTCTGTGTGCCCTGGAGCCCAGGTTCCACAACAACAAGAGAAGTCATTGCAACAAGAAGCCTGCTCACAGATGGCCCAAAAGCACATGAAACAATGCTCAACCTCACTTATAATTAGAGAAATGCAAATCAAAACTACAATGAGATATCACCTCACACCCATCAGAATGGCCATCATTCACAAATTGACAGACAACAAATGCCAGAGAGGGTGCGGAGAAAAGGGAACACTCCTGCATTGCTGGTGGGAATGTAAATTGATACAGCCTCTATGGAAGACAATCTGGAGATTCCTTAAAAACTAAAACAACAGAAATCAACTCTACAGCAATACAAAAGAAAATTGTTAACTTGCTCCCCTACAAAACGTGTAGACCATGAAAAATGCTGCCCCCTTGTGGCCGCTTTTGGTAACAATAACAGAAAAACCTGTGCCACTGAGCACTTTACTATTCAGGAGGCCTCTAGAGATGTAAGAAGAAAACACCTGTCCTCAAAAATGTCCTAATAAAAGCGTCCTTTTTTTTTTTTTTAAGGAGAGGGTGGGGTGTGGAGGGAGGGGAGCAGGCGGGCCACTTCTATTGATCTTTTCTTTGTCTATTTTCATCCATCTTTGTTCTTTAGCCCGTGTGGGCCTCCCATCGCAGTGGCCTCTGTTGTCGCACAGCACCGGCTCTGGGCGCATGCGCTCCAGAGCTCCGGCTCAGTAATTGGACACATAGGTCCAGCCGCTCCGCGGCACGTGGGATCTTCCCAGGCCAGGGATCTAACCGGCGCCCCTTGCACTGCAAGGCGGTGTCCTTACCCACTGGACCACCCAGGAAGGCCTTAATAAAAGCATTCTAAACAGACCAAACTGTCAAGAGGCCAAACACAGGATTTCAATTTTATTCACACTGTTTTTCTTTTTTAAATAAAAACTGGAAAAGATTTCTACATTGTGAAATATTGCAGAAAGGAAAATCAAAACTACAATGGCGTTGGGCTTCCCTGGTAGTTCAGTGGTAAAGAATCTGCCTGCCAATTCAGGATACATGGTTCGATCCTTGATCTGTCAAGATTCCACAAGCTGCGGAGCAATTAAGCCCGTGAACCACGACTATTGGCAAGCCCAGGTGTCGCAACTACTGAAGTCTGTGTGCCCTGGAGCCCAGGTTCCACAACAACAAGAGAAGTCATTGCAACAAGAAGCCTGCTCACAGATGGCCCAAAAGCACATGAAACAATGCTCAACCTCACTTATAATTAGAGAAATGCAAATCAAAACTACAATGAGATATCACCTCACACCCATCAGAATGGCCATCATTCACAAATTGACAGACAACAAATGCCAGAGAGGGTGCGGAGAAAAGGGAACACTCCTGCATTGCTGGTGGGAATGTAAATTGATACAGCCTCTATGGAAGACAATCTGGAGATTCCTTAAAAAACTAAAAATAGAAGCACCCTACGACCCAGCAATCCCACTCTTAGGCTTATACCCTGATGAAATCAAATCTGAAAGAAGCACCTGTACCCCAATGTTCATTGCAGCTCTCTATATAATAGCTAGAACATGGAAGGAACCTAGATGCCCATCGACAAACAAATGGATACAAAAGCTCTGGTAAATATATACAATGGAATACTACACAGCTGTAAAGAGAAATGCAGAAGAATCAGCCCTAATGAGGTGACTGGATCTAGAACCTATCATCAAAAGTGAAGTCAGTCAGAACGAGAAGGACAAATACAGTATATTAACACATATATATGGAATCTAGTAGGATGGTGATGATGGCACACGCAGTGAAGCGACGGAAAGACAGACATGGACAGTGGACATATGGACATTGTGGGGAAGGAACAGAGAGTGGGAGGCGTAAAGGAAGTAGCTTGAAGGCCTGTACTATCATAAGTGAAGAAAACAGCTCTAGTCATTGCTCTGTGAGAAAAGGGGATCCTTCAGGGGTGCTGTGTGATGGTTGGGAGGGGTGGGAAGGGGGGGATATACATATGACTAATCTAGGCACATAGATATCTGTAAACAACAAAACTTGGTAAAAGTTAAAAGTAAAATAAAGGTTTAAAAATAAATAAATAAAAAATAATTAAAAAAATAAAAAAAAGAAGCCTGCTCACCTCAAGCAGAGAGTAGCCCCCACTGCCTGGAACTAGAGAAGAGCCTTCAGCAGCAGTGAAAACCAAAAATAGTCAAAAATAAATAAAAAATAAAATAAAAAAGAAAAAAACCCACTACAATGATGTATCAGCTTACACACCCAATAGGGAAGATAGTGTGGGGGTTCTTTAAACAAGTGAAAAGAAAATGAAATTACTATACTCCTTAATCCCATAGAGAAAAATGAATTCCAAATTGATTAAAGACCCAAATGTAGGGGCGATGACTCTCTACAACTTGAGAAAAATACATGCAAAGCACACTTTGACAGAAATCATGGTCACTTATTTTTGGATCCACCTTTTAGAGTAATGGAAAGTAATATGAAAGTCATAAAAGGATCTCACTGAGCTTAAAGTCTTTGCATAGCAAAGTAAACTCTAAATGAAAGAAAAAATCCATTATGAGATTGGGAAAAAGGTTTTCCCAGTGGGGATACCTACAAAGAATTCGTTTCCAATACATACAAACAGTTCATGTAGCTGAATAGCTAGAACATGGAAGGAACCTAGATGCCCATCGACAAACAAATGGATACAAAAGCTCTGGTAAATATATACAATGGAATACTACACAGCTGTAAAGAGAAATGCAGAAGAATCAGCCCTAATGAGGTGACTGGATCTAGAACCTATCATCAAAAGTGAAGTCAGTCAGAACGAGAAGGACAAATACAGTATATTAACACATATATATGGAATCTAGTAGGATGGTGATGATGGCACACGCAGTGAAGCGACGGAAAGACAGACATGGACAGTGGACATATGGACATTGTGGGGAAGGAACAGAGAGTGGGAGGCGTAAAGGAAGTAGCTTGAAGGCCTGTACTATCATAAGTGAAGAAAACAGCTCTAGTCATTGCTCTGTGAGAAAAGGGGATCCTTCAGGGGTGCTGTGTGATGGTTGGGAGGGGTGGGAAGGGGGGGATATACATATGACTAATCTAGGCACATAGATATCTGTAAACAACAAAACTTGGTAAAAGTTAAAAGTAAAATAAAGGTTTAAAAATAAATAAATAAAAAATAATTAAAAAAATAAAAAAAAGAAGCCTGCTCACCTCAAGCAGAGAGTAGCCCCCACTGCCTGGAACTAGAGAAGAGCCTTCAGCAGCAGTGAAAACCAAAAATAGTCAAAAATAAATAAAAAATAAAATAAAAAAGAAAAAAACCCACTACAATGATGTATCAGCTTACACACCCAATAGGGAAGATAGTGTGGGGGTTCTTTAAACAAGTGAAAAGAAAATGAAATTACTATACTCCTTAATCCCATAGAGAAAAATGAATTCCAAATTGATTAAAGACCCAAATGTAGGGGCGATGACTCTCTACAACTTGAGAAAAATACATGCAAAGCACACTTTGACAGAAATCATGGTCACTTATTTTTGGATCCACCTTTTAGAGTAATGGAAAGTAATATGAAAGTCATAAAAGGATCTCACTGAGCTTAAAGTCTTTGCATAGCAAAGTAAACTCTAAATGAAAGAAAAAATCCATTATGAGATTGGGAAAAAGGTTTTCCCAGTGGGGATACCTACAAAGAATTCGTTTCCAATACATACAAACAGTTCATGTAGCTGAATAGCAGAAAAACAACAACCCCCTCCCCAAAAGAAAACCAAACAACCTATTAGAAAATGGATCAACGATCCAAAACAAAACAAAAGACAATGGATCAACGATCCAGTTGGACACTTCACCAAAGGCAGCATCCAGATGGCCATACAGCACATGAAAAGATGCTCAGGATGACTATTAGCGAAATGCCAATCAAAACTGCAATAAGGGATCTGCTCACGCCCGTCAGAATGACCAACTTCCAAAAGATCTACAAAGATCAAGTGCTGCCGAGGAGAAAGGGAAAGGAGTCCTCCCACAATGTGGGCAGGGATGCAAATGGGTGGGTGCAGCCAGGAAGGAAAACAGTGTGGAAACACCCTGAAACACTAAACACAGAGTCACCACCTGTAGCGACCTGGAGAGGGAAACGGCAGACCACTCCCGTATCCTTGCCTGGAGAATCCCGTGGCCAGAGGAGCCTGGTGGGCTACAGTCCATGGGGTCGCAAAGAGTCAGACACAACTGAGTGACTATCACTCGCTCACTCACCTGTAGCGACAAGCCCACCCTTTGCCTTAGATCTGGAGAAATTCATAATTTAAAATGATACATGCACCACTACTGACAATATTTAAGACAGAGCATCAGCCAAAATGCCCATCAGAGGAATGACATGTAACTGGTCCATCCAGACACCGGCATACACTCGGCTTCAAAAAGATCGAAAAAAATGCCATTGTCAGCACCCTGGGTGGACCAAGAGATTTACCACACTGAGTGAAAACAGAGGGAAAGAGAAATATATCACTTACAGATAAAATTTATGAATTTATACAAATTAATATATAAATAGAAATAAACTCACAGCCTTAGAAAACCAACTTATGATTATCTTTTTAAAAAGGCAGGGGAATGCTCGCTTTGGCAGCACATACACTAAAATTGGAACAAAACAGAGAATATTAGCATGGCCCCTGAACAAGGATGACACGCAAATTCGTTAAGTGTTCCATATTTAAAAAAAAAAAAAGGCATGGGAGCGGCTTCCCTGGTGGCTCAGTGGTCAAGAGTCCGCCTGCCAATGCAGTGAGACTCGGGTTGGATCCCTGGTCTGGGAGGATTTCATATGTTGCAGAGCAGTTAACCCCGTGTGCCGTAACTACTGAGCCTGTGCTCTAGAGCCAGGGAGCCAGAACTACCGAGGCCCGCCTGCCTAAAGCGCATGCTCCGCAACAGCAGAGGCTACTGCAATAAGAAGCCACACGCTGCAGCCAGAGAGTAATCTTCACTCAACACCGTTAGAGAAAGCCCTCACAGCACCGAACGCCCAGCACAGGCAAAAATAAATAAACAAAAGTAAAAGGCAGAGGAAGGGAGACATTAAGAAGTTTGCACTAACATATACATAGTGCTTATTAGCAAATAGATAATTCAAAAGAACCTAGTGAATAGCACGCAAGGTGTGCTGAACACACAGAAGGAACCAATATGGGAAAATAACTTGAAAAAAAAAAAGACATACGTTCAAGTATAAGTAAACCAAGTTACTGCACACCTAAAATATACACAACATTGGAAAACAGCTCTTATTCAATAGAACACAAACACTAAATTGCAACAACAAAAAAAGTGGAGCATGGAGAAATGCTGCCACCTTGTGGCAGCTTTTGGAAACAACAACTGAAAAACCTGCACTCCTGGGCACTTAATGGCACCAGGTGTGTGGGGATGTAAGGAAAAAAAACACCTGCTCTCAATAAATGTCCTTGGGAAGATCCTGGAAAAAGAATTCAAAACAGAACAGACGGTCAAGAGGACAATCTGGGGAGGTCATTACTCACCCTGTTTTTTAAAAACTCACATGAACATATTTCAACATTATGAAATCTTAGAGAAATGCAAATCAATACTACAATGAGGTATCAAAAAACACAGGTTAGGAGTTGCTGTGATCTCCAAGGCTGCAGCTCTCATGATGAACTTCCTTCAGGCTGTACGTGACCACTGGGTACATATACTTGTCCCTATGGGATTTGTCTTGGGATGTTATCTAGACAAAAGAATGACGAAAAGCTAACTGCCTTCCAGAGCAAGAGTATGTTATTTAAAAGCGAACTGAAACCCAGTGAAGAAGTCACCTGGAAGTAAAGGCTGCATGCCGTTGAATTACAGAATGGCCCTGAACAAGGATGACACGCAAATTCGTTAAGTGTTCCATATTTAAAAAAAAAAAAAGGCATGGGAGCGGCTTCCCTGGTGGCTCAGTGGTCAAGAGTCCGCCTGCCAATGCAGTGAGACTCGGGTTGGATCCCTGGTCTGGGAGGATTTCATATGTTGCAGAGCAGTTAACCCCGTGTGCCGTAACTACTGAGCCTGTGCTCTAGAGCCAGGGAGCCAGAACTACCGAGGCCCGCCTGCCTAAAGCGCATGCTCCGCAACAGCAGAGGCTACTGCAATAAGAAGCCACACGCTGCAGCCAGAGAGTAATCTTCACTCAACACCGTTAGAGAAAGCCCTCACAGCACCGAACGCCCAGCACAGGCAAAAATAAATAAACAAAAGTAAAAGGCAGAGGAAGGGAGACATTAAGAAGTTTGCACTAACATATACATAGTGCTTATTAGCAAATAGATAATTCAAAAGAACCTAGTGAATAGCACGCAAGGTGTGCTGAACACACAGAAGGAACCAATATGGGAAAATAACTTGAAAAAAAAAAAGACATACGTTCAAGTATAAGTAAACCAAGTTACTGCACACCTAAAATATACACAACATTGGAAAACAGCTCTTATTCAATAGAACACAAACACTAAATTGCAACAACAAAAAAAGTGGAGCATGGAGAAATGCTGCCACCTTGTGGCAGCTTTTGGAAACAACAACTGAAAAACCTGCACTCCTGGGCACTTAATGGCACCAGGTGTGTGGGGATGTAAGGAAAAAAAACACCTGCTCTCAATAAATGTCCTTGGGAAGATCCTGGAAAAAGAATTCAAAACAGAACAGACGGTCAAGAGGACAATCTGGGGAGGTCATTACTCACCCTGTTTTTTAAAAACTCACATGAACATATTTCAACATTATGAAATCTTAGAGAAATGCAAATCAATACTACAATGAGGTATCAAAAAACACAGGTTAGGAGTTGCTGTGATCTCCAAGGCTGCAGCTCTCATGATGAACTTCCTTCAGGCTGTACGTGACCACTGGGTACATATACTTGTCCCTATGGGATTTGTCTTGGGATGTTATCTAGACAAAAAGAATGACGAAAAGCTAACTGCCTTCCAGAGCAAGAGTATGTTATTTAAAAGCGAACTGAAACCCAGTGAAGAAGTCACCTGGAAGTAAAGGCTGCATGCCGTTGAATTACAGAATGTTCACATTTTTTAAATTATAAGAGAAATAAAAACACATTCATTATTTAATCTGAAAACAAAACAAAACAAAACAAAAAACCACAGGTCAGAAGGGACATCAGCAAAATGCTTAAAACTAATAAACGCTGGAGAGGCTGGAGAGATGGGAAGCCTCCTACACAGATGCTGGCAACGCCGACTGTTAACAGCCAGCACACAGGACAGTTGTTTCTCTCTCTTTTTTTTCTTTTTTTTTTTCCTCCTCCTTCTTTTTTTTTTTTTTTTTTGCAGGGGGTGCAGGTTGGGGAAGGAGGGGGCGGGCGGGCCACTTCTATTGGTCCTTCATTTATCTATTTTTATCCACCTTTGTTCTTTGGCCCATGTGGGCCTCCCATTGCGGTGGCCGCTGTTGTTCACAGAGCACCCGCTCCAGGCGCATGCGCTCCAGAGCTCCGGCTAGGCAACTGGACACATCGGTTCAGCCTCTCTGCAGCACGTGGGATCTTCCAAGGCCAGGGATCGAACCCGCGCCCCTTGCACTGCAAGGTGGTGTCCTTACCCACTGGACCACCAGGGACACCCCAGTTGTTTCTCAAACAAGTGAAGAAAGAATAAAATTATGACACTTCCTACCCCCAGACTGAAAAAGAAAACCCCCAAATGAATTAAAGAGCTAAACAGAGGGCCGGTAATCTAAACCTCCTGAGGAAAATATAGGCAGAATTTGACAAACATCACAACTCTTTTTGGATCTACCTCTTAGAGAAATCAAAAACAAAACTAAATAAAAGGGACCTCATTGACCTTGAAAGCATTTTCACAGCAAGCAGAACCATAAGAGGAAAAAAAAGATAACCCTAAGACTGGTAAAAAAAAAAAAAATTAAGTGAATATTAATTGGTGAGTATTAGTGCCCATCAGCACAGTTTATTCAACTGTTACTATAAACGCATTTGTTACGAATCATCAAGAAGTCATCCCCCTCCACAGTCCCTGGAAAAACTGTCTTTCACAAAACCAGTCCCTGGTGTCAAAAATGTCGGGGACTGCTGCTCTATAGCATAACAATAAGAAGATACCTGACAGTACTGACCACTATAGCCAAAACGGGCTACACGGGCTACATGTGAAACCTTTTTTTTCAACAACAGCAAGATCTTTCTTATGTTGAATTCCAACATAAATTAGAATAATACAAAACATTTTTCAAAGTGAACTAATTGGTTTTTTTTGAGGAAAATATCCAGAAAGAAAAGAGCATAATATGTTACTTGTTTTTAGACAAATTAATAAGGTTCTATGAGTATTACTTTAACCCTATACTATGTGCCTTTTATTTACAGATAATGAGAAGTGTTTTCTCTAAAATTTTAAATAAATAACATTTTCTGTAAAGAAAACAAAAAGATCTCAAATGAGCTATCTTTATACTTCAAGAAACTATAATAAATAAGAAACTGAGCTTAAAGTTAGCAGAAGAAAAGAAACACTAAAAATCAGAGAAGTGAAATAAAGGCCAGAAAAACCATAAGATGGATCAGTGAAACCAAGAGTTTATTATCTGAAAAGAAAACATTGTATTACTCACCACTGGCAGGAACATGAGGGAAGGTAACTTTCAGTCAGGCACCTAAGGCTTTCCCCAGCTCACCACGGTCCTCGATCCCGTTTCTCACTAGATACGGCTGAATTAATTTCGCTGGAAAAAGCAAGAAATATATTCTGGTTTCATCACAGCAAGTCCCGTTCTCCCCCTTCTGGAAGCCTCTCTCCTCCACTCCACTTTCCTCCTCAGACGCCAGCCCAGCGGCGCCCCTGCTCCTACACACCTGCCAGCCATTCCCAATCACCACCACCAAGCTGCTCTCTTAGTCTCCAAACATTCACACTCTGTAGGGGTATTTTTACTCCTTTTTCTCCTGTCTCCCTCACACACTGAGAGCTGAGGGAGGACGCGCCCTGCTCTCCTTACCCACGAGCGGATGCTCCACCCTCAGTGTCTGCACACAGGGGCCTCCCCTCCTGCTCTCCCCCAGCATGTCCCCCAACCAACGGAGGAAATACAGAAATTCACTCATCCTGAGCTCTCCTCTGAATTATAATTACCTGCAAATTCCCCAGGGCTCCAGAAAGCTAGGTTTTATATGGTACCTTCAATAAATCCTACAAAACCTTTTTATTGGCAAAAAAAGGGGGGGAAAATCTGACTTGACTTTTTGCCCAGTAAACCCCCACTGGAAACCCTACTCTCGGCTCCCCACATCGCCCCTCCAGCCAGGGGGTGGATGGCACTGGGGCGAGGGCAGGGTCAGCATGTGTCCTGCCCCGGGTCTGTGCACAAACACAGCTCCAAGGTCCTCCGCTGTTGGAGACCCTTTTGGTTTTCAAGAAACACTCACTTGCCTGCTCTTGGCTCCAGAACACTGTGCAGGGAAGGGTCACTCAGGACGGGCCAGGGGCTCCTGAGTCCACAGGGACAGGCACAGGGTCCCGAGACCCACTCTCCCCACAGAGACGCCCTCCCCACACAACCAGCATCAGAGACGCCGGCTACGTCTGCGTGGAGCATCTGGGGCGTCTCCAATGAGCAGGGAATGCTTTCCTCTGAAGGATCCTCCTCCTCCTCAGATGTTGACTAAGAACAGGGGTGGGTATGTGTTGGGGTGTGTGGGGGTGTGGGCGGGTGGGTGGCTGTGTGCATGGGTGTGTGTTTCCAACCCTTTGTGACCCCATGGGCTGTAGCCTTCCACTGTTCCCCTGTCCATAGGATTCTCCAGACAAGAAAACTGGAGTGGGCTACCACACCCTCATCCAGAGCATCTTCCCAACCCAGGGATCTAACCCAGGGCTCCCGCATTGCAGACAGATTCCTTACCCCTGAGTCACCTGGGAAGCCTCAAAGGCTGACACTTGATAAGTGGGAAGATTACTCTAAAGCTCTTGAGGAAAATACAGGCAGAACACGCTTTGACAGAAATCACAGCCAGCTTTTCTGGATCCACCTTTTAGAGTAATGAAAAACAAAATGAAAGTCATAAAAAGGACCTCCTTGACCTTAAAGTCTTTGTACAGCAAAGGAAACTATATGAAAGAAGAAATTCACCATCAGATTGGGGAAAAAAGGTTTTCCCAGTGAGGTTTCCCACAAAGAATTCATCTCCAATACATGCAAACAGCTCATGTAGCTCAATATCAGAAAAACAAACAACCCATCTGAAAATGAATCAATGATCTAGATGGACGCTTCGCCAAATAAGGCATCCAGATGGCCATAGAGCACATGAAACGATGCTGAGGATGACTGTTAGCGAAATGCCAATCAAAACTGCAGTGAGGTATCTGCTCATGCCTCTCAGAATGACCAACTTCCAAAAGATCTACAGAACATAAAGTGCTGCTGAGGCAAGGACTCCTAACTACTAGACCACCCAGGGCTAGAGGCTGGAGGCAAAAGCTGTGAAAACAGGAACAAACCTTATTCTTGAAGACACAGCATACGTGTGGGAGAGCACAGGAAGCACTTTGTTTATTTTAGACAGAAGCAGGGCGGGAATACACACCCAGAAAGAGAGCAGGCATCCCGAATGAGGAGCCAGGTAAAGACGTAACCCACACAACCAGCATCAGAGACGCCGGCTACGTCTGCGTGGAGCATCTGGGGCGTCTCCAATGAGCAGGGAATGCTTTCCTCTGAAGGATCCTCCTCCTCCTCAGATGTTGACTAAGAACAGGGGTGGGTATGTGTTGGGGTGTGTGGGGGTGTGGGCGGGTGGGTGGCTGTGTGCATGGGTGTGTGTTTCCAACCCTTTGTGACCCCATGGGCTGTAGCCTTCCACTGTTCCCCTGTCCATAGGATTCTCCAGACAAGAAAACTGGAGTGGGCTACCACACCCTCATCCAGAGCATCTTCCCAACCCAGGGATCTAACCCAGGGCTCCCGCATTGCAGACAGATTCCTTACCCCTGAGTCACCTGGGAAGCCTCAAAGGCTGACACTTGATAAGTGGGAAGATTACTCTAAAGCTCTTGAGGAAAATACAGGCAGAACACGCTTTGACAGAAATCACAGCCAGCTTTTCTGGATCCACCTTTTAGAGTAATGAAAAACAAAATGAAAGTCATAAAAAGGACCTCCTTGACCTTAAAGTCTTTGTACAGCAAAGGAAACTATATGAAAGAAGAAATTCACCATCAGATTGGGGAAAAAAGGTTTTCCCAGTGAGGTTTCCCACAAAGAATTCATCTCCAATACATGCAAACAGCTCATGTAGCTCAATATCAGAAAAACAAACAACCCATCTGAAAATGAATCAATGATCTAGATGGACGCTTCGCCAAATAAGGCATCCAGATGGCCATAGAGCACATGAAACGATGCTGAGGATGACTGTTAGCGAAATGCCAATCAAAACTGCAGTGAGGTATCTGCTCATGCCTCTCAGAATGACCAACTTCCAAAAGATCTACAGAACATAAAGTGCTGCTGAGGCAAGGACTCCTAACTACTAGACCACCCAGGGCTAGAGGCTGGAGGCAAAAGCTGTGAAAACAGGAACAAACCTTATTCTTGAAGACACAGCATACGTGTGGGAGAGCACACAGGGAAGCACTTTGTTTATTTTAGACAGAAGCAGGGCGGGAATACACACCCAGAAAAGAGAGCAGGCATCCCGAATGAGGAGCCAGGTAAAGACGTAACTTAAGTCACTCATACAGTTGCGTCCTCCTGGGTCTTTGTTTACCTTTCGCCAATTACCTAACTTCTTTTTTCACATCAGAACTGTCCTAGGATCCTCCCCAGTGTGCTTGCTTAACTTTTTGCTCACACGGATCCCACCGCAGAGGCGTGTCCACACTTATTATGGGGTGGTGTCCCTTCCTTTTCAACCCCTGAGGAGTCTTCCTACCCGTGTAGATTCAGGGATGTTTCCTTTGACCTAAGGAGTAATCATCTTACCTCTTCACTTCAACAGAGCTCAGCTCCTGCCACTAGCTCTGTCCTTGGAGTGTCTGGGTGAGAACTAAAGTTTCAATTTTACTTCACTGGACAAACATCAACTGTTTGGATCAGAAGCCCATCTATCTCCTACCTCAACCTTGGTAAAAGCAATTTTAGAGCAAGAAGTGATGGAAAGAGATCATGGAGGAGTGCATGGAAGGGGCTTCCCTGGTGGTCCAGTGAGTAAGGACATCGCCTTGCAGTGCAAGGGGTGCCAGCTCGACCCCTGGCCTGGGAAGATCCCATGTGCCGCGGAGCGGCTGGACTGATGTGTTCAATTACTGAGCCGGAGCTCTGGAGCGCATGTGCCCAGAGCCGGTGCTCTGCGACGGGAGAGGCTGCTGTGATGGGAGGCCCATACAGGCCAAAGAACAAAGATAAATAAATGAAATATCAATAGAAGTGCCCCCTCCCCGCCCCCGCCGCCAAAAAAAAGGAGTTCATGGATGATGAAAAACATAGAAGCAAAAAAAAATAAAAGTGGGCTTCCCCGGTGGTCCAGTGGATAAGAATATGCCTGCCAACACAGGGGACAGTGGATGGATTCCTGATCCTGGTCGATGACACATGCCTTGGGGCAACTAAGTCCTTTTACCACAAATAATGAGCCAGTGCTCCAGCGCACACTCTGTAACAAGAGAAGCCACCACAATAAGCCTGTGCATGGCAAAAACAACCCCTGATCTCCTCAACTAGAGAAAGCTCACAGCAATCAAGACTCAACTCAGCGGGCTTCCCTGATGGTTCAGTGGGTAAGGACACCGCCTTGCAGTGCAAGGGGTGCCGGTTCTATCCCTGGCCTGGGAAGATCCCACGTGCCGCAGAGCGGCTGGACCCATGTGTCCAATTACTGAGCCGGAGCTCTGGAGCGCATGTGCCCAGAGCTAGTGCTCTGCGACAACAGAGGCCACTGTGATGGGAGGCCCACATGGGCCAAAGAACAAAGATGGATGAAAATAGAGAAATGAAAGACCAATAGAAGTGGCCCGCCTGCCCGCCTCACTCCTCAACCCGCACCTCCCCCCCAAAAAGACCCAACACAGCCAAAAAAAAGAGTGTCCAGGGACTTGGTGGTCCAGTGATTAAGAATCTGCCTTCCAATGCAGGAGACACTGGTTTGATCCCTGGTCCAGAAACAAAGATCCCACATGTGGTGGGACAAAGAAGTCCTCACACCATAGCTAAGATGTGACATAGTCAAATAAAATAAAGAAATAAGTAATTTTTAAAAATGTGTCCAGAGAGTTGAAGATGCTTGACTGAGAAGGTAAGAAGCAGTGAAAAGAGGGAAGATCAAGGAAGTGATTTTCTTCAGTAAGTGGCTTTAGAGGATAGGGAGACTGGGGAACAAAGCTGACTCAGAGGGAAAGTTGAAGGCTGGCAGGACAGACTGCCTCACCCACTGTAACCCCAAGAAACACCGTCTCTGGGTGTGAATGTCCACTTGAGGAATGATTACTTCAGATTTTTTTCAAGTTCAAGTCTGCAGTGCATCTAACAGAATCAGGGTTTAGGATTCGGGTTAGGGCTTACCATGGTCATGATCAGGAACTGATTGTGAAGAGATGTTTACGGTCAGAATGGGGCTTGGTGTGGGATCAGAGTTAAGAATGTATCTGGTTCTAGGATCAGATCAGAGGTGGATGTCCAGAAGAGAGAGGCTGATCTTTAGATATGACAAACCTGAACTTCTTTCTCTCTCTACTTGTTTTTTCTCCTTCTCCATTCTGTAACTAATTTTCTTTTGCTTCTATGTTTCATTTCTCCCTCCCCCTCTTTCTCTCTTTTCTCTTTTTTTCTTAACCTCTCTTCTCTCCCCTCTGCCTTTGCAACTCAAACTAGAAGAATTTAAACAGTTGTAAAAGTTGATTCTTTGCTGACTGAAACTGACTTTATTTATTTTTCTCTTCTTTTTTTAATGAAAAAATGCTTCCTGGTCTGTACAAAGGCCCTTCTCTCAACTTAGGCTTCCAAACTCACTGAAATTGACTTTAGACCCAACATGAATCATTTAGAAACCAAACAAGCATTAGCTGGTTCAAGCCTCTACACAGAAATAGGCAAAATCTAAATCCCAATACTTGTTGTTTTAACCCACTGTTGATTTTTTGTAATGAATCAGTGACTTGCGATTGATTTTCTTTTTTTTTAAACTAGAACAAAAAACAAGCTTTATTCAATGCCAAAGAATGGAGAAGCCGGAACCCAGTTCACAAATTAACTTCTCTGAAATTGATTTTTAAAACCCTGTTTCACAAATACCATTGGGCAAAACCCTTACTTTCCTGTAGGAGGAAATCAGACTTGGCTAATCCTCAACAGATTCTGAAAAAAGTAAACTCACAGGTTGATAAATGCTGATGCATTTTGATATCAAACAGTAGGAACAGTAAGCCATAGGCCACACAGGAAGAAGGCATAAATAAAAAAAATTTAACAGAAGTGGCTTTCTTTAGAGGATAGGGAGACTGGGGAACAAAGCTGACTCAGAGGGAAAGTTGAAGGCTGGCAGGACAGACTGCCTCACCCACTGTAACCCCAAGAAACACCGTCTCTGGGTGTGAATGTCCACTTGAGGAATGATTACTTCAGATTTTTTTCAAGTTCAAGTCTGCAGTGCATCTAACAGAATCAGGGTTTAGGATTCGGGTTAGGGCTTACCATGGTCATGATCAGGAACTGATTGTGAAGAGATGTTTACGGTCAGAATGGGGCTTGGTGTGGGATCAGAGTTAAGAATGTATCTGGTTCTAGGATCAGATCAGAGGTGGATGTCCAGAAGAGAGAGGCTGATCTTTAGATATGACAAACCTGAACTTCTTTCTCTCTCTACTTGTTTTTTCTCCTTCTCCATTCTGTAACTAATTTTCTTTTGCTTCTATGTTTCATTTCTCCCTCCCCCTCTTTCTCTCTTTTCTCTTTTTTTCTTAACCTCTCTTCTCTCCCCTCTGCCTTTGCAACTCAAACTAGAAGAATTTAAACAGTTGTAAAAGTTGATTCTTTGCTGACTGAAACTGACTTTATTTATTTTTCTCTTCTTTTTTTAATGAAAAAATGCTTCCTGGTCTGTACAAAGGCCCTTCTCTCAACTTAGGCTTCCAAACTCACTGAAATTGACTTTAGACCCAACATGAATCATTTAGAAACCAAACAAGCATTAGCTGGTTCAAGCCTCTACACAGAAATAGGCAAAATCTAAATCCCAATACTTGTTGTTTTAACCCACTGTTGATTTTTTGTAATGAATCAGTGACTTGCGATTGATTTTCTTTTTTTTTAAACTAGAACAAAAAACAAGCTTTATTCAATGCCAAAGAATGGAGAAGCCGGAACCCAGTTCACAAATTAACTTCTCTGAAATTGATTTTTAAAACCCTGTTTCACAAATACCATTGGGCAAAACCCTTACTTTCCTGTAGGAGGAAATCAGACTTGGCTAATCCTCAACAGATTCTGAAAAAAGTAAACTCACAGGTTGATAAATGCTGATGCATTTTGATATCAAACAGTAGGAACAGTAAGCCATAGGCCACACAGGAAGAAGGCATAAATTAGAAAAAAGAACAAACCATTTAAACCACAAAAGAATTATACTGGAAATCTCCCAGTTGGAAATATGATAATAAACTCCTCTTCTAATAAACTCCTGGGTGGTTGTATTCAGAAAGAAATGACTGTAAGAAGGTCTACATTTCAAAGCCAGTATATCACAACATGGAACATCTTAGAAGGTCCAGTAGGAGTATCACAGTGCAGAACTCCATGTTTTGGAGAAAATCCATACCTTCTGCTAAAGACTGCAGCCAGACATTTGGAAAGGGGCTCTAGACTTATTGTTGTTGTTTCATCCCTAGGTCATGTCTGAATCTTGTGAGACCCCATGACTGTGGCCCGCCAGGCTCCTCTGTCCACTGGATATCCCAGGCAAGAATACTGGAGCGGGCTGCCATTTCCTTTCTCCAGGGGATCTTCCTGACCCATCTGCATTGAAGGTGGATTCTGTGCCATCTGAGCCACCAGGGGAAACCCAAATCTATCTTAAGGAAATCAACACTGAATACCTGTTGGAAGGACTGATGGTGAAGCTCCAGTCTTTTGGTCATCTGATGCGAACAGGTGACTCATTGGAAAGACTGAGGGCAGAAGGAGAAAAGAGTGTCAGAGGATGAGATGGCTCGATGGCCATCAACGCAATGAACATGAACTTGGGCAAACTCCGGGAGATGGTGAGGGACAGGGAGTCCTGGTGTGCTGCAGTCCATTGTGTCACAAAGAGTTGGACATGACTGGGCGACTGAACAATAAGAAGAATAGATTTATTATGAATAACCAGTTCATGCAATTTATGGAAGCCAGGAAGTCCCAGGATCTACTGTCTGTAAGCTGGAGGCCCAGAAAAGCTGGCAGTAACAGTTCAAACTTTGAGCCTGAGAACCAGGGAGTCAGTGGTACAAGTCCCCGTCCAAGTTGGAAGGCCTGAAACAGGAAGGGCTGATGTCCCAGGGCAGCTGCAGAGCGAATTCTTCCTTCTGCTACCCATTCTGAAAAAAGTAAACTCACAGGTTGATAAATGCTGATGCATTTTGATATCAAACAGTAGGAACAGTAAGCCATAGGCCACACAGGAAGAAGGCATAAATTAGAAAAAAGAACAAACCATTTAAACCACAAAAGAATTATACTGGAAATCTCCCAGTTGGAAATATGATAATAAACTCCTCTTCTAATAAACTCCTGGGTGGTTGTATTCAGAAAGAAATGACTGTAAGAAGGTCTACATTTCAAAGCCAGTATATCACAACATGGAACATCTTAGAAGGTCCAGTAGGAGTATCACAGTGCAGAACTCCATGTTTTGGAGAAAATCCATACCTTCTGCTAAAGACTGCAGCCAGACATTTGGAAAGGGGCTCTAGACTTATTGTTGTTGTTTCATCCCTAGGTCATGTCTGAATCTTGTGAGACCCCCATGACTGTGGCCCGCCAGGCTCCTCTGTCCACTGGATATCCCAGGCAAGAATACTGGAGCGGGCTGCCATTTCCTTTCTCCAGGGGATCTTCCTGACCCATCTGCATTGAAGGTGGATTCTGTGCCATCTGAGCCACCAGGGAAGCCCAAATCTATCTTAAGGAAATCAACACTGAATACCTGTTGGAAGGACTGATGGTGAAGCTCCAGTCTTTTGGTCATCTGATGCGAACAGGTGACTCATTGGAAAGACTGAGGGCAGAAGGAGAAAAGAGTGTCAGAGGATGAGATGGCTCGATGGCCATCAACGCAATGAACATGAACTTGGGCAAACTCCGGGAGATGGTGAGGGACAGGGAGTCCTGGTGTGCTGCAGTCCATTGTGTCACAAAGAGTTGGACATGACTGGGCGACTGAACAATAAGAAGAATAGATTTATTATGAATAACCAGTTCATGCAATTTATGGAAGCCAGGAAGTCCCAGGATCTACTGTCTGTAAGCTGGAGGCCCAGAAAAGCTGGCAGTAACAGTTCAAACTTTGAGCCTGAGAACCAGGGGAGTCAGTGGTACAAGTCCCCGTCCAAGTTGGAAGGCCTGAAACAGGAAGGGCTGATGTCCCAGGGCAGGAGACAGTGTATGTCTCAGCTTAAGCAGGGAGCGAATTCTTCCTTCTGCTACCCATTTGTTCTATTCAGGCAAGAAGAAGCCCACTCACTTTGGTGAGGGCCATCTTGATTCATCTTTAAAAGACGCTTGTTCCTTGGAAGAAAAACTACAACAAACCTACACAGCGTATTAAAAACCAGAGTCATCACTTTGCCGACAAAGTTCATATAGACAAAGCTATGATTTTCTCAGTAGGCATGAATGGATATGAGAGTTGGACCATAAAGAAGCCCAAGTACCAAGGAACTGATGCTTTCTAACTGTAGTGCTGGAGAAGACTCTTGAGAGTCCCTTGGACAGAAAGGAGATCAAACCAGTCAATCCTAAAGGAAACCAACCCTGAATATTTACTGGAAGGACGGATGCTGAAGTGGAAGCTCCAATATTCTGGTCACCTGATGCAAAGAGCCAACTCACTGGAAAGGACCCTGATGCTGGGAAAGATGGAAGGCAGGAGGAGAAGGGGGGCGACAGAGGATGAGATGGCTGGATGGCAATAGGACTCAATGGACATGAGTTTGAGCAGCCTCCAGGAGATAGTCAAAGAAGTCTGGTGTGCTGCAGTCCGTGGGGTTGCAAAAGAGTCAGACAAGACTTAATGGCTAAACAACAACAATAAACATTCATATGTCTTCCTGTGTCTTTATTTGGATATATGCCTTTATTTGGGGGACAATATCACAAAATGTCCATTTAACAAAGGACTCACAACTACAATACACCAAGAGCTTACTATTCAATAAGAAGACAATTTTTAAAATGGGCAGAATATTGGAACAGTCACTTCACCAATGAATATATCTGGGTGGTGAGTATGTACATGAAAAGATGTTCGATATCATGAGTCATTAGAAAAATACAAAATAAAGCTACCACAAGGCACTACCACGGAACTCTTAGAATGGCAAAAAGGGAAAAGAATGACTGTACTAAGTGTTGGCGAGGATGTGGAGAAACTGGGACTCTCCCACACTGCTGGTGGGAATGTAACATGGTACAACCACTTTGGAAAATGGTGTGGCAATTTTTAAAAAATGTACACAGATACCTAGGCGTTGCCTACCATATGATCCAGCAATCCCACTCCTGAGCATATATCCAGACAAAACTATAATTTGAAAACCTACATGTAATCCTCCCTATGGTCATAGCAGCACTATTTACAATAGCCAAGACTTAGAAACAGCCTAAATGTCCATCAACAGGTGAGTGGATAAAGATGTGGTGCATATATACAGTGGAATAGTACTCAGCCACAAAAAGAATGAAATAATGCTCTTTGCAACAACATAGATGGACCTAGAGACTATCATATGAAGCAAAGCAAATCAGAAAGAGAAAAACAAATGCTATATGATATCTCTTATATGTGGAATCTAAAATACAACACAAGTCAACGCATCTGTAAAAGGAAGAGATTCATGTCTATAGTGAACAGACTTGTGGTTGCCAAGGGAATAGGGAGAAGGGAGGGAAGTATTTGAAGTTTGGGATTAACAGATGCAAACTATTACATACACGATGGATAAACAAGATCCTACTGTATAGCACAGGGAACTATATCCAATATCCTGTGACAAACCATAATGGAAAAGAATATGAAAAATATATACATATGTATAACAGAGTCAGGCGGTATAGGAAATTTTAATACAACATAGTAAGTCAGTGATACTTCAATAAAATTTAAAAAATAGAACGCAAGGCCATAGACAGTGGACATTCGTTAAAATGAAAAAACTAACAGAGCTTATCTTAAAAAATAGTGCCAAACAATGTTGTTGGAACCCTCTGATTCTGTGCTGTTTTTCCAGAGACTCCTTAAGCTCACAACTACAATACACCAAGAGCTTACTATTCAATAAGAAGACAATTTTTAAAATGGGCAGAATATTGGAACAGTCACTTCACCAATGAATATATCTGGGTGGTGAGTATGTACATGAAAAGATGTTCGATATCATGAGTCATTAGAAAAATACAAAATAAAGCTACCACAAGGCACTACCACGGAACTCTTAGAATGGCAAAAAGGGAAAAGAATGACTGTACTAAGTGTTGGCGAGGATGTGGAGAAACTGGGACTCTCCCACACTGCTGGTGGGAATGTAACATGGTACAACCACTTTGGAAAATGGTGTGGCAATTTTTAAAAAATGTACACAGATACCTAGGCGTTGCCTACCATATGATCCAGCAATCCCACTCCTGAGCATATATCCAGACAAAACTATAATTTGAAAACCTACATGTAATCCTCCCTATGGTCATAGCAGCACTATTTACAATAGCCAAGACTTAGAAACAGCCTAAATGTCCATCAACAGGTGAGTGGATAAAGATGTGGTGCATATATACAGTGGAATAGTACTCAGCCACAAAAAGAATGAAATAATGCTCTTTGCAACAACATAGATGGACCTAGAGACTATCATATGAAGCAAAGCAAATCAGAAAGAGAAAAACAAATGCTATATGATATCTCTTATATGTGGAATCTAAAATACAACACAAGTCAACGCATCTGTAAAAGGAAGAGATTCATGTCTATAGTGAACAGACTTGTGGTTGCCAAGGGAATAGGGAGAAGGGAGGGAAGTATTTGAAGTTTGGGATTAACAGATGCAAACTATTACATACACGATGGATAAACAAGATCCTACTGTATAGCACAGGGAACTATATCCAATATCCTGTGACAAACCATAATGGAAAAGAATATGAAAAAATATATACATATGTATAACAGAGTCAGGCGGTATAGGAAATTTTAATACAACATAGTAAGTCAGTGATACTTCAATAAAATTTAAAAAATAGAACGCAAGGCCATAGACAGTGGACATTCGTTAAAATGAAAAAACTAACAGAGCTTATCTTAAAAAATAGTGCCAAACAATGTTGTTGGAACCCTCTGATTCTGTGCTGTTTTTCCAGAGACTCCTTAAGGACAGAAATTGTTACAGAAAACTGGTTCTTCCATTAAAATAAGAACAAAATCTTTTCATGTAGATAATCCCCAGAGGATCAGGAAACATGCTTACCTCCCTTAAAAGGCTGTGAAGTTCTAATACACAGCAAACACACAGACAGACATGCAGGAAAGGAGACAAGGAGTTTCTGAAAGAAAAGGTTAAGAAGTTTGGAGGCAAATTCATAATTTACTCTTCACGATTTAGCAGAGCTTTCTTTAAGAATGGGCTTCCATATAGTTATTGCTCTGTGAGAAAAGGGGATCCTGCAGGGGTGCTGTGTGACGGTCGGGAGGGGTGGGATGGGGGGAAATATACATATGACTAATCTGGGAATATACATATCTGTAAACAACAAAACTCTGTAAAAGTTAAAAGTAAAATAAAAGGTTTTTTTAAAAAAAAGAAAAAAAAATAAAATGGGCAGAATATTGGAACAGTCACTTCACCAATGAATATATCTGGGTGGTGAGTATGTACATGAAAAGATGTTCGATATCATGAGTCATTAGAAAAATACAAAATAAAGCTACCACAAGGCACTACCACGGAACTCTTAGAATGGCAAAAAGGGAAAAGAATGACTGTACTAAGTGTTGGCGAGGATGTGGAGAAACTGGGACTCTCCCACACTGCTGGTGGGAATGTAACATGGTACAACCACTTTGGAAAATGGTGTGGCAATTTTTAAAAAATGTACACAGATACCTAGGCGTTGCCATGCCCTCCTACAGGGGATCTTCCCATTTGATGTTCTCTTACCACCTTCCAACTCAACATTCCCAGTCCATTTCTATATTATGAATACTTCAATTACCATGAAGTCATGTAAAATTATCTTGAAAGGTTTTCACCTGACAAGTCGATGTTATTGAGGAAGGTGAGTGCCTTCTCAGCGCAAACCACTGTGGTCCCATGTTGCCTCGGTGGCTTCCAGGAGAGACGGCATTCTTTACAGAGTGGCAGACCCTAAGATGTCCTGCTGTGGTAGCACTGGACTTTATCTTTCCCTATTCCTTCTTCTTGTGTGGTAAGAAGATTGAAAATCGTGCCTCCTCAGGAGATGGAAGGCAAGAAAGAGGAAGCTAATTGTTCAGATCAGAATGAACCCATGCCTGGTCAAGAATCTCAGTCTCTTTACTCAAAGCTCACCGTTTCCAGTTAGCAGAGCTCCCCTCTCCTTGCACACTAGGAATTTCTTTTTTTCTAAAATGAAACTCCAAGTCAAAGGTCTTGAGAGGTTTAGTACCAGATTGGCTTCCAAAGTGCTGATCTGTCCACCGTGCCCTCAGTGCTGGAGGATACTGACTGGAAGCAATGCCAGCAGCTATACTGGATTCTCACTTGCCTCTGCTCTCCTGAGCACAGAAAGACCAATAAAGATACTTACATGTACTGGTGGAGGTGGAGGTGGGATGGGGAAATATACATATGACTAATCTGGGAACATACATATCTGTAAACCATAAAGCTCTGTAAAAGTAAAAAGTAAAATAAAAGCTTAAAAGAAACAGTAAAAAGTAAAATAAAATGGGCAGAATATTGGAACAGTCACTTCACCAATGAATATATCTGGGTGGTGAGTATGTACATGAAAAGATGTTCGATATCATGAGTCATTAGAAAAATACAAAATAAAGCTACCACAAGGCACTACCACGGAACTCTTAGAATGGCAAAAAGGGAAAAGAATGACTGTACTAAGTGTTGGCGAGGATGTGGAGAAACTGGGACTCTCCCACACTGCTGGTGGGAATGTAACATGGTACAACCACTTTGGAAAATGGTGTGGCAATTTTTAAAAAATGTACACAGATACCTAGGCGTTGCCATGCCCTCCTACAGGGGATCTTCCCATTTGATGTTCTCTTACCACCTTCCAACTCAACATTCCCAGTCCATTTCTATATTATGAATACTTCAATTACCATGAAGTCATGTAAAATTATCTTGAAAGGTTTTCACCTGACAAGTCGATGTTATTGAGGAAGGTGAGTGCCTTCTCAGCGCAAACCACTGTGGTCCCATGTTGCCTCGGTGGCTTCCAGGAGAGACGGCATTCTTTACAGAGTGGCAGACCCTAAGATGTCCTGCTGTGGTAGCACTGGACTTTATCTTTCCCTATTCCTTCTTCTTGTGTGGTAAGAAGATTGAAAATCGTGCCTCCTCAGGAGATGGAAGGCAAGAAAGAGGAAGCTAATTGTTCAGATCAGAATGAACCCATGCCTGGTCAAGAATCTCAGTCTCTTTACTCAAAGCTCACCGTTTCCAGTTAGCAGAGCTCCCCTCTCCTTGCACACTAGGAATTTCTTTTTTTCTAAAATGAAACTCCAAGTCAAAGGTCTTGAGAGGTTTAGTACCAGATTGGCTTCCAAAGTGCTGATCTGTCCACCGTGCCCTCAGTGCTGGAGGATACTGACTGGAAGCAATGCCAGCAGCTATACTGGATTCTCACTTGCCTCTGCTCCTCTCCTGAGCACAGAAAGACCAATAAAGATACTTACATGTAGCTTTTCATCACATGCCCCGGATCCCTCCTCTTTATAACATAAGGTCCTATCCTGTACTCTTGAGTGTGACTTGTTTTGCCATTAAATAATTTTTCTTTGGGACTTCCCTGGTGGCTGGGGGGTAAAGAACCCGCTTGCCAATGCAGGAGTTTCCAGTTTGATCCATGGGTTGGGAAGGCCCCCCTGGAGAAGGAAATGGCTACCCACTCCAATATTCTTGCCTAGAGAATCCCATGGACAGAGGAACCCGGCAGGCTACAGTCCACGGCATCACACAGAGTCAGACATGACTGAGTGCACATGTACTTGCCTACACAGAACATGACCTCCAAGCTCCCTATGAAGCCACATGCTGTGAGGCAATTAAGCCCGTGTTTCACAACTATTGAGCCTGTGCTCTAGAGACCAGGAACCACAATTATTGAGCCCATGTGCCGCAACTACTGACGTCTGTGGATCCTAGAGCCTGTGCTCAACAACAAGAGAAGTCACCACAAGGAGAAATCCAAGCCCCGCAACTAGAGCGTAGCTCCCACTCACCACAACTAGGGAAAAATCTGCACAGCAACCAAGACCCAGCACAGCCAAAGATATAAATAAATTATTTTTAAAATTAAACAAAAATAGGGCTTCCCTGGTGGTCTAGTGGGTAAGGACACCCACTGCCTTGCAGTGCAAGGGGCGCTGGTTCAATCCCTGGCCTGGGAAGATCCCATGTGCCATGAAGCGGCTGGACCAACATGTCCAATTACTGAGCCGGAGCTCTGGCGTGCATGCGCCCAGAGCTGGTGCTCTGCAACTAGAGAGGCCGGCTGCTATGGGAGGCCCACACAGGCCAAAAGAGTAAAGATGGATGAAAATAAATGGATAAAAAATCAATGAGAAGAGGCCAAAATTTAAAAATGAAATTAAACAAAAATAAACCTGCAAACACAAAGAAAAACTGACTGTAGGGACTTCTCCGGTGGTTCAGTGGCTAAGGTCAGCGCTGCCCATGCAGGAAACCTGGGTTCAATCCCTGGTCAGGACCTAGATCCCACATGCTACAATGAAGATCGAAGATCCCACATGCCCAACTAAGACCCGTCACAGCCAAATAAATAAATATTAAAAAAAAAACTGTATAAGAATGTTGAAATAAACATATAGTTACAAGTTTCATATTCATTTCTTTATCCTCTATTGGTGTTCTCACTCTTTTCTTCCTTTTCCCTCTTTCTCACATACCCACGTCTGGCCTCTGCACAAGAAGCCACCGGAGGCCACCCAGACGTGGGTGTGTGAGAAAGACGTTGGTGTGGAGAAAGACGTGGGTGTGGAGAAAGACGTGGGGGTGTGTGAGCCCTGCCCTACCCCTTGTTCTTCCCTGTCTCTCTTCTAGCCAGCATGCGACAGCTGTCTTGTGCCAGTTTGCAAAAGCTGATTGTTAAGTATTTAGGAATTTTGCAAGCTAGTTGCTAAAATGATTGGGAACTTCACCACAACAGACATGATAAGAGAATTTCCCCCAGAGACCCAGACTCTGGTACGACGCTGTTTCTCTAGCAAGGCGATTGGCTAGCACACCCCTGTTTCATCTATTCCTGGCAAAGACACTTCGCTTCATCAAGGAGATCCTCATTCCCTAATGGATAGTCAGCCTCCACTGCCATTCCTCTGCTCACTCCTGGGTGGTGGGAAAGTAGAGGTTTCAGGGCCTGTGTGGGGCAAGGAGCGGAAAAAACAGAAGAAGTGAGAGCATGAAGGAAGGTCACGAAAAAGCGAAGTTTAAGGACAGCAGTATGGGAAGGAAAGGAGAAGTAGGAACCCATGGGAGGCAAGGGTTAGGGTAGGGAGAACATAGGATCAGGCAAGACTCACTGCCTAGTGTCCTCACAGGCCATTGGGCCATTTCCCCACCTGGCGCCAGAAGCTGGCCAAGCTGCTACAAGGTGGGGAAACTGCCTTCTCAAACTACCCTGAAACAGGGTGGGGGCGGGGGCCCCCAGAGCTGGACTCTGGAGGAAAGCCAGGCTGGGGAGGCCTGGGGGCTAAGATGCCTCAGTGTCTACCTACTGAGGAGGGACTGGGGGTCCAGACTCCTGGGTCTGAGGGAGGAGGGTCAGGGGATCTGGACTCCTGGGGACCTTTCACTTCTTCTGGGGAAGGAAGGAGGACCCACCTTCCTCCCCGATCCCGCCAATCCTCGCTTACTCACCTCACCCCACCCCACCACCTTTAAGCTGCTGAGACTCAAAGGCAGGCCCAAGCCTCGTTGAGCAAGACTCTGTCTTCCCCACCCTGTTTCCTGGACTGCCTTGGGTGAGGCGGGATATAAAAGGGATGTTTCCTGGGAGGAAGAACAGGAGCGAGCATTCTGACCACCGGAACAATGAACCCTGCCCTGCTGTTGGCCCTGCTGGGCACCACCCTCACCCTGCCCGGTGAGTGACAGCCCCAGCCTGGGCAGGGATTCACTTGGAAGGTGAGCTCAGATGGATCTGCTCTTCCCCACTCAGGAGCCCGGGCTTTGACCTGCCAGTCGAGGACAGCAGAGATCGTGAGGAAGGCCTCGGAGCATCCCTTCCGGTGGAAAACGAACCCGCAGTCCTGTGAGGAAGGCTCGGGCTGCCAGGATACCGTGATACTCACAGAGAACGGTGAGACGGGCCCATGCCCGACTCCACCCCTCCTGTGCAGAGACACCCCTATCCCTGCCCCCAGTCCTACCTGCATTCTGGGTACAAACTCAGAAGATCGCACCCCCAAATCCCAGGGGTGGTCCCCTCCTTGGCTGCCCAGGGGCTTCCTTGGCAGCCTCCAGGCTAGGATGCACACGGTCCCTCTAGGACCCTGGAATCCTGATGCCACCCCGACCTGCCTCTCTCTTGGTCCAGGACCCCTCGTCCACCTGATGGTCATCAAAGGCTGCACCCAGGCGGCCAATCAGGAGCCCCGCGTCATCCAGCACAGGGCTGGCCCCGGCCTGTCCATGGTCTCCTACACCCGGGTATGCCGGGAGGACTTGTGCAACGACCTCGCCACCACCCTGCCTTTCTGGGCTCCAACACCACCCACAGGTGCCAGAGGGAGCAGGGTGAGAAGGGTGGAAATGGGTTGCCTGGAGGAGGGGGCAGTGGGACTGAGGAGGTTGGGGTGAGCACACAGGCGATGTTCTTTCAGAATCCCTCCCTGCCTCCCCAACCCTGTCAACCTCCCCAGCAGCCCCTCCTTAGCAGAGCTATTTCTTTCTTTTTTTAAAAAAAAAAAAAATTATTTTTGGCTATGCTGGGTTTTCACTGCTGCCACAGGCTCTTCTCTAATTGCAGGGAATGGGGGCTACTCTCTACTTGAGGTGAGCAGGTTTCTTGTTACAATGACCCTTACTCCTACCATGGGCTTCAACAGCTGTGGTACATCCGGCTGAGACTCAAAAGCAGGCCAAGCCTCGTTGAGCAAGACTCTGTCTTCCCACCCTGTTTCCTGGACTGCCTTGGGTGAGGCGGGATATAAAAGGGATGTTTCCTGGGAGGAAGAACAGGAGCGAGCATTCTGACCACCGGAACAATGAACCCTGCCCTGCTGTTGGCCCTGCTGGGCACCACCCTCACCCTGCCCGGTGAGTGACAGCCCCAGCCTGGGCAGGGATTCACTTGGAAGGTGAGCTCAGATGGATCTGCTCTTCCCCACTCAGGAGCCCGGGCTTTGACCTGCCAGTCGAGGACAGCAGAGATCGTGAGGAAGGCCTCGGAGCATCCCTTCCGGTGGAAAACGAACCCGCAGTCCTGTGAGGAAGGCTCGGGCTGCCAGGATACCGTGATACTCACAGAGAACGGTGAGACGGGCCCATGCCCGACTCCACCCCTCCTGTGCAGAGACACCCCTATCCCTGCCCCCAGTCCTACCTGCATTCTGGGTACAAACTCAGAAGATCGCACCCCCAAATCCCAGGGGTGGTCCCCTCCTTGGCTGCCCAGGGGCTTCCTTGGCAGCCTCCAGGCTAGGATGCACACGGTCCCTCTAGGACCCTGGAATCCTGATGCCACCCCGACCTGCCTCTCTCTCTTGGTCCAGGACCCCTCGTCCACCTGATGGTCATCAAAGGCTGCACCCAGGCGGCCAATCAGGAGCCCCGCGTCATCCAGCACAGGGCTGGCCCCGGCCTGTCCATGGTCTCCTACACCCGGGTATGCCGGGAGGACTTGTGCAACGACCTCGCCACCACCCTGCCTTTCTGGGCTCCAACACCACCCACAGGTGCCAGAGGGAGCAGGGTGAGAAGGGTGGAAATGGGTTGCCTGGAGGAGGGGGCAGTGGGACTGAGGAGGTTGGGGTGAGCACACAGGCGATGTTCTTTCAGAATCCCTCCCTGCCTCCCCCAACCCTGTCAACCTCCCCAGCAGCCCCTCCTTAGCAGAGCTATTTCTTTCTTTTTTTAAAAAAAAAAAAAATTATTTTTGGCTATGCTGGGTTTTCACTGCTGCCACAGGCTCTTCTCTAATTGCAGGGAATGGGGGCTACTCTCTACTTGAGGTGAGCAGGTTTCTTGTTACAATGACTTCTCTTGTGGAACTCGGGCTCTAGGGCTCATGGGCTTCAACAGCTGTGGTACACGGGCTCCATAGTTGCAGCTCTGAGGCTCTGGAGCACAGGCTCAATAGTTGTGGCTCACGGGCTTAGTTGCTCCGCATCATGGGGATCTTCCCAGACCAGGGATCGAACCCGTGTCTCTTGCATTGGCAGATGAACTCTTTACCACTGAGTCACCAGGGAAGCCCAGCACAGCTATTTCTAACTGCCGCTGGAGGAGCACATGGGGCTGCTTCTCTCAAGTTCAACCACCCACCTCTGACACTGGCTCTAACCTGCCGCCCACTCCTTCTTTCTCTCCCGTGGGGTTTGGTTCTCACGCTTGTCTATCAGAGTTGTGGCCGCAGGTCAGGACTGGGGTCCGGTGCAGACAGCTCTTCGTCCTGGGACATGGGGCGTGGCCAGAAAGGCAGCCACCCCCTTGCCCATCACGCACCACACATTCACAGAGAACCTGGTGCTCAACCATTTGTAGATGACCTGCTTCTAGATCGGGGTTTCATACATAGCACAGCAGCTTCCTCACTGAGAAGTGAAATTGACCTGTGACTTCCCACCATCCTCTTCTGTCTGTAAATCCTCACTGGGATTTTGGGGCTGACCTTTGCATTTCTCTATGCATTGGCATCATCGGTGGACACGGGGGTCTTGTCTTCTTCAACCGTTCTGTGGAGACTCTGGGTCCTCCCAAGGGTTCCCCTCTGCTGCTTGTCCTGCAGCCTCTGTCCCAGGTACCCCTCCCCAGATCTCGTGCTTCTTCCCTGCTTTGGTCTCTCTCTAGTCACATGTCCTGAATTCCCTGAGTCCAAGGCCTTGCTGAGAGGAGCCCAAGGGGGGTACATTCAGGGAGATTATGGGAACTGATTCTTGGGAGGATGGAGGGAAGGCACACAATTTGGATTCAGAGCCTTCTCTGTCCTCTCTCCCTTTGTTTCTCACCTCCCCAGTCCTGGGGTCTGTGCAGTGTCCAGTCTGCTTGTCTGCAGAAGACTGTGCGTCTGCCCTGGAGGTGACCTGCCCGGCCGAAAGCTCACACTGCTATAAGGGGGTCCTCCAGATGACTGCCGGTGAGCCACTGGGGTGTGGGGTCAGGGTGGAGGTGGGGAAGAGGAGCTGGGGATCAAGATCAGAATCTCTTGGGGAGGAAAGGGAGGTGAGGACTGAGAAGGGTGGGCCTGACTTCCCCAAGTGTTGGATGGTCCCAGCAGCAGTGTCCCCTCCTTCTCTTGCTTTCCACAGGCAGCAGCAGCACCAGACTGAACGTCCAGGGATGCATTTCCCAACCAGGCTGCAACCTGCTGAATGGGATTCAGGAAATCGGGCCCATCAGCCTGCGGGAGACTTGCGATCCTAAAGATGAATGTCAGGGCAACAAGGCCAAGTGCCAGAGGCAGCGGCAGACCCGGGGTAGGATGACCCTCTGAAAAGCAGACACCCAAACACAGGCCACAGAGCCCGCGTCACAGGTCATTCAGATGTTCCGGCTCACTCGGGTGGGGGCGATGGAAGGGATTCTCCCAGCAGGCCCTTCAGGTGAGGGTGCTGGAACAGGGATCCAGCCCAAGGGGACAGAGAAGGTATGCAGTCCAGGGGACAGATCTGTAGGACAGGAGCCCCCTGATGGGTGTTTGAAATGATGCTGAGTCTGGCTAAGTTAGGACAGCCTAACCGGGTGGGAGAGGAGCCAGCGAGCTGGGAGGAAGGTCAGAGGGCAGAGAGGGTAGCCGTATCGCATCATCGGTGGACACGGGGTCTTGTCTTCTTCAACCGTTCTGTGGAGACTCTGGGTCCTCCCAAGGGTTCCCCTCTGCTGCTTGTCCTGCAGCCCTGTCCCAGGTACCCCTCCCCAGATCTCGTGCTTCTTCCCTGCTTTGGTCTCTCTCTAGTCACATGTCCTGAATTCCCTGAGTCCAAGGCCTTGCTGAGAGGAGGCCAAGGGGGGTACATTCAGGGAGATTATGGGAACTGATTCTTGGGAGGATGGAGGAAGGCACACAATTTGGATTCAGACCCCTCTCTGTCCTCTCTCCCTTTGTTTCTCACCTCCCCAGTCCTGGGGTCTGTGCAGTGTCCAGTCTGCTTGTCTGCAGAAGACTGTGCGTCTGCCCTGGAGGTGACCTGCCCGGCCGAAAGCTCACACTGCTATAAGGGGGTCCTCCAGATGACTGCCGGTGAGCCACTGGGGTGTGGGGTCAGGGTGGAGGTGGGGAAGAGGAGCTGGGGATCAAGATCAGAATCTCTTGGGAGGAAAGGGAGGTGAGGACTGAGAAGGGTGGGCCTGACTTCCCCAAGTGTTGGATGGTCCCAGCAGCAGTGTCCCCTCCTTCTCTTGCTTTCCACAGGCAGCAGCAGCACCAGACTGAACGTCCAGGGATGCATTTCCCAACCAGGCTGCAACCTGCTGAATGGGATTCAGGAAATCGGGCCCATCAGCCTGCGGGAGACTTGCGATCCTAAAGATGAATGTCAGGGCAACAAGGCCAAGTGCCAGAGGCAGCGGCAGACCCGGGGTAGGATGACCCTCTGAAAAGCAGACACCCAAACACAGGCCACAGAGCCCGCGTCACAGGTCATTCAGATGTTCCGGCTCACTCGGGTGGGGGCGATGGAAGGGATTCTCCCAGCAGGCCCTTCAGGTGAGGGTGCTGGAACAGGGATCCAGCCCAAGGGGACAGAGAAGGTATGCAGTCCAGGGGACAGATCTGTAGGACAGGAGCCCCCTGATGGGTGTTTGAAATGATGCTGAGTCTGGCTAAGTTAGGACAGCCTAACCGGGTGGGAGAGGAGCCAGCGAGCTGGGAGGAAGGTCAGAGGGGCAGAGAGGGTAGCCGTATCGCATGCACTGGCTGCAGGAATGCCTGCTGGTTTCCCTGCTGAGAGGGATGGCTGCTTCTGATTCTGTATTTCTCCACTTCCCTGACCTTGGGTAACCCTGCATCTCCCACTTCCCCTTGACACCACTGCCCTGCCCTGCTACCGTGCACCCTACCCTTGCCCACCCCCACCCTTGGTACCTGAACACCCCAGCAACCATGCTGCAGAGGAAAAAAGAGAAAGATTAGAAGGGATGTTAAGGGTACTTCAGGTGTGACAGGGAAAGTAAGAGCCACACGAGGACACGAGGAGGGTCCCCACTTACCCATGGAAACGCAGTCCAGCTGGAACACTGGCAAACGAGGGTGATCTGGAGCATCTTGATGCAGGGGAATGGGATGAGGAGAGGGGGATGGCGAGGAGGAAAGTGTGGTCTGGAGAAGGTAGGAAGAGGGTCCTTCCTGTCCGAGCTTCAGGCAGAGAGCTGAGTAAGTTTAGTAAAAGTTTCTCTTGTTTGGATCTCTCTGGCTAGACTGGGAGCTTTGAGGTCAGAACCAGGATGTCACGGAAGCCAAGGTTTCCAGCCTCCGGCAGCGTAAGGGCTGGCTGAGGTCGGGGCCCCCAGGATGAGTTTGCTCACAAGTGTTCGCACAGCATTCCAAGGTCTCCCGTGGAGACCCCAGAGGACTCAAGACCCCGGCCCTGCCCTAAAGGGCCTCTAGGATGGGGAAGGGAAACATCATAGACACGGGCTGGGATTTTAACAGCCTTGACTGTCCCACTAAGGAACTGAATGGTGGTCCCAGGGAGAGCCCAGGTGTTAAGAGCTTAGCAGCTGAATGGAAAGACATAGGTTTCTGGGCTCTGTCCCTGAACAAGGTTTTGAGGATTACCACCTCTTAGAGCCTCTTTCACCAAGTTCAGGGAGGACAAGCCGCTCACTCAGAGTCAGAGGTGGCAGAGCATATGCAAAGGCCCTGGGGTGGGCATGGGCCTCCATGTATGCTTCAAGGAAGATTCCAAAAGCCAATGGGGCTCCAGCAGAGTGGTCAAGGGGAACAGAGTAGGATAGGTGGACAGTGGGGGTGAGGGGGGAGAGGAGCTTATTTAGAGCCTTTGGGGCCATTTTAAGTACTTGGAATTTTACTCTGAATGGGCTGAGGATCTATTGGACTTTTCTGAGGTCAAGTGACGTGACTCAACCTCCCTTTTATGGGAATCCTTTGGTGGAGAATAGAGGAAAGAGGAAGTGGGCGTCAGGGAGGGGACCCCTCAGGGAAACTCAGGAGGAAGCAGGTGAGAGTCGAAGGGTCTTTGACCCTGGGGCTGAAGCCATGGAGATGGTGAAAGGCAGCCAGGTTTGGGAGGTATTTTGCAGCTTCAGCCAACAGGATTTCCTGATGGACGCAATATGGGTGTAAGAAAAAAGGAATTGTCGAGAATAACAGTGATGTCTTCAACTTGAGCAATTGCAAGAAAGGAGGTGCCGTTTGGCCAAGACGGGGAAGACGGGGGTGGGTAGACGCGGACCAGGCTAGGAGAACAGGAACCACAGTTCTGCTGTCCCTGAGGTGGGGGAATGAGCGATCTCCTTCATGGGGGTTGTTGCGAAAGTTACCCGCTTGTGTGCTACAGTCAGCCCGGGGGGTTCTATATCAGGAGACACATCAGTCGAATGGCTTTCAAACTAGATTCCCAAGGGGTCTCCCACCTTCTAGGCAGATTCTTTACGCTTTGAGCCACCAGAGAAGCCCTGAAGGTCCCCTCTGAATCTGAGGCTGAGGGACCTGTTGGCCAGACGGGAGTGCGGGGTGGCTCAAGAATGTGATCCTCTTCCCCAGCGTAGGACCAGGAAGGGCAAACACAGCGGGTCCCTAGGGACTTTCACAGACCTGGGAAATGCTTTCTCCGCAGCTGTTCTGACCTGTAACCGGGGGAGCATGCTGCGAATATCTAGACACCTGCGTGAGGAGCCAGTCGAATGGTCGACGTCGCATGAGGTGCAGTGTACCACCGGGGAGGCTTGTCAGGAGACACTTCTGCTCAAAACGTAGGTGCGTGGGCTGTGAAAGAGGGCCAGCAAGACCGCATGGGGCTGTGCAATTTTAAAGAAATCAGAGGTGGCAGAGCATATGGGGGGGGACCCAGTGCTTCAAGGAAGATTCCAAAAGCCAATGGGGCTCCAGCAGAGTGGTCAAGGGAACAGAGTAGGATAGGTGGACAGTGGGTGAGGGAGAGGAGCTTATTTAGAGCCTTTGGGGCCATTTTAAGTACTTGGAATTTTACTCTGAATGGGCTGAGGATCTATTGGACTTTTCTGAGGTCAAGTGACGTGACTCAACCTCCCTTTTATGGGAATCCTTTGGTGGAGAATAGAGGAAAGAGGAAGTGGGCGTCAGGGAGGGGACCCCTCAGGGAAACTCAGGAGGAAGCAGGTGAGAGTCGAAGGGTCTTTGACCCTGGGGCTGAAGCCATGGAGATGGTGAAAGGCAGCCAGGTTTGGGAGGTATTTTGCAGCTTCAGCCAACAGGATTTCCTGATGGACGCAATATGGGTGTAAGAAAAAAGGAATTGTCGAGAATAACAGTGATGTCTTCAACTTGAGCAATTGCAAGAAAGGAGGTGCCGTTTGGCCAAGACGGGGAAGACGGGGGTGGGTAGACGCGGACCAGGCTAGGAGAACAGGAACCACAGTTCTGCTGTCCCTGAGGTGGGGGAATGAGCGATCTCCTTCATGGGGGTTGTTGCGAAAGTTACCCGCTTGTGTGCTACAGTCAGCCCGGGGGGTTCTATATCAGGAGACACATCAGTCGAATGGCTTTCAAACTAGATTCCCAAGGGGTCTCCCACCTTCTAGGCAGATTCTTTACGCTTTGAGCCACCAGAGAAGCCCTGAAGGTCCCCTCTGAATCTGAGGCTGAGGGACCTGTTGGCCAGACGGGAGTGCGGGGTGGCTCAAGAATGTGATCCTCTTCCCCAGCGTAGGACCAGGAAGGGCAAACACAGCGGGTCCCTAGGGGACTTTCACAGACCTGGGAAATGCTTTCTCCGCAGCTGTTCTGACCTGTAACCGGGGGAGCATGCTGCGAATATCTAGACACCTGCGTGAGGAGCCAGTCGAATGGTCGACGTCGCATGAGGTGCAGTGTACCACCGGGGAGGCTTGTCAGGAGACACTTCTGCTCATAGACGTAGGTGCGTGGGCTGTGAAAGAGGGCCAGCAAGACCCCGCATGGGGGCTGTGCATCTCCCTGCCTTGGATTTTTTAAAAGAAATACTCATTAATTTACTTTGGGCTGCACTGGATCTTGCACAAGTTTGCCGTCAGAGCAGGTAATCTGAATATTAAAAGATGACTGTTCATTAAGAGAAACCCAAATCTCTCACAGGAAGAGATGTAACGATCTTCTATGTAGGGGATCTCATCTAGCTATCCAGGGCCAGCCCTGTTTTCTTTATTGTTCACATACTCATTCCTTGTTTACCATAAAAGACGCCAAACGGAGTGGAGGACTGCCTCTCATGTCCCCCCAGCTCCTCAGCGATCGCCGTGGGAGGAAATGGCTGATGGCTTCTAAATAGCTGGCTTTGTTTCACCTGGGTTCAGAAATTTACATGCGGAAAAGGCATGCTGACTGATCGAGTGTATAGCAGAAAAAGTTTCATTTCACACAAGGAAATTCAGGGGCAGTGCTACTCAGAGGGTGACATTTGAGCCAGAATTGAGAGGCGGCAGATCCCGGGGAGAACCCAGGCTCCACTGTGCTCTCTACAAGACCCATGCTCCCGTTCCCATCTCGTATCTGCCCCCTGCCTGAGGAGCCCCGGGCTCTGCCGCCCTCTGAAGCGCCCCTCCCCGCGGCCTCCCTTTCTCTCTCTCACCCGTCAGGACTCCAGTCCATCCTAGTGGGGAGCAAAGGCTGCGGCCGGCCCAGCACCCAGGGTGTCTCCATCCACTCGAGGCCCCCCGGAGTCCTTGTTGCTTCCTATGCCCGTGTCTGCTCCTCCAACCACTGCAACTCGGCCTCAAACAGCAGCGTCCTGGTGAACGCCCTGCCCCGTCCAGGTGTGCGATGCCAGCAGGCTGGGTGGGGCCGCGGGTAGGGAGAGACGGGACTCCAGAGGCACACCGTGGGGCTCAAAGAGGGTGATGCAGCTAAGCACAGGGCTGTGTGCCTCCAACCTTCTCTCTGCTCCCCAGGCACCCTGACCCCAGGAAACCTGGAATGTCCCGTCTGTCTGGCCCTTGGATTCTGCTAGGAGCCAGTCGAATGGTCGACGCCGCATGAGGTGCAGTGTACCACCGGGAGGCTTGTCAGGAGACACTTCTGCTCATAGACGTAGTGCGTGGGCTGTGAAAGAGGGCCAGCAAGACCCGCATGGGGCTGTGCATCTCCTGCCTTGGATTTTTAAAAGAAATACTCATTAATTTACTTTGGGCTGCACTGGATCTTGCACAAGTTTGCCGTCAGAGCAGGTAATCTGAATATTAAAAGATGACTGTTCATTAAGAGAAACCCAAATCTCTCACAGGAAGAGATGTAACGATCTTCTATGTAGGGGATCTCATCTAGCTATCCAGGGCCAGCCCTGTTTTCTTTATTGTTCACATACTCATTCCTTGTTTACCATAAAAGACGCCAAACGGAGTGGAGGACTGCCTCTCATGTCCCCCCAGCTCCTCAGCGATCGCCGTGGGAGGAAATGGCTGATGGCTTCTAAATAGCTGGCTTTGTTTCACCTGGGTTCAGAAATTTACATGCGGAAAAGGCATGCTGACTGATCGAGTGTATAGCAGAAAAAGTTTCATTTCACACAAGGAAATTCAGGGGCAGTGCTACTCAGAGGGTGACATTTGAGCCAGAATTGAGAGGCGGCAGATCCCGGGGAGAACCCAGGCTCCACTGTGCTCTCTACAAGACCCATGCTCCCGTTCCCATCTCGTATCTGCCCCCTGCCTGAGGAGCCCCGGGCTCTGCCGCCCTCTGAAGCGCCCCTCCCCGCGGCCTCCCTTTCTCTCTCTCACCCGTCAGGACTCCAGTCCATCCTAGTGGGGAGCAAAGGCTGCGGCCGGCCCAGCACCCAGGGTGTCTCCATCCACTCGAGGCCCCCCGGAGTCCTTGTTGCTTCCTATGCCCGTGTCTGCTCCTCCAACCACTGCAACTCGGCCTCAAACAGCAGCGTCCTGGTGAACGCCCTGCCCCGTCCAGGTGTGCGATGCCAGCAGGCTGGGTGGGGCCGCGGGTAGGGAGAGACGGGACTCCAGAGGCACACCGTGGGGCTCAAAGAGGGTGATGCAGCTAAGCACAGGGCTGTGTGCCTCCAACCTTCTCTCTGCTCCCCAGGCACCCTGACCCCAGGAAACCTGGAATGTCCCGTCTGTCTGGCCCTTGGATTCTGCTCAGGAAGCTCTAATGCCATAACCTGTCCTACGGGCACCAGTCATTGTTACAAGGGTCAAATTAGACTCTCGGGAGGTGAGTGCTGATGGTCAGCCCCAAGGAGGAAGGTCAGCCCCGAGGAGGAAGGGGGCTGGGGGCCTGGATTCACAAGTCCCGAAGTGGGAGAGTGCTTGTGACTCTTGGCTTATGAGGTTGGAGGTGGAGAGAGCTGGGGACCCAGATTGTCTAGCTCTGAGGGAAGAGGGGACTAACAGCCTGTTTCCTGGTCTGAGGCGGGGAAGAGAGGGTCTAGGATTCCTAGAGTTTAGGAATTTAAGCATGAGCAACACAGATCCCTCTCTGACTCCATCTCTTCTCTCTAGGTGGGGTGACCACCCCAGTGGGCATCCAGGGCTGTGTGCCCCATCGTTCCAGCTCTTTGTTGAATGGTACCCAGAGTATTGGGATCTTTAATGTGATTGAGAACCGTGAGGGTGGTGTATCACCCACCTCTAGTCCTGCTTTAAGTGGAACTGCCCTTGCCCACTCCCTGGCTTGGGTGGTCACTCTGGGGCTGTCCCTAGCCCTTTGGTAGGGGGCCCCTCCTTGCTGACCCCATTCCTCCATGATTCTTAGCTCCTGCTGCCCGCCCCTCCCCGTGCCGGCCCTCCACCCCTCCCTCTGACCTCATAAGTCAACAGCTTTGGACCCTGAATTACTTCCCAGTCCTCTGCACAAGTTATCCATCCACACACCCCCTCCCCAGCCCCCACATACGATCTGACCTGATGACCGCATATGGAAGAGCCTGGGAACAGCTGAACTTGTCCTCAAGGAGGGTGGACATTCAAGCAGGAGCCACCAGTGTGTAATAATAAAGACACGGTCCTTAAAAAATAAATAAATAAAGACACGGTCGTTTCCCCACATGCAGAGGTTTCTCATTGTGAGGGGAGGGCAGGACTCCCAGAGATGTGGCCTGAAGGAGGAGAGGAATCCAGAAGAGAGTCCCCATCTCAGGTCATCCTTTACTAGTCTGGTCCACATGCCCACCAGATCAGCTTAGGTGGCAATAGAGTCTTCCTGGTGCCACCGGTCAAAGTATTAGGGCATCTCGGGAGGGATTCCCAGGTGGCTCAGCAGTAAAGAATCTGCCTGGGGCTTCCCCTGGTGGTCCAGTGGGTAAGGACACCGCCTTGCAGTGCAAGGGGCGTCAGTTCGATCCCTGGCCTGGGAAGATCCCACGTGCCGCGGAGTGGCTGGACTGATGTGTCCAATTACCGAGCTGGAGCTCTGGAGTGCATGTGCCCAGAGCCAGTGCTCTGTGACGACAGACGCCACCATGATGGGAGGCCCACAGGAGCCAAAAGAACAAAGACAGATGAAAATAGAGAAATGAAAGACCAATAGAAGTGGCCTGCCCACTCCCCTCCCTCCCCAACCCGACCCCCGCCCAAATTAAATAAATAAATAAATCTTAAAAAAAAAAAAAAAGAATCTGCCTGCAATGCAGGAGACTTGGGTTCGATCCCTGGGTTGGGACGATCCCCTGGAGGAGGGCATGGCAGCCCACTCCAGTATTCTTACCTGGTGAATCCCATGGATAAAGGCTCCTGGCGGGCTACAGTCCACGGGGTTGCAAAGAGTGGCACACAGCTGATCCCTGAGCATGCATGTGTGACGACTGGGGAAGTGAAGGTGTACCAGGGCCAATGGGGCTTCTATCCTAGTAGCCAGACCCACAGCAACAACAGGGGGCTCAGCTCATTTGAATAAACTGACATAATTCTCTCTGCTTCTGTGTGTGAAGCAGAGAAGTGGGAAGGTTTGCACAGTTTCCTGAGGCTGATATCGTTGGGTCTGTTATCATCTTAGGCTTGAAAGACTGAGGCGATGTCATCACCATTACTAGAATCTGGAAGGCAGTTGGTGTTTAGAGAGGGCTGCCTGACAGGAGCGGTGATCCCAGGCTGAAAAATCCACCCAACCCACAGCGACATCACGGGGAGGGAGCTGGGGAATTAAGATCCCAGCATCGGGGCTTCCCTGGTGGTCCAGTGGGTAAGGACACCGCCTTGCAGTGCAAGGGGCGCCAGTTTGATCCCTGGCCTGGGAGGATCCCACGTGCCGCGGAGCAGCTGGACCAATGTGTCCAGTTACCGAGCCAGAGCCAGTGCTCTGCGACAACAGAGACCACCGCGATGGGAGGCCCACACGGGCCACAGAACAAAGACGGATGAAAAATAGATAGATGAAAGACCAATCGAAGTGGCCTGCCTGCCTCCCACCCTCCCCAACCCGCCCCCCCCCCCCCCAAAAAAATCCCCGCATCCCTCAATGTATTCTCTCTGATCTTCTGTTGGGGCTCCCCATTGACTGAATCCAGCTGAACGGTGGGAAATTCCACTGACAGTCCCCATGGTGCCAGGCAGGGAGAGAACGAATCTGAAGAAGGAAGCAACACAGTCAACCCCTTTCCTTATCCAGATGAAAAATGAGAGTCCTCAGTACAGAAGATACATGAATTCCATCCTTCACTTCATCATTGCACCATCTTGTGCATCTTGTGGGTCACATACCTACAGCCTTAGATGACCAGTTCTTCATGTACCACAAAGAGGAAGATGGGGGAAAAAAAAAAACATAACAAAGCTGCGAAGGTCCTGACTGCAGCTGGTGGTGATCAAAGCTGCCTTCTACCAACCATTCTATGTTCTCTTAACCACCTGCCAACACTTCCTCTGGACATTGTTGTGACACAAATCTTCATTCCTAAAGGAAGAAAGGGTTTGATGGTCTTATCTTTATTGGCTTTTGGCCTCTTTCTGCCAAGCAGGGCCACTGGCCAAGGAAGTATTACTGCCAACGCACCCCTGGCTTCCAAACCCAGTTCTCCTTGACCCAGGAACCCAGGCTCCCTCTGGTGCTCAGGTTCCCTCTGGTCATCTCCACCTGTTGTCTGAGCAGCACAAGGAGCACAAAATGGCAAGCGGGGGCAGTCCTGCCTTCCAGTTGTTTGGAGCCCTGATGGGGTTCCTCACCCACACCAAGCCCAAGATCACAGAGATCAGGAGCAAAATTCCTCAAGTGGGTTATTAGGTGTCCTGATGGGAGGACACTCCCTTATCCTCCTGTGTCACGGACCTGTTTTGGGGGAAATGTCCCGGTTCAGAGTTTTTGGTAGGTACCAAGGGCGCCAGTTTGATCCCTGGCCTGGGAGTCCCACGTGCCGGAGCAGCTGGACCAATGTGTCCAGTTACCGAGCCAGAGCCAGTGCTCTGCGACAACAGACGCGACCACGAGGGGAGGCCCACACGGGCCACAGAACAAAGACGGATGAAAAATAGAGAAATGAAAGACCAATAGAAGTGGCCTGCCTGCCTCCCACCCTCCCCAACCCGCCCCCCTCCCCCCAAAAAAGATCCCAGCATCACTCAATGTATTCTCTCTGATCTTCTGTTGGGGCTCCCCATTGACTGAATCCAGCTGAACGGTGGGAAATTCCACTGACAGTCCCCATGGTGCCAGGCAGGGAGAGAACGAATCTGAAGAAGGAAGCAACACAGTCAACCCCTTTCCTTATCCAGATGAAAAATGAGAGTCCTCAGTACAGAAGATACATGAATTCCATCCTTCACTTCATCATTGCACCATCTTGTGCATCTTGTGGGTCACATACCTACAGCCTTAGATGACCAGTTCTTCATGTACCACAAAGAGGAAGATGGGGGAAAAAAAAAAACATAACAAAGCTGCGAAGGTCCTGACTGCAGCTGGTGGTGATCAAAGCTGCCTTCTACCAACCATTCTATGTTCTCTTAACCACCTGCCAACACTTCCTCTGGACATTGTTGTGACACAAATCTTCATTCCTAAAGGAAGAAAGGGTTTGATGGTCTTATCTTTATTGGCTTTTGGCCTCTTTCTGCCAAGCAGGGCCACTGGCCAAGGAAGTATTACTGCCAACGCACCCCTGGCTTCCACACCCAGTTCTCCTTGACCCAGGAACCCAGGCTCCCTCTGGTGCTCAGGTTCCCTCTGGTCATCTCCACCTGTTGTCTGAGCAGCACAAGGAGCACAAAATGGCAAGCGGGGGCAGTCCTGCCTTCCAGTTGTTTGGAGCCCTGATGGGGTTCCTCACCCACACCAAGCCCAAGATCACAGAGATCAGGAGCAAAAATTCCTCAAGTGGGTTATTAGGTGTCCTGATGGGAGGGGACACTCCCTTATCCTCCCCTGTGTCACGGACCCCTGTATTCTGGCTCTGGGGCAGATGGCATGGTGAATTGTCCACTGGTTTGAGACACAGAGCATCTCCTGTTGCGTGGCAGGGTACCTTCTCTCACCTGGTGCCCTCATAAGTCATCACGGTCATTCCACCCTTCTGATAAGCCAACTGTGCCTGTGTGGTGGGGCACGTGGAAGATCAATGAACTCCATGGGTGGGAGTTAATTGCCTCCTTTCCTTTGCCTTAAAATATGTCCTCTAGTTGGAAACAGTACTTCATGGGAGGATTTCCTGGTGGTCCAGTGATTAAGAACCTGCCTGCCAATGCAGCCGATAAGGGTTTGATCCCTGGTCCAGGAAGATCTCATCCGGAGAACTTATACAGATAACGATTTTCAGCTATGAACCAGAAATCTGTATGATGCCTTTTGTTTATGACAGTGACACCTATATGCAGGTTAGATATGATGACAGTCTGCCATTCAAGGGTGCCAGAAATAACACTGAAGCCAGCATTCCTCTATTCAGCCTTCCAGAAGACCGTGTAGGAGGCTGGTGCCATGGTGTGTACTGAGGATGAGGTCTGGGTTGAACAGGCACTATTGCAAATGAAGCGTGAGGAGCCCAAGTTGACTGCCAACGGCTATGGCACCAGATGGATGCTGGGACAGGGCCAGGCTGGAAACTTGAGAGGACTTTGGGCAAGGAGAATTCCGTGGGTGAAGACCAAAGGCTTGACACTTGGAGAAGTAGGGACTCCATGGCCCAAAGAAAACGTGTGAGCAAGGTCATTTGGGGATGCGCCGCCCGCCCTACTTGGCAGGGCAACTGCTGCAAAGACCAGCGAGTCCTCGGTCCTGCAGCTTATGGGCCAACGTGTGAGCAAGGTCTTGACCCAGGAACCCAGGCTCCCTCTGGTGCTCAGGTTCCCTCTGGTCATCTCCACCTGTTGTCTGAGCAGCACAAGGAGCACAAAATGGCAAGCGGGGGCAGTCCTGCCTTCCAGTTGTTTGGAGCCCTGATGGGGTTCCTCACCCACACCAAGCCCAAGATCACAGAGATCAGGAGCAAAAATTCCTCAAGTGGGTTATTAGGTGTCCTGATGGGAGGGGACACTCCCTTATCCTCCCCTGTGTCACGGACCCCTGTATTCTGGCTCTGGGGCAGATGGCATGGTGAATTGTCCACTGGTTTGAGACACAGAGCATCTCCTGTTGCGTGGCAGGGTACCTTCTCTCACCTGGTGCCCTCATAAGTCATCACGGTCATTCCACCCTTCTGATAAGCCAACTGTGCCTGTGTGGTGGGGCACGTGGAAGATCAATGAACTCCATGGGTGGGAGTTAATTGCCTCCTTTCCTTTGCCTTAAAATATGTCCTCTAGTTGGAAACAGTACTTCATGGGAGGATTTCCTGGTGGTCCAGTGATTAAGAACCTGCCTGCCAATGCAGCCGATAAGGGTTTGATCCCTGGTCCAGGAAGATCTCATCCGGAGAACTTATACAGATAACGATTTTCAGCTATGAACCAGAAATCTGTATGATGCCTTTTGTTTATGACAGTGACACCTATATGCAGGTTAGATATGATGACAGTCTGCCATTCAAGGGTGCCAGAAATAACACTGAAGCCAGCATTCCTCTATTCAGCCTTCCAGAAGACCGTGTAGGAGGCTGGTGCCATGGTGTGTACTGAGGATGAGGTCTGGGTTGAACAGGCACTATTGCAAATGAAGCGTGAGGAGCCCAAGTTGACTGCCAACGGCTATGGCACCAGATGGATGCTGGGACAGGGCCAGGCTGGAAACTTGAGAGGACTTTGGGCAAGGAGAATTCCGTGGGTGAAGACCAAAGGCTTGACACTTGGAGAAGTAGGGGGACTCCATGGCCCAAAGAAAAACGTGTGAGCAAGGTCATTTGGGGATGCGCCGCCCGCCCTACTTGGCAGGGCAACTGCTGCAAAGACCAGCGAGTCCTCGGTCCTGCAGCTTATGGGCCACTCTCCATTCTGCGCATGCGTACCTCCCAAGACGGCCAGGGATAGGCCGATGGGGTATGGTGTTCCTCCAGGCTCATCCAATGAGCTCATCAGACGCTTTCATGTCAACCAACGGGGCTTCGAGTGAGCTGTCGGGTGAAGCATGTCCCGCCTTCCGTGCCTCCGGGAGACCGAAGGAGAAGGTTGAGTTGGGCGAGTGGGACGTTCCAGGGCATTCAGCGCGGGGAGATTCTTGTGAGATTATTTAGAAGTCAGGAGGAATTTGGGCCCCTGGAAGAGAAAAAGGGGGGCTGGGGACCCAGATTCCTGGGTCCTGAGGAAAGAGAAGGCTGGGGGGGGGGCGGGGCTCCTGGAGTTGGGGGCGGGGTGGCGAGGGCTGGGGCCCTGGGCTCGTTGGTCTGAGATGGGGAGAGGCTGGATACCCAGAATCAGGTGTCCTGCCGGAAAAAGTGACCGAACCCCATCTGCTGGATCCTCAGTTAGGGCTGGGCAGAGATCTCAGAATCTCGGGGTTCAGATGAAGTTGGGGGTTCAGGGACTTGGGCCGCCAGAGCGTAGGTCTGAACCTGGACTCCGGAGTTTGTGGGGGAAAGGGGCCTTTGGGAAAGATTATGGCTCCAGGGGTTGGGAGGTGCTGGGGGTGGAGCTCCTGGGCCTGGTGGGCGGAGCCTGAGTACAGCTATGGAAACTGAGGCTTGTTCCCAAGCTCGATCGGGACTGGTTGACAATAACACTGAAGCCAGCATTCCTCTATTCAGCCTTCCAGAAGACCGTGTAGGAGGCTGGTGCCATGGTGTGTACTGAGGATGAGGTCTGGGTTGAACAGGCACTATTGCAAATGAAGCGTGAGGAGCCCAAGTTGACTGCCAACGGCTATGGCACCAGATGGATGCTGGGACAGGGCCAGGCTGGAAACTTGAGAGGACTTTGGGCAAGGAGAATTCCGTGGGTGAAGACCAAAGGCTTGACACTTGGAGAAGTAGGGGACTCCATGGCCCAAAGAAAAACGTGTGAGCAAGGTCATTTGGGGATGCGCCGCCCGCCCTACTTGGCAGGGCAACTGCTGCAAAGACCAGCGAGTCCTCGGTCCTGCAGCTTATGGGCCACTCTCCATTCTGCGCATGCGTACCTCCCAAGACGGCCAGGGATAGGCCGATGGGGTATGGTGTTCCTCCAGGCTCATCCAATGAGCTCATCAGACGCTTTCATGTCAACCAACGGGGCTTCGAGTGAGCTGTCGGGTGAAGCATGTCCCGCCTTCCGTGCCTCCGGGAGACCGAAGGAGAAGGTTGAGTTGGGCGAGTGGGACGTTCCAGGGCATTCAGCGCGGGGAGATTCTTGTGAGATTATTTAGAAGTCAGGAGGAATTTGGGCCCCTGGAAGAGAAAAGGGGCTGGGGACCCAGATTCCTGGGTCCTGAGGAAAGAGAAGGCTGGGGTGGGGCGGGGCTCCTGGAGTTGGGGGCGGGGTGGCGAGGGCTGGGGCCCTGGGCTCGTTGGTCTGAGATGGGGAGAGGCTGGATACCCAGAATCAGGTGTCCTGCCGGAAAAAGTGACCGAACCCCATCTGCTGGATCCTCAGTTAGGGCTGGGCAGAGATCTCAGAATCTCGGGGTTCAGATGAAGTTGGGGGTTCAGGGACTTGGGCCGCCAGAGCGTAGGTCTGAACCTGGACTCCGGAGTTTGTGGGGGAAAGGGGCCTTTGGGAAAGATTATGGCTCCAGGGGTTGGGAGGTGCTGGGGGTGGAGCTCCTGGGCCTGGTGGGCGGAGCCTGAGTACAGCTATGGAAACTGAGGCTTGTTCCCAAGCTCGATCGGGACTGGTTGACTTTATAAGTCGTCCTTGTATAGACCCGTGAGCTCTGCCCTGACATTAGTACTGGCCAGGGCTTCCTTTTTTTTTTTTAATCTCATTCCATGGGGGTCGAAACGTTTCCTTTCCATCCAATCACAGATCCTGATCAGTAAGGTCTCTTAAAGAAGCCATGGGAGCCTGCCACATTCAGGGCCTGCTGCTCCTCTTCCTCCTAGCAGCCCCGGCCTTGATCAGTAAGGATGAGGGCTGTGGGGGGCAGGGAGGGGCGCGGCTGGGTCAAGGAGGATGGATTTCGGATGAAAAAAAAGGAGTGGACTTGGGGCGGGGCAGAGAAGGACCAGCTCTCATTTCTCTCTCCTTTACTCCCCAGGGGCACAAGCATTGGTTTGTGAAAAAGGGACATTCGTGGGTTTCAAAAAGGATCCCCAAAACACGTTTAATTGGACCTCAGAGGAATCTGAGACTTGTGACAATGGGGCATTGTGCCAAGAAACAGTGCTGATGCTCCGAGCTGGTAAAATAAAAAAGGGGCCACGGGGTGGGTGGGGGCGGCGGGGGAGGCGGTGCTTAGGTCCCTGTGATGTTGTCTCCCCGGGGACCAAACCATAGCGACCCCTCCCACCCACTTTCTTTCCCTCTCCTCTCACAGAAGGAACCGAGACAGCGATTTTGGCCACTAAGAGCTGCAGCTCCGACGGGGCACCGGCCATAACGTTCATCCAGCACACAGCAGCCCCCGGCCTGGCGGTGATCTCCTACAGTAACTACTGCGAGGAGCCTTACTGCAATGACAGAGAGAACCTGTATGAACTATGGAGGGCAGAAGAGACTGAAGGTACCCCCTGGGAGGAGATGGGTGCTTAGAGGAACTCTGTACACCCCGAAAAGAAAAGGAGAGAGCTTCCTTCTTTGTGTTGTTCCTTGGCTTAGGTCCAAGTGAGCCATACACAAAAGGACCTAAGACCTTTGCTTGTCTCCCTTTTCGAAATGGTCACGTCAAGATCTCTGAACACTGCCCTGAGCAGAGGGACACCAGTGAAGGCTACAGGGGAGGCGGGGATTGGGGTTTGTGAAGCAATCAGATGCTAGTGAAGGTTTCTGAGTAGACTGGTGGCATCAGTCTAACCACTGTCTAGGGCTTCCCCGCCACTATGTGGCCACAGCCCAGTGTTCATATTTGTCCCCTGGCCTCACCTACCTTTTCAGCTCAATGTTCTTCTCTCCCCTCTCTCATTTATTGTGTCTAATTAGAATTTAAAATATTGAACACTGGAGATGGTACTGACCAATCAGAACAGATGCTGGCTATAAAAAACAAACAAAACAAAACAAAAACAGTCCAGCCCTGTCTGTCTGTGCCCACCAGCTGAATTTCTGGTGACTTCTCACAGTTCCCTAATTCACCAAGCCAGCTCACACCTCCAGGCCTCTGGCCCGGCTGCTGCCTTCCTAGCCGCCCCCACAGCGAACCTCCATTCTTCCTTTGTCTCAACTCAGGTGTCTGCTCTGGGAAAAAAACTTAACCAAATTACTTTAGGTAGTTAGGCACTCTTCCATTACTTTGCCACTGTTCCAAGAAACAGTGCTGATGCTCCGAGCTGGTAAAATAAAAAGGGGCCACGGGTGGGGGCGGCGGCGGGGGAGGCGGTGCTTAGGTCCCTGTGATGTTGTCTCCCCGGGGACCAAACCATAGCGACCCCTCCCACCCACTTTCTTTCCCTCTCCTCTCACAGAAGGAACCGAGACAGCGATTTTGGCCACTAAGAGCTGCAGCTCCGACGGGGCACCGGCCATAACGTTCATCCAGCACACAGCAGCCCCCGGCCTGGCGGTGATCTCCTACAGTAACTACTGCGAGGAGCCTTACTGCAATGACAGAGAGAACCTGTATGAACTATGGAGGGCAGAAGAGACTGAAGGTACCCCCTGGGAGGGAGGAGATGGGTGCTTAGAGGAACTCTGTACACCCCCGAAAAGAAAAGGAGAGAGCTTCCTTCTTTGTGTTGTTCCTTGGCTTAGGTCCAAGTGAGCCATACACAAAAGGACCTAAGACCTTTTGCTTGTCTCCCTTTTTCGAAATGGTCACGTCAAGATCTCTGAACACTGCTCTGAGCAGAGGGACACCAGTGAAGGCTACAGGGGAGGCGGGGATTGGGGTTTGTGAAGCAATCAGATGCTAGTGAAGGTTTCTGAGTAGACTGGTGGCATCAGTCTAACCACTGTCTAGGGCTTCCCCGCCACTATGTGGCCACAGCCCAGTGTTCATATTTGTCCCCTGGCCTCACCTACCTTTTCAGCTCAATGTTCTTCTCTCCCCTCTCTCATTTATTGTGTCTAATTAGAATTTAAAATATTGAACACTGGAGATGGTACTGACCAATCAGAACAGATGCTGGCTATAAAAAACAAACAAAACAAAACAAAAACAGTCCAGCCCTGTCTGTCTGTGCCCACCAGCTGAATTTCTGGTGACTTCTCACAGTTCCCTAATTCACCAAGCCAGCTCACACCTCCAGGCCTCTGGCCCGGCTGCTGCCTTCCTAGCCGCCCCCACAGCGAACCTCCATTCTTCCTTTGTCTCAACTCAGGTGTCTGCTCTGGGAAAAAAACTTAACCAAATTACTTTAGGTAGTTAGGCACTCTTCCATTACTTTGCCACTGTAACTTGGCCACCGTGCCCACTGAGTTATAGAGTAGTTAATTACTTACATATCTGTCTCCTTCAGGACCATGAGCCTAGATGCCAGGAACTGTGTCCCTTAACACATACTTCCAACACCTTTACAGTTTGGAAGTCACGTTGGATGGGGTTCTGATGACACAAAAATCAGTTGGAAAGGAGAGAGGGGAGGTGGTCGTCATAGGGCTTGAGGAGAGAAGTGTCAGCAGGAAAAACTTGAGGAGGAGAAGGCAGCAAGGAGAGACAGTTCCAGAGGCAGGAAACACCCTCAATTCTCTCTCTCTTTCCCCTTCAGATACCAACGAGACAACAGGCCTCCACTGCCCAACTTGTCTGGCTCTGGGGTCTTGTTTGAATGCTCCTTCTCTTCCCTGCCCCAACAGTACAAATCGGTGCTACCAAGGGAAACTTCAGGTCGTTGGAGGTAAGCTGAACATGCAATGGCTTCCAAGGCTGGAAAACCAGGCATGTGAGTGTATGTAGCCCAGGAGTTTCTGACATGGAATTCCTGAAATGAGGAGGTACTGGATTCCTCTCTGATTTCCTAAAACATCTGTGTGTCTCTCCATCCTTCCTTGTTCCCTAGGAGACATCAACGCCCTTTTGGAAATCAAAGGCTGTACAGCTGTCACTGGTTGCAGGCTGATGTCTGGGATCTTTACAATAGGACCCCTCTGGGTGAAGGAAACATGCTCCTCCAGGTCCATCTCCGCCCGAAAGGTTGACAGTGGGGGCACGTGTCCTCACACTTCAATCTGGAAGTTAGAGCTGCTTTTGCTGCTGTTACTGCTCCGCTGAGGAGCTGCTTCTGGTCCTTGGTCACCTCTTTTGACTGGTCATTGACAGCTTGAGGAGCAGGTGGAGATTTGAAAAACAGTTCTTGTGCATGTATTTGACATTTCTAATAAAGTTTCTGCTCTGATTTGTGTATGCCTCCAGATTAGAAGTGGCGTTATTGTGCTAAGAGGGTGCTTAACTCAGGTGTCTGCTCTGGGAAAAAACTTAACCAAATTACTTTAGGTAGTTAGGCACTCTTCCATTACTTTGCCACTGTAACTTGGCCACCGTGCCCACTGAGTTATAGAGTAGTTAATTACTTACATATCTGTCTCCTTCAGGACCATGAGCCTAGATGCCAGGAACTGTGTCCCTTAACACATACTTCCAACACCTTTACAGTTTGGAAGTCACGTTGGATGGGGTTCTGATGACACAAAAATCAGTTGGAAAGGAGAGAGGGGAGGTGGTCGTCATAGGGCTTGAGGAGAGAAGTGTCAGCAGGAAAAACTTGAGGAGGAGAAGGCAGCAAGGAGAGACAGTTCCAGAGGCAGGAAACACCCTCAATTCTCTCTCTCTTTCCTTCAGATACCAACGAGACAACAGGCCTCCACTGCCCAACTTGTCTGGCTCTGGGGTCTTGTTTGAATGCTCCTTCTCTTCCCTGCCCCAACAGTACAAATCGGTGCTACCAAGGGAAACTTCAGGTCGTTGGAGGTAAGCTGAACATGCAATGGCTTCCAAGGCTGGAAAACCAGGCATGTGAGTGTATGTAGCCCAGGAGTTTCTGACATGGAATTCCTGAAATGAGGAGGTACTGGATTCCTCTCTGATTTCCTAAAACATCTGTGTGTCTCTCCATCCTTCCTTGTTCCCTAGGAGACATCAACGCCCTTTTGGAAATCAAAGGCTGTACAGCTGTCACTGGTTGCAGGCTGATGTCTGGGATCTTTACAATAGGACCCCTCTGGGTGAAGGAAACATGCTCCTCCAGGTCCATCTCCGCCCGAAAGGTTGACAGTGGGGGCACGTGTCCTCACACTTCAATCTGGAAGTTAGAGCTGCTTTTGCTGCTGTTACTGCTCCGCTGAGGAGCTGCTTCTGGTCCTTGGTCACCTCTTTTGACTGGTCATTGACAGCTTGAGGAGCAGGTGGAGATTTGAAAAACAGTTCTTGTGCATGTATTTGACATTTCTAATAAAGTTTCTGCTCTGATTTGTGTATGCCTCCAGATTAGAAGTGGCGTTATTGTGCTAAGAGGGTGCTTAAAATTCATGTCTTCCAACCCACACATTGGCAGAAAGGGGATCTAAGATCTTGAAAACCTGCTTCTATGGACAGAGTCAGGATCAGACTTTGACATAAAGTCTGGTTTTCCTTTCACTCGAATAAGCTTCCTTCTCTTGCTAACTAAACAAGGGACTAACATTCTTCTCCCCTAGAACACCCCCAACCAAGTCATAAGGCCAAAGTCATGTGCTTTGGGCTTCTAATATTTCCCGGGGAGGTGTGTCAAACTGAGAAAAAATCAGACTCCAAATTCTTCAGTTAGCACAGGCCCTGTTTCCCCAATCCTGTCTGTCTCTTGCCCACTTTACCTCATTCCTTCTCATCTCTGCTTCCTTAACACCTACTTAATGCCTCCTCAGTGGACAGAAGGGACTTGGGAGGGAGCTAGGGCTCAGTAGATTCTGGTGAATGTTGGCTGAACAATAGTTTGGGTGGGGAGATTTTTTTTTTCTGATTCTTAGGCCTTTTGATTTACCTTATTACTGAAGAATATATAAAGTCTGTGTCATTGTGAAAGACTCCATTGATAGAGAAGCTGTACAGAGCAAAGTAAAAGGTAAATGGGAATTTTTTTTTCAGATTTTTTTTCATGGTTTTTTTTTTTTTTTTTTTTTTTAACAGCTTCATTGAGGCTTAACTGACATACAGTAAACTGCACTGAAGGTGGGAGGAGAGACTTTTAATGCAAACTGTTGATTCTTCTCACAAAGGACAGGGCAGTTTGATCACAGCATATCGAGCTTTTACATTGCAAACTTTCAGAGTTCCCCACGAAATCGTGAGCTGTCCTGGTCTTTCAATGGTCTGGGTGAAGGAAACATGCTCCTCCAGGTCCATCTCCGCCCGAAAGGTTGACAGTGGGGGCACGTGTCCTCACACTTCAATCTGGAAGTTAGAGCTGCTTTTGCTGCTGTTACTGCTCCGCTGAGGAGCTGCTTCTGGTCCTTGGTCACCTCTTTTGACTGGTCATTGACAGCTTGAGGAGCAGGTGGAGATTTGAAAAACAGTTCTTGTGCATGTATTTGACATTTCTAATAAAGTTTCTGCTCTGATTTGTGTATGCCTCCAGATTAGAAGTGGCGTTATTGTGCTAAGAGGGTGCTTAAAATTCATGTCTTCCAACCCACACATTGGCAGAAAGGGGATCTAAGATCTTGAAAACCTGCTTCTATGGACAGAGTCAGGATCAGACTTTGACATAAAGTCTGGTTTTCCTTTCACTCGAATAAGCTTCCTTCTCTTGCTAACTAAACAAGGGACTAACATTCTTCTCCCCTAGAACACCCCCAACCAAGTCATAAGGCCAAAGTCATGTGCTTTGGGCTTCTAATATTTCCCGGGGAGGTGTGTCAAACTGAGAAAAAATCAGACTCCAAATTCTTCAGTTAGCACAGGCCCTGTTTCCCCAATCCTGTCTGTCTCTTGCCCACTTTACCTCATTCCTTCTCATCTCTGCTTCCTTAACACCTACTTAATGCCTCCTCAGTGGACAGAAGGGACTTGGGAGGGAGCTAGGGCTCAGTAGATTCTGGTGAATGTTGGCTGAACAATAGTTTGGGTGGGGAGATTTTTTTTTTCTGATTCTTAGGCCTTTTGATTTACCTTATTACTGAAGAATATATAAAGTCTGTGTCATTGTGAAAGACTCCATTGATAGAGAAGCTGTACAGAGCAAAGTAAAAGGTAAATGGGAATTTTTTTTTCAGATTTTTTTTCATGGTTTTTTTTTTTTTTTTTTTTTTTAACAGCTTCATTGAGGCTTAACTGACATACAGTAAACTGCACTGAAGGTGGGAGGAGAGACTTTTAATGCAAACTGTTGATTCTTCTCACAAAGGACAGGGCAGTTTGATCACAGCATAGTCCGGCCAAGTTCTTCCTATAGCAGTCTCTAGTTCTAAGTAACTTTCAGAGTTAAAGCCCCACACCAGTTAATACTCTTTGTTTCTAGGCATTCTGATCTCCCTTGTGTCAGTTTGGTAAGTCTGTCTAAAGAGTGAGAAGAAACACCAACAAATAAAATTTCAGCTTAATGAGGGGCCATAGAAACGTGGGAAATTACAAACATTCAGAGCCATGTCTGGTAAATCCTACTTGGGGTAAAACAAAATCAGAAGGAACAAACCAAAAAAGCCAAGTAGGGGTTTCCCACAGAACACTGGTTTCTTAATGACACTGTAGACAGCTGCAGAAGACATTCCTGAGTGGATGGAGGAGAGCCACGATTTTCCAAAATTTGGCCTGTGAGTTGTTCTGGTATTTTTTTAAAATTTTATTTATTTATTTATTGTTGGCTATTCTGGGCTTTCACTGCTGCCACAGGCTCTTCTCTAGTTGCAGGGAGTCGGGGCTACTCTATAGTTGAGATGAGTAGGCTTCTTGTTTTGGTGACTCCTCTTGTTGTAGAACTCTTGGGCACAAAGGCTTCAGTAGATGTAGCACATGGGTTCAGTAGTTGTGGCTCATGGGCTTAGTTGCTCTGCAGCATGTGGGATCTTCCCAGATCAGGGATCGAACCCATGTTTCTTTTTTTTTTTTTTTAATTTTATTTATTTATTTTTTGGGGGGGGGGGGGGGGGGGGGGGGGGGATGGGTGTGCCACTTCCATTGGTCTTTCATTTCTCTATTTTTCATCCATCTTTGTTCTTTGGCTCCTGTGGGCCTCCTATCATGGTGGCCTCTGTTGTCGCAGAGCACCGGCTCTGGGTGCACGTACACCAGAGCTCCGGCTCTGTAATTGGACACATCGGTCCAGCCGCTCCGCGGCACATGGGGTCTTCCCAGGCTAGGGATCGAACCGGCACTCCTTGCACTGCAAGGCGGTGTCCTTACCCACTGTGCCACCAGGGGAAGCCCAAACCCATGTTTCTTGCATTGGCAGGCAGATTCTTTACCACTGAGCTACCAGGGAAGCCCTGTTCTGGTATTTTAAAAATGAAAATGCCAACGAGCTTGATGTGGCATGTACAAATGTCTCTGGCTGCAGACTCAAGTGTGCAAACTTTCTAATTTTTTTAATATAAATACATAATATGAACTATTAACTTTTATGCTCCTTTTATAATAATCCCCCATTCTACTTAGTGGTAGGTAGAAACCTAATCAGTTTGAGACCTCCCTGGTGATCCAGTGACTGAGACTCAGCACCGCCAGTGCAGGGAGCCCAGGTTTGATCCCTGGTCAGGCAACTAGATTTCACACACCTGCACATTGCAGATTAAGACCCAACACAACCAAATTAACAAAGATTTTTTAAAAAGAAGAAGAAATTTAACCTGTTTGAATAAATTCATCTAGAAACTCAGTCAGGGTTTTCTTATGTGCTTCAGATCTTGTGCTTATGCTTAGCCACTCAGTCATGTCCAGCTCTTTGCAACCCCACAGACTGTAGTCTGCCAGGTTCCTCTGTCCATGGGCTTTCTCAGGCAAGAATACTGGAGTAGTTAGCCATTCCATTACCAGGGGGACAGATTAGCAAAATGTAGCTGACACATTCTTTGGGTATGCAACACATGGTTCAACTCATTTTCTTTAAAAAGGAATTCTTTTGTAGAACTCTTGGGCACAAAGGCTTCAGTAGATGTAGCACATGGGTTCAGTAGTTGTGGCTCATGGGCTTAGTTGCTCTGCAGCATGTGGGATCTTCCCAGATCAGGGATCGAACCCATGTTTCTTTTTTTTTTTTTTTAATTTTATTTATTTATCTTTTGGGGGGTGGGGAGGGAGGGGGATGGGTGTGCCACTTCCATTGGTCTTTCATTTCTCTATTTTTCATCCATCTTTGTTCTTTGGCTCCTGTGGGCCTCCTATCATGGTGGCCTCTGTTGTCGCAGAGCACCGGCTCTGGGTGCACGTACACCAGAGCTCCGGCTCTGTAATTGGACACATCGGTCCAGCCGCTCCGCGGCACATGGGGTCTTCCCAGGCTAGGGATCGAACCGGCACTCCTTGCACTGCAAGGCGGTGTCCTTACCCACTGTGCCACCAGGGGAAGCCCAAACCCATGTTTCTTGCATTGGCAGGCAGATTCTTTACCACTGAGCTACCAGGGAAGCCCTGTTCTGGTATTTTAAAAATGAAAATGCCAACGAGCTTGATGTGGCATGTACAAATGTCTCTGGCTGCAGACTCAAGTGTGCAAACTTTCTAATTTTTTTAATATAAATACATAATATGAACTATTAACTTTTATGCTCCTTTTATAATAATCCCCCATTCTACTTAGTGGTAGGTAGAAACCTAATCAGTTTGAGACCTCCCTGGTGATCCAGTGACTGAGACTCAGCACCGCCAGTGCAGGGAGCCCAGGTTTGATCCCTGGTCAGGCAACTAGATTTCACACACCTGCACATTGCAGATTAAGACCCAACACAACCAAATTAACAAAGATTTTTTAAAAAGAAGAAGAAATTTAACCTGTTTGAATAAATTCATCTAGAAACTCAGTCAGGGTTTTCTTATGTGCTTCAGATCTTGTGCTTATGCTTAGCCACTCAGTCATGTCCAGCTCTTTGCAACCCCACAGACTGTAGTCTGCCAGGTTCCTCTGTCCATGGGCTTTCTCAGGCAAGAATACTGGAGTAGTTAGCCATTCCATTACCAGGGGGACAGATTAGCAAAATGTAGCTGACACATTCTTTGGGTATGCAACACATGGTTCAACTCCATTTTTCTTTAAAAAAGTAAGAAATTTCTTTTGTAGCAAAATATCACTTGTATAAATGAAATAATTCAGGAGTTCCCTGGTGGTCTAGTGGTTATGAAAGGGTTTTACCTCAATTTGAAACTTAAACCCAGGGCCCAGACCTGATCGAACCCTGCTTGGGACTTGAACCCACGTGGCTGGAGTTTGAATTCCAGCCAAAACTCTTGTTTGGGACTTGAACCCACGTAACTAGGGCTTGAACCTAGCCAAAACTGGTTTGGGATTTGAGCCCACGTGGCTAAGGCTTAACCCCAGCCAAAACCCTGCTTGGGATAGTCAGGACTCAATCCTGGCCAAAACCTTGTCTGGGACTTGAACCCATGCAGGCGGGACTTAATCCAGCACTCACCCAACGTCTGGATCCACCAAGGCTCAGGTTCTTCCTACCTCAATGCAGAAAGAATTCAGCGAGAAGCAGAGTGATAGACAAGAAAAGGATTTATTAGGATAGGGTACTTGTAAGAGGTGCAAGCGGGCAGGCAGGAAAGCTGTGCTCTGCTCTATCCTCAACTGAGTGGGCAGCAATATATATAGGATGGTAGAAGACCGCCCCCCTCAAGTAGACGCAGATGCAAGGCATACATCATTGGTTGCTTCTTCGCCAGCTCCTCCTTCATCAGCTGTTTATACCCAGTCAAGCCTGCTTTACTGAACAAGAAGCAGCTCTCCTGAGTTATCGTCAACTCACTGGCCTCCCAACCTTTCTCAGGTTGCACCCTTCTACCTACTATCCCCTACTAGGACTCTACAACCACCTACCTGTTCTACTCTGTCCTTATCAGTTAGAATTCTAGGCTTTTCCATGACCCAGATTAACCTGAATAAAAAAATTAACAAAGTTTTTAAAAAAACTGTTTGAATAAATTCATCTAGAAACTCAGTCAGGGTTTTCTTATGTGCTTCAGATCTTGTGCTTATGCTTAGCCACTCAGTCATGTCCAGCTCTTTGCAACCCCACAGACTGTAGTCTGCCAGGTTCCTCTGTCCATGGGCTTTCTCAGGCAAGAATACTGGAGTAGTTAGCCATTCCATTACCAGGGGGACAGATTAGCAAAATGTAGCTGACACATTCTTTGGGTATGCAACACATGGTTCAACTCCATTTTTCTTTAAAAAAGTAAGAAATTTCTTTTGTAGCAAAATATCACTTGTATAAATGAAATAATTCAGGGAGTTCCCTGGTGGTCTAGTGGTTATGAAAGGGTTTTACCTCAATTTGAAACTTAAACCCAGGGCCCAGACCTGATCGAACCCTGCTTGGGACTTGAACCCACGTGGCTGGAGTTTGAATTCCAGCCAAAACTCTTGTTTGGGACTTGAACCCACGTAACTAGGGCTTGAACCTAGCCAAAACTGGTTTGGGATTTGAGCCCACGTGGCTAAGGCTTAACCCCAGCCAAAACCCTGCTTGGGATAGTCAGGACTCAATCCTGGCCAAAACCTTGTCTGGGACTTGAACCCATGCAGGCGGGACTTAATCCAGCACTCACCCAACGTCTGGATCCACCAAGGCTCAGGTTCTTCCTACCTCAATGCAGAAAGAATTCAGCGAGAAGCAGAGTGATAGACAAGAAAAGGATTTATTAGGATAGGGTACTTGTAAGAGGTGCAAGCGGGCAGGCAGGAAAGCTGTGCTCTGCTCTATCCTCAACTGAGTGGGCAGCAATATATATAGGATGGTAGAAGACCGCCCCCCTCAAGTAGACGCAGATGCAAGGCATACATCATTGGTTGCTTCTTCGCCAGCTCCTCCTTCATCAGCTGTTTATACCCAGTCAAGCCTGCTTTACTGAACAAGAAGCAGCTCTCCTGAGTTATCGTCAACTCACTGGCCTCCCAACCTTTCTCAGGTTGCACCCTTCTACCTACTATCCCCTACTAGGACTCTACAACCACCTACCTGTTCTACTCTGTCCTTATCAGTTAGAATTCTAGGCTTTTCCATGACCCAGATTCAATCCCTGGTCATGGAAATGAGATTCCAACAGTTGTGTGATGTGACCAAAATAAAAAATAAAATAATTTTAAAATCACCACACACACACACACACACAAAAGGCTGTTTAGGTTATTCTGGGTCCCTTGAATTTCCATACAAATTTTAGAATCAGAAGAAAGCTGGAGTCCTGAAAAGGATTGAGTTGAACCTCTAGACCATTGGGGAGCATTGCCATCTTAACTAGCTTCCCTGGTGGCTCAGGCAGTCATGAAGCTGCCTGCAATTCAGGAGACTCAGGTTCGATCCCTGAGTCCAGAAGATCCCTAAGAGATGGAAATGGCAACCCACTCCAATATTCTTGCCTGGGAAATCCCATGGGACAGAAAAGCTTGGTAGCCAACAGTCCATGGGTCACAAACAGTTGGACATGAGTGAGTGACTAAGCCCGAGGGCATGGATCATCTTAACAATATTTTAAATCTTTCACTCCATGAACGTGGGACCATTCTATTTATTAGATCTTTCTTGATTTCTTTCAACAATATTTTGTGAATTAAAAAAAACAACTTTTGTACTTCTTTGGTTAAATGTATCTCTAAGTGTTTTATTCTTTTGATACTTTTACTAATTTTGTTTTTAGAGTATTCATTGACAGGATATTGAAATACAATTGATTTTTTTTTTTTTGCAGGAGAAGATTGCTGAGTTTTTATTTATTCAAAGGGACATTTCCAGGTGCGTAAAGAGTTCACAAGTTAGTGTGGGTACAAAAGAAAAAAATCAAAACATCTGCTAATCAAATGCTGCATTTAATGAAAGAATTCAGCGAAAGCGTGTGACTTTTCTGTAAGAGGTGCAAGCGGGCAGGCAGGAAAGCTGTGCTCTGCTCTATCCTCAACTGAGTGGGCAGCATATATATAGGATGGTAGAAGACCGCCCCCTCAAGTAGACGCAGATGCAAGGCATACATCATTGGTTGCTTCTTCGCCAGCTCCTCCTTCATCAGCTGTTTATACCCAGTCAAGCCTGCTTTACTGAACAAGAAGCAGCTCTCCTGAGTTATCGTCAACTCACTGGCCTCCCAACCTTTCTCAGGTTGCACCCTTCTACCTACTATCCCCTACTAGGACTCTACAACCACCTACCTGTTCTACTCTGTCCTTATCAGTTAGAATTCTAGGCTTTTCCATGACCCAGATTCAATCCCTGGTCATGGAAATGAGATTCCAACAGTTGTGTGATGTGACCAAAATAAAAAATAAAATAATTTTAAAATCACCACACACACACACACACACAAAAGGCTGTTTAGGTTATTCTGGGTCCCTTGAATTTCCATACAAATTTTAGAATCAGAAGAAAGCTGGAGTCCTGAAAAGGATTGAGTTGAACCTCTAGACCATTGGGGAGCATTGCCATCTTAACTAGCTTCCCTGGTGGCTCAGGCAGTCATGAAGCTGCCTGCAATTCAGGAGACTCAGGTTCGATCCCTGAGTCCAGAAGATCCCTAAGAGATGGAAATGGCAACCCACTCCAATATTCTTGCCTGGGAAATCCCATGGGACAGAAAAGCTTGGTAGCCAACAGTCCATGGGTCACAAACAGTTGGACATGAGTGAGTGACTAAGCCCGAGGGCATGGATCATCTTAACAATATTTTAAATCTTTCACTCCATGAACGTGGGACCATTCTATTTATTAGATCTTTCTTGATTTCTTTCAACAATATTTTGTGAATTAAAAAAAACAACTTTTGTACTTCTTTGGTTAAATGTATCTCTAAGTGTTTTATTCTTTTTGATACTTTTACTAATTTTGTTTTTAGAGTATTCATTGACAGGATATTGAAATACAATTGATTTTTTTTTTTTTGCAGGAGAAGATTGCTGAGTTTTTATTTATTCAAAGGGACATTTCCAGGTGCGTAAAGAGTTCACAAGTTAGTGTGGGTACAAAAGAAAAAAATCAAAACATCTGCTAATCAAATGCTGCATTTAATGAAAACCACTTAAGATAGAAAAGGAGACACGAGCTAACCCCAAAGAATTTCGGTGATGCCCATGCAGAGCAAGTCGTGGCCGGAGAAGCAGTGGAGCTAGTGGTGAGGAGGCCCACTGGCCAGGGGCACTGAGCTCAATGAGCCACGTGGAGACGAGGAACTTGCAGGTGTGATCCCAGCTCGACGGACGTGGTCTGGAACCAGTCCTCTGCTACAAGGGTCAGCAGCCCTTGGGGAAGTTACCCAGCAACCCTCAAGCAGCTTCACTCAGGTCTGGTCTGGTGACACCCTCCTTATTCCAAAAGCAAAAAAACCGAAAACAAAACAACAAAACAAAAAACCCCAAACCAACTCTCCCCAAACAGAACAAAACAAAAAAAATCTCCGAATCCTGAAAACAACTGAATCAATCCCTGCAGTCTCACTTTCTCTTCTTTTCATCAACTCTTTCACAAAGGACCATATGAGGGCAACAGTTCCAAGCTTTCAGGCAACAGGGTCTTAAATGCTTTTGGAGGTTGAGAGGCACAAAACGGCAGTCTTGAAATTCCTTTCAACTTATGGCACTGATTTAGTTTAGACTTGATTTCTCCTCCCCTCCCTCCACCCGTGCCCTTTCACCCACAGATGGACATATTGGCGTCGAATAGCTCTAGGATTCAACCTCTATTGGGATTTCCCAGCAGAAGAGACGTTGGTCTTGGTCATCCTTAAGCTCCCACTCCACCACCAGTTTTATCGAGGGGTATTCACTCTTCACGGGTAGCTTGTTCAGGTAGCTATAGGTCTTATCTTTTTCAATGGGGCATTTTATTCCACACTTACAACCATCAGGCTCAGGAATGGGAAAGGGAACTGAGACACCCATTACAATGCCATGAACCACAGCCTTGCTACTCTGAGACTGAGTATTACTGGTGAACGTGATATTGACACTGTAAGACTGTCCTTTGTGCAGTTTGCAGGGCTGGGTGGGACATGGGTTCACATTCACTTCCTTTATAACTCCAACCCCAGAACCGCAGTCCTTGAAATGCACTGGCTCAGCCAGGGCGGAGGCACTGAGTGCCAGGAGCAGGATCGTGGTGGCCAAGAAATGCATCGCTGCTGAGGTTCCAAGCTCCAGGAACTGAAATACAATTGATTTTTAAATTTCTTTTCTACCCTGCGACTTTGTACAAGAGTCACACTTTCTTGTGTCATTGTAACTGTCCAATATTTTTATTGAAACCTGGATGCTTTATATATTGTCCCTACTCCAGATACTGATTAGTATCAATATAATGATAAACACCAAGGCTTCCTTTTGTTGGTCTTTGCTTGTCTTCTTGTTTGTTCAGTGACTTGGCTACACTATTTCAGTGATGCCTATTTTCTCGGCAGGGAGCATCTGATGTTAGTCCTCCCAGAGCACCCGCTTTAGGCATACACACAGTCTCCCTGGAAAGACAGTAGATCCAGCAAAGCTGTCTGTCTTTCATTTTCCCTGATCTCGCTGGTTATCATGCCCAGCTGTTAGGTTCCACTAATACTTGGCTGATTTTTTTATTTTTTTAATTTAAAAAAATTTGTTTCAGTTCCAAGCTTTCAGGCAACAGGGTCTTAAATGCTTTTGGAGGTTGAGAGGCACAAACGGCAGTCTTGAAATTCCTTTCAACTTATGGCACTGATTTAGTTTAGACTTGATTTCTCCTCCCCTCCCTCCACCCGTGCCCTTTCACCCACAGATGGACATATTGGCGTCGAATAGCTCTAGGATTCAACCTCTATTGGGATTTCCCAGCAGAAGAGACGTTGGTCTTGGTCATCCTTAAGCTCCCACTCCACCACCAGTTTTATCGAGGGGTATTCACTCTTCACGGGTAGCTTGTTCAGGTAGCTATAGGTCTTATCTTTTTCAATGGGGCATTTTATTCCACACTTACAACCATCAGGCTCAGGAATGGGAAAGGGAACTGAGACACCCATTACAATGCCATGAACCACAGCCTTGCTACTCTGAGACTGAGTATTACTGGTGAACGTGATATTGACACTGTAAGACTGTCCTTTGTGCAGTTTGCAGGGCTGGGTGGGACATGGGTTCACATTCACTTCCTTTATAACTCCAACCCCAGAACCGCAGTCCTTGAAATGCACTGGCTCAGCCAGGGCGGAGGCACTGAGTGCCAGGAGCAGGATCGTGGTGGCCAAGAAATGCATCGCTGCTGAGGTTCCAAGCTCCAGGAACTGAAATACAATTGATTTTTAAATTTCTTTTCTACCCTGCGACTTTGTACAAGAGTCACACTTTCTTGTGTCATTGTAACTGTCCAATATTTTTATTGAAACCTGGATGCTTTATATATTGTCCCTACTCCAGATACTGATTAGTATCAATATAATGATAAACACCAAGGCTTCCTTTTGTTGGTCTTTGCTTGTCTTCTTGTTTGTTCAGTGACTTGGCTACACTATTTCAGTGATGCCTATTTTCTCGGCAGGGAGCATCTGATGTTAGTCCTCCCAGAGCACCCGCTTTAGGCATACACACAGTCTCCCTGGAAAGACAGTAGATCCAGCAAAGCTGTCTGTCTTTCATTTTCCCTGATCTCGCTGGTTATCATGCCCAGCTGTTAGGTTCCACTAATACTTGGCTGATTTTTTTATTTTTTTAATTTAAAAAAATTTGTTTTTGGCTACAATGCACAGCCTTCCTCCAGTTGCAGTGCACGGGCTTCTCATTGCTGTGGCTGCCCCTGCTGCTCAGTACAGGCTCTAGATCGCAGGCGCAGTAGTTTTGGTGCACAAGCTTAGTTGCCCCACAGCATGTGGAATCTTCCCAGACCAAGGAGAGAACCCATGTTCCCTGCATTGATAGGTGGATTCTCAACCATTGGACCATCAGGGAAGCCCTATCCCATTTGTTCTTTTTTTTTTTTTTAACAAATGTTCCTCTCGCCACATTCTTTTTGTGTTTTTTGGTTTTTAAATTTTTATTCATTTATTTATTGTTGGCTATTCTGGGTTTTCACTGCTGTTGCAGGCTCTTCTCTAGTTGCAGGGAGTGGGGGCTCCTCTCTACTTGAGGTGAGCAGGCTTCTTGTTGTGGTGACTTCTCTTGTGGAACTCGGGCTCTAGGGCACACGGGCTTCAGTAGTTGCGGCACATGGGCTCCACAGTTGCAGCTCCAAGGCTCTAGAGCACAGGCTCAATAGTTGTGGCTCATGGGCTTAGTTGCTCTACAGCATGTAGGATCTTCTCAGATCAGGGATCGAACCTGTGTCTCCTGCACTGGCAGGCGAACTCCTTACCACTGAGCCACCAGCGAAGCCCTATCCTATTTGTTTTTTACAGTGCCCGGGACATAAACTGCATCACAATCAGATTCTATTAAATTTAGTTTTTGAGGCAGGCTTTGAGTTTCTTCTGTCCCCAGGAGGACTTCTGTTAGCTACTTCTTTCCCTAGCTCTTTTTTGTTAAGACAGTGAGCCTAAGGATTAATTTTTTGACACTGCAGGACCACCAGTCTCCTCTTCATTGCCTACCACCAAAATCTCCATTATTAGGGACCTCTCTGGTGGTCCAGTGGTTAGGACTTTGCCTTCCAATGTGGGGTGTGCAGATTAAATCCCTGGCCAAGGAGCTAAAACCCCACATGCCTCACCGCAAAAACAAAACAAACCACCAAAAGGAAAAACAGAAGCAATATTGTAACAAATTCTATAAAGACTTTTAAAAGGGTCCACATTAAAAAAAAAAGGGGGCTTCCTTTTTCAATTTAAAAATTTGTTTTTGGCTACAATGCACAGCCTTCCTCCAGTTGCAGTGCACGGGCTTCTCATTGCTGTGGCTGCCCCTGCTGCTCAGTACAGGCTCTAGATCGCAGGCGCAGTAGTTTTGGTGCACAAGCTTAGTTGCCCCACAGCATGTGGAATCTTCCCAGACCAAGGAGAGAACCCATGTTCCCTGCATTGATAGGTGGATTCTCAACCATTGGACCATCAGGGAAGCCCTATCCCATTTGTTCTTTTTTTTTTTTTTAACAAATGTTCCTCTCGCCACATTCTTTTTGTGTTTTTTGGTTTTTAAATTTTTATTCATTTATTTATTGTTGGCTATTCTGGGTTTTCACTGCTGTTGCAGGCTCTTCTCTAGTTGCAGGGAGTGGGGGCTCCTCTCTACTTGAGGTGAGCAGGCTTCTTGTTGTGGTGACTTCTCTTGTGGAACTCGGGCTCTAGGGCACACGGGCTTCAGTAGTTGCGGCACATGGGCTCCACAGTTGCAGCTCCAAGGCTCTAGAGCACAGGCTCAATAGTTGTGGCTCATGGGCTTAGTTGCTCTACAGCATGTAGGATCTTCTCAGATCAGGGATCGAACCTGTGTCTCCTGCACTGGCAGGCGAACTCCTTACCACTGAGCCACCAGCGAAGCCCTATCCTATTTGGTTTTACAGTCCCCGGGACATAAACTGCATCACAATCAGATTCTATTAAATTTAGTTTTTGAGGCAGGCTTTGAGTTTCTTCTGTCCCCAGGAGGACTTCTGTTAGCTACTTCTTTCCCTAGCTCTTTTTTGTTAAGACAGTGAGCCTAAGGATTAATTTTTTGACACTGCAGGACCACCAGTCTCCTCTTCATTGCCTACCACCAAAATCTCCATTATTAGGGACCTCTCTGGTGGTCCAGTGGTTAGGACTTTGCCTTCCAATGTGGGGTGTGCAGATTAAATCCCTGGCCAAGGAGCTAAAACCCCACATGCCTCACCGCAAAAACAAAACAAACCACCAAAAGGAAAAACAGAAGCAATATTGTAACAAATTCTATAAAGACTTTTAAAATGGTCCACATTAAAAAAAAACATAATAGGGGGGCTTCCCTGGTGGTCCAGTGGGTAAGGACACTGCCTTGCAGTGCAAGGGGCGCCAGTTCGATCCCTGGCCTGGGAAGATCCCACGTGCTGCGGAGCGGCTGGACCAATGTATCCAATTACCGAGCCGGAGCTCTGGAGCGCATGCGCCCAGAGCCAGTGCTCTGCAACAACAGAGGCCACTGCGATGGGAGGCCCATACGGGCCAAAGAGCAAAGATGGATGAAAATGGATAAATGAAAGACCAATAGAAGTGGCCCGCCCACCCCTCTCCCTCCCCAACCCCCCCCCCTCCCCGCCAAAAATATAAAAAAAAAAACAACCCCAAAACATAATATCCATTGTTTGAGAGTGTCCTTAGTCATGAACTTTCCCACCATTCTGTTCCAAATTATTTCAAATGAAGTCACTTTCCCTGCAAAGAACTTTAAAGCTCTCTGTTCTCACCTGTCTCTCTGAGCCACAGTTTGGGAGCAAGAGGTAAAGACAGTGAGAAATATTCTCAGAATGCTACTGCCGTGCATTCGGCACGGGCAATAGCCCCTGGTCTTCTTGGCTTGCCTCTCCTGGCATGGCAAATCTTCACTGCAAGTAAGCTGGAGCAAGGGTGATGGAGACCCCAGTATTCTCAGCCTGCTATTGCTGAGTAGAGCTTTGGCCCTGTAATTGAGGTTGGGGTGAAGACCCTAAGGCCTCTGAATAGCACTTGAAATTCCCATCTGTCCATCTGCAATGTGGGATGGAAGGGGGTAAGTAAGGCTGGCAGCCTGCCCACTGACGGTGACATGGTATCGTCCTTGACTGCAGAAGGGGAAAAAGGGGAGCTCTCGTCTTTTATCCTTTAATCTTGGTTTATTTATTCTTAGGGTCTTCCTTGCTGTGCGAGGGCTTTCTCTAGTTGTGGCAAGCAGGGACTGCTCTCCTGATGCTGCTCAAAGGCTTCTCTTCCTGGTGGCTCCCCTTGTTGCAGAGCATGGGCTCTAGGCTCTGTGGCCTCAGTAGTTGCGGTTCACAGGTTCGGTAGTCACAGCGCACTGGTTCAGCTGTCCCAAGGCATGTGGAATCTTCCTGAACCAGGGATCGAACTGGTGTTCTTTGCATTGCAGAGTGGATTCTTAACCACTGAACCACCAAGGAAGCCGGAAAACCTGTCTTTTTGGCTCTACCCACTCATTGTTACTTCCATCACCCAGAGCTGCGGGTGGGTGGGGTTCATAGTGCATATCTCAGAGACTCCTGCTGTTCTCCCAATATTTAGTGTATTTCCTTAAACAAATGTTCCTTTTTCTTCTTCTTTTTTCTTTTGGCCATACTAGCATGTGGGGTGTTAGTTCCCCCAACCAGGAATGGAACCCACACACAACCCTGCACTGGCAGCTTGGAGTCTTAACCATTGAACCACCAGGGAGGTCTCTAAATAAATGTTTTTTTGTAATCTATTTAGAGAGACCAAAATGAACATTTCTTTTTTTTTTTTAATTTAATTTATTTATCTTTTGGGGGTGGGGTGAGGAGGGAGGGGGATGGGCGAGCCACTTCCATTGGTCTTTCATTTCTCTATTTTTCATCCATCTTTGTTCTTTGGTTCCTGTGGGCCTCCCATCGCGGTGGCCTCTGTCATCGCAGAGCGCCGGCTCTTAGCGCCTGCTTTGCTGGAGGCAAATCTTCACTGCAAGTAAGCTGGAGCAAGGGTGATGGAGACCCCAGTATTCTCAGCCTGCTATTGCTGAGTAGAGCTTTGGCCCTGTAATTGAGGTTGGGGTGAAGACCCTAAGGCCTCTGAATAGCACTTGAAATTCCCATCTGTCCATCTGCAATGTGGGATGGAAGGGGGTAAGTAAGGCTGGCAGCCTGCCCACTGACGGTGACATGGTATCGTCCTTGACTGCAGAAGGGGAAAAAGGGGAGCTCTCGTCTTTTATCCTTTAATCTTGGTTTATTTATTCTTAGGGTCTTCCTTGCTGTGCGAGGGCTTTCTCTAGTTGTGGCAAGCAGGGACTGCTCTCCTGATGCTGCTCAAAGGCTTCTCTTCCTGGTGGCTCCCCTTGTTGCAGAGCATGGGCTCTAGGCTCTGTGGCCTCAGTAGTTGCGGTTCACAGGTTCGGTAGTCACAGCGCACTGGTTCAGCTGTCCCAAGGCATGTGGAATCTTCCTGAACCAGGGATCGAACTGGTGTTCTTTGCATTGCAGAGTGGATTCTTAACCACTGAACCACCAAGGAAGCCGGAAAACCTGTCTTTTTGGCTCTACCCACTCATTGTTACTTCCATCACCCAGAGCTGCGGGTGGGTGGGGTTCATAGTGCATATCTCAGAGACTCCTGCTGTTCTCCCAATATTTAGTGTATTTCCTTAAACAAATGTTCCTTTTTCTTCTTCTTTTTTCTTTTGGCCATACTAGCATGTGGGGTGTTAGTTCCCCCAACCAGGAATGGAACCCACACACAACCCTGCACTGGCAGCTTGGAGTCTTAACCATTGAACCACCAGGGAGGTCTCTAAATAAATGTTTTTTTGTAATCTATTTAGAGAGACCAAAATGAACATTTCTTTTTTTTTTTTAATTTAATTTATTTATCTTTTGGGGGTGGGGTGAGGAGGGAGGGGGATGGGCGAGCCACTTCCATTGGTCTTTCATTTCTCTATTTTTCATCCATCTTTGTTCTTTGGTTCCTGTGGGCCTCCCATCGCGGTGGCCTCTGTCATCGCAGAGCGCCGGCTCTTGGCGCACGCGCGCCAGAGCTCCGGCTCGGTAATTGGACACATCGGTCCAGCCGCTCCGTGGCACATGGGGTCTTCCCAGGCCAGGGATCGCACCGGCACCCCTTGCACTGCAAGGTGGTGTCCTTACCCACTGGACCACCAGGGGAAGCCCTAAAATGAACATTTCTTTCCTGCTTTTCTGGAACCCCAAGTGAAACTTTCTAGGTTCCTTAACTGGATCGCCCTTAAAATCACCGGGTTTTTAGTTTCTGCATCATAGAAGCCAAGAGCGGCGACCTTCCTGAATGGTGACTAAAAGGTCATCCCCAGGCCTCACAGCCTCTACTGCATATCTGGTGCTCATGCACCAGAGTGAAGATAAGGCTCTTACTTCCAGGCCCTTCTTTATTTCTGGCACTTGTGAATTTAATCTCGTCTCAATTCAAGTTCAGCTAGTAACTTTCTATTACTTTTCTAAAATATCTGATTTTTTAAAGGGCAACATGCCTTTTGAAAAGTATCTGGGGACCAGGTTGGTGCCAGGTTCTGCATTGAGGCCTGATGCCAGGGCAGAGAGCCCAGTCCATCTGGTTCTTCCATAGATTACAGTCCCCTGGGGAAGAGGGACAATTTAACAGCAAGAAGGAAGTGAAAAAAAACTGGCAGAACCTGACCAATTATCCTCATATTGAGTCCAACTATATCTCCAGAAAGAAATGACATTTCAGCTAAGTCAGGAAAGATAAATCCTTTATTTTTTTTTTAATATTTTCATTTTGTGGAGTATAGTGGATTTACAATGTTAGTTTCAGGTGTACAGCAACATCATTCAGTTTTGCCTATACCTATGTTCATTCTTTTTTAGATTCTTTTCTCATGTAGGCTATCACAGAGTACTGGGTAAAGGTCCCTGTGCTATACAGTAGATCTTCGTTGGTTGTCTGTCTTATATGGAGTCGTGTGCATGTGCTTATCCCAAACTCCTGATGTATTCTTCTCACTGTTCCTGCATTTCCCTGTTGGTAACTGTTTGTTCTCCAACTGTGTAAGTCTGCCTCTGTTTTGGTCTTTCATCCATTTTTTGTTCTTTGGTTCCTGTGGGCCTCCCATCGCGGTGGCCTCTGTCATCATAGGCGCCGGCTCTTAGGCGCCTGGCGCCAGAGCTCCGGCTCGGTAATTGGACACATCGGTCCAGCCGCTCCGTGGCACATGGGGTCTTCCCAGGCCAGGGATCGCACCGGCACCCCTTGCACTGCAAGGTGGTGTCCTTACCCACTGGACCACCAGGGGAAGCCCTAAAATGAACATTTCTTTCCTGCTTTTCTGGAACCCCAAGTGAAACTTTCTAGGTTCCTTAACTGGATCGCCCTTAAAATCACCGGGTTTTTAGTTTCTGCATCATAGAAGCCAAGAGCGGCGACCTTCCTGAATGGTGACTAAAAGGTCATCCCCAGGCCTCACAGCCTCTACTGCATATCTGGTGCTCATGCACCAGAGTGAAGATAAGGCTCTTACTTCCAGGCCCTTCTTTATTTCTGGCACTTGTGAATTTAATCTCGTCTCAATTCAAGTTCAGCTAGTAACTTTCTATTACTTTTCTAAAATATCTGATTTTTTAAAGGGCAACATGCCTTTTGAAAAGTATCTGGGGACCAGGTTGGTGCCAGGTTCTGCATTGAGGCCTGATGCCAGGGCAGAGAGCCCAGTCCATCTGGTTCTTCCATAGATTACAGTCCCCTGGGGAAGAGGGACAATTTAACAGCAAGAAGGAAGTGAAAAAAAACTGGCAGAACCTGACCAATTATCCTCATATTGAGTCCAACTATATCTCCAGAAAGAAATGACATTTCAGCTAAGTCAGGAAAGATAAATCCTTTATTTTTTTTTTAATATTTTCATTTTGTGGAGTATAGTGGATTTACAATGTTAGTTTCAGGTGTACAGCAACATCATTCAGTTTTGCCTATACCTATGTTCATTCTTTTTTAGATTCTTTTCTCATGTAGGCTATCACAGAGTACTGGGTAAAGGTCCCTGTGCTATACAGTAGATCTTCGTTGGTTGTCTGTCTTATATGGAGTCGTGTGCATGTGCTTATCCCAAACTCCTGATGTATTCTTCTCACTGTTCCTGCATTTCCCTGTTGGTAACTGTTTGTTCTCCAACTGTGTAAGTCTGCCTCTGTTTTGCAAATAAGTTCATTTGTATCTTTTTTTAAAAAAATTAGTTTCATGGAGATATCACCCCAAAATATGAGTGGTATCATATGATATGTGCCTGAGTGAGTGAGTGAAGGTGTTAGTCACTCAGTCGTGTCTGACTCTGCGATCCTGTGGACTGTAGCCCGCCAGGCTCCTCTGTCCATGGGATTCTCCAGGCAAGAATCCTGGAGTAGGTAGCCATGCCCTTCTCCAGAGGAACTTCCCAACCCAGGGATGGAACCCCTGCATGGCAGGCGACTTCTTTAATGTCTAAGCCACCAGGGAAGCCCCATGATATTTGTCGAGGAAAGACAAAGTGTTGACAACTGGGACCAGCCTTTCATATTCTCAGTGACTGTCCTCTTACCTCCACTCCAGTGGCCTCAACACCACACCTCACCATTCAATCAAGCTCCCAGGAGATGATTCTGGTGTATGCTGATGGTCTATCAAGGTCTGGAGAAGGAGGAGGCCAAGACATGAAGATCCTGTGTGATCAACTGGGCACTTGGAGGCTCCTTTTCTTCTGTTTTTTTAAAATTACAGTATACATGATGTACACTATTATATAAGTCACAGTTGTACAATATAGTGATTCACTACTTCTAAAGTTTATATTCCATTCACATTTATTAAAAATATTACTATATTCGTTGTGTTTGTACAGTATATCCTTGTAGCATATTTTGTATCTGATAGTTTGTATCTCACCCCCTTTATTTTTAAATATTTTTCTGTATTTTACAGCCCAAAAGAAAGAAATGACATTTCAGCTAAGTCAGGAAAGATAAATCCTTTATTTTTTTTTTAATATTTTCATTTTGTGGAGTATAGTGGATTTACAATGTTAGTTTCAGGTGTACAGCAACATCATTCAGTTTTGCCTATACCTATGTTCATTCTTTTTTAGATTCTTTTCTCATGTAGGCTATCACAGAGTACTGGGTAAAGGTCCCTGTGCTATACAGTAGATCTTCGTTGGTTGTCTGTCTTATATGGAGTCGTGTGCATGTGCTTATCCCAAACTCCTGATGTATTCTTCTCACTGTTCCTGCATTTCCCTGTTGGTAACTGTTTGTTCTCCAACTGTGTAAGTCTGCCTCTGTTTTGCAAATAAGTTCATTTGTATCTTTTTTTAAAAAAATTAGTTTCATGGAGATATCACCCCAAAATATGAGTGGTATCATATGATATGTGCCTGAGTGAGTGAGTGAAGGTGTTAGTCACTCAGTCGTGTCTGACTCTGCGATCCTGTGGACTGTAGCCCGCCAGGCTCCTCTGTCCATGGGATTCTCCAGGCAAGAATCCTGGAGTAGGTAGCCATGCCCTTCTCCAGAGGAACTTCCCAACCCAGGGATGGAACCCCTGCATGGCAGGCGACTTCTTTAATGTCTAAGCCACCAGGGAAGCCCCATGATATTTGTCGAGGAAAGACAAAGTGTTGACAACTGGGACCAGCCTTTCATATTCTCAGTGACTGTCCTCTTACCTCCACTCCAGTGGCCTCAACACCACACCTCACCATTCAATCAAGCTCCCAGGAGATGATTCTGGTGTATGCTGATGGTCTATCAAGGTCTGGAGAAGGAGGAGGGCCAAGACATGAAGATCCTGTGTGATCAACTGGGCACTTGGAGGCTCCTTTTCTTCTGTTTTTTTAAAATTACAGTATACATGATGTACACTATTATATAAGTCACAGTTGTACAATATAGTGATTCACTACTTCTAAAGTTTATATTCCATTCACATTTATTAAAAATATTACTATATTCGTTGTGTTTGTACAGTATATCCTTGTAGCATATTTTGTATCTGATAGTTTGTATCTCTTAATCCCCTCCCCACTGTGTTACCTCTCATCCTTTCTTTCGCCACTAGTAACCACTGATTTGTTCTCTATATCTGTGAGAGACTCCCATTTGATACATAGGTTTCTTCGTGAAAAGGAAAAAAAAAAAAGCCCACATCTGCAGAAAAAGTGGAGTTAAAAATTTTATTGAGGGCTTCCCCTGGTGGTCCAGTGGATAAGGACACCGCCTTGCAGTGCAAGGGGCGCCGGTTGGATCCCTGGCCTGGGAAGATCCCACGTGCCGCGGAGCGGCTGGACCCATGTGTCCAACTACCGAGCCAGAGCTCCGGAGCACATGCGCCCAGAGCCGGCGCTCTGCAATGACAGACGCCACCGCGATGGGAGGCCCACACAGGCCAAAGAACAAAGACGGATGAAAATGGAGAAATGAAAGACCAATGGAAGTGGCCCGCCCGCTCCCCTCCCTCCCCAACCCGACTCCCGCTCAAAATAAATAAATAAATAAATCTTAAAAAAAAAAAAGAATTCCAAAAAAAATTTTTTTTATTTAAGTATAATTAATTTACAATGCTGTTTTAGTTTGAAATGCATTTAAAAGGAGACTAATGTCCTGTGCCTCTGCAGTGGAAAACCGAGCCTGAGGTCTAATTTTAAATGTCTTTCAAACCACTGAGGCTTGGAGACATTACACTGCCAGCCAATGTCCCGTACTTTCCATCTGAGAGATAAACTTGAACTCCATGCTCTCAGGCTGAGGAAGGCTCAAGCACCGTCCAGGGGAGGTTGATCCTTGTCAGGTTGAAGGGCTGTTGGGGACACCGGCTATATAAGAAGGGCACTGACCTTGGTCAGCCACAGCAGAGCAAGCTGCCATGGCACGGCGTTTGGGGCTCCTTCTGATTTGGGCTGGTGTGTCTGTGTGTCTACAGCTGGACCCTGTGAATGAAGGTGAGGGAGGGGGATGGGCTAGAACTGGTGAGAGGGATCCTGCCACAGACACGGACCGATGCATAGAAGTCATGAGGATAGTAACAGTGGTGACAAATCATCTCCCCTTTTCTTTTTTTTCTAGTCTGAATATTTTGTTTTTATTTGGAGTATTTATATTATTTAAATTTAATACAATTATTGATATGGCTCTGTTTAAGAATGCTGGCCAGCTGTTCTATGTTTTCTTGGTTCCTATTTTACACCTTCCATTTCTTGAGCATGTCACAAGGGCCAGACTCTACAAAGGACCAATTTCCATCTTGAAAATGTCACTTCGTGAAAAGGAAAAAAAAGCCCACATCTGCAGAAAAAGTGGAGTTAAAAATTTTATTGAGGGCTTCCCCTGGTGGTCCAGTGGATAAGGACACCGCCTTGCAGTGCAAGGGGCGCCGGTTGGATCCCTGGCCTGGGAAGATCCCACGTGCCGCGGAGCGGCTGGACCCATGTGTCCAACTACCGAGCCAGAGCTCCGGAGCACATGCGCCCAGAGCCGGCGCTCTGCAATGACAGACGCCACCGCGATGGGAGGCCCACACAGGCCAAAGAACAAAGACGGATGAAAATGGAGAAATGAAAGACCAATGGAAGTGGCCCGCCCGCTCCCCTCCCTCCCCAACCCGACTCCCGCTCAAAATAAATAAATAAATAAATCTTAAAAAAAAAAAAGAATTCCAAAAAAAATTTTTTTTATTTAAGTATAATTAATTTACAATGCTGTTTTAGTTTGAAATGCATTTAAAAGGAGACTAATGTCCTGTGCCTCTGCAGTGGAAAACCGAGCCTGAGGTCTAATTTTAAATGTCTTTCAAACCACTGAGGCTTGGAGACATTACACTGCCAGCCAATGTCCCGTACTTTCCATCTGAGAGATAAACTTGAACTCCATGCTCTCAGGCTGAGGAAGGCTCAAGCACCGTCCAGGGGAGGTTGATCCTTGTCAGGTTGAAGGGCTGTTGGGGACACCGGCTATATAAGAAGGGCACTGACCTTGGTCAGCCACAGCAGAGCAAGCTGCCATGGCACGGCGTTTGGGGCTCCTTCTGATTTGGGCTGGTGTGTCTGTGTGTCTACAGCTGGACCCTGTGAATGAAGGTGAGGGAGGGGGATGGGCTAGAACTGGTGAGAGGGATCCTGCCACAGACACGGACCGATGCATAGAAGTCATGAGGATAGTAACAGTGGTGACAAATCATCTCCCCTTTTCTTTTTTTTCTAGTCTGAATATTTTGTTTTTATTTGGAGTATTTATATTATTTAAATTTAATACAATTATTGATATGGCTCTGTTTAAGAATGCTGGCCAGCTGTTCTATGTTTTCTTGGTTCCTATTTTACACCTTCCATTTCTTGAGCATGTCACAAGGGCCAGACTCTACAAAGGACATTTCATTTAATTTTCCAGCAACTCTATGAAATGTAAACCCAAGTGAGTTTGGCAGCAAAGCCAAAGGCCTTTTTGAGAGTGGCCTCTTTCTTAAATCTCTACCGCATGGTCCCAGATATGACAACCTACTTCCAGGGTTGGTTACGGTGTTCAGATGAAGAGTTTTTAAGGTTCATAGAGTTGACTGTTTGAAATATTGGGTTTGCCAAAGAGAGTTCATTCGTATTTTGCTATAAGATCATATGGAAAACTCTGAAACAACATTTGGTCCAACCCAATAACACGGACAGTGTGGTCTCAGGGCAGGTCCTACAAACAGCAGAGTCTGACTTTGGGGTTGAATTCTTGTGTGTCCATAGGTGAGCAGTGAGAATGGGTCAGGGTCTAGCTCAGTTAACTCGGTTGACCTCTGTAATCTTCAAGTATATCTGTTTAGTGTAAACAAGGACTTCAGAATATAAAAGAAAATAAAAGTTCGACATGCAGGGCAGGTCCTTCTACAGGCAATCTTCTGGTTGTGGCCCTGCTTTGTCCTTTTTCGGCTGTTGATTTATTTTTTGTTGTTTTGTTTTTATTTTTCTTTAACCTTTTTTTTTGGCCACTTCTATTCATCTTTCATTTCTCTATTTTCATCCATCTTTGTTCTTTGGCTCCTGTGGGCCTCCCATCGCGGTGGCGTCTGTCGTCGCAGAGCGCCGGCTCTGGGCGCATGCGCTCCAGAGCTCCAGCTCTGTAGTTGGACACACTGGTCCAGCTGCTCCACAGCAAGTGGCATCTTCCCAGGCCAGGGATCGAACTGGCACCCCTTGCACTGCCAGGTGGTGTCCTTACCCACTGGACCACCAGGGAAGCCTTTGTTTTTATTTTTAATTGGAGGATAACTGCTTTACTATGTTGTGTTGGTTTCTGCCATATAACAACCTGGATCACCCATAAACACACACACACACACATATATATATCCCCTTCCTTTTGAGTCTCCTCCCAGACCCACCCCCTCCGACCCCTCTAGGTTGATAGCACAGAGGGCTGGGCTAGGCTTCTCTCTGTGTTATACAGCAGTTCCCACTAACTATCTGTTTAACACGTGGCAATGCTACTCTCTCAGTTCACTCCATCTAACCCTAGCTCTGCTTTATTCTTGTTCCTTCTCCACCCATCTCCTCTGCTCCTGCTCTTCTTCCAAATCAGCAGCTGTCTGCAGACCAAGTTCTTCTGATTACCTTTCTCCAAGTCACTGTTTCTGGTGCAGGTACCCAAGGTGCTCAATAACAGAAGAGAATGACCACAAAAGAACAATCAAAAGCAACAAACACGTGTGGCAGGGTGACAGTGATGGGGATGCCCCCAAAATACTCTCTAGGCAGGACTTAATGTTACTCTCTCAGTCAGGGGAGAGGCAGGCACACACATTCCCCCAGAGGTGTCTGAATCAGCCTCAAGGGTGAGCCTCTGGTAGATGGTGCGGCTGGAATCTGAACCCAGGGTCCTGGCTTCAGAATTGGTGTCACATGCTAAAGTAAAAACTTCCCAAAGGTAATCTGTACACAAATTGTTACTACATATATATATATATATATTTTTTTTTAACATGTCAACTAGCCACTTTTCATATATATTTCTTTGTATCTATTGACAGGTGCACATTTCTAAATAAATTTTTTCATGGTCAAAAAAAAAAGTAAAAACTGTTCAAAGTTAGAGAACTCTTCCTAGTCTCTGGGTGAGGGACCACATTATATTGGCCTTGACATCCCCAATGTTTGGCAGGGGGCTCTGTACATGGCAGGCTAGCCATGATGGGGGTGATGGGCTAGCTTGAATGGAGATTTTTGCTAGAGTTACCACAGAGATCCCGAAACCCTAAGAGCCAAAGAAGCAAACAATGTCTTTCTTCTTTCAGATGATCTATGTGTTTTCCCATTCACGTATGGAGGCCACAAGTATTTTGATTGCACCGACCATGGTTCTTTTTTCCCTTGGTGTTCTCTCGATAAAGAATATACAGGGGGCTTCCCTGGTGGTCCAGTGGGTAAGGACACCGCCTTGCAGTGCAAGGGGCGCCAGTTCGATCCCTGGCCTGGGGAGATCCCACGTGCCGCGGAGCGGCTGGACCGATGTGTCCAATTATCGAGCCGGAGCTCTGGAGTGCATGTGCCCAGAGTCGGTGCTCTACAACAACAGAGGCCGCTGTGATGGGAGGCCCACACGGGCCAAAGAATGAAGATGGATGAAACTGAATAGATGAAAGACCAATAGAAGTGGCCCGCCCGCCCTCCTCCCTCCCCAACCCGCCCAACCCTGCCCACCCCCCCAAAAAAGAATAAATATGGATGAATTTTTTAAAAAGGAAAAAAAAAAGAATATACAGGAAAATGGAAATACTGTACTAAGAACAGTAAATGTGCAGCTCGTCCTCCTGTGAGGAGCCCCTGGCTTTCCAGAGGAAGGGGGAGAGTCCATACCTGTCTCCTAGATGGAAACCTCAGGCATATGACCCAGCCCCACATGTTCCCTTCCTGTCCCTTTCTCTCTGTCTCTGTCTCTCTTTCTCTCTCAGCTATGCTGGGTCTTCACTGCTGCTACCAGGCTTCCTCTAGTAAGGGAGTGGGTTCTACTCTTCATTGCTGTGTGGGGTTCTCATTGCTGTGGATACTCTTGGGGAGCCCAGGATCTAGGCACTAGGGCTCCCCAGTTGAGGGGCTCATGTTTAGTTGCTCCTCAGCATGTGGGATCTTCCCGGACCAGGGATGGAACCAGTCTCTCTTGCATTGCAAGGCATTCTTAACCACTGGACCATTAGGGAAGCCCCACTTTCTCTTGATAAGACAAAAAATAACCTTCCTGCCATTAATGCTTTCACCCACCCTTTCTATTTTTCAAACTATGCCAAATGTGTCTTTCCCTTTATCTATAAAGGCAAGTCATACGACAGTTGCACAGTATTTGACAGCATGAGTACAAGCTACTGGTGCTCACTCTCTTCAGACTTTGACAAAGATAAAGCATGGAAGCATTGCTAGCAATAAAAAGAGGTAAGAGTGTCCAGGGAGGGTGGGTAGAAACAGGGGTGACCAATGTTCATTGCAGCTCTCTATACAATCGCCAGAACATGGAAGCAACCTAGATGTCCATCGACCAATGAATGGATACAGAAGCTTTGGTACATATATACAATGGAATACTACTCAGCTGTTAAAAGAAATGCAGAAGACTCAGTCCTAATGAAGTGGCTGGCTCTAGAACCTATCATAAAAAGTGAAGTAAGTCAAAAAGAGAAAGATAAATACAGAATACTAACACACATATATGGAATCTAGTAGGATGGTCTTGATAACACACGCAGGGAACTCATGGAAAAACAGACAGAGCATAGACACAGGGACATTGTGGGGAAGAAACAGGGAGGGGGAGGCATGGAGGGAGTAACATGGAAACCTATACTGTCATGTTGTGCTAAGGGAATAGGAGTGCTTACAATGGCATGGGGCGATGGTCCGGACGGGTGGGATGGAGGGAACTCGGGGGGTGGGGACCAGGGATATGCATATGACTGATCTGGGAACATACATGTCTGTGAACAACAAAACTCTGTAAAACCTTTAAAATAAAGAATTAAAAAAAAAAACGGGGGTGAGCAGGGGAGAGAAAAGCTGGATAAAGAGGTGGAGTCAGGGGCCACAGTGAGGAGGAGGGGGGAGGCAGGTGGAGAGATGGGATGAGGGAGAAAGATGCAGGAGGAAGAGTGAGGGGCAGAGGTTCACCAGGAGAACAATACAGACAGGAGAATGAAGAAAAGTGGGAGGAAAGATGAAAACAGAGGACCAGACAAAGGCAAAATGCAAGAAAACTGGAGAGGAGAGTCCAGAAGGAAGAAGGAAGAGTTTGCAGAGTGATAAATGGAAGGAGGGGGATCTGGGGAGGATTATTGGCAAGAGAAGATGGAAGGAAAGTAAGAAAGGGACAGAGAGAGGACAACACAATCTTAGGTGCAGGAATCGAGATGGGATGAGCAGAGAGCAAAGGAGAAACAGACCTTTGCCTTCCGTGGAACTGACTGAAAAAATCAGACTTGTTAACTGACCCCAAGATCATGTTCAGTTACTGCCCAGTGCATCCACCCATGGCCAGGGAGGCAATCTAATCTTTGAAACCTCAGTGAAGAAAGTCAAGACATCTCAAGCCTGAAGGTGATGCTATGAGTGACAGAGGAGAAATTCTTTCATCTCCACCAAGTGTTCCTGTGCATATATACAATGGAATACTACTCAGCTGTTAAAAGAAATGCAGAAGACTCAGTCCTAATGAAGTGGCTGGCTCTAGAACCTATCATAAAAAGTGAAGTAAGTCAAAAAGAGAAAGATAAATACAGAATACTAACACACATATATGGAATCTAGTAGGATGGTCTTGATAACACACGCAGGGAACTCATGGAAAAACAGACAGAGCATAGACACAGGGACATTGTGGGGAAGAAACAGGGAGGGGGAGGCATGGAGGGAGTAACATGGAAACCTATACTGTCATGTTGTGCTAAGGGAATAGGAGTGCTTACAATGGCATGGGGCGATGGTCCGGACGGGTGGGATGGAGGGAACTCGGGGGGTGGGGACCAGGGATATGCATATGACTGATCTGGGAACATACATGTCTGTGAACAACAAAACTCTGTAAAACCTTTAAAATAAAGAATTAAAAAAAAAAACGGGGGTGAGCAGGGGAGAGAAAAGCTGGATAAAGAGGTGGAGTCAGGGGCCACAGTGAGGAGGAGGGGGGAGGCAGGTGGAGAGATGGGATGAGGGAGAAAGATGCAGGAGGAAGAGTGAGGGGCAGAGGTTCACCAGGAGAACAATACAGACAGGAGAATGAAGAAAAGTGGGAGGAAAGATGAAAACAGAGGACCAGACAAAGGCAAAATGCAAGAAAACTGGAGAGGAGAGTCCAGAAGGAAGAAGGAAGAGTTTGCAGAGTGATAAATGGAAGGAGGGGGATCTGGGGAGGATTATTGGCAAGAGAAGATGGAAGGAAAGTAAGAAAGGGACAGAGAGAGGACAACACAATCTTAGGTGCAGGAATCGAGATGGGATGAGCAGAGAGCAAAGGAGAAACAGACCTTTGCCTTCCGTGGAACTGACTGAAAAAATCAGACTTGTTAACTGACCCCAAGATCATGTTCAGTTACTGCCCAGTGCATCCACCCATGGCCAGGGAGGCAATCTAATCTTTGAAACCTCAGTGAAGAAAGTCAAGACATCTCAAGCCTGAAGGTGATGCTATGAGTGACAGAGGAGAAATTCTTTCATCTCCACCAAGTGTTCCCTGTGCATGGGTCCAATCAATAAATGCTTTCTCACAGCTGTGGTCTTTTATTGTCCCACAAAGAAATCTATGTACAGATAGGAGGTTTCAGTGTGCTCAGGTTATTCGGGAAGGATCTTCTTCTCTTCTTTTCCCTTCCTTGGGGTCTCAATGGAACAGCCATACTCATCACAACTGTGCCCCCAGGGGTTGACAGGTGAAGACCTGGTAGTGAGACTTGAGGTGAGGTGGGCAGAGGGTCTCAGAAGGTACAGAAGATGTGTCTTTTCCCAATTTAGATGAAATGTTATTCCTTCCTGGAGTTTCCTGACTCCCCAGTATAAGGCGTCCCTGTCATGTCTTTTCAGTTTATCCTTTCTCTCCTGACAACTAAACCGCCCATCTTTCCAGGGGAACTGTGGGTAGGCGGAGGACAAAGATGGGCTTTTTGCCCTGAACTCTGTCCTAAGTGCAGAACCTGGAATGGCACATCCTTGAATTTTTCAAAAGGACCACTCTCCTTTTTAAAACAAGCAGGAATTTTAGACAAAATTTTTTTTTCTATCACTAACAGGGCCTGATTGAAGGAAGGTTAAGTTCGTAAGTGCCAGAAATAATGAAGAGCTCGAAAGTGCCTGATTACTCAATTTTATCCTGATCAAAAACACTCAGTACCTATCACAAAAACAGAAATATAGACCAATGGAACAAGATAGAAAGCCCAGAGATAAACCAACCCATACACCCATGGACACTTTATCTTTGACAAAGGAGGCAAGAATAGACAATGAAGAGAAGAGAGTCCTTTCAATAGGTGGTGCTGGGAAATTTCTATAGTTCCATGTAAAAGAATGAAATTAGGACACTTCCTAACACCGTGTGTGTGTGTGTGCGTGCGTGTGTGTGTGTGTTGTGTGTGACTGTCTGCCTCTTTGCAACACCATGGCTATAGCCTGCCAGGCCCCTCTGTCCATGGGATTCTCCAGACAAGAATACTGGAGTACATTGTCATTTCCTTCCCTAGGGGATCTTCCCGACCCAGAGAGTGAACTTGGGTCTCCTGCATTGCCAGCAAATTCTTTACCGTCTGAGCCACCAGGGAAGTCTTCCTAACACTATACACAAAGACAAACTCAAAAATAGATTAAAGACCTAAATGTAAGATGGGAAACCATAAAACTCTTAGAGGAAAACACAGGCAGAACACTCTCTGACATAAATCACAGCAAGATCCTCTATGACCCGTCTCCTAGAGTAATGGAAATAAAACCAAAAAGAAACAAGTAGGACCTAATTAAACTTAAAAGATTTTTCACAGCAAAGGAAACTATAAACAAGGGGGAAAGACAACCCTCAAAATGGGTAGAAAATCCTAGCAAATGAAACAACTGACAAAGGATTAATTTCCAAAATATACCAGCAGCTCATGAAACTTAATACCAGAAAAAAAAATCAAAAGTGAGCAGAAGAGCTAAATAGACATTTCTCCAAAAGAGACATATAAATGGCTAATAAACACATGGAAAGGTGCTCAACATCACTCATGACTAGAAAAATGCAAATCAAAACTTGTGGACAATGAGGTCTTCTCTTGTGGCTCAGAAGATAAGAACCCGTCTGCCAATGTAGGAGACTCAGGTTCAATCCCTGATCCAGGAAGATCCCACATACCATGGAGCAGTTAAGCCCACACATCAATGAAGACCCAGTACAGCCAAAAATAAATAATAAAAGTTTAAAAAAAAAAAAACTATAATGAGATGTCACCTCACACCAGTCAGAAAGGCCATCAAAAAAAATATACACACATCTCTCAGCCTTAGCACCATCTCTTGAGACACCAGCACACCATGAGAGCAAAGCGGAGGAAGACGTGAATGCACAGGCTGAAGTGCAAAAGAAGAAAGATAAAGCAGAGACCCAAGTAAAGTTGTACACCCACGGAAGTCACAGAAGCAGAAACAAGGGAAGCCAGAGGCCAGGGATGCTGGTATAAATTGTTGGACTGCATGCCCACTGTCTAGAACTTGTCTCAATGGACCTGGAACATCTTTGGTCATTCTGATCACCTCGACCCTTTGAGAGATCCACTTGTTCATATCAAAGTGGTCCTTTTGGTCCTTTACCTTGGACCCATGGTATCATTCTTTAGTGTGAGCCACCAGGAAGTCTTCCTAACACTATACACAAAGACAAACTCAAAAATAGATTAAAGACCTAAATGTAAGATGGGAAACCATAAAACTCTTAGAGGAAAACACAGGCAGAACACTCTCTGACATAAATCACAGCAAGATCCTCTATGACCCGTCTCCTAGAGTAATGGAAATAAAACCAAAAAGAAACAAGTAGGACCTAATTAAACTTAAAAGATTTTTCACAGCAAAGGAAACTATAAACAAGGGGGAAAGACAACCCTCAAAATGGGTAGAAAATCCTAGCAAATGAAACAACTGACAAAGGATTAATTTCCAAAATATACCAGCAGCTCATGAAACTTAATACCAGAAAAAAAAAAAATCAAAAAGTGAGCAGAAGAGCTAAATAGACATTTCTCCAAAAGAGACATATAAATGGCTAATAAACACATGGAAAGGTGCTCAACATCACTCATGACTAGAAAAATGCAAATCAAAACTTGTGGACAATGAGGTCTTCTCTTGTGGCTCAGAAGATAAGAACCCGTCTGCCAATGTAGGAGACTCAGGTTCAATCCCTGATCCAGGAAGATCCCACATACCATGGAGCAGTTAAGCCCACACATCAATGAAGACCCAGTACAGCCAAAAATAAATAATAAAAGTTTAAAAAAAAAAAAACTATAATGAGATGTCACCTCACACCAGTCAGAAAGGCCATCAAAAAAAATATACACACATCTCTCAGCCTTAGCACCATCTCTTGAGACACCAGCACACCATGAGAGCAAAGCGGAGGAAGACGTGAATGCACAGGCTGAAGTGCAAAAGAAGAAAGATAAAGCAGAGACCCAAGTAAAGTTGTACACCCACGGAAGTCACAGAAGCAGAAACAAGGGAAGCCAGAGGCCAGGGATGCTGGTATAAATTGTTGGACTGCATGCCCACTGTCTAGAACTTGTCTCAATGGACCTGGAACATCTTTGGTCATTCTGATCACCTCGACCCTTTGAGAGATCCACCTTGTTCATATCAAAGTGGTCCTTTTTGGTCCTTTACCTTGGACCCATGGTATTATGGACTAATTCTCTTCTCAGTTGTGGCTGAATGTAACATGTACAGTAAGTCGTTTCTTTTGCTGTCTTAGGTGAAGAAAAAGAAAAAAATATATACACAATAAATACTGGTGAGGGTGTGGAGAAAAGGGCACCCTGCCACACTGTTGGTGGGAATGTAAACTGATACAGTCACTACTACAGAAGACAGGATGGCGATTCCTTAAAAAACTAGCAAGTAAAAAAAGAAAAAAAGAAAAATACTAGAAATAAAACTACCATATGACTCAATAATCCCAGTGCTGGGCATATAGCCTGAGGAAACCATAATTGCAAAAGACACATGTACCCCAATGTTCACTGCAGCACTGTTCACAATAGCTAGAACATGGAAGCAACCTAGATGTCCACTGACAGATGAACGGATACAGAAGCTGCGACACACATATATATACAAAGGAGCATCATTCAGTCACAAAAAGGAATGCATTTGAATCAGTTCTAGTGAGGTGGATGAATCTAGGGCCTAGTACACAGGGTGAAGTAAGTCAGAAAGAGGAAAATAAGTATGTATATTAATGCACATATATGGACTCTAGAAAGACGGTACTGATGAACCTATTTACAGGACAGCAGTAGAGACACAGACACAGAGAACTGACTTGTGGACACAGTAGGGGGAATGAGAAGGTGGAATGTATGGATAAAGTAGCATAGAAACAGATATGCTACCGTACGTAAAACTGATAGCCAGTGGGAATTTGCTGAATGACTCAGGGAACTCAAACGGGGGCTCTGTGATAACCTAGAGGGTGGTTGGGGTGGGAGGTGAGAAGGAGGCTCAAGAGGGAAGAAACATATGTGTACTTATGGCTGATGCATGTTGATGTATAGCAGAAACCAATACAATATTGTAAAGCAATTGTTCTTCGATTAAATCTAAATACACTTAAATTAAAAAAAAACAAAGCAGGGCTTCCCTGGCGGTCCAGTGGGTAAAGGGCCTGGAACATCTTTGGTCATTCTGATCACCTCGACCCTTTGAGAGATCCACCTTGTTCATATCAAAGTGGTCCTTTTTGGTCCTTTACCTTGGACCCATGGTATTATGGACTAATTCTCTTCTCAGTTGTGGCTGAATGTAACATGTACAGTAAGTCGTTTCTTTTGCTGTCTTAGGTGAAGAAAAAGAAAAAAATATATACACAATAAATACTGGTGAGGGTGTGGAGAAAAGGGCACCCTGCCACACTGTTGGTGGGAATGTAAACTGATACAGTCACTACTACAGAAGACAGGATGGCGATTCCTTAAAAAACTAGCAAGTAAAAAAAGAAAAAAAGAAAAATACTAGAAATAAAACTACCATATGACTCAATAATCCCAGTGCTGGGCATATAGCCTGAGGAAACCATAATTGCAAAAGACACATGTACCCCAATGTTCACTGCAGCACTGTTCACAATAGCTAGAACATGGAAGCAACCTAGATGTCCACTGACAGATGAACGGATACAGAAGCTGCGACACACATATATATACAAAGGAGCATCATTCAGTCACAAAAAGGAATGCATTTGAATCAGTTCTAGTGAGGTGGATGAATCTAGGGCCTAGTACACAGGGTGAAGTAAGTCAGAAAGAGGAAAATAAGTATGTATATTAATGCACATATATGGACTCTAGAAAGACGGTACTGATGAACCTATTTACAGGACAGCAGTAGAGACACAGACACAGAGAACTGACTTGTGGACACAGTAGGGGGAATGAGAAGGTGGAATGTATGGATAAAGTAGCATAGAAACAGATATGCTACCGTACGTAAAACTGATAGCCAGTGGGAATTTGCTGAATGACTCAGGGAACTCAAACGGGGGCTCTGTGATAACCTAGAGGGTGGGTGGGGTGGGAGGTGAGAAGGAGGCTCAAGAGGGAAGAAACATATGTGTACTTATGGCTGATGCATGTTGATGTATAGCAGAAACCAATACAATATTGTAAAGCAATTGTTCTTCGATTAAATCTAAATACACTTAAATTAAAAAAAAACAAAGCAGGGCTTCCCTGGTGGTCCAGTGGGTAAAGGGTCCACTGGTGCAAGGGGCACCGGTTCGATCCCTGGCCCGGGAAGATCCCACATGCCGAGGAATGGCTGGGTTGGTGTGTCCAATTGTGAGCCAGCGCTCTGCAGTGAGAGAGGTCACTGCGATGGGAGGCCCACACCTGCCAAAAGATAAAGATGGATGAAAAGCAAACAATGACTTAGAGGGAAAAAAAAAAAAAAGCACTCAATGCTTATCTAAGGAATCCTCGGGACCTGGTGATGCACTTTCAGTAACCATCCATGGAAGAGGTACACAATCTTTTAATCACTGTGTAGGGAGGAAGTATTGATAGGATATTTGCCCTCTGTGACTTAAAGGTAGTAACTCAGAGTCTCACTTTAAACCAGGACATAAAAATAAAACATAATTTTTTAAGTTAAAGAATAAAAAGTTCTCATTGAAATGTTTGACTAAAAGTCAATAAATAAAAGAAAACCAGGGCTTCACTGGTGGCTCAGTGGTCAAAATTTGTCTGCCCATGCAGGGGCTCCATCCTTGGTCCAGAAAGATCCCACTTTTCATAAAGCAACTTGTCTGTCAAAACTACCGAGGCTCCTTGGGAGCCTGGGAGCTACAGCTCCTGAAACCAGAGTGCCCTAGACCTTTTGCTCTGCAATAGGAGAAAACACCATTATGAGAAACCTGCACCGCAGAAAACACAAATCTAATGCCCAGCACAGACAAAACACGGTACTGATGAACCTATTTACAGGACAGCAGTAGAGACACAGACACAGAGAACTGACTTGTGGACACAGTAGGGGGAATGAGAAGGTGGAATGTATGGATAAAGTAGCATAGAAACAGATATGCTACCGTACGTAAAACTGATAGCCAGTGGGAATTTGCTGAATGACTCAGGGAACTCAAACGGGGGCTCTGTGATAACCTAGAGGGTGGGTGGGGTGGGAGGTGAGAAGGAGGCTCAAGAGGGAAGAAACATATGTGTACTTATGGCTGATGCATGTTGATGTATAGCAGAAACCAATACAATATTGTAAAGCAATTGTTCTTCGATTAAATCTAAATACACTTAAATTAAAAAAAAACAAAGCAGGGCTTCCCTGGTGGTCCAGTGGGTAAAGGGTCCACTGGTGCAAGGGGCACCGGTTCGATCCCTGGCCCGGGAAGATCCCACATGCCGAGGAATGGCTGGGTTGGTGTGTCCAATTGTGAGCCAGCGCTCTGCAGTGAGAGAGGTCACTGCGATGGGAGGCCCACACCTGCCAAAAGATAAAGATGGATGAAAAGCAAACAATGACTTAGAGGGAAAAAAAAAAAAAAGCACTCAATGCTTATCTAAGGAATCCTCGGGACCTGGTGATGCACTTTCAGTAACCATCCATGGAAGAGGTACACAATCTTTTAATCACTGTGTAGGGAGGAAGTATTGATAGGATATTTGCCCTCTGTGACTTAAAGGTAGTAACTCAGAGTCTCACTTTAAACCAGGACATAAAAATAAAACATAATTTTTTAAGTTAAAGAATAAAAAGTTCTCATTGAAATGTTTGACTAAAAGTCAATAAATAAAAGAAAACCAGGGGCTTCACTGGTGGCTCAGTGGTCAAAAATTTGTCTGCCCATGCAGGGGCTCCATCCTTGGTCCAGAAAGATCCCACTTTTCATAAAGCAACTTGTCTGTCAAAACTACCGAGGCTCCTTGGGAGCCTGGGAGCTACAGCTCCTGAAACCAGAGTGCCCTAGACCTTTTGCTCTGCAATAGGAGAAAACACCATTATGAGAAACCTGCACACCGCAACAAGAAACTAGCCCACACTCTCCACAACTAGAGAAAAGCTCTCACAGCAGTGAAGACCCAGCACAGACAAACTCAAATAAACATATAAACAGTATAAATAAATGAGAGGGGAATTCAAAAAGGAGGGGACATACATATATGTACAGCTGATTCACTTTGTGAGGCAGTAGAAGCTAACAATATTGCAAAGCAACTACGTTGTTGTTGTTATTGTTTAGTTGCTAAGTTATGTCCAACTCTTTTGTGACCCCCATGGATTGTAGCCCACTAAGTTCCCCTCCCCTTGGGATTTCCCCTTGGCGTGGGTTGCCACTTCCCTCTCCAGGGGAATTTCCTGACCAGGGGATCAAACCCATGTCCCCTGCATTAACAGGGGGTACCTTTACCACTGAGCCACCAGAGAAGCCCAAAGCAACTATACTCCAATAGAAAATATTTAAGAAAATAAATCAGCTTTATATCATAAATACTATAGGCTAACAACAATAAAAGCAGTAGACAGGGATTTCCGTGGTGATCCAACAGTTAAGACTCTGAGCTGCCATGGGTCATAGAGCTAAGAAACCTCAAGTAGCAAGGCCCTAAACAAACAAACAAACAAAAAGAAAACCAGCAGACACCCTGAGAAGCTGCGAGTTCAACTTGCCTTGCCATCAAATTGGCAAATCAGTAAATGGCAGGATAACGTTCTAAGTTTAATTTTCAGCAATTTTACCTCAGCAACTGTAGGAGAAAGGGCTCAAGAAACTGTTAAGTCATTTAGGCAGCAGTTGGATTAAAAGTTTGAATTTGAGCTTCCCCTGGTGGTCCAGTGGGTAAGGACACCGCCTTGCAGTGCAAGGGGTGCCGGTTTGATCCCTGGCCTGGGAAGATCCCACGTGCCGCGGAGCGGCTGGACGGATGTGTCCAATCACCGAGCCGGAGCTCTGGCGCGCGTGCGCCCAGAGCCGGCGCTCTGCGACGACAGACGCCACCGCGATGGGAGGCCCACGGGAGCCAAAGAACAAAGATGGATGAAAACAGAGAAATGAAAGACCAATGGAAGTGGCCGGCCCATCCTCCTCCCTCCCCACCCCACCCCCCAAAAGATAAATAAATAAAATAAATGTTTCAAAAAAAAAAAGTTTGAATTTGTGAGCTCATCTTTTTCTTTCACAATATTGTCTGGTGATGTAAAGAACAACCAACTAAGGTCATTATATTTCTTCGTTTCCCCCAAAATGTTCAAAAATATCACCCGACTGTTGTAAGCGGTTGATTAGGCCTATCTAATAGAATTTTACCTGATTCTTAAACAGTTTACACCGTGGGATGATAAGTAGTCTTAGGGTAGGAGACAGAAAGCCTTTGGGCTGGACACCTGTCATTTGTCAAGTGGAGTAAAATTCAAGCTTTGTTCCCACCCAGGCACCCCCAGGACAAAGCTAGAGGCAGGAGCTGAGCTCTGCTAAAGCAAAGAGACAAAATGCCCACTCAGCAGGTCAAGGAAGACATCCCCATCCACACATGCACAGGAAGGCTTCTTGGGGCTGAAAAGGGAGGGGCCCCACTGTATAATAAGTGTAGCCACACACCCACAGGCCTCCGCATTGAGATCCATCTTAGCAAAAAGTTAAGCATGCATCTTTGGGGAGGGCCCATGGACCAGTCAGCTGTGAAGAAAGAAGAAAGATAATTGGCCAAATGTAAACAGAGACTCGGAGGGATCATTCTATAAAAGTGATGCAAATCACCCCTTTACTCTGCTCCTCCTCGTCCAGGGCACCCACACTCCTCTCGGGGTGTGTATCTCTGCCTGACTTCCGACTTAACTGCATTCGCTTCATTAGAGAGGATGCCCATTCCCTTTGTCTGTCTGCCTGTCTCTCTGTGTGTATCTCTGCCCTGCTTCTGAGTTTGATAAACTCTTTCTCTGTGTAGTCTCCCATACACTATGTTGTGTGTCTCATAATAAGCTTGGTTCCTGTTTTTACAGTTTTTCTTCCTTGAAACATTCTTGCTTTCAAACAGAGGCAAGAGCCTGGACCCCTTAGCTTCTAGTCTCTAGACCCTGGTGGTCTGGTCTCCTAGTTCTTATCCAGGCTCCCCAGGTTTAATTCCTGGGCAGGGAACTAAGATCTCTCTTCAGGACCACTCACTGCTCTCCTTCTGAGAATAGTCACTGCTTTACAACTGGGAAGTCACTAGTGTCTTTTTCTGCCCCCTTTCTGTCACACCGTGTGACTTGTGCGACCTTAGTTCCGCAACCAGGGATCAAACCCGTGCCCCTGCAGTGGAAGCACAGAGCTCATACCACTGAACCTCAGTCTCATTTTCAAGGTATTTCAAACCACTGAGGCTTGGAGACATTAAACGGCCAATGTCCTGTACTTTCCATCTGAGAGAGAAACTTGAACTGCATGCTCTCAGGCTGAGGCATGATCAAGCACCGTCCAGGTAAGGTTGATTCTTATCAGGTTAAAGGGATGTTAGTGCCACAGGTTATATAAGAAGCAGAATGACCTTGGTCAGCCAGAGCAGAGCAAGCTGCCATGGCACTGCATTTGGGGCTCTTTTTGATCTGGGCTGGCGTGTCTGTGTGTCTACAGCTGGACCCTGTGCATGGAGGTGAGGGAGTGTCTGACCCTTTTGCAAGCCCCTGGACTAGAGCCTGTCAGGCTCCTCTGTCCACTGAAGTTCCCAGGCTACTGGTTCCCAGAATACTGCAGTCAGCTGTGAAGAAAGAAGAAAGATAATTGGCCAAATGTAAACAGAGACTCGGAGGGATCATTCTATAAAAGTGATGCAAATCACCCCTTTACTCTGCTCCTCCTCGTCCAGGGCACCCACACTCCTCTCGGGGTGTGTATCTCTGCCTGACTTCCGACTTAACTGCATTCGCTTCATTAGAGAGGATGCCCATTCCCTTTGTCTGTCTGCCTGTCTCTCTGTGTGTATCTCTGCCCTGCTTCTGAGTTTGATAAACTCTTTCTCTGTGTAGTCTCCCATACACTATGTTGTGTGTCTCATAATAAGCTTGGTTCCTGTTTTTACAGTTTTTCTTCCTTGAAACATTCTTGCTTTCAAACAGAGGCAAGAGCCTGGACCCCTTAGCTTCTAGTCTCTAGACCCTGGTGGTCTGGTCTCCTAGTTCTTATCCAGGCTCCCCAGGTTTAATTCCTGGGCAGGGAACTAAGATCTCTCTTCAGGACCACTCACTGCTCTCCTTCTGAGAATAGTCACTGCTTTACAACTGGGAAGTCACTAGTGTCTTTTTCTGCCCCCCCTTTCTGTCACACCGTGTGACTTGTGCGACCTTAGTTCCGCAACCAGGGATCAAACCCGTGCCCCTGCAGTGGAAGCACAGAGCTCATACCACTGAACCTCAGTCTCATTTTCAAGGTATTTCAAACCACTGAGGCTTGGAGACATTAAACGGCCAATGTCCTGTACTTTCCATCTGAGAGAGAAACTTGAACTGCATGCTCTCAGGCTGAGGCATGATCAAGCACCGTCCAGGTAAGGTTGATTCTTATCAGGTTAAAGGGATGTTAGTGCCACAGGTTATATAAGAAGCAGAATGACCTTGGTCAGCCAGAGCAGAGCAAGCTGCCATGGCACTGCATTTGGGGCTCTTTTTGATCTGGGCTGGCGTGTCTGTGTGTCTACAGCTGGACCCTGTGCATGGAGGTGAGGGAGTGTCTGACCCTTTTGCAAGCCCCTGGACTAGAGCCTGTCAGGCTCCTCTGTCCACTGAAGTTCCCAGGCTACTGGTTCCCAGAATACTGCAGTCAGTTGCCATTCCTTCTCCAGGGAGTTTAAGCAAGTCTGTAAAGTGGAAACTGAGGTGTCTGGCAGCTGAGCCAAAGGCCTTTTGGAGAGGTATCCTCCTCTCCAAATCTCCATTGCAATGTCCCAGACATGGGCAAGCTACACCAGGGTTGGTTATGTGGTTCAAATGAAGAGTTTTGGGTGTTTGCAGAGTTTACTGTTTGAAATATTGGGTTGGCCTCAAAACATTCCTTCGTTTGGCCATACCATCATGTGGAAAAATCAGAACCAACTTTGGGGCAACCCAGTAACAGGGACAGTCTCAGGGCAGGTCTTATGAACAGTGCAGTGCAGTGGAGTCTCAACTTGGTGGTGGAATTCATGTGTGTCCATAGAGGAGCAACAAGACCATGACAGGGTCTCCCCCAACCCTGTTCTGTTTACCCTTCTTATCTTCAAGTAGGTCTGTTCAGGATAAACAAGGACTTCAGAATATAAAAGAATATAAAAAAAGAGAGAGAGGGGCAGGTCTTACTACAGATGATATTCAGGAGGTGGCTCTGCTTTGTGCTATTTTGGTCGGTTTTTTTTTGTCATTTAGCTTTTGGGGGTTTTTTTCTCATTGTATGTGCTTTTTTTAATTTTTAATTTGAAGAGAATGGCTTTACACTTTGTTGTGCTGATTTCTACCCTACAATGAAAATCAGCCCCAAGTATATATATGTTCTTATATCCCCACCCTCTTGAGCCTCCCTCCCACCCCATCCCCCATCCGATCCCTCGAGGCGGCACAGAACGCCCGGCTGAGCTCCCTGTGCGATACAGCAGCTTCCCCCGGGCTCTCTCTTTGACAATGCTGCTCTCTCAGTTCATCCCCATTACCCCTAACCCTGCCTTGTTCTTGCTCCTCCTCCATCTGGCTCCTCTGCTCCTGCCTTTCTTCTAGATGAGCAGCTGTCTGGGGACCAGATCCATCCTTCAAAAGTTCCAGAAGTTTCTACTGAAGTTGGAAAAGTCAGCATTCCTGCGGAAAATACCCTAGGTAATCAACCACAACCCTCAAGCGCAATAAACTAATGTGTGTGGCCCGGTAACCCCAACGGGGATTCTCCAAAGGCATTTTACAGGCAGGAGTTAATTTTACCCTCTCAGTCATGGGAGGAGGCAGGTGTACACTTTCCCAAGGGGGTGTCCCCTGAGAGCATCAGAGGGGAATCTCTGTGGATGGTGGGGCTGGAATCTGAGCCCAGGGTCCTGGGCTTCAGAGCTGGTGCCACATGCTAAAGCAGCAACTGCCTAAATTCACATCAGTACACCAATCCTCACAACTTATATAGATTTTAACGTGTCAACTGGTCTCACTGGAAAAGACCCTGATGCTGGGGAAGATTGAGGGCAGGAGAAGAAGCAGGTGACAGAGGACGAGAGGGTTGGATGGCATCACGAACTCAATGGACCTGAATCTGAGCAAACTCCAGGAGATGGTGAAGGACAGGGAAGCCTGGTGTGCTGCCATCCCTGGGGTGGCAAAGAGTTGGACACCACAGAGGGACTGAACATGAACAACAAAGCCACTCTTTACGTCTGTTTCTTTGTATCAATAGACTGTTGTATATTTCCAAATAATTTTTTTTTTCATTGTCAAAAAAAGTAAAGTAGAGCTCGTTGGCAGCTGCGGGGAGGTCTTGCAGAGCTGTGAGGGCAGCAACAGGGGAAATAAAAGGGAACAGTTCCGATTCTGCCCCAGCGGCCACTGCAAGACTTCAGCGCTTTCGCTAAGCACGCCAAGAAGGCCCCCTCTATGTGCTGCTGAGCTGGTCCTGGATCTGACATTCCCGCCCTCGGTCTTTGGAGCAGATATCGCAAGGACAGAAGGAATGAAAATAGCAGATCATATGATGGCCATGAACCACGGGCGCTTCCCCGACGGCACCTATTGGCTGCACCACCACTTTGCCCACCGCATGGGTATGGGGCAGTTCCCGAGCCCCCATCATCACCAGCAGCAGCAGACCCAACACGCCTTCAGTGCCCTGATGGGCGAGCACCTACACTACGGCGCGAACAACATGAATGCTTCGAGCGGCATCAGGCACGCGATGGGGCCGGGGACTATGAACGGAGGGCACCCGCTGAGCGCGCTGGCCCCCGAGGCCAGGTTTAAGAACTCCCAGTTCATGGGCCCCCGGGTGGCCAGCCGGGGAGGCTCCCTGCCAGGCAGCAAACAGCTGCAGAATCTCAACAAGCAGTATTTCAACCATCACCCCTACCCCCACCACCACTACATGCCGAATTTGCACCCTGCTGCAGGCCACCAGATGAACTGGACAAATCAGCGCTTCCGAGATTGCAAGCCTAAGCACAGCGGCGGCGGCAGCACCCCCTGCTGCTCCGCGGGCACCCGGGCGGCGGCGGCAGCAGCAGCAGCAACATGCCCGCCTCCGTGGCCCACGTCTCTGATGCAGTGCAGCCGCGCAATGTCATAGACACTGATTTTATCGACGAGGTAGTGCTCATGTCCTTAGTGATAGAACTGGGTTTGGATCGCATCAAGGAGCTGACTGAACTCTGGCTGGGGCGAAACAAGTTGGATTTTATGACGGACTTCGTGTGCAAACTACAGTCCAGCAAAGCTGCTGACTCGATAGAAACGCAGGCGAGAGAAATCAAATCCCCCAGCTTCTGTGTGAATTAAAAAAAAAAAAAAGCATTCTCTTAGACACAGTATCTCACTTCTCAGAGCATGAAAGGTTTGAGAACTTGGAAGCAAAGTAAACTATAAACTTGTACAAATTGGTTTAAAAAATTGCTGCCACTTTTTTTTTTTTTTTCTTTTCTGTTTTCGTTTCATTTTCGTAGCCTGGACATTCACCTCCCTTATGTAGTTGAACTATCTACTGAACTATCTACTGAACTATCTACTTGGTCCTTTTTGTTGTTCGTTTTTACTCCTTATTTCCTCATTGTCTCCAGTGCTCAACTGTTAGATACTACTCTTGGCAAACTGCTTAATCTTGTGGATTTTGTAAATGATTTCAAATGACCGAACTGCATTCAGACTGACAAGGAAAAGGAAAAATTGCTTTAGTTAGTTGCATCACCTTTGAAGGGCAGATATTACTGCACACAAACTCTGCCATCTCACTTCATATTTTTAACTGTGCATTTGAGTACAGACTAATTTTTAAAATATGTTAAGCTGGAAGATCAAACAGATGTGGGCCAAACCATTCTGGATCAGGAAAAGTCATACCATTCACTTTCAAGGTGGTTGTCCCCTCCCCCATGTGTACAGACAATAATAGGGTGTGGAACGTCGTCAGTGGCAAACATTTCAGATTTTTATTTTGTCTTTGTCTTCAACATTTTTGACACTGTGCTAATAGTTATATTCAGTACATGAAAAGATACTACTGTGTTGAAAGCTTTTTAGGAAAATTTGACAGTATTTTTGTACAAAACATTTTTTTGAAAAAATACTTGTGAATTTATTCTATTTTAATTTGCCAATGTCAATAAAAGGTCAAGAAAAAAAAAAGTAAAGTAAAAACTGCCCATGGTCTGAGAACCCTTCCTAGTCCCTGAGGCAACAGACTACGCCCTATTGCCCTTGACATCCCAGGTACATAGTGGGATGACTAAAGATGGTAAGTGGAAAGGAGGAGGATCTGGGGAGGATTCATGGCAAGAGAAGGTGACAGAGGCAGGGAGAGGATAACACAGTCTCTGGAGCACGTGTAACAGCAGGAGTTGAGATGGGAAGAGCAAAGGGCAAAGGAGAAACCATGTGCTACAGCTGGTCTCAGTTTTGTGGTTGGATCCCTGTGTGTCCTTAGGCAGCAGTGAGACCATGACGGGGTCCCCCTCCTCTATTCTGTTTAGCCTTCTAGTCATAGAGTGAGTCTGTTAGGGGTAAATAAGGATTTCAAAATAGAAAAGAAAATAAAAGAGATGCAGCGGGAGGAATTCCCTGGAGGTCCAGTGGCTAAGACTCTGTGCTCCCAATGCAGGGGGCCCAGGTTCGATTCATGGTCAGGGAACTAGAGCCCACGTGCTACAACTGAGATCCAATGCAGCCAAATAAATATAAATAAAATATTTAAAAAAGAGAGAGAGAGACGCAGGGCAGGCCTTACTACAGATGACATTCTGGTTGGGGTTCTGCTGTGTTCTTCTGCTGTTATTATTTTTTTAAATTTTGGCCTCTTTTATTGGTTTTTATTCATTTACTTTCATCTGTCTTTACCTTTTGGCCTGTGTGGGCCTCCTATCGTAGTGGCCTCTCTCGTTGCAGAGCACCGGCTCTGGGCCGTGTGCCCCAGAGTGCTGGCTTATAACTGACACACTGGTCCAGCTGCTTCTTGGCATGTGGGATCTTCCCGGGCCAGGGATCAAACTAGTGCCCCTTGCACTGCAAGGTGGACTCTTCACCCACTGGGTCACCAGGGAAGCCCTGTTGTTACTTTTTTTGTTATCTTGGTTTTGTTTTTTATTTACAATTGTAATTGGTGTTACAGTGTGTGTATGTGTGTGTGTGTGTGTGTGTTTTCAAATAAAGACTTGGCTTTATTCTCTACAGGACAAAATTCATTTGCTTTGCCATGGACAGGAATCAGTTGCATAGCAACACTTAGGAAACATTCATATTACTATTGGTTTTCTATGAATTAACTTCTACCTCTACAGAGTTGTAAAATAGCCTGTTCAAAGATCTGGATGAACACCTGACCAGAATCAAGCATCCCCTTGAAAGGATATTCAGTGGGATGACTAAAGATGGTAAGTGGAAAGGAGGAGGATCTGGGGAGGATTCATGGCAAGAGAAGGTGACAGAGGCAGGGAGAGGATAACACAGTCTCTGGAGCACGTGTAACAGCAGGAGTTGAGATGGGAAGAGCAAAGGGCAAAGGAGAAACCATGTGCTACAGCTGGTCTCAGTTTTGTGGTTGGATCCCTGTGTGTCCTTAGGCAGCAGTGAGACCATGACGGGGTCCCCCTCCTCTATTCTGTTTAGCCTTCTAGTCATAGAGTGAGTCTGTTAGGGGTAAATAAGGATTTCAAAATAGAAAAGAAAATAAAAGAGATGCAGCGGGAGGAATTCCCTGGAGGTCCAGTGGCTAAGACTCTGTGCTCCCAATGCAGGGGGCCCAGGTTCGATTCATGGTCAGGGAACTAGAGCCCACGTGCTACAACTGAGATCCAATGCAGCCAAATAAATATAAATAAAATATTTAAAAAAGAGAGAGAGAGACGCAGGGCAGGCCTTACTACAGATGACATTCTGGTTGGGGTTCTGCTGTGTTCTTCTGCTGTTATTATTTTTTTAAATTTTGGCCTCTTTTATTGGTTTTTATTCATTTACTTTCATCTGTCTTTACCTTTTGGCCTGTGTGGGCCTCCTATCGTAGTGGCCTCTCTCGTTGCAGAGCACCGGCTCTGGGCCGTGTGCCCCAGAGTGCTGGCTTATAACTGACACACTGGTCCAGCTGCTTCTTGGCATGTGGGATCTTCCCGGGCCAGGGATCAAACTAGTGCCCCTTGCACTGCAAGGTGGACTCTTCACCCACTGGGTCACCAGGGAAGCCCTGTTGTTACTTTTTTTGTTATCTTGGTTTTGTTTTTTATTTACAATTGTAATTGGTGTTACAGTGTGTGTATGTGTGTGTGTGTGTGTGTGTGTTTTCAAATAAAGACTTGGCTTTATTCTCTACAGGACAAAATTCATTTGCTTTGCCATGGACAGGAATCAGTTGCATAGCAACACTTAGGAAACATTCATATTACTATTGGTTTTCTATGAATTAACTTCTACCTCTACAGAGTTGTAAAATAGCCTGTTCAAAGATCTGGATGAACACCTGACCAGAATCAAGCATCCCCTTGAAAGGATATTCAGTAATCTCTTTTGTTTACCCCCTCAAAGCTTAAGTTTTTCCATGCTTAGGACTGTCATAAAGATTTATAGATTTACATACCTAAAGCATATGTGAGTCTGATTCATAGTAAATAAATGATAAACATTAGATATTACTATTACTATTGCCTTTAGATTTTATAGTGCATTACTTTGGAATACCCCTTGTAGTTGATTTTCTGCTGTGGAAGGGATATTCAATTTTTTTGAAAGGACAACATTATTGAAAGTCGAGTCTGTTAAATATTAAGTAAAGAAGACTAATTTTGCTTTTGAAAAAACTGGATTTTTTTGACAAGATGAGTGCACTTTCAGAGCTAGTTGATTAGATACTTTAAAAAAAAAAACAAAAAAACAATCAGCTCTCAGAGGATTCTGTAAGAACACAGAGCAGGAAACACCAGGAATCTGCCTGTCCCAGACAACACCTGCGATGGCAGAAACGCTCTGATTTCTGCCATACAACAACAGAAATTAGTCATAAGTATATATATACACACACACATATACACATATCCCTTCTCTTGAGCCTCCCTCCTACCCTGTCCCCCACCCTACCTATTTAGGTTGACAGCACTGAGCACCAGGCTCGTCTCCCTGCGTTACAAATGAGCTTTTTTTGGGGGGGGGGGCCTCTTTTACTGGTTTTTTATTTATTTATTTTCATCTATCTTTATTCTTTGGCCTGTGTGGGCCTCCCATTGCAGTGGCCTCTCTCGTTGCAGAGCACCAGCTATGGGCTCATGTGCTCCAGAGTGCTGGCTCATAATTGGGACACACTGGTCCAGCTGCTCAGTGGCATGTGGGATCTCCCTGGGCCAGGGATCAAACCGGTGCCCGTTGCACTGCAAGGTAGACTCTCTACCCACTGGACCACCAAGCTGTCTCCCTGTGTTATAACAGCAGCTTCCCACTAGCCATCTATGTGACACATGGTGATGTATCTGTGCCAACGCTACCCTCTCAGTTCCTCCCTCTTAACCCTACCCCTGCTTTGTTCTTGGTCTTCCTCACATCCATCTCCTCTGTTCCTGCTTTTATTCTAGAGGATCAGCGGTCTGTGGACAAAGGTTTTCCTACTGCATTACCTGAAGTCAGTGAATTTCCCAAAGGTAATCAACCACGGAGGAGAAGGACAACTAAATAACAGTCAAATGCAACCAACGAACCTGTGTGGCAGGGTAACTGTGGGATTGGGAATTCTCCAAAGTTAATTGGGGACTTAATTTTACCCTCTCCATCTCGGGAGGAGGCAGGTGTACACATTCCCCAAGGGGGCGTCACCTGAAAGCTTCAAGGGTAAGCCTCTGTGGATGTTGCGGTGGGAATCTGAATCCAGGGTCCGGGCTTCAGAGCTGGTGCCACATGCTAAGGTAGAAACCATCCAAAGGTAAAGAAGTCACCTAGTCCTGAGGGCGGGACCATGCTATATGGACCTTGACATCCCCAGGGCTTAGCCTGGGGCTCTGTACACGAGGGTCTCAAATGGAGACTTCCAGTGTTATCACAGAGATCAGCAAAGCCTAAGCACCAAAGAAGGCAACAAGGTCTTTCTTCCTCCACCTGCGATGGCAGAAACGCTCTGATTTCTGCCATACAACAACAGAAATTAGTCATAAGTATATATACACACACACACACATATCCCTTCTCTTGAGCCTCCCTCCTACCCTGTCCCCCACCCTACCTATTTAGGTTGACAGCACTGAGCACCAGGCTCGTCTCCCTGCGTTACAAATGAGCTTTTTTTGGGGGGGGGGGCCTCTTTTACTGGTTTTTTATTTATTTATTTTCATCTATCTTTATTCTTTGGCCTGTGTGGGCCTCCCATTGCAGTGGCCTCTCTCGTTGCAGAGCACCAGCTATGGGCTCATGTGCTCCAGAGTGCTGGCTCATAATTGGGACACACTGGTCCAGCTGCTCAGTGGCATGTGGGATCTCCCTGGGCCAGGGATCAAACCGGTGCCCGTTGCACTGCAAGGTAGACTCTCTACCCACTGGACCACCAAGCTGTCTCCCTGTGTTATAACAGCAGCTTCCCACTAGCCATCTATGTGACACATGGTGATGTATCTGTGCCAACGCTACCCTCTCAGTTCCTCCCTCTTAACCCTACCCCTGCTTTGTTCTTGGTCTTCCTCACATCCATCTCCTCTGTTCCTGCTTTTATTCTAGAGGATCAGCGGTCTGTGGACAAAGGTTTTCCTACTGCATTACCTGAAGTCAGTGAATTTCCCAAAGGTAATCAACCACGGAGGAGAAGGACAACTAAATAACAGTCAAATGCAACCAACGAACCTGTGTGGCAGGGTAACTGTGGGATTGGGAATTCTCCAAAGTTAATTGGGGACTTAATTTTACCCTCTCCATCTCGGGAGGAGGCAGGTGTACACATTCCCCAAGGGGGCGTCACCTGAAAGCTTCAAGGGTAAGCCTCTGTGGATGTTGCGGTGGGAATCTGAATCCAGGGTCCGGGCTTCAGAGCTGGTGCCACATGCTAAGGTAGAAACCATCCAAAGGTAAAGAAGTCACCTAGTCCTGAGGGCGGGACCATGCTATATGGACCTTGACATCCCCAGGGCTTAGCCTGGGGCTCTGTACACGAGGGTCTCAAATGGAGACTTCCAGTGTTATCACAGAGATCAGCAAAGCCTAAGCACCAAAGAAGGCAACAAGGTCTTTCTTCCCTCAGGTCCTGAATGTGCTTTCCCATTCACCTATAAAGGCAGAAAGCATTTTACCTGCACATTCCAGGGTTCCATACTCCGCTGGTGTTCTCTTCATACAGACTATATAGGAAAATGGAAATACTGTACTTGGAAGGGTAAGTGTGCAGCTTGTCCTCCTGTGAGGAGCACCTGGCTTCCCAGATTAATTGGTTCTTAAGTGTCTCCTAGATGGACGCCTCAGGCATCTTCGGACCCAGCCTTGTGTGTTCCGTTCATGTCCCTTTCTGACTCTTCTTTTTTTTGGCGGTGCTGGATCGTGGGCTTTCTCTAGCTGCAGCAGGTAGGGGCTGCTCTTTGTTGGTGCATGGGCTTCTCACTGCGATGGCTTCTCTTGTGGAGCACAAGCTGTAGGCACACCAGCCTCGCTAGTTGCAGCATGTGGGCTCAGTAGTTGAGGTGCGTGGGCTTAACTGCTCCTCAGCATGGGGCTCTTCCCAGACCAGGGATCAAACCAGTGTCTCTTACATTGCAAGGCATTCTTAACCACTGGACCACCAGGAAAGTTCCCTTTTCTTTGAATAAGACTACACATAATCCTCCCACAATGAATGTTTTCACCCATTCCTCGTATTTTTCAGACAGTCCCAACTGTATCTTCCCCTTTATCTTTCGCAAGCGAATTTATCATCGTTGCACAAGAGTAGGGAGTTTTTCTCGGAGGCCTTGGTGCTCACTCTCTTCAAACTATGACTGGGATAAAGCTTGGAAGTATTGCTAGCAAAACAAAAACAAAACAAAGCAAAAAGGTAAGAGACTCAGGTGAGGATGGGAAGAAACAGGGGTGAGCAGGGAAAAGACACAGCTGGATAAAGAGGTGGAGTGAGGGGCCACAGTGATGAGGGTGGAGGAGGCAGCTGGATGGGATGAGGGAGAAAGATGCAGGAGGAAGAATGATGGATTAGAGGTTTCTGAGGAGAAAGATACAGAGAGAAGGAAGAGGAGAAAGGGGGCAGAGGATGGAAAGAGAGGTAGAGACAAGGGCAAAGTGCAAACAGTGGAGAGAGTAGAGTTCCCAGAGAGAAGAAGAAAGCGTTTGCAGGATGATGAATGGATGGAGGAGGATCTGGGGAGGATTAGCGCCAGGACATGGTGGAAGAACAGAGGCTAGAGGGGAAAAGAGAGAGGACAACACAGTCTTTGGAGCAGGTGTGAGACAGCAGGGTTGAGATAGGAAGAACAGAGAGCAAAGGGGAAACAGACCTATGCCCTCCATGAAACTGGGTGAGAAACTAAACAGACTTATTAACACTAACCCCAAGACCATGTTCAGTTGCTGCCCAGTGCATCCACCCATGGCCAGGGAGGCAATCTAATCTTTGAAACCTCGGTGAAGAAAATCAAGACATCTCAAGCCTGAAGGTGATGCTTCGAGTGACAGAGGAGAAATTCTTTCCCTGCATCTCCACCATGTGTCCCCTGTGCATGGGTCCAATCAATAAATGCTTTCTCACAGCTGTGGTCTTTTCTTTTCCCAAAAAGAAACCTATGTATCAAATGGGAGGTCTCAGCATGCTCAGGTTATTCGGGAAGGATCTTCTCTTCCTTTCCCTTCCTCAGGGTCCTGATGGAACAGCCATACTCATCACAACTGTCCCCCGCCCCAGGGCTTGATTGACAGGTGAAGACTGGCGGTGAGACTTGAGATGGAGTGGGAGGAGGGTCCATTAGGGCAGGTGGGCTTGTCCTTGTCATCAAAGATCTGTCTTTTCCCAACTTAGCTGAAATGGTATCTCTTTATTCTCTGATTCCCTGTCATGTCTTCCCAGGCTGTCCTTTCTCTCCTTACAGTTAAACTGCCCATCTTCCTGAGTGGACTGAAATTAGCGGGATGGGACAAGATGAACTGTTTGCCCTGGCCTCAGTCCTAAGTGCAAAACCAGACATATCCCCGGCATTTTATCAAAAGGACTACTCTTCTTTTACAGACATACAGGAATCGTAGGCAATTATTATTTTCATCACTAACAGGGCCTGATGGAATGAATAATAAAATCACAGGGGGCAGAAATAATGAAGGGCCCAAAAGGGCCTAATCACTAGATTTTATCCTGATCAAAAACACTCATTGCCTATCTAAGTATCCTCAAGACCTGGAGATAGGCTTTCAGTCACCATCTGGGAAGGAGATACACAGACTTCTAAACACTGTGCAAGAAGGAGGTATTGATAAATTACTTGTTTTCTATGACTCAAGGCAAGAAACTCAGAGCCTCACTTGAAGCCATGAATAAACATAAATAATTTTCAAAGCAATAAATAAGTTTTCATTGAAAATGCTTTAATAAAAATAAATAAAAGGAAATAATCATGATGATGTATGGCAGAAACCAACATAATATTGTCAAGCAATAATATTTAAATTAAAAATAAATTAAAATGTTAAAAATATGATTAATAAAATATATAAATAAGAAGAAACCAGGGGCTTCCTTAGTGGATCAGGGGTAAAGAATCAGCCTGCTGGGGCTTCCTGGTAGCTCAGTGGTGAAGAGTTCGCCTGCCAATGCAGGAGACACAGGTTTTATCCCTGATCCGGGAAGATCCCACATGCTGCAGAGCAACTAAGCCTGTGAAACACAACTATGGAGCCTGTGCTCTAGAGCCTCAGAGCCACAACTATTGAGCCCATGTGCCACAACTACTGAAGCCTGTGTACCCTAGAGACCAAGTTCCACAAGAGAGTCCCGCCTGACCAACAGAGAGCTACAGGTACCCGATCCACGGGAAGGATCTTCTCTTCCTTTCCCTTCCTCAGGGTCCTGATGGAACAGCCATACTCATCACAACTGTCCCCGCCCCAGGGCTTGATTGACGGGTCGGTTTTTCCATTAGGGCAACTTTTTAAGCTGAAATGGTATCTCTTTATTCTCTGATTCCCTGTCATGTCTTCCCAGGCTGTCCTTTCTCTCCTTACAGTTAAACTGCCCATCTTCCTGAGTGGACTGAAATTAGCGGGATGGGACAAGATGAACTGTTTGCCCTGGCCTCAGTCCTAAGTGCAAAACCAGACATATCCCCGGCATTTTATAAAAAGGACTACTCTTCTTTTACAGACATACAGGAATCGTAGGCAATTATTATTTTCATCACTAACAGGGCCTGATGGAATGAATAATAAAATCACAGGGGGCAGAAATAATGAAGGGCCCAAAAGGGCCTAATCACTAGATTTTATCCTGATCAAAAACACTCATTGCCTATCTAAGTATCCTCAAGACCTGGAGATAGGCTTTCAGTCACCATCTGGGAAGGAGATACACAGACTTCTAAACACTGTGCAAGAAGGAGGTATTGATAAATTACTTGTTTTCTATGACTCAAGGCAAGAAACTCAGAGCCTCACTTGAAGCCATGAATAAACATAAATAATTTTCAAAGCAATAAATAAGTTTTCATTGAAAATGCTTTAATAAAAATAAATAAAAGGAAATAATCATGATGATGTATGGCAGAAACCAACATAATATTGTCAAGCAATAATATTTAAATTAAAAATAAATTAAAATGTTAAAAATATGATTAATAAAATATATAAATAAGAAGAAACCAGGGGCTTCCTTAGTGGATCAGGGGTAAAGAATCAGCCTGCTGGGGCTTCCCTGGTAGCTCAGTGGTGAAGAGTTCGCCTGCCAATGCAGGAGACACAGGTTTTATCCCTGATCCGGGAAGATCCCACATGCTGCAGAGCAACTAAGCCTGTGAAACACAACTATGGAGCCTGTGCTCTAGAGCCTCAGAGCCACAACTGTTGAGCCCATGTGCCACAACTACTGAAGCCTGTGTACCCTAGAGACCAAGTTCCACAAGAGAGTCGCCGCAACAAGAAGCCTGCTCACCTCAACTAGAGAGTCGCCCCCACTCCCTGCAACTAGAGAAGAGCCTGGGCAGCAGTGAATACCCAGAATAGCCAAAAATAAATAAATAAAAAAGAACTGTTTCAAAAAAGAGAGAAAAGAATCAGCTTGCAAATGCAGGATACACCAGTTCGATCTGTGATCTAGGGAGATCCCACATGCTGGGAGCAACTAAGTCTATGTGCCCCAACTATTGAGCCTGTGCACCAGAGTCCAGGGGGCACAACTACTGAGCCCACGTACCACAACTGCGGAAGCCTGCACACCCTAGAGCCTGTGCTCCACAACAAGGAAGCCACTGCATTGATAAACCTGCCCACCCAAACCAGAGAGTAGCCCCTAGCTCGCTGCAAGTACAGAAAAGCCTGTGAAGAAAGGAAGAATGAGCACAGCCAAAAATAAAATTAATTAATAAAAAAGTAAAACAAAAAGGAAAGCAGGACATTGTAAGGGTTATGCAGTTAATGGGGATCAGATAATCTCTTCTGGTCCTAAAGAAAAAGCAACGAAGCTTCCATTTTCGACACATGAACAGATTATAAAGAAACACTGCCCAGGGCTGTTGACTTTTCCCAAACCCTTCCCATACTGGTTCATGGCACTGAATTTGCACAGCTGAAAAATGGAAAGACAACACACATAAAAGCACATGCACACACAGATACACATATGCACATAAAGACACAAGCATTCCTAGTTGAAGAATGATGAGACGCCTACAGCATTGGCAGAAAAAAGATTTAAAACCAATCTCTAAGGGAACTTTCTGGTGGTCCAGTGGTTAAGACTTGGTGTTTTTACTTCTGGGGTCAGGTTTGATCCCTCGTGAGAAAACTAACATCTCAAATGCTGCATGGTGTAGCCAAAACATAAGTAAATAAACAAACATAAAACCAATCTTCATGCTTCTACCAAAAACAAACCAAAAATTAGCAGACAATAAATGCCAAAATAATTGATATATTAGGGATCACCTGCCATGACAAAGAAAAAACAGAAGTTGAGTCTTCTCCTTGAGCCGGACATCCTGGAGTATGAAGTGAAGAGGGCCTTAGGAAACATTACTATGCACAAAGCTAGTGGAGGTGAAGGAATTCCAGCTGAGTTATTTCAAATCCTAAAGGATGATACTGTTAAAGTGCTGCACTCAATATATCAGCAGATTTGGAAAACTCAACAGTGGTCACAGGACTGGAAAATGTCAGTTGCTATTCCGATCCCAAAGAATGTTAAAACTACCACACAATTGCATTCATTTCACGTGGTAGCAAGGTAATGCTCAAAATACTTCAAGCTAGGCTTTAACAATACATGAACTGTGAGATTTTCCAGACATACAAGCTGAGTTGTCCTGGGTCCCCCTAGAGCCTGTGCTCCACAACAAGGAAGCCACTGCATTGATAAACCTGCCCACCCAAACCAGAGAGTAGCCCCTAGCTCGCTGCAAGTACAGAAAAGCCTGTGAAGAAAGGAAGAATGAGCACAGCCAAAAATAAAATTAATTAATAAAAAAGTAAAACAAAAAGGAAAGCAGGACATTGTAAGGGTTATGCAGTTAATGGGGATCAGATAATCTCTTCTGGTCCTAAAGAAAAAGCAACGAAGCTTCCATTTTCGACACATGAACAGATTATAAAGAAACACTGCCCAGGGCTGTTGACTTTTCCCAAACCCTTCCCATACTGGTTCATGGCACTGAATTTGCACAGCTGAAAAATGGAAAGACAACACACATAAAAGCACATGCACACACAGATACACATATGCACATAAAGACACAAGCATTCCTAGTTGAAGAATGATGAGACGCCTACAGCATTGGCAGAAAAAAGATTTAAAACCAATCTCTAAGGGAACTTTCTGGTGGTCCAGTGGTTAAGACTTGGTGTTTTTACTTCTGGGGTCAGGTTTGATCCCTCGTGAGAAAACTAACATCTCAAATGCTGCATGGTGTAGCCAAAACATAAGTAAATAAACAAACATAAAACCAATCTTCATGCTTCTACCAAAAACAAACCAAAAATTAGCAGACAATAAATGCCAAAATAATTGATATATTAGGGATCACCTGCCATGACAAAGAAAAAACAGAAGTTGAGTCTTCTCCTTGAGCCGGACATCCTGGAGTATGAAGTGAAGAGGGCCTTAGGAAACATTACTATGCACAAAGCTAGTGGAGGTGAAGGAATTCCAGCTGAGTTATTTCAAATCCTAAAGGATGATACTGTTAAAGTGCTGCACTCAATATATCAGCAGATTTGGAAAACTCAACAGTGGTCACAGGACTGGAAAATGTCAGTTGCTATTCCGATCCCAAAGAATGTTAAAACTACCACACAATTGCATTCATTTCACGTGGTAGCAAGGTAATGCTCAAAATACTTCAAGCTAGGCTTTAACAATACATGAACTGTGAGATTTTCCAGACATACAAGCTGAGTTGTATATCCAATTGGATCACAGAAAATTGCCAACATCCATTGAATCATGGAAAGAGCAGGAGAATTCCAGAGAAACATCTACTTCTGCTTCATTGATTACACTATATCCTTTGACTGTGTGGATCACAACAAACTGTGGAAAATTCTGAAAGAGATGTGAATACCAAATCGCCTTACCTGCCTCCTACAAAACCTGTTCTCAGGACAGGAATCAACCGTTAGAACCGGACATGGAAAAACAGATTGGTTCTAAATTGGGAAATAAGTCCGTCAAGGCCGTGTGTTGTCACCTGCTTACTTAACTTACATGCAGAGTGAATCATGAAAAGTCCCAGGCTGGATGAAGCCCAAGCTGGAATCAAGATTGCTGGCAGAACTATCAACAACCTCAGATATGCAGATGATACCACCCTAATGGCAGAAAGAGAAGAGGAACTAAAGAACCTCTTGATAAAGGTGAAAGAGGAGAGTGAAAAGGCTGGTTTCACTTAACATTCAGAAAACTAAGATCATGGCATCTGGTCCCATCACTTCATGGCAAATAGATGGGAGGAACCTTAGAAACGTGTGACAGACTTTATTTTCCTGGGCTCCAAAATAACTGTGGATGGTGACAGCAGTCATGAAATTAAAAGATGCTGGCTCCTTGGAGGAAAAGCTATGACAAACCTAGATAGCGTATTAAAAAGCAGACACATTGCTTTGCTGACAGATGTCCATATACTCAAAGCTATAGTTTTCCCAGAAGTCATATACGATGTGAGAGTTGGACCATAAAGAAGGCTGAGCACTGAAGAATTGATGCTTTCGAACTGTAGTGTTGGAGAAGACTCTGGAGAGTCCCTTGGACTGTAAAGAGATCAAACCAGTCAATCCTAAAGGATATCAATCCTGGATATTCATTGGAAGGACTGATGCTGAAGCTGAAACTCTAACACTTTGGTCACCTGATGCGAAGAGACGACTCATTAGAAAAGACCCTGAGCCTGAGAAAGACTGAGGGCAAAAGGAGAAGTGGGAACAGAGGATGAGATGATTGGAGGGCATCATCAATTCAATGGATATGAATTTGAGCAAACTCCATGAGATAGTGAAGGACCAGGAAGGTTGGCATGTTGCATTTCATGGAGTCACAAAGAGTCAGGCACAACTTAGCAGCTGAACAAAACGACAAATAGATTTAAAGAGAGTTTAGTGGTATTTATCCATCAAGCAGAGAATACCAGTAGTTACAATTTTCTTTTTTCAAAAAGACCAAATGGCAATTCTTGAGTTGGAAAAAATAATAACAAAAATAAAAAACTCACTAGAAGGCCCCAAGAGCAGATGTGAATCAGCAAAAGAATCAATGAACTTGGTGAGAGATCAATAGAGATTATCCAGCCTGCAGAAAAGAAAACGAATGAAGAAAATTCAACAAGGCCTTGGCAATCCATAAGACACTGTCCTGTTTAGCAACATACATACATAGGAATACCAGCAGGAGAAGAGAGAAAGGGGTAGAAATAATAGTAAGATCAAGTTGGTGAGTCTTGCCATCTTAAACAATGTGAAGTCTCTTCATTCAAGAACATGGAATGTCTTTCCATCGATTTAGGTCTTAATTTCTTTCTGCAATGCTCTGTACACATCGAACAGGTGGATTTTGATCAGCAGGCAAACTATACTTCAGTAAAGTTCTTTCTAAAAACAAGAATAGGAAATTCTCTGATGGTCCAGTGGCTAAGAATCTGCTTTGCAGGGGCATCCCTGGTGGTCCACTGGGTAAAGAGTCCACCTTGCAGTGCAAGGGGCGCCAGTTTGATCCCTGGCCCGGGAAGATCCCACATGGCATGGAGCAGCTGGACCAGTACCTGCACAGGCCAATGAATAAAGATGGATGAAAATAAATAAATAAAAAACCAATAAAAGAGGTTAAAATTAAAAAAAAAAAAGTGTACAGCAAAAACTAGATGAAAAGAAATGGCTACAAGAATTTGCTTTGCAAAGCAGTGGGTACAAGTTCAATCCCTGGTCAGGGAACACAGATCCCAAATGTTGACGGGCAACTAAATCTGCAAGTCACAACTAAAGACTTAAAGCAGCCAAATCAATAACTAAAAAGAAAGAGGGAAAAAATATAAAGTAAAAAAAAAAGAATAAAAGGCAGCTCTTTGGGTATGTACATTGCGTCCCAAGGACTGGACTATGTGCAGTCAGCAGGAGAGGTGGACAAGGAGTTCTTCACTTTAAGAGAATGAATGTTCTTGATACGAATCAGAAAGTCCTAGACATCTCCCACGGATTGATCTATATGCATATTACACCCCCCAACCCCCTGCATCAACCTCATGAATTTTCATGACTAGATTTTTCCTTCAAACTAAGAGAACCAGGGGACACCTCTTCCTCTTGTTACTACAAAGCTTGCCTCCTGCAGCCCCTGCTTATTCACTCTGCACCTAAGAGCAACCCCTGGCTGGCCCCGTGTGGTGTGCAAGGTCCTCCTCCCCCAGACTGTGGATACGTGTGGCTTATACGCTGCTGTCAATTGCAGCCCTGGGAGTTGTGTATTTGAATGTTAGTCACTCAGTCATGCCCAACTCTTAGCAGCCCCATGGACTGTAGCCCACCAGGCTCCTCTGTCCAAGGAGTTCTCTAGGCAAGAATCCTGGAGTGGGTAGCCCTTCTCTTCTCCAGGGAATCTTCCTGACCCAGGGACTGAACCTGGGCCTCCCACCCTGCAGGCAGATTCTTTACTTTCTGAGCAACCAGGGAAGCCTGTTGTGTATTTCATCCTCTCCTAATGAATAAAGTGGGCTGAAAATCAGAACAGCATGGCTGTTTCCCTCACGATTCTACCAGTATTGCTGAACTGCAAAGGGTACAATCAGTGGTCCACTTCTCTGGCATCCTGCACACCTCCACCCTTCTCCTAATACTGGGAATTTGCCTTGACTCTCACTGTTTCTGTTCCCACACTCCAGACTTAAGAAAGGAAGAAAAAAAACCTGCCTTATCTCTCCTTTTTCTTTCTCCTTTCCCCTTTGTCTCTATGTCTCGCTACATCTATTTCTATCTCTCAGATCTGGTATGAATTTCGCAGTGAATTCAGGCTTTCACAGAAAACAAGAAGGCTTTTTGTTTGTTTACTCATTTTTGGTTTTGGCCTTGTCTTGCGGCTTGCTGGATCTATTTCCCTGACCTGGGCTCTCCATACTGAAAGCTTGGAGTCTTAACCACTGAACTGTCTGCAAACTCCACCAGAGGTTATTTTTAATCCTCAAAGAAAAGTTTTAGTCTGATGTGAAAATATTATAGATTGTATGTGAGTTTCAAAACTGAATGATCAATGTTCACTGTGGTTATTGTGAGGTTTCCATATTAATTACTCTCATTTTAAGAGGAAAAGCTATTCCTATAGAAGGAAGTGATAAAGATAAAATATGCAAAACTGGGAAGCTAATTCTATAGCATTATCCCTTTTTATTTTTTTGTCATTTTCCCTTGGCAAATGAATGGGGCCCTGACACACTTTTGTCTTCAAGAAAAAGCCAATTTGTTTGCTAATTATGACCCCTGTCCCTGGTGGCTCCAGTCGGTAAAGAATCCATCTGCAATGCAGAAGAACAGGGTTCTATCCTTGGTTGGGGCGATTCCCTGGAGAAGGAAATGGCAACCACCTCCAGTATTCTTGCCTGGGAAATCCCATGGACAGAGGAGCCTGGTGGGCTACAGTCCAGGGGGTCGCAAGAGATGGACACAACTTAGCAACTAAACCGCCCCCTCCCCATCTTAACACAAGAAATGAGACATCCTTGTCGCTTGCCTTAACATGAGTCAATGACCTCAACGACACTTTCAGTGGATACAGTACCTGTTTCAGCTGATCATCTTCTCTACCTTGCAACACCTGTCCTTTCTTCTCCTCAACCCTAACCACACTTAATTCTCCCAGGAATGCACTTCCTAGCTATTGCGAACAGCATGGCTGTTTCCCTCACGATTCTACCAGTATTGCTGAACTGCAAAGGGTACAATCAGTGGTCCACTTCTCTGGCATCCTGCACACCTCCACCCTTCTCCTAATACTGGGAATTTGCCTTGACTCTCACTGTTTCTGTTCCCACACTCCAGACTTAAGAAAGGAAGAAAAAAAACCTGCCTTATCTCTCCTTTTTCTTTCTCCTTTCCCCTTTGTCTCTATGTCTCGCTACATCTATTTCTATCTCTCAGATCTGGTATGAATTTCGCAGTGAATTCAGGCTTTCACAGAAAACAAGAAGGCTTTTTGTTTGTTTACTCATTTTTGGTTTTGGCCTTGTCTTGCGGCTTGCTGGATCTATTTCCCTGACCTGGGCTCTCCATACTGAAAGCTTGGAGTCTTAACCACTGAACTGTCTGCAAACTCCACCAGAGGTTATTTTTAATCCTCAAAGAAAAGTTTTAGTCTGATGTGAAAATATTATAGATTGTATGTGAGTTTCAAAACTGAATGATCAATGTTCACTGTGGTTATTGTGAGGTTTCCATATTAATTACTCTCATTTTAAGAGGAAAAGCTATTCCTATAGAAGGAAGTGATAAAGATAAAATATGCAAAACTGGGAAGCTAATTCTATAGCATTATCCCTTTTTATTTTTTTGTCATTTTCCCTTGGCAAATGAATGGGGCCCTGACACACTTTTGTCTTCAAGAAAAAGCCAATTTGTTTGCTAATTATGACCCCTGTCCCTGGTGGCTCCAGTCGGTAAAGAATCCATCTGCAATGCAGAAGAACAGGGTTCTATCCTTGGTTGGGGCGATTCCCTGGAGAAGGAAATGGCAACCACCTCCAGTATTCTTGCCTGGGAAATCCCATGGACAGAGGAGCCTGGTGGGCTACAGTCCAGGGGGTCGCAAGAGATGGACACAACTTAGCAACTAAACCGCCCCCTCCCCATCTTAACACAAGAAATGAGACATCCTTGTCGCTTGCCTTAACATGAGTCAATGACCTCAACGACACTTTCAGTGGATACAGTACCTGTTTCAGCTGATCATCTTCTCTACCTTGCAACACCTGTCCTTTCTTCTCCTCAACCCTAACCACACTTAATTCTCCCAGGAATGCACTTCCTAGCTATTGCTATTTCTCCTATTCAAGGAAACTAGCAGTCTCACAAAATAAAATAAGTGATAAGTGTGGAGATGGAAAAAACAGGGGGGATGCAAGAAGAAGAAGGGGAGAGACAGGAGGAGAGGAAGGAAATGGCAGAGAGAGAAGAGCTGTAATATTAACTGAGTACCCAACACGGTGGTGAGAACTTTACATTGAATCACCTAATGGAGTCTCACCACAGATTTAGTGGAAGGACTAAAGAAATAGCATTTTATCCATAAGAGAGTGAAAGTTCGGAGAAAGTTGAATACATTTCCCAGGATGGAACAGCCAGTGAAAAGTGAAGAGGAAGACCAGACTCCGGATTCTACATCCATACTGTGTTACCCTTCAGGATGGATGCAGGACATGTGCATGTCAACCACTAAAAAGACAATGCGATGTAGCTATAAGAATATCTGTTCTAAACTCAACCCTGCCCATAAAAATAATCCTTTCCTCTTCTGTAAATGCGAATAGTCAATTTTCCTTGCAAGATTTTTTGGTGGGGATTCTTATGCTCATTATTCAGTTGCTCAGTCGTGTCTGACCCTTGGCAGCCCCCTGGATTGCAGTACGCCAGGCTTCCCTGTCCTTCACCATCTCCCACAGCTTGCTCAAACTCATGTCCATTCAGTCAGTGATGCCATCAACCACCTCGTCCCTTGCTGCCCTCTTCTCCTCCAGCCCTCAGTCTTTCCCAGCATCAGGATCTTTTCCAGTGAGTTGTCTCTTTGCATCAGGTGGCCAAAGTATTGGAGCTTCTAGTTCCTGGTCAGGGAACTAGAACGCACACACCACAACTAAGAGTTTTTGTATGCCACAATAAAAGATCTGTGTGCTACAACTAAGGTCCATCACAACCACATAAATAAATATTAGTAAATATTTTTAAAATTAATTTTAACGTGTTAAAAAGAGAGAGGGGAAGAAAGCCATAGCTTAAAAGAAACTTAAACACACACAATCAAGGGCAATATGTAAATCTCACTTGGTTCCTGACTTAAAAACCAAGGAAAAATATTTTTATGAGACAGGTAAGGAAATCTATTCCTCGGTTGGCTATTTAACCATATGAAGTATTTTAAACTATTAGACACGAGAATTGAAACCATGCCTTTCAACATGACTTAATGATTTGTTCCAAGAAAATCTTATCCAGAAGGGTAACTCTGTAAAATAATACATAATTCATTATTTGTGTGTGTGTGTTAGTCACTCAGTCATCTCCAACTCTTTGCCACACCATGGACCATAGCCCACCAGGTTCCTCTGTCCATAAGATTCTCCAGGCAAGAATACTGGAGTGGGTTGCCATTTCCTTCTCCACATTATTTACCCACAGGAAATTCATGCAAACCAATTTATTTAAGCAAACAGTTTATTCACCTGGGCAAACAGGTCACCTTTCAGGATAACAGATTGCTCATGCAGCCAACGGGTTCACTCATTACACAACAGGTTGCTTATAAAAGCTTGTTGCAAGGTTGTTATTTTGTTGTGTTCACCAACCCTAAATGACTGTGCCACAATCTTGGCTCAATCTTAGCTACTTCCTTGCCTTGAAAAACCCACGTCAAATAACCTTATTTCATTTTCCCCTTTGAGGCACTCCTGAGATTCTGGTGGTCTTTATGAGAACCGACTGCTGACAGGTATAGTAATATTTCTGTGGCATGTTTATTTAAAAAGCGGGAAGCTTAACATATCTGGACAAACTTGCTTTCTTGAGTAATTATTAACATACAGGGGCCTCCCATATTTTTTTCTACTTACAATCCTCTAGCGAGATTCACTATTTAATCACCTACTCTGAACCTTCGCTGCTGTCCTTTCACAGCAACTTAAAAAATAAGGGTACTGCTACATGCAACAACATGGTTGAATCTCACAACATAATGCTGACTAAAGAAGCCAGAGGAAGAAGACTGCATAACTGAGTGACTTCTTTTATGTCAAGTATCAGCTCACGGGGAGAGAGCTGGGCGGGGTGGTGCGCACCTGTCATCCCCACTCCCTCACGAGGCTGAGGCTGGAGGATCGCTTGAGTCCAGGAGTTCTGGGCTGCAGGGTGCTACACCAATCGGTGTCCACACTAAGTTGGGCATCCATATGGGGACATCCCGGGAGTGAGGGACCAGGTTGCCTCAGGAGGGTGAACCAGCCCAGGTCGGAAATGGAGCTGGTCAAAACTCCCGTGTTGATCATGGGAGGGAGAGCTTAATGATTTGTTCCAAGAAAATCTTATCCAGAAGGGTAACTCTGTAAAATAATACATAATTCATTATTGGTGTGTGTGTTAGTCACTCAGTCATCTCCAACTCTTTGCCACACCATGGACCATAGCCCACCAGGTTCCTCTGTCCATAAGATTCTCCAGGCAAGAATACTGGAGTGGGTTGCCATTTCCTTCTCCACATTATTTACCCACAGGAAATTCATGCAAACCAATTTATTTAAGCAAACAGTTTATTCACCTGGGCAAACAGGTCACCTTTCAGGATAACAGATTGCTCATGCAGCCAACGGGTTCACTCATTACACAACAGGTTGCTTATAAAAGCTTGTTGCAAGGTTGTTATTTTGTTGTGTTCACCAACCCTAAATGACTGTGCCACAATCTTGGCTCAATCTTAGCTACTTCCTTGCCTTGAAAAACCCACGTCAAATAACCTTATTTCATTTTCCCCTTTGAGGCACTCCTGAGATTCTGGTGGTCTTTATGAGAACCGACTGCTGACAGGTATAGTAATATTTCTGTGGCATGTTTATTTAAAAGCGGAAGCTTAACATATCTGGACAAACTTGCTTTCTTGAGTAATTATTAACATACAGGGGCCTCCCATATTTTTTTCTACTTACAATCCTCTAGCGAGATTCACTATTTAATCACCTACTCTGAACCTTCGCTGCTGTCCTTTCACAGCAACTTAAAAAATAAGGGTACTGCTACATGCAACAACATGGTTGAATCTCACAACATAATGCTGACTAAAGAAGCCAGAGGAAGAAGACTGCATAACTGAGTGACTTCTTTTATGTCAAGTATCAGCTCACGGGGAGAGAGCTGGGCGGGGTGGTGCGCACCTGTCATCCCCACTCCCTCACGAGGCTGAGGCTGGAGGATCGCTTGAGTCCAGGAGTTCTGGGCTGCAGGGTGCTACACCAATCGGGTGTCCACACTAAGTTGGGCATCCATATGGGGACATCCCGGGAGTGAGGGACCAGGTTGCCTCAGGAGGGGTGAACCAGCCCAGGTCGGAAATGGAGCTGGTCAAAACTCCCGTGTTGATCATGGGAGGGAGAGAAATCAGAGAGTCATCAGCCCTGGGTGGTACTGACTGAAAGGGGGCACAAGGAGGCCTTCTGGAATGATTAGAGTGCTCTACAGCTGGGCCTCAGTGGTGGTGATAGAATGAATATGTATACATACAATGCAATATATATAAATTATATATATTACTTGTAATATATACCGTATTATATAAGAGTATATATACTATATATTATATGTTGTTTATTATATAGTACACATAGTATGTATACTATATATAATATAGTACATATACTATATTATATATGCATATATATATATAAATACATCGGGCTGTACACTTCAGTTTTGTGCTCTAAGTTATAAAACAATAAAAAGGTAAAATTTTTAAAACTTTAAATACATAGAATGGAATAAAAGACTAGTATATTGGTGCCTTCAAGACACCAATACCAGCCTGCAGGTCAAGTGGAGGGCACACATGGAGAAGGGAGTCCAGGTTTCAGATTCCTTCTCTCACCACAAGGTGGCTCTCTCCTCCCTCAAGCCTCGCTGAAGAGGACATTGCTCACTTAGGAATATTCCCGGAGGTGGAGGGCTGTGTGCTCCAGAAAAGAAGAGCAGGTGCCTAGAGAAGGAATGCTGTCTAAGGGTGCTGGCCTCATTAGAGAGGACCAGAGCCCTTTCAGAAGCAAGGGGTTGAATCCCAGGTCTGTCATTTCCTAGCTGTGTGACCTTGGGAATGCTCCTTAACTTCTCTGTGCTCCAGTATCTTTATTTGTATAGTGAGATAATAATACTTTGTAGTGTGGCGGTGGTTGTTCGTTTGTGTCAAATGACTTAGTCTTCATGAAGCTCTTGCAACATCAGCCTGTACAGAAGAGTTCAGGGACTTACTCTGATGGTCCAGTAGTTAGGCCTCTACCACTCCACTGCTGAGGGCACAAGTTTGATTCTTGGTCAGTGAACTAATATCCCATAAGCTGGGGGACATGATTTAAAAAAAAAAAAAAAAAGAGCTCAAAGTCATTATCTGAATAATATTGAGATGAAATCACAATAACCCAAAAGGGAAGACCTGGCAATCCACTTCTTCAGGGACCAACTGAGTATGGGGAGCCTGGCCGAGCAAGAGATGCCATTCTGGCTCCTGTGTTCTCTTCCAGAGCCTGACGGACTGCTCACAGCTACCACCGGCACTGCTGATTCAGACCCGTGACGCAGGGCGGTGTCACGGGTCTTTCTGTAGGTACCAAAACTGTGCGACTTGGTGTTGGAGACAGAATGGACGTGTGCATGCTTGTGTCTGACTCTGTGACCCTGAACCGTAGACTGCCAGGCTCCTCTGTTCATGGGATTCTCCAGGCAAGAATATTGGAGTGGGTTGCCATGCCTTCCTCCAGGGGATCTTCCTGACCCAGGGATGGATCCAGGTGGGTTCTTAACCACTAGCGCCACCTGGGAAGCCCAGAAGATAGAATAATGCCCCCCTAAAAGTTCCACATCCTAATCCCTAGGAACTGTGACTCTGTGATCCTATGAAGCAAAAGTGACTTTGCAGGTGTGATTAACTCAAGGATCTTGAGATGGGAAGATGATCCTAGATTATCAGGAAAGGTCCAAAGTAACCATCTGGGTCCTTATAAGAGAGAGGCAGGAGGGTCTGAGTCAGAGAAGGAGAGGTGATGATAGAAGCAGAGATCAGAGTGATGTGGCCAGGAACCAAGGAACGCAGGCAGCCTCTGGCAACTGGAAAAGGCAAGGAGTGGATTCTCTCCTAGATCCTCCTCCTCAAAAAAAAAAATTCTTTATTTGGCAGCACTATTTGGGGTCTTAGTTTCAGCATGTGAACACTTAGTTGCATCATGCAGGATATAACTCCCTGACCAGGGTTTGAACCTGGGCATCCTGCATTGGGAGGATAGAGTCTTGGCCACTGGACCACCAGTGAAGTCTCAACGCTCTTTTAAAAAGATGACCTTTGATTTTAGCTCAAAAGACGTATTTAAGATTTCTGACCTCCAGAGCCATAAGATAATAAGTGCTATTTTAAGCCACTAGGATTGTGATGTTTGTGATAGCAGCAATTGAAAACTAATACACTCAGTTCAAGCAGTGTCTGGGCAACTTGGTCGTGTTTGTACATCTCAATTTTCTTTATTTAAACAGGAAATACAATCTCATGACTCAAAATTCAGTAAGTATATACAACTACTTGAGAAAACTGCTTCTCTCTGCTAAACACTTAACCTGCACTTCTGCCCTGCCTACATCCTCCACAGGCGTGCACAGGTAGGTCCACCAAACAACCCCCACAAGAATGTTCCTATCAGCCGTATTTGTAGTTGCTGAAAATTGGACGTGTGCGACCTCATAACTCAAGCTGCCTCAAAGCTCTGTGTGGAACCACTTTCTAATCATCAGACCGTCCCTTCCCAGGAGGTTAGTGGGCACAGGCGGAGGGTGCCAGGGTGTCGGCTGATGATGTCCTGCCTGCTCCAAACTAGGTGCAGTGGCAGGAGTGGGGAGAGCCAAGAGCACCTTCAGTGTTACAGAAGCCCAACACTTAACCCAGGATCTTTTCTCTGGGCCAGAATAATATCTCTGGGTGGATGGGACATATCTGTGTCTCCCACTTCTTTGAGATCAAGACCCAAACATTTGAGTTCCAATTGGTAAAACACAGGGCAATTAATGAACACTCCAAATGCATGACATACTGCCAAATGGGGAAGATTGGGTTTGACTTGCCAGATTAGCTGTAAAAGGATGGCTGTTAGACCAGACTTGACTTTCTCAAAGTTTATGAGCCCTGAGAATAGGAAGGCTACTCCAGACTGACAGCCAGGAAACACCCACAGCCTCGGCTGCTGTAAGAACGACCAGCCCCTCCGTTCCACATCCTGTGTTGCCAGAGAAACGAGAGTGCGTCTGAGTCCCTGCCACGCCTCTGTGCCCGGACAGCTGTCTTCAATCTGCTGGTGACAGCCTAGCGAGCCTCGTTTTTAAATTTTTTTTAACCAGGGGAGTTCTAGAAACATCTGGGTCCAATTATTTTTACAAGCCGCAAAAGTTCTGGGAAACTGGCTTGTGGAAACCACTCCATTTCCCCAGCTCATCAAACGGAGATAATCATAGTCTGGTCGAAGAGAATGCTGGGATGATTAAGTGGCTTCCGCGGGGCTGCAGGAAGGAACACGGGTTTGCAAAGCCCAAGGCTTACACAAAGACCAGGAGGAAAGATTTTGAAATGACTCAAAAGACCTTAGGATGCAGGAAACCCTCACCTGCACTTTTATTTACAAACCAAGGCTTCACTGAGCTAAAGACAAAAATTCAGAAAGGCAAAGCCCATGTATAATTTTTAAATAGATAGATCTACATTAATCCATTTAGATTAAAAACCTCAAATCAGATAAGGCAGGGACCTCCGTGATGGTCCAGTGGCTAAGACTTCATGCTCCCAACGCAGGGGTCCTGCTCCTAGGTGGCTGTAGATAAACAAACCACCTGCCAAGATAGGAGACATAGAGATGCAAGTTCAATTCCTGGGTCAGGAAGATCCCCCAGAGAAGGGCACGGCAACCCACTCCAGTATTCAGGCCTGGAGAATTCCATGGACAGAGGAGCCTGGCGGGCGACAGTCTACAGGGTTGCAGAGTCAGACACAACTGAAGCGACCGAGCACGCATGCACACACATTAAAAACCTCAAATCAGATAATGCCGGGACCTCCCTGGTGGTCCAGTGGCTAAGACTGTGCTCCCCATGCAGGGGGCCTGCAATCCATCCCTGGTCAGGGAACTAGATCCCATATGCCAAAACTAGGAGTTCGCATGCCAAAGCTAAAAGATTACTCATGTTGCAACTAAGACCCAGAACGTCCCAGTAAAAATAGATAAGAAATAAATAGTTTTAAAAATTCAGAGAATGCACTGACTAGGATCAAATAAGGCATTGCCTCCTCAACCAGCAGATGCGGGTGCCTTACTCACTTCCTACCAGCTTCCTCTAGACGGCCACACCCAAACGAGAAATGCAGACACCACAGCTTCTTCCCACAGCCACCCTCTCTATTAAGTTTCCTTCCTGCACACAAACTCTGTTCATCCTGAGCCTGAGTTTTCTTTAAGGAAGTCCGACAAGGCGCTCTCTGGAGTCTTCTCACAAACCACGTCTGACCTCTCCTGCTGGAGAGCAGAGCCCAAAACCTTTGAGCTGATATTGGCAACTATGATAGATTGCACTGCTCATCCAGATTCCTCATCCCTCCCTGTATTCACGCTCTCTACCAGGTAACTTTGTAGGTATATGACTCTGGGTGGCGTGATTTGCTTTCACCTGCAGAATGAGCTGGAAGTGACAGAGCACCCATCTCCAGCCTATGTCTTCACTGCGGGACCACACCCAGGTCAATGTGTACTTCTGTTTCCAGGAGACCAGGCTAGATCAGCCAACAGCTGACCCCCAAGACAGATCATGTGGGTAAGCATAGCTGAACCCAGGAAAACCATTCAGTCAAGCTCAGCCTAAACTGCCCACCACAAACTTGTGAGCTCAATAAATGTTGCTGAGTGTCAGGGGTGGTTTGTTACGCAGTATGGGTACAGCTAAAGTTAAAGGGTATAGGGAATCTGCACGTCCTTGGTCCAATCTTTAAGGTGTGCTGCTTGGATCTGAATCCCATCTCCACCATTTGTCTGCTGAGTGACTTAACCTCCTTCATGCCTTGGATTCCTCATCTGTATAATGGAGAAAACTCTTCAAAGTCCCTTGGACTGCAAGGAGACCAAACCAGTCAATCCTAAAGGAAATGAACCCTGAGTAGTCATTGGAAGGACTGTTGCTGAAGTTCCCATACTTTGGCCACCTGATGCAGAGAGCCGACTCACTGGAAAACACCCTGATGCTGGGAAAAATAAAAGGCAAAAGGAGAAGGGGATGACAGGGGATGAGACGGTTGGATGGCATCAATGGACATGAGTCTGAGCAAACTCCAGGAGATAGTGAAGGACAGGGACTCCTGGAGTGCTGCAGGCCACGGGGTTGCAGAGATTCATACACAACCGCGCAACTGAACAACAACAAAATGGGATGATAGTTCTCAGGATTTTCCTGAGAAGTCCAGTGGCTTAGACTCCATGCTCCCAGAGCAAGGAGCTCAGGTTCAATCCTGGTCAGGAACCAGACCCCACATGCCATGAAGAAGAACAAAGATCCTATGTGCTGCAACTAACCCAGCACAGCTAAATAAATAAACAAAAATAAATATTAAAAAAAAAATAGAATGATAGCTCTAACCCACCAGGATTGCTTCATCATTCAGCGTCCTGATGGTTAATGAACTCCTACTGCTCTGGTTAAGCAGGAAGACAAAGTTCCCACCCTCATGGAGCTGTCAATCCAGTAGAGCAGATGCATAAAAAACAAGATTTCAAAAAACAAAACAAAACAAAACAAGATTTCTACAGACTGTCAGCAGAGAGAACTGCTCTGAAGAGAAGTAAAACTGAGTAGAGGGATGGAGGGCAGGGAGTGTGGGAGGTGAGATGCTGCTTGATAAAGCCTGATAAGATGCTATCTGATAAGGTGATCAGGGAAGCCCACTCAAAGGTGACAGTTGAGCCAACATGGGAATGCAGAGGGAGAGGAAGCTGTCAAAAGATGTTGAGAGGGTCGGTTCTCTTTGAGCCAACCCGCTGTTCTGATGGCATCAGTTCTCCTTTGAGCCACTGTTCTGCAGCGTCTTCCATGCTGATTCAAAAAACCATTTGTCTGCTGAGTGACTTAACCTCCTTCATGCCTTGGATTCCTCATCTGTATAATGGAGAAAACTCTTCAAAGTCCCTTGGACTGCAAGGAGACCAAACCAGTCAATCCTAAAGGAAATGAACCCTGAGTAGTCATTGGAAGGACTGTTGCTGAAGTTCCCATACTTTGGCCACCTGATGCAGAGAGCCGACTCACTGGAAAACACCCTGATGCTGGGAAAAATAAAAGGCAAAAGGAGAAGGGGATGACAGGGGATGAGACGGTTGGATGGCATCAATGGACATGAGTCTGAGCAAACTCCAGGAGATAGTGAAGGACAGGGACTCCTGGAGTGCTGCAGGCCACGGGGTTGCAGAGATTCATACACAACCGCGCAACTGAACAACAACAAAATGGGATGATAGTTCTCAGGATTTTCCTGAGAAGTCCAGTGGCTTAGACTCCATGCTCCCAGAGCAAGGAGCTCAGGTTCAATCCCTGGTCAGGGAACCAGACCCCACATGCCATGAAGAAGAACAAAGATCCTATGTGCTGCAACTAACCCAGCACAGCTAAATAAATAAACAAAAATAAATATTAAAAAAAAAATAGAATGATAGCTCTAACCCACCAGGATTGCTTCATCATTCAGCGTCCTGATGGTTAATGAACTCCTACTGCTCTGGTTAAGCAGGAAGACAAAGTTCCCACCCTCATGGAGCTGTCAATCCAGTAGAGCAGATGCATAAAAAACAAGATTTCAAAAAACAAAACAAAACAAAACAAGATTTCTACAGACTGTCAGCAGAGAGAACTGCTCTGAAGAGAAGTAAAACTGAGTAGAGGGATGGAGGGCAGGGAGTGTGGGAGGTGAGATGCTGCTTGATAAAGCCTGATAAGATGCTATCTGATAAGGTGATCAGGGAAGCCCACTCAAAGGTGACAGTTGAGCCAACATGGGAATGCAGAGGGAGAGGAAGCTGTCAAAAGATGTTGAGAGGGTCGGTTCTCTTTGAGCCAACCCGCTGTTCTGATGGCATCAGTTCTCCTTTGAGCCACTGTTCTAGCAGCGTCTTCCATGCTGATTCTCCCTTAAACCGGCCCACTGTACTGGCAGCGACTCTCCCTTCCCCCACTCTAATAAACTTTACTTTCCTCTCAAAAAAAAAAAAAAAAGATGTTGAGAAGGGACTGGTGCAGTGGTTAAGAATCTGCTCTCCAAATAAAAAAAGGAAAAAAAAAAAAGAATCTGCTCTCCAATGCAGGAGGCGAGGGTTCGATCCCTGGTAAGGGAGCTAAGATTCCACATGCCGTGGAATAACTAAGTTCTTCCATCACAACTAGAGGAGGCTTCATGGAGCCTGCACACTCTAGAGCCCGTGAGCCAGAACTACAGAAAGCTGTGTGCCACAAGGAAGACACAGCACAGCCCCCTACCCATAGCCTCCCCCAAAAAAGATGGAGAGAAAGCTTTCCCAGCAGAGCAAACAGCCAGTGCCAAGGGCTGGGGGCAGACATGAGCTTGGTGTGCATGAAGAATGGGAAGCAGGCTGGACCCGGAGCAACTAAGACCTGGTGCTGCCAAATAGATAAATACATTTTAAAATTTATTTTTTTAGATAAATTCATGTTAATTCTACCAGGATACCATTTATAGAGCACCCACCACCAAAACCATTTACAGACTACCTAGCACACGTCATGTGCAGTTTCAATGAAGAAAGGCCCTCCCCGCCCGTTGACTCTATTTTGTTCTGAATTTTGGTATCTGTGAGATTAAAGAAGATGAGACTTTGATCCAAATGGGCTATCAAACAAGTTACCCCAGGGCAAAAGAATTCCTACAAAGTCAAGGATAGTGCCCACTGGGAGTGGGGGAAAGGAAAGAAAAACCATTAGCTTAGAAACATCATGAAATTCTAGAAGAAGGTCATTTAAACTCTAGATGAAAACAGTTAAGAGGGTTGACCTATAACAACAAAACAGCCTGATAAGATGCTATCTGATAAGGTGATCAGGGAAGCCCACTCAAAGGTGACAGTTGAGCCAACATGGGAATGCAGAGGGAGAGGAAGCTGTCAAAAGATGTTGAGAGGGTCGGTTCTCTTTGAGCCAACCCGCTGTTCTGATGGCATCAGTTCTCCTTTGAGCCACTGTTCTAGCAGCGTCTTCCATGCTGATTCTCCCTTAAACCGGCCCACTGTACTGGCAGCGACTCTCCCTTCCCCCACTCTAATAAACTTTACTTTCCTCTCAAAAAAAAAAAAAAAAGATGTTGAGAAGGGACTGGTGCAGTGGTTAAGAATCTGCTCTCCAAATAAAAAAAGGAAAAAAAAAAAGAATCTGCTCTCCAATGCAGGAGGCGAGGGTTCGATCCCTGGTAAGGGAGCTAAGATTCCACATGCCGTGGAATAACTAAGTTCTTCCATCACAACTAGAGGAGGCTTCATGGAGCCTGCACACTCTAGAGCCCGTGAGCCAGAACTACAGAAAGCTGTGTGCCACAAGGAAGACACAGCACAGCCCCCTACCCATAGCCTCCCCCAAAAAAGATGGAGAGAAAGCTTTCCCAGCAGAGCAAACAGCCAGTGCCAAGGGCTGGGGGCAGACATGAGCTTGGTGTGCATGAAGAATGGGAAGCAGGCTGGACCCGGAGCAACTAAGACCTGGTGCTGCCAAATAGATAAATACATTTTAAAATTTATTTTTTTAGATAAATTCATGTTAATTCTACCAGGATACCATTTATAGAGCACCCACCACCAAAACCATTTACAGACTACCTAGCACACGTCATGTGCAGTTTCAATGAAGAAAGGCCCTCCCCGCCCGTTGACTCTATTTTGTTCTGAATTTTGGTATCTGTGAGATTAAAGAAGATGAGACTTTGATCCAAATGGGCTATCAAACAAGTTACCCCAGGGCAAAAGAATTCCTACAAAGTCAAGGATAGTGCCCACTGGGAGTGGGGGAAAGGAAAGAAAAACCATTAGCTTAGAAACATCATGAAATTCTAGAAGAAGGTCATTTAAACTCTAGATGAAAACAGTTAAGAGGGTTGACCTATAACAACAAAACAGCCAGTTATTTTACCAGCAAAAAAAAAAGAGAAATTGTTCAGGAAGAGCAACGTTTCTGAATTGCAATTCAGGATGTGCAACCTCTGGGGAATCACATGTGAGTCCGGAGAATAAAGAAGGAAGCTTCTTGTGTAAATGAGAAGGGGGAATTGGGAGGGGCTGTTATAAAGACCGTTCATGGGTGGAAACTGGGAGTTCAAAGCGTTGAGGCTTTCCACTGGACGAGCTGTGACAGACTCTCTTTGTGACAGACTGGGCAGGTGCTGGGCAAGACCTTCTTCCTTCCCGCTGCTGAGGAATAAAGCAGTAACCTTGTTTCCCCTGAGCCACCAAGAAAGCCCAGCAGGTAAAGAATCCACCTGCAATGCAGGAGCCCCTGGTTTGATTCCTGACTCAGGAAGATCCCCTGGCAAAGGGTACAGCTACCCACTCCAGAATTCTTGCCTAAAGAATTCCATGGCTTGTCCATGGGCCACAAAAAAATGTGACTGAGTGACTTATACTTCACTTCACTTGTTCCCCTAGGAAATGCAAAGGTACCTCTTTTCCTATAGGTCTGCAATTAACATGGAGTAAGTGGGGTTGAGCACTCCCTCCTTTGGTCTCCAGAATCCATTTTAAAAGAGGTTTCTGTTTATTATTAATAACTTTCACAAGAGCTTGGGCCAATCGGCCCAGAATTCAAATCCTGGCTTTGCAACTCACCAACTTCAGGCCCTTCGAGATATGTCACCTCTCTGTTCTCTCTACGGGAACCAGTAACTGGTGCTGCCAAATAGATAAATACATTTTAAAATTTATTTTAGATAAATTCATGTTAATTCTACCAGGATACCATTTATAGAGCACCCACCACCAAAACCATTTACAGACTACCTAGCACACGTCATGTGCAGTTTCAATGAAGAAAGGCCCTCCGCCCGTTGACTCTATTTTGTTCTGAATTTTGGTATCTGTGAGATTAAAGAAGATGAGACTTTGATCCAAATGGGCTATCAAACAAGTTACCCCAGGGCAAAAGAATTCCTACAAAGTCAAGGATAGTGCCCACTGGGAGTGGGGGAAAGGAAAGAAAAACCATTAGCTTAGAAACATCATGAAATTCTAGAAGAAGGTCATTTAAACTCTAGATGAAAACAGTTAAGAGGGTTGACCTATAACAACAAAACAGCCAGTTATTTTACCAGCAAAAAAAAAAGAGAAATTGTTCAGGAAGAGCAACGTTTCTGAATTGCAATTCAGGATGTGCAACCTCTGGGGAATCACATGTGAGTCCGGAGAATAAAGAAGGAAGCTTCTTGTGTAAATGAGAAGGGGGAATTGGGAGGGGCTGTTATAAAGACCGTTCATGGGTGGAAACTGGGAGTTCAAAGCGTTGAGGCTTTCCACTGGACGAGCTGTGACAGACTCTCTTTGTGACAGACTGGGCAGGTGCTGGGCAAGACCTTCTTCCTTCCCGCTGCTGAGGAATAAAGCAGTAACCTTGTTTCCCCTGAGCCACCAAGAAAGCCCAGCAGGTAAAGAATCCACCTGCAATGCAGGAGCCCCTGGTTTGATTCCTGACTCAGGAAGATCCCCTGGCAAAGGGTACAGCTACCCACTCCAGAATTCTTGCCTAAAGAATTCCATGGCTTGTCCATGGGCCACAAAAAAATGTGACTGAGTGACTTATACTTCACTTCACTTGTTCCCCTAGGAAATGCAAAGGTACCTCTTTTCCTATAGGTCTGCAATTAACATGGAGTAAGTGGGGTTGAGCACTCCCTCCTTTGGTCTCCAGAATCCATTTTAAAAGAGGTTTCTGTTTATTATTAATAACTTTCACAAGAGCTTGGGCCAATCGGCCCAGAATTCAAATCCTGGCTTTGCAACTCACCAACTTCAGGCCCTTGGGCGAGATATGTCACCTCTCTCTTGTTCTCTCTACTTTAGGAAAGAGGCAGCCAACAGAATCTCATTAAGGACAGAAATATTTGCATAACATTTTTCTACAGAATCCAATATTTCTGTGGTGTGACCTCTACCCCCAGTCCCCAGAATGTAGGAAATAACCATAAAAAATAAAATGAATTCTTTTTTAAACTGCTAATAATATAAAGGCTGAAAACTTCCAACTTTATTCCCTTCTATCTCCAAGCTCATCTGCAACCCCATGCACCTCTGAAACCCTCTCATGTTGAGTTGGTGGGGGGTGGGAGGCTCCCTGAAGAGCTCTAGTACCACAGTCCTTTAAGTCTCAGCACAGAAAGAAGTCATCAAGAGGCAAAGAGATAAGAAGTGATTCTTTAGAGAGGCTTCCCTGGTGGTTCAGCGGCTAGGAATCTGCCTGCCAATGCAGGGTGCATGGGTTCGATCCTTGGTCCAGGAAGATTCCACATGCCGTGGAGCAGCTAACCGGTGCGCCCCAGAGCCCATACTCTATAACAAGAGAGGCCACAGCAATGAGAAGCCTAAGCACTGTAACTGGAGATTAGCCCTTACTCACTGCAACTTTCTAGCAGAAGCCTGCATACAGCAAGAAAAAACCCAGTATACCCAACAATAAATGGTACATTAAAAAAAAAAAGAAGAAGTAGTGATTTTTTTTTTTTTTAAAGATTTATTTATTTATTTTGGGCGGGGGTCAAGTTGGGGAGAGAGGGGAGCGGGCAGGCCACTTCTATTGGTCTTTCATTTCTCTATTTTCATCCGTCTTTGTTATATGGCTCCTGTGGGCCTCCCATCACGGTGGCGTCTGTCATTGCAGAGCGCTGGCTCTGGGCGCATACTCTCCAGAGCTCCGGCTCGGTAATTGGACACATCGGTCCAGCTGCTCCGCGGCACGTGGGATCTTCCCAGGCCAGGGATCGAACCGGCGCCCCTTGCACTGCAAGGCGGTGTCCTTACCCACTGGACCACCAGGGGAAGCCCAGAAAAAGTAGTGATTCTTTAAGATGCTTGTGAGGATTACAAGCAGGCAGGTGAGAGGATGCCCCACCCAGAGAGTTTATAATCTGAGAAGCGGGGAGGAAGAAAAAACTTCTTTGTCATTCGTGAGTTGACATCCTGCTTCCATCATCAGCTCTGCCTCCAGGTTGGGCAAGACAAGCTGGGTCCACAAATGATTATTTTTCAAGTATGCAGAGAGCATGTCCTAGGGATGCTTGACTTACTGAGCTCACTGGACAGGAAGTGGGGCTCGGGCCACCATTGTTTTGCTGTTTGGGGGCGAGTTTTGTGCTTCTGTTGCATGGTTTTGTTACTAAGCAAGCCCGCTTGGTTTTGTGGTTAAGTAAACCTGCTTAAGTAATTAACTTACAGGCATCTCCCATATTTTTCCGATTTACAGCCCTCTAAAGGGATTCACTGTTTAATCATCTACTTTGTCCCTATCACCTCAACCTCATCCCCAGCAGCTTATTCCTACACTGATTTCTTGCTCAATTGTCTCCGACTCCTTGCGACCCCACAGACTGTAGCCTGCCAGGTTCCTCTGTCCATGGAATTTTCCAAGCAAGAATATGGAATAGGTTGCTATTTCCTTCTCCAAGAGATCTTCCTGACCCAGGGATCGAACCATAGTCTCTTGTGTCTCCTGCGTTGGCAGGTGAGTTCTTTACCACTAGAGCCACCTGGGAAACTCCCCTTCCCAAGCAAGTATCTTTTATTTCATTCATTCCTTCTGTTAGGGGCTTTCCGTGACTTTGGTCTCTGAGGGTATAACAGTGGGAAGAACAGACTCAGACCATGCCCCAGAACATTCCTCAATACACACTAGGTGCTCAACAAATGCATTGAGAATGAATAAAATGGTCTTTTTTTTTTTTTTTTTAAGTCCAAACTGGGAGAATAAAAAGTTGACAACCCTATATCTGAACTCCAAACTTGTCTTTGAAATTTGCTGGTTCACAAGCTCCAAACTGAGTTATAGGACAGTGCCCAAAGCCAAGGTACTTTCCCAAATGGGCCCTGACCTATTTCTCCAGCCCCCTTGGCCTGGCTCCATCCCACACAAGGCAGCACCCTCTTCCCAGAACAAGGTGGATTCTCTCAGGCCTTGCTCCTAAAGCCCTGCTCTAATGTCACCTCCGTCAAGAAGACATCTTGGAACCCATCTTGGCAGTATCCATTTGGCTTTGTCTCCGACACAGGATCTAGCTGAATGTTGTTGATACGTTAGCCAAATATTAAAATAGAAGTACTCTGAAGAGCCGTGCTCAGTCGTATCCGACTCTCTGGGGACCCCCATGAGCTGCAGCCCTCCAGGCTCCTCTGTCCATGCAAGGATACTGGAGTGGGTTGCCCTGCCCTCCTTCAGGGGATCTTGCTGACCCAGGGACTGAACCTCATCTCTTGAGACTCCTGTACTGGCCGGTGGGTTCCTCACCACTAGAGCCAGTGGGTTCCTCACCACTAGAGCCAGTGGCTCCTAGTAAGGAGAAACTTCTAAATGGAGGCGCCAGAGTTTGAACTCAGGGGATCTCGTGCTTGCTAAGCACCGGCTCTACCACTGAGCTGCACCCCTACTCTGCAGAGTCACAGCCAGGATAGATGCAAACTTGACAGACCGTGCTCCTCTCTGCCACGAGGGGGCGCTTTCAAAACACCAACCTGACCACTCGGCTTAAAACCCACAGTGGTTCTCAGTTACTCTTAAGATTCCTGCGTTGGCAGGTGAGTTCTTACCACTAGAGCCACCTGGGAAACTCCCCTTCCCAAGCAAGTATCTTTTATTTCATTCATTCCTTCTGTTAGGGGCTTTCCGTGACTTTGGTCTCTGAGGGTATAACAGTGGGAAGAACAGACTCAGACCATGCCCCAGAACATTCCTCAATACACACTAGGTGCTCAACAAATGCATTGAGAATGAATAAAATGGTCTTTTTTTTTTTTTTTTTTAAGTCCAAACTGGGAGAATAAAAAGTTGACAACCCTATATCTGAACTCCAAACTTGTCTTTGAAATTTGCTGGTTCACAAGCTCCAAACTGAGTTATAGGACAGTGCCCAAAGCCAAGGTACTTTCCCAAATGGGCCCTGACCTATTTCTCCAGCCCCCTTGGCCTGGCTCCATCCCACACAAGGCAGCACCCTCTTCCCAGAACAAGGTGGATTCTCTCAGGCCTTGCTCCTAAAGCCCTGCTCTAATGTCACCTCCGTCAAGAAGACATCTTGGAACCCATCTTGGCAGTATCCATTTGGCTTTGTCTCCGACACAGGATCTAGCTGAATGTTGTTGATACGTTAGCCAAATATTAAAATAGAAGTACTCTGAAGAGCCGTGCTCAGTCGTATCCGACTCTCTGGGGACCCCCATGAGCTGCAGCCCTCCAGGCTCCTCTGTCCATGCAAGGATACTGGAGTGGGTTGCCCTGCCCTCCTTCAGGGGATCTTGCTGACCCAGGGACTGAACCTCATCTCTTGAGACTCCTGTACTGGCCGGTGGGTTCCTCACCACTAGAGCCAGTGGGTTCCTCACCACTAGAGCCAGTGGCTCCTAGTAAGGAGAAACTTCTAAATGGAGGCGCCAGAGTTTGAACTCAGGGGATCTCGTGCTTGCTAAGCACCGGCTCTACCACTGAGCTGCACCCCTACTCTGCAGAGTCACAGCCAGGATAGATGCAAACTTGACAGACCGTGCTCCTCTCTGCCACGAGGGGGCGCTTTCAAAACACCAACCTGACCACTCGGCTTAAAACCCACAGTGGTTCTCAGTTACTCTTAAGATTCCTGCTGGTTCAAATCCTGGATCCACCACTTCATTCATTCTGAAACTTTGAGCTAGAGACCACCTCTTCAAATATTTATTTGTCTAAGGGGTATCAGGTGGATTGTTTCCTATAAAACTGGAACAGTGTCTCTTTCGACGCTCTCAGTACAGTTAGCTGCTACATCCCTCAGTCTCTGCGGAAAACGGACATCGAATCCAAACTGAGTGACTGGCTCAAGTTTAATAAAAAGACTACTTACCATAATTCAGCCACAAAAAAGAATGGGATATTGTCATTTGCTTCAAGATAAATGCAGGGAATATCATACTAAGTGAACTAAGACAGAATAAGACATATGTATCACTTACACATGGAATGTAAAAAATAATACAAATGAATCTGTATACAAAACAAAAACAGAGTCACAGACACAGAAAACAAACTTATGGTTACCAAAATGAAAGGGGTATGAAATTAACAGATACAAACTACTGTGCATAAAACAGACAAGCAATAAGAATTTACTGTATAGCACAGGGAACTATATTCAATATAGTGCAATAATCTGCAATGAACAATGGAACAGAATCTGGTATATATATATATATATATATATATATATATATATGTCACTGTGATACCTGAAGCTAACATTTTAAATCAACTATACTTTGATTAAAACTGAAAAGACTGTTTACTAAGGCGGAGCAGTGGGCAGGGAACCACAAGGGTGGTACAGCACTCAGGGCAAGACAGACGGGAGCTCTGACTACACCGAGGCCTGAAAGAACCCAGATGTGTGTAGAGTGGACCTCCAGACAGGAGCTGTAGCCTTGGGTGGAAAGACACAGCCAGCTGGAGGCAACCCTGACATCAAGGAGGAAGCTGGGGAGATAAACACCCTCCTTTCAATCTCTTCTCAGTGTCCCCAGTGACCAACCCAAAGAGGAAGCTAGAGATCAAGAAAGCCCATGGTGGGGTTGCAACTAAGACTCTCCATGCTACAACTAAATATTCCACAACAACGTTTGAAGATCTCCCATGCTGCAACTAAGACTTGATGCAGCCAAATAAATAATAGATAAAAAAGAAAGAAAGCTCATGGTAGCCTATAGTGATCAGTACCCTAAAGTTTGATCATATTCCCAAGAGTATGGCAGGGAAAGGTGGGGAGAAAATCTGAATGGACCAAACAAAAAATACCCAGTATATCATCATCATCATCAACTATATCTATCTTATCATTATCATTACTTAATAAATAATTAATTAATGATGGATATAATTAATTGTATTATCATGGTCTAAGAGGGTCTTCAAGGTCTAGCCTCCTTATTTCCACATTACCCTTACCTCCCCTACTCCCTTCTGAAACCCAGAAATTGGCCCAGAAGGGGTGTAAGGGAACCCTCTGAATCATGGTAAGGTCCTGCTTCATGATAGGAATCCGGGTGGCACAGACCTACATGGTTGTCATAAGTCTATGACTTATGCACTTAATGCACTTAAGATTTAGGTGTTTTGGTGTATGTAAACTCTACCTGAAAAGTAAAAATGATATAAGTCAAATAAAACGGAAAATAAATGTGGGACTCTCATTACTTTTACACACGTGATAGCACTGAGAGAGAAGTGTGCTGATAACATGGACTCTGAAATCCATCAGAAAAATCAGAAGGAGTAAGATGGATAGACAGAGAGATGGAAAAGTGGGTGAACGTGTGATAAAGCAAGTTGTGTTCAGTGGTAACGGTCTAGGTGATGAGTGTTTCACTGTGAAATTATTTCCGCTTTTCTCCATGCTGGAAATTTGTCATTAAAAAGGTTTGGGAAAATGTAAAAATAAAAGCTGATGAGGGTGGCTTCAGCAAAGAGATCTGGATAGAATTGTTTAGAGAAGCCAAGAAAATAAGTATTTACCTGGGACTTTCCAAAGAAACCAGAGCCACTTCTCTGCAGCATTCAGGAATAAATTATGCCAACTGTCAAATCTTGGCTCAGAAAGAAGATATTCCACTAGAAAAATGAAGGGAAAAGAGCAGAAGAGACATCGCTCCACTTCTCAGAAATCCTGTGATGAAGTGCTCTGTTTAACATCTGAACTTATTTACTACTCATTCAACAAACATTTCTTGGAACCCTCCTCTGTGCCCAGGCCCTCCTCCCTCAAGGGAATTCTGTGGGGGAGACAGACTGGTCCTAGGATACAGATGATCTAGAGTGATCAAAACAGTTGTGGAGGAAGCCCAGGGACTGTGGGAGTCCCAACAGAGGAATGTGATCCAGACTGAGGTCAGAGAGGCTGTCTGAGGTGAGTCTCAAAGAGAAGCAGGTGTCAGTCAGGTAGAGGAGAGGACCGGGGGAAAGTATTCTGGGCAGAAGGAACAACCCATAGAAAAACCAGGAAGTGAGCGTAAGACCAGAATGCCTACAGTAAACTGAAGTTCAGCACAACTGGAACATGAATGTAAATAAGGGTGGGGAGAATCGAAAGAGGCAGAAAGGAGTCAGCATTATGCCCAAGGGGGCCAAAAAAAATGCAAGTAGGGCCACAAGAAGCACTTGGACTATCTCCTGACAGTGCTGGGGAGTCACAAGAGGGTTATAGACAGTGAACTTGGTCAGATTTGCAAAGGATTCCAACCGCAGGACAAGTGAAGGGGGTGAGAACACAGCTGTCAGCACAGGCTAAGTTATGCTGTGGTGACGGCTCCCGAATTCAACGGTTCAGACAGGATTTACTCCTTGTTCAAGCGACATTTGTGGAACAGACATCACTCTGTTCTACACTGTCCTCACACTACGACCCTAGCTGACAAAAAGCTCTGCCATTTGGAAGGTTTGTGGTGGTATCAACAAGGAGAGAGGATGTGGAGAATGACACACCTGCTTCCACCTGCAAGCCTCACTCATCACTTCCGCTCTTATCTCACTGGCCACAGCAAGTCACATGGCCATGTGTTCCTTCAAGGCGTGGGAAAAGAGGATCTTCCGAGATGTCCAGAAGGAGGGGAGGACTATCTACCAGCGACCAGGATTGGTGACCACAGCCAGAGGTGAGCACAGAATCTTAAGAGAACAGCAGGCAGCGCACAAGGCAAGGGGTAGCCTGGACTCAAGGGAAGAAATGAATAGATTTGACAGATATTCAAAAGTCACACAGAATTCTGTCTCTGATGGCCATTTGTCCTAATTTCATAATCTAAAAAAAATCGAACAAAATAAAACAATCAAAAATAACAATCAGGCAAAATGGGGATAGACTAGTCAAAGGGGACGAACTTGCTGTCATACGATGATTAAGTTGTGGGAATCTAACATACAGTGTGGTGACTTCACTATCTGTCTGAGTCTGCTCAAGCTCACATCCATTGAGTCAGTGATGCCATCCAACCATCTCATCCTCTGTTGTCCCCTTTTCCTTCTGCCTTCTATTTTTCCCAGCATCAGGGTTTTTTTACAATGAGTCATCTCTTCACATCAGGTGACCAAAGTATTGGAGCTTCAGTTCAGCATCAGTCCTTCCAATGAATATTCAGGATTAATTTCCTTTAGGACGGACTGGTTTGATCTCCTTGCAGTCCAAGGGACTCTCAAGAGTCTTGAACACCACAGTTTTAAGGCATCAATTCCTCAGTGCTCAGCCGTCTTTATGGTCCAACTCTCACATCTATACATGACTACTGGGAAAACCATATGGACCTTTGTCAGCAAAGTGATGTCTCTGCTTTTTCATACACTGTCTAGGTTTTTCACAGCTTTTCTTCCAAAGAGCAAGCGTCTTTTAATTTCATGGGTACAGTCACCAACTGAAGTGATTCTGGAGCCCAAGAAAATAAAGTCTGTCACTGTTTCCCCATCTATTTGCCATGAAGTGATGGGACGGATGCCATGAAACTGGAGTGGGGTTGGGGCAGGTGGCAAGGTCTCTCATTGACAGAGATTCTGTACCAGCTACAGAATGAGAATGCCAGTCTCCCTGTCATGACCCTCCCTTTCCAAATGGGGAAATTGAGGCTCAGAAAAGACACAGGAAGGATAGAAAGGATGCATCAGGAAGGACGGAAAAATCTCCTCCCACCCCCAACCCAGGACCACCTGATTCCCTTTCCAGAAGCAAGGTTAGTTACTGCCTTTTGGGAATTCCTGAGATGTTTTAGGCATATCACCATCGCCCAAAGCAGGTGAGCAGAACTTCAGGCGCACAAGGCAAGGGGTAGCCTGGACTCAAGGGAAGAAATGAATAGATTTGACAGATATTCAAAAGTCACACAGAATTCTGTCTCTGATGGCCATTTGTCCTAATTTCATAATCTAAAAAAAATCGAACAAAATAAAACAATCAAAAATAACAATCAGGCAAAATGGGGATAGACTAGTCAAAGGGGACGAACTTGCTGTCATACGATGATTAAGTTGTGGGAATCTAACATACAGTGTGGTGACTTCACTATCTGTCTGAGTCTGCTCAAGCTCACATCCATTGAGTCAGTGATGCCATCCAACCATCTCATCCTCTGTTGTCCCCTTTTCCTTCTGCCTTCTATTTTTCCCAGCATCAGGGTTTTTTTACAATGAGTCATCTCTTCACATCAGGTGACCAAAGTATTGGAGCTTCAGTTCAGCATCAGTCCTTCCAATGAATATTCAGGATTAATTTCCTTTAGGACGGACTGGTTTGATCTCCTTGCAGTCCAAGGGACTCTCAAGAGTCTTGAACACCACAGTTTTAAGGCATCAATTCCTCAGTGCTCAGCCGTCTTTATGGTCCAACTCTCACATCTATACATGACTACTGGGAAAACCATATGGACCTTTGTCAGCAAAGTGATGTCTCTGCTTTTTCATACACTGTCTAGGTTTTTCACAGCTTTTCTTCCAAAGAGCAAGCGTCTTTTAATTTCATGGGTACAGTCACCAACTGAAGTGATTCTGGAGCCCAAGAAAATAAAGTCTGTCACTGTTTCCCCATCTATTTGCCATGAAGTGATGGGACCGGATGCCATGAAACTGGAGTGGGGGTTGGGGGCAGGTGGCAAGGTCTCTCATTGACAGAGATTCTGTACCAGCTACAGAATGAGAATGCCAGTCTCCCTGTCATGACCCTCCCTTTCCAAATGGGGAAATTGAGGCTCAGAAAAGACACAGGAAGGATAGAAAGGATGCATCAGGAAGGACGGAAAAATCTCCTCCCACCCCCAACCCAGGACCACCTGATTCCCTTTCCAGAAGCAAGGTTAGTTACTGCCTTTTGGGAATTCCCTGAGATGTTTTAGGCATATACAAACCATCCACACATGGACTGTTGTTTTCTTAACACAATGGTGGCACACGATTCTGCATCTTACTTTAATTTTTCACTTGAGATTATCTTCAAGCTCTCTCCAGACTAATATACAGAGGTGTGCTGTGTGCTTTTTTTTTTAATGCCCTTAGAGCATCAAATGGTCTGAATGTACCATAATTAACTCAACCAGCTCCATCTTAATAAACACTTAGGTGATTCCTAGGTTTTTGCTATTACAAACACTACTATAATTAATATCACTTGGGCAGATCTCGTGTGAACCATATGATCCATGCCTGTAAGATAAATTCCTAAGGGGAACACTGCCAAGTCAAAAGTGATGTGCATTTGTCATTTTGAAAAACATTTCCGTGTTGTCCTGCAAATTCCTCCCTCTGTGGCTGGTGGATTGCCCGCTTCTCAAAAGGGCTCTTTGCTCTCTCTACATATTGTTCGAATGTTTATACAGTGAGAAGGTTCTCGTGTATTACTTATGTCATTAAAATTAAATAAACCCGGGCTTCCCTGGTGGTCCAGTGGGTAAGGACACCACCTTGCAGTGCAAGGGGCACCAGTTCGATCCCTGGCCTGGGAAGATCCCACGTGCCGCGGAGCGGCTGGACTGATGCGTCCAATAACTGAGCCGGAGCTCTGGGGCACATGCGCCCAGAGCCAGCGCTCTGTGATGACCGACAGAGGCCACCGCGATGGGAGGCCCACAGGAGCCAAAGAACAAAGAAGGATGAAAAACAGAGAAATGAAAGACCAATAGAGTGGCCCGCCTGTTCCCCTCCCTCCCCACCCCACCCCCCAAAAGATTAAAAAAAAAAAAATTAAATAAACCCTTCACTAAAAACACAAACTTGAGAAACCAGCAAGACCAGTTTGGGCAGCGCCTTCCACTTTGTCCTGTCACACCCACCTCATCCCCAAAAAGCCCTGCCTGATGTTGAAATCCATTTCTCAAGCATAAACAGGGACCTCAAAGATCAAATCTTGGAAAAAATACAGGGATAAGATTGTTTCGGGGCTTCCCAGGTGACTCAGTAGTAAAAAAAAAGAGTCTGCCTGCAAGTGCAAGAGAGGTAGGTTTGATCCCTGGGTCGGGAAGATCCCCTGGAGAAGGAAATGGCAATTGACTCCAATATTCTTGCCTGGGAAATTCCATGGACAGAGGAGCCTGCCAGGCTACAGTCCATGGGGTCACAAAGAGTCAGACATAACTGAGCACATGCACCCAGATTATGTCATTTTCCCTCTATTGCTTTTTATCTAAATTCTTCTGCTCTTCATTTTCTTCCTCTTTCTCCTCCTTCTTCTTTCTCTGACTTCTGTTATGCTGAGCATTACACTTAAATAACATTTTAAAGTCATGTCCAGTTCAGAAAAACACACCAAAAAACACTCAACTGGGACTTCCCTGGTGGTCCAGTGGGTAAGGACACCGCCTTGTAGTGCAAGGGGCGCTGGTTCGATCCCTGGCCTGGGAAGATCCCACGTGCCGCGGAGAGGCTGGACCGATGTGTCCAATCACCGAGCCGGAGCTCTGGAGTGCATGCGCCCAGAGCCGGTGCTCTGCGACAACAGAGGCCACTGCAAAGGGAGGCCCACGCGGTCCGAAGAACAAAGATGAATGAAGATGGATAAATGAAAGACCAATAGAAGTGGCCCGCCCCCCCCCAAAAAACACTCAACTTATGCAGAATCTGATATTTCTAACAAGAAACAGAAAAGGAAATAGAAGACTATCTAGGGGCTTTTAGTAGAAAATGGAAGAGTGAAGCCATAATCTATTCTATTTTATAAGCAAAGAAGGGTTTTTAAAATATTGATTTATTTATTTTGCTGCTCTGGGTCTTTGTTGAGGCCACGGGATCTTCAGCTGTGGCATGCACATTCTCAGTTGCAACATGTGGGAACTAGTTTCCTGACCAAGGATCAAGCCCAGGTGCTCTGCATTGGAAGTGTGGTGTCTTAGCCACTGGACCATCAGGGAAGTCCCTGTTCTACTACAAACACATCTATCTCTTCCTTTCCTTTCCCTTCCTGAGCACAAGCAAGTACGTGTCTGGAAGAGAGGTTTGAGTAGGGGGGATGCAAGGCTCAGAATAGGGTGTCAGGGCTCAAATGGAGTGAGTATAAAACCTACCTCAGGGACCAGGGGAGCAGGCAGTGGCAGCCACAAGAGAGTGGTTACTCTCAGGCAGATGTAGCAAATAAGTAAACATATTAAGGGCACCAGGAGCCAGGTTTGTCACTGCTGGAAAAATGGGCTACAATGTTGTAAAGGGAGAAACCAAGAATGATCCCTGTAGCACTGGGGTGGAATGAGAGATACCAGTGTAAACTCATGACTTTCAATATACAGAGACAGATGTAGAAATAAATACAGATGGAATTAATACTCAGCCATAACATAGAATGAAGTAATGACATTTGCAGCAACATAGAAGGACCTAGAGATGATCATACGGAGCCAAGCTAGTCAGACAAAGACAAATATCATATGTTATGACTTATATGTGGAATTTAAAAAATACTACAAATGAACTTATTTGCCAAAAAGAAATAGACTCACAGACATAGACAACGAACTTATGGTTATCAAAGGGGGAAGTGGGTGGGGGGATAAATTAGGAATTTGAGATTAAAATATACACACTACTATATAGACAGTAGATAACCCACAAGGGCCTACTGTAAAGCACATTGAACTATATTCAATATCTTATAATAACCTATAAAGGAAAATAATATATAAAAGTGTATATATATAAACATGTATATGTATATATGAAACACTTTGCTCTATATTTGAAACTAATACAACATTGTAAATCAACTCTACTCCAATAAAAAAAGAATTAATCACTTAACTTCTCTGAAAACGGAAAGAAAAAAAAAAAAGAATGACGAGGGAATGGGCCAAAATGACACAGGAACCAGCTGGAAAGGGCTCCCACAGGTCAAACTGGGAACAGCTGGAACATCAAAATAAACAATGATCATAATAAGTTACAATCCCTTCAAGCTATAAGTTTATCTTGATATGACTAAATAAATGAATAAATCAAACGTTTTAAGGAGGAACAGGGTATTTACATGACCCCTAAAGACCTTCCCAGAAAACACCAATCACAAAGAGGAAAAGAGTAACTTTAGCATGGAGAAGGCTGAAAAACTCCATCTTAGCATGAACATCCTGATGAACGTAAGATCCTAACATCACATCTGTGACCCTCCTGCCAGAGATGCACGACCAGAATCTGATCAGGAGAAGATACTAGATGCACACAAATCCATGGACATCCTACTCCCAAACTGGCCTTGTCATGTTCACAAGGGTCACGAAGGTCAAAGGAAGAATGAAGAATTTTTCCGGACTAAAGGAAGCAAGAGACATGACAAGGGGGCCCCCGGTCGAGAGCGCGGCAGCAGCGTCAGTGCAAAGATTATATGAAGAAAATGCCACTATTGAGGATTGAACACAAGTTTTCCAAGGATTTCTCTCTGATGAAGCCGACCGTCCAGGATGCACAGCCCTAGGATGAGTGTCCACCACGGCACCGAGAGCCACAGGTTCCTGCGGCAGGAGGCCAGCTGCCTGATGGAGGGAGCTTCAGCCACAGCCCAAGAAAAAGAAGCAAACAGTCCGGCTTCTCCTGGTCTTCAAAATCTCACTTATCCTCTAGGTCCCAGGAATGACGACCTTCCACTTGACTCTGCCACTCAGCCGGCAAATCTTCAGTTCCCGCATATGATGCCACTTCCTGAAGACGTCAAAGGCTCTTGCTTCCAAAGTGGGAATAAACGGAACCATGAACCCTTCATGGCTCCAGAACGATTTGGAAACAGCGCTGTGGGCTTCGGCAATACCGTTCATTCTCAGGCGCCAGAGAAAGTGACGCTTCTTGTAGACGGCACACGGTTTGTTGTCAACCCACAGATCTTCACTGCTCATCCAGACACCATGTTGGGAAGGATGTTTGGACCAGGAAGAGAGTACAACTTCACGCGGCCCAACGAGAAGGGAGAGTATGAGATCGCAGAGGGAATCAGCGCAACTGTATTCCGAACAGTGCTGGATTATTACAAAACTGGTATCATCAATTGTCCTGATGGCATCTCTATCCCAGACCTTAGAGATACCTGCGATTATCTGTGTATTAACTTTGACTTCAACACGATCCGATGTCAAGATCTGAGTGCTTTACTGCATGAACTCTCTAATGATGGTGCTCACAAGCAGTTTGATCACTACCTCGAAGAGCTGATCCTGCCCATCATGGTCGGTTGTGCCAAGAAAGGGGAGCGAGAGTGTCACATCGTTGTGCTGACGGACGAGGATTCCGTGGACTGGGATGAAGACCACCCTCCACCCATGGGGGAGGAATACTCCCAAATTCTTTACAGCTCTAAGCTTTACAGATTTTTCAAATATATTGAGAACCGGGATGTCACTAAAACAGTGTTAAAGGAACGGGGCCTGAAAAACATTCGCATTGGTATCGAAGGTTATCCTACCTGCAAGGAAAAAATCAAGAGAAGACCTGGTGGCCGGTCTGAAGTGATCTATAATTACGTGCAGCGCCCCTTTATCCAGATGTCATGGGAAAAAGAAGAAGGAAAGAGTCGCCATGTGGATTTCCAGTGTGTTCGAAGCAAATCTCTCACAAATCTGGTAGCTGCTGGAGAGGACGTCTCAGAGGACCAGGAAATATTAATGTACCACCCCCCACAGGTGGACGAACTTGACCGGCTGAATGCCCCACTTTCCCAGATGGCTTCTAATGACTTTCAGGATTAGGGCCAACTCTGGATCCATCCCTCTGCAGGCCTTGTCTCTGTGTGGGATGCCCGGCCAGCCCTCCCCTGGTTTGTCTCTCACTGAGTAGGACACGTGCTTCTCCCCCATCCTTTCCTTTTCTCTCGTTATTAATTTGTGTCCTTTTCAGTAAGTCTGTGCCTCTGGCAGGAGATGAAAAAGCACTTGCTGGTAATTAAGGTACCAGCTTTGCAGGAGCCCTGGAGACTTGAAATGTTGGGGTCTAGTGCTGTTCACCAAGTCTGCATTGTAATTGCAGAAGCAGAAAGGGAAGTCAGGACTCGTGTTGCCTCATAGCCGGCAGAGCAGTTCTTATCCATTACACTCTCTTCTTGGCTTTTGTTTTGTTTTATACCAAGCAGATTACTTAGCAGCAAAGGGACCAAACTTAAAAGGAGACAATCTTCTACAAGCAGGCACTGGTGTAATGCCTGCAGAGGTCCACGGAGCTAACATACTGGCAGCCCGTGTCCACGGCGCATCTGGGAAGATACAGGCTCTCATTCGCAATGTCCAAACGGAAGTTCCTAAGAGATTCAATTCAGTTGTTTTTCATTATTGCAGTGAGCAATCAGAAACCTCACAGGTTCTTTGATAGGAAGGATAATGCATAACAGTGTTTATGAAACCTTTTTAGCTTCAAAGTTTGGGGGCTTAAACAGACTAATTATTCATTCAGAACAAAATTCACAACTCAATTCATTCGGAACAAAATTCACAACTCAAATTGAAGAACCTCTTCAGATCTGGGCACTTCGATTCTCCTGGCTCGGGCTCTGGGATGACACTATAGCCTTCACCCTGGGCCAGCACGTTGCGTGGGCTGTCTGGGAGACCTCAGATACGGCTTAACAGGCTTCCAAGACCTGGGCTGCAAGTTCTCAGAAGTGCCCAGTTTCTCAGCAGAAAGACAAGAGCTCAGTGGGTAGGACTGGGGGTGGATCTCGGTGGGAAATCATCACCTGCCTAGGCTTTGTCCCACTGCAGGATTTCTCATTGTATAGTCGTTTTATACTACGGAGTAGTTTTAGGTATCAGGGTATTTGATTTTTGAAATAGCCTATGGCTGCTCACTCTGGGTAGAAAAGCCATACTAATGTCAACCCCAGAGGAAGAATGAATAGAAGGGAATCCGGCCTAGTGATGTGATTGCTGTCAGCTCTGTGTTAACAGTAATGTGATCCCTCCTCTCTGTACTGATTTTCCCACGGCTGTGAACAGAAGAGCTAAATTCTGAGTCTAAAAAAAAAAAAAAGAGACATGACAACAAAATGCAGTGTACGAGCTGAGAATGGAACGTCTGCTGTGAACAGTTATTGGGGTTCATTACTGTGAACATCGTTACTGGGGTTCATTACTGTGAACACTGTTATTGGGGTTCGATGCTGTGAACACCGTTATTGGTGACACTTGAATGGGGCATGAGGATTAGTGCTCAGTGGTGTCCAGCTCTCTGTGACCCCAGGGGCTATAGCCCACCAGGCTTCTGTGTCCATGGGGCTTCCCAGGCAAGAACACTGGAGTGAGTTGCCATTTCCTTCTCCAAGGAATCGTCCTGACCCAGGGATCAAACCCACGTCTCTGACGTCTCCTGAGTTGGCAGGTGGGCTCTTTACCACTGGGCCACTTGGGAAGTCCCAGCATAAGGATCAGATGTGAGTAATTCATCACTGTTAATATGTTTTTTATATATTCCATACAAATTTTATTTATTATTATTTATTTACAGGGTTTTGTTGTTTACTGCCACACATCAACCCAAATCTGGCATAGCTATACACTGTCCCCGCTCCAGAACCTCCCCTCAACCCCCTCCAGGTAGCCACAGAGCCCCTGTTTGAGATCATCTAGTCCCAAAGCATAGTCCCCTCCCTCACACCAAAGTCCATAAGACTGTTCTCCATGTCCATCTCTCCACTGCTGCTCTGCACAGTCATTTATCAGCACCATCTTTCTAGATTCCAGTATACAGTTCTAGATTTCAGTATACAATATTCATCTTTCTCTCTCTGACATGCCTCACTCTGTATAATAGGTTCTAGATTCATCCACCTCATTAGAACTGATTCAAGTGCATTTCCTTTTATGGCTGAGTAACATTCCATTGTATACATGTACCACAGCTTCTTTATCCATTCATCTGTCGATGGACATCTAGATCATCACTGTGACTATGGTTTTATTTCTGAGGTTGCACTTTGGTTATGTAAGAGATGGTCCTGTTTGCAGGAAATACATTAAGTAACTGTAGGAGACGGGGCACAATATTGGCAACCCATTCTTACATGGTTTAGGAAAAATGCTTTCTTTGTACTGTACTTGCAACTTTTCGGCAACTTTGAGATCTTCCCCATTAAAAATATTGAAGCCATGCTTTTGCAATTTGCTTGAACGCACTGGAATAAGAAATGTTTGACACCAAAAGCAGTTACAAAACATATCTGTGAAACTAAAACAAACGCATCATGAAACAAGACATAGCCTTGCTTGAAAAGACTATAACACATAAATCAACTATACTTTAAGAATTTTTAAATGATAATAGTGAATAAATCTAGAGATTACTACATTAAGTGAAATAAGCCAGACTGATATTTTATGATATCACTTACATGAGGAATCTAAAAAATAAGACAGATAAATTTATTTATAAAATCGAAATGGACTCACAGACACAGAAAACAAACTTATGGTTACCAAAGGGACAGAGTATGTGTTATTCACTTAGTTGAATCCGACTCTTTGCAGCCCCATGGACTGTAGCCCACCAGGCTCTTCTGTCAATGGAATTCTCCAGGCAAGAACACTGGAGTGGGGGCTTCCCTGGTGGTCCAGTGGGTAAGGACACCATCTTGCAGTGCAAGGGGCGCCAGTTCGACCCCTGGCCTGGGAAGATCCCACGTGCCGCGGAGCGGCTGGACCGATGTGTCCAATCACCGAGCCGGAGCTCTGGAGCGCATGCACCCAGAGCTGGCGCTCTGCAACAACGGACGCCACCGCGATGAGAGGCCCACAGGAGCCAAAGAACAAAGACGGATGAAAATAGAGAAATGAAAGACCAATAGAAGTGGCCCGCCCGCCCACTCCCTCCCCAACCCGCCCCCCACCCCGCCACCAAAAAGAAGAATACTGGAGTGGGTTACCATTCCTCTCTCCAGGGATCTTCTCAGACTCAGGAATCAACCTATGTTTCCTGCATGGCGGGCAGATTCTTTACCATCTAAGCCACCAGGGAATCCCAAGGGTATGGGGAGAGGGATAAATTGGGAATTTGGGATGAACAGATACACTATTATATATAAACATAAACAAGGACCCTGTATAGCACAGGAACTATGTATTTTTTCGGGGCACTTTGGTTATGTAAGAGATGGTCCTGTTTGCAGGAAATACATTAAGTAACTGTAGGAGACGGGCACAATATTGGCAACCCATTCTTACATGGTTTAGGAAAATGCTTTCTTTGTACTGTACTTGCAACTTTTCGGCAACTTTGAGATCTTCCCCATTAAAAATATTGAAGCCATGCTTTTGCAATTTGCTTGAACGCACTGGAATAAGAAATGTTTGACACCAAAAGCAGTTACAAAACATATCTGTGAAACTAAAACAAACGCATCATGAAACAAGACATAGCCTTGCTTGAAAAGACTATAACACATAAATCAACTATACTTTAAGAATTTTTAAATGATAATAGTGAATAAATCTAGAGATTACTACATTAAGTGAAATAAGCCAGACTGATATTTTATGATATCACTTACATGAGGAATCTAAAAAATAAGACAGATAAATTTATTTATAAAATCGAAATGGACTCACAGACACAGAAAACAAACTTATGGTTACCAAAGGGGACAGAGTATGTGTTATTCACTTAGTTGAATCCGACTCTTTGCAGCCCCATGGACTGTAGCCCACCAGGCTCTTCTGTCAATGGAATTCTCCAGGCAAGAACACTGGAGTGGGGGCTTCCCTGGTGGTCCAGTGGGTAAGGACACCATCTTGCAGTGCAAGGGGCGCCAGTTCGACCCCTGGCCTGGGAAGATCCCACGTGCCGCGGAGCGGCTGGACCGATGTGTCCAATCACCGAGCCGGAGCTCTGGAGCGCATGCACCCAGAGCTGGCGCTCTGCAACAACGGACGCCACCGCGATGAGAGGCCCACAGGAGCCAAAGAACAAAGACGGATGAAAATAGAGAAATGAAAGACCAATAGAAGTGGCCCGCCCGCCCACTCCCTCCCCAACCCGCCCCCCACCCCGCCACCAAAAAAAGAAGAATACTGGAGTGGGTTACCATTCCTCTCTCCAGGGGATCTTCTCAGACTCAGGAATCAACCTATGTTTCCTGCATGGCGGGCAGATTCTTTACCATCTAAGCCACCAGGGAATCCCAAGGGGATGGGGAGAGGGATAAATTGGGAATTTGGGATGAACAGATACACACTATTATATATAAACATAAACAAGGACCCTGTATAGCACAGGGAACTATATTTCTCATCTTGTAATAACCATTCTATAACGGATAAGAATCTGAAAAAGAATGAACACCTGAACGCTGTAAATCAACTTCAATTTCTTTAAAAAGATAATATCAGAATTTAAAAGAATTAATAATTCTTTTAAAAGACAATTAAAAAGGAATATGGTTTTGTAAATGGTTAACATAACACAGGAAAAGAAATTCTAAGAGACGCAGTAAAGAAACAGACACCCAAAACTCTGATGGAGACTTCCTAAGTTGACTTCCTAACCTACGATTTTTGTCCAGTCTTTTCACAAGCATATTATTAACATAAGAGCAAATACATATATAGGTTGTATCATGCCCTAGGCACTGTTCTAAGTGCTTTACGGCTTAATCCTCACAGCAGTCTTAGGAGGAAGGGAACGTTCTCTCCCATCTTAAAAGCAGATGATACTGAAGCCGAGAAAGAGGAAGTAATTTGCCCAAGGTCACGCAGCTGAGTAAAGGTGGAGCTGACTTAGAATTTTAGGCTGCCTACACAACACCTTGAAAAAGGAGTATGATTATCCCTTATTTGACAGATTAGGTAACCAAGGCTCAGAGAAACTAAATGGCCAGTTCATGGCCAGGTTGATTCTGGGAACAGAGACTAGTCCTCAAGAACAGACTTGCATAATCAGGGAGAAATGATGTCAGAGCTTAGATCCCAAACTAGGAACCAACCAGTTTGTTCATCAAGTCCATGTAGAAGAAGAAGCATCCTACTTTCACCAGCACTCAGGCTGTCTGTCAGTCCAGAGTTTTGCTGTCCAGCATGGTAGCCACAAGCCACATGAGGCTGGTTAAACTTAATTCAAACTAAACAAAATTTAAAATTTGATGTCTCACACGCACTACTTTCAAACAGGCACGCATGAGCTCATGGTTACCACAATGCACAACACAGACTACAGGTCATTTCCATGGTCACCAGAGGTTCTGTTGGGCAAGGTATGATCTAGAGATTGCTTTGCAAAGGGCTGATAATTATTTTGTCAAAAGGGGTGACTGGGATATTCTGGATATTCTTTAATTATATGCCAGAGTACATTCCATCAGATTTTTTTTTTTTAAGATTTATTTTATTTGTTTATTTTGGTGGGGGTGGGATGGGGAGGGAGGGGAGCAGGTGGGCCACTTCAATTGGTCCTTCATTTATCCATTTTCATCCATCTTTGTTCTTTGGCCCGTCAGATCTTTTCTTAACAACCACATTTATCTCTATTTTCACTGAAGTCACAGGCTTCCCTGGTAGCTCTGATGGTAAAGAATCTGCCTGCAGTGCATGAGACCAAGGTTTGATCTCTGTGTTGGGAAGATCCTTGGAGAAGGGAATGGCTGCCCACTCCAGTATTCTTCCCTGGAGAATCCCATGGACAGAGGAACCTGGTGGGCTACAGTCCATGGGGTTGCAAAGAGGCAGACGTGACCGAGCAACTTTCACTTTTTTCATTCATTGAAGTCACATTGTCAGATTTTTCATATAAACTAACAAGGCAGAAAAGAAAGCCTACAAACCTCAACTTGGGTTTCAATCCATGGGCATGATTCCTGATGGAAACTCCCCACCTTATAAACTTCCTTTTTTTTTTTTCCTGGCATGGGGAACTTCCCCAAACAGGGATTGAACCTTACCCCTTGCAGTGGAAACTCAGAGTCTTAACCATGGGACCACCAGGGAAGTCCCACCTTGTAGATTTCTAATCCAGTGACTTGAAACCCCAGATCTTACATCTGTAGGTGGCATTCTGTGCCACACAATGTATATATTGCCCTGAAGAATTACAGGTGCAGAACACAGAAAACAAAGTGTCTGTAAATAACAGCAGCTGCCAATCACTAAATGTTCTACTCACCTAAGGCTGTCACAGACCTAATCCTCATTATTCTCCTCCTACCCTTAGGAGGCCCCCGTGATGATGCTCATTTTACAAAATGAAATACAGTGGCTCACAGAGGTGAAATCACTGCCCAAATCCACATAGATAATAAATATAGAAGATGAACTTCAATCTTTCCACCTCAAACTCCACATTCAGCTTCTTCCTGTGAATGGATTTACCTAATCTAAAGCAGGGCTAATGGTAAAGAACCCACTTGCCAATGCAGGAAACACAAGAGACAAGGGTTCAATCCCTGGGTCAGGAAGATCCCCTGGAGGAGGGCATGGCAATCTACTCCAGTATTCTGGGCTGGAGAATTCCATGGACAGAGGAGCCTGGTGGGGCCACAGCCCATAGGGTCACACAGAGGCTGAAATGACTTAGCACACATGCAATCTAAAGTAAGCCAAGGAGAAACACAATTCTAGCATAAAAATAATTCTGACTCGTCCCACTGGGAAATTCATCATAATATGATCAGCAATTAGGATTACAAGACTAACAATTGAATTTATGGTGATGATAAGTCAGAAAGAGGGTGGAGGGCAGGAAAAAATAACAGGCATATGGCAGCAGATGAAAAGCCTGCAAAAAGAGATGAAAGATAAGAATGAGGAAAGGAACGTTAAAAAAAAAGAAAAAAAGAGTGAGGAAAGGAAATGTCCAGCTGGCTCAGGTTTTCCCCAATCTGTTGCTGACACACCCTCTTACAGAGCCCCAGGGCTCACCAACATCACCACTGCCACATGGATTTAAATTATAGACCTTTTACATCTTCCCCACTGGAGTCCATCACTGTGATGGAAGAAATTTTCACATACTGAGGTATGGGGAAGTCATTCTGGCTTATCAGTCAGTTCAGTCGCTCAGTCATGTCCAACTCTTTGTGCCCCCATGGACTGCAACACGCCAGGCCTCGCTGTCCTTCACCATCTCCAGAAGCTTGCTCAAACTCATGTCCATTAACTGATGATGCCATCCAACCATCTCATCCTCTGTCACCCCCTTCTCCTCCTGCCCTTAATCTTTCCCAGCACCAGTGTCTTATCCAATGAATCAGCTCTTTGTATCAGGTGCCCAAAGTAGTGAAGCTTCAGCATCAGTCCTTCCAGTGAATATTCAGGGTTGATTTCCTTTAGGATGGACTGGTTTGATCTCCTTACAGTGCAAGGGACTCTCAACAGTCTTCTCCAACACCAGAGTTTGAAAGCAATAATTCTTCGGCTCTCAGCCTTCTCTATGGGCCAACTCTCACATCCATACATGACTACTGGGAAAACCACGGCTTTGACTAGATGTACCTTTGTCAGCAAAGTGACATGACTTATACATGAGCTAACAGACTTTCGGTTTTGGCCACGCTGCTCGACTTGTGGGATCTTCGATTCCCTCCAGGAATCGAACCTGGACCCTCAGCAGTGAAAGTGCGGAGTCCTAACCCCTGGAACACGAGTTAGGTTCCCAATCTAACTTAAATTCTATGCTAATTAGAACAGCATGCTTTGTGGCGTATCAAAAATGTTCATTTGCTTTAACCACAAAAGAAAATGCATTTAAAAACCAAAATGCGGGGCTTCCCTGGTGGTCCAATGGGTAGAGTCCGCCTTGCAGTGCAAGGGGCACCAGTTCGATCCCTGGCCTGTGAAGATCCCACGGGCCGTGGAGCGGCTGGACCAGTGTGTCCAATGACAAGCCAGGGCTCTGGAGCACACGTGCCCAGAGCTGGTGCTCAGCAGCAAGGGAGGCCACTGTGACGGGAGGCCCACACAGGCCTAAGAATAAAGATGGATGAAAATAAATAAATAAAAAAACAGTACAAGAGGCCAAAACTTAAAAAAAAATCAAAATGGGCTAACTGTGGTTCAGTCATTCCAAATGGAGGTGGGTAGCCATTGCGTCTGTGATTTCAGATACATTTCCTGCATCACTGAGAACCTGCATTTTCTGAACTGTACCAGATTCGAGGACACCACAGTATCTGCTATCAACTGCAACCTCATGGTCTCAAGAAGTCCCCTTGTAACTAAGCAACCACTTTGGACCCCAACCAATTCTTGCTTAACCAGCACCCTTACTTCTCACCAGCTCCAGTCCTGATCTTGACAAGCAATTTATGTAATTTTGTGGTTTTTGCTTTTATAAGCCTCCCTCATTTTGTAGTCTAGCGGAACACAACTCAAGTGCTTCTTGAATCTGTGTCTCTTGGGCTAGTGACCTCAGTTTGGCTCAAATAAAAACTCTTTTCTAGGGCTTCCCTGGTGGTCCAGTGGGTAAGGACACCACCTTGCAGTGCAAGGGGTGCCAGTTCAATCCCTGGCCTGGGAAGATCCCATGTGCCTCGGAGCGGCTGGACCAATGTGCCCAATTACCGAGCTGGAGCTCTGGAGCGCATGCACCCAGAGCTGCTGCTCTGCGACAACAGAGGCCCACAAGGGCCATAAGAACAAAAAGATGGATGAAAAATTAGAGAAATGAAAGACCAATAGAAGTGGTCCACCCGCCCCCTTCTCCCCAATTCCCCCTCCGGCCCAAAAAATTAAAAAAAAAAAACCCAACTCTTTTCTATTCCTATTATAGTTTGCTTGTTGCTTATGTCCATTGACAGATGTAATAATGGAAAGTTTTATATTTGAAACTGTTCATACATTGGCTGCTTGTGGTTATCTGACCATTGAAAGGCACTAAGGAATTGAATTATAAGTTTTTATTTAATTTTAATGATTTGAAATTACATGTAAGGGGCTTCCCTAGTAGCTCAGTGGTAAAGAATCCACCTGCCAGTGCAGGAGTCAGAGGTTCCATCCCTGATCTGGGAAGATCTCACATGCTATGGAGCAACTAAGCCCATGCACCACAACTACTGAGCCTGTGCTCTAGAGACCAGGAGCTGCAGCTATTGAGCCCACGTGCTGCAACTACTGAGAAACCCATGTGCCCTAGAGCCTGTGCTCCACAAGAGAAGCCACTGCAACAAGAAGCCTGCTCACCTCAACTGGAGAGTGGCCCCCACTCCCTGCAACTAGAGAAGAGCCCGCTGGCAGCAACGAAGACCCAAAATAGCCAAAAACAAATAAAATTATTTAAAAAATGATAAAGTTAAATGTATGAACGGACTCCCCTGGTGGTCCAGTGACTAAGAATCCTCCTGCCAATGTGCGGAGACATGGGTTCCGTCCCTGGTCCAAGAAGATCTCACGTGCCTTGGAGCAACTAAGTCTGAGCGCCACTGCTGAACCCTTGTTCTTCAACAAGAGAAGCCACTGCAAAGCCTGCACACAGGGGCTGGAGAGTATCTCCCACTCACCACAGCTTAGAGAAAGCCTACTCAAAGCAATAAAGACCCAGTGCAGCCAAATAATAAATAAATAAAATAAAAGAATAGGAAGTGGGGCTTCCCTGGTGGTCAAGTGGGTAAAAAGTCCACCTTGCTATCCAGGCGGCACTGGTTCAATCCCTGGCCCGGGAAGATCCCACATGCTGAGAAGCGGCTGGACCTGTGTGTCTAATTACAAGCCGGTGCTCTGGGGTGCAAGTGCCCAGTGCTCTGCAATGAGAAAGGCCACTGCAATGGGAGGCCCACACAAGCCAAAGAATAAAGATAGATGAAAATAACTGGATAAAAAATCAATAAAAGAGGCCAAAAAAAAAAAAGGTGGATGAAAATAAATATAAATAAAAAGAGGCATGATGGGGAAAAGAAAAAAAAACAGGAAGTGGAACCAAAAGAAAAGTTAACATATGTAGCCACCTGTGGCTGGTAGTTCCCATATTGAACAGCACAGCACTAAATGGTGAGATGCAGAGGTTAGGGCAGGGCTTTCCCATCTGTGTCCCTCAAAACCAAACATGTGAACTAGTTGTTTTAGGAGGCACTCTCTGGGGTAAGACTTCCTGGATCCAAATTTCAGTCCTGGGGGAAAAAAAAGAATGAAATAATGCCATTTGCAGCAACATAGGTGGACCTAGAAATTGTATGAAAGGAAGTAAGTCAGAGAAAGACAAGTATTATATGATATCAAATGCTAGCTATTGTAAATAGTGCTGCAGTGAATACTGGGGTGCATGCTACCTTTCTGCATTATATGCCCAAGAATGTGACTGCTGGGTTCTATGGTAGTTCTTGTATTTTAAGGAACCTCCATACTGTTCTCCCATAGTGGCTATAGCAATTTAGATTCCCACTAACAGTGTCGGAGGGTGAATCTACTAGTTCAAATCTGTTTGTTTTTTTAAATACTACCAAGCAAGTAACTCAATTCCGATGCTATCTACTAAGAGATAGCATCAGATCCTACAGGTTAAAGGCTCAGTCCTGCCCTCCCCCAACCAACTATAGACTTCAACTGCCAAGTCCAGGTTGTCACCTGAGATTCCAGCTGACAGGCTATAGCTCGGAGGTTCCCACAACCCCCTCCCTGGTGTTCATTAATTTGTCTGAGCAACTCAGAGAGGATTTCCCTGGTGATCCAGTGGTTAAGATGCCTCACTCCCAATGCAGGGGAGCTGGGACTAATCCCTGATCAGGGAACTAGGATCCTACATACTGTGTTGCCAAAACAGAAAAAAGATAATTTTTTGAACTGAATAAAAATGAAAATACAACATTCGCACATATATTAAGTTGCTTCAGCCACGTCCAACTCTGTGCCTATGGCCTTCAGCCTGCCAGGCTTCTCCATCCATGGGATTCTCCAAGAAAGAATACTGGAGTGGGCTGTCATTTCCTTTTCCAGGGATATTAACTAAACCTGTTTGAGTTTATTCTGGCTTTTTTTATTTTTTGTAACTTTTTTGGGGGGCCTATAAGTCATGATTTATTTTTCATCGATCTCTATTTTAAAAAAAAAAAAAAGCATTTATTTTATTTATTTATCTTTCGGGGGTTGAGGTGGGGAGGGAGGGGGACGGGAGGGCCACTTCTATTGGTCTTTCATTTCTCTATTTTCATCCGTCTTTGTTCTTTGGCTCCTGTGGGCCTCCCATCCCGGTGGCCTCTGTCGTCACAGAGCGCTGGCTCTGGGCGCATGCGCCCCAGAGCTCCAGCTGGGTAATTGGACACATCAGTCCAGCCACTCCGCGGCATGTGGGATCTTCCCAGGCCAGGGATCAAACCGGCGCCCCTTGCACTGCAAGGCGGTGTCCTTACCCACTGGACCACCAGAGGAAGCCCCATCAATCTCTATTCTTTAGCATGTGTGGGTCTCCTATTGCAGTGGCCTCTCTCATTGCGGAGCACCAGCTCTGGGTGCATGCGTTCCAGAGTGCTGGCTCACAATTGTATACACTGGTCCAGCCGCTCCTCCACACGTGGCATCTTCCTAGGCCAGGGATCAAATCAGTGCCCCTTGCACTGCAAGGTGTACGCTTCATCCACTGGACCACCAGGGAAGCCCTATTCTGGTTTTCTTTTTTAAAAACTGGAGCATAGTTAATTTACAATGTCATGATAGTTTCAGGTGTGCAGCAGCAAGATTCAGATATACACATATACCTTCTTTTTTCAGATAAACCATGACTTCTTGTTCAAAGCTATATACCCACCACTCAGCATGATGTCTGACCCGTGGTAAGTGTTAAATATAAATATGTAGAACAAATGAATAAATTGTTGGTCACATCCCTTGGGTCCTAATGTCCCTCCCTTTCAACCTTAAATTCCAAGCTCCAGCTGTAGAATTACACTGTTGCACATCCTCTCAAGTCCCTGGCTTGGTCCTATTTGAAAGGCAATCATTCCAGCGTTTTAAGTAACCAGAGCAGGTGTCCACCACCGTGTACCCATCCAAAATAAATTAAAAAAAAATGCAGGAGGCTGTAAATAATAAAAATGTTTACTCGTGGTCTTAAAGTATTGCCGTTTGGGAGACACAGGTTCAGGTAACTGCAAAGGAGCACTCCAAGGAAGAGAAAAAGTCAGAGGCTCACAAAGACATAAAGAAAAAAAGCCACAAAGTTGTAAAAAGTTGCCTGGTGAGAATTGTGATTGACCCTAATGACAGTCAGAAAATATTTGTCCTTACAGAATCACAAGTTGTTTTAGGGTAGAGGTTCAATAAATAGGCAGATGGTCACATGTCATTTTCAGGTACTGTGTGATAAGTATCTTGATTTTCTGGCAGGTGATCTTGTGGAAAGATCAGATTCCATCCAGGCTGAGACATGCAGAAGTCACACTTCCTTACTTACCTCCTGGCTCCATATCAGAGAGCTTGCTTAGCAATACCTATTCCATTTCTAAAACCATTTGCTTTTGTATTAGGGTAGAGCCGATGAACAATGTTGTGATAGTTTCAGGTGAACAGCGAAAGGACTCAGCTATACGTATACATGTATCCATTCTCCCCAAACCCCACTTCCATCCAGGCTGCCACATGACACTGAGGAGAGTTTCCTGTTCTGTATCGCAGGTCCTTGTTGGTTATCCATTTTGAATATAGCAGTGTGTACATGACCACTCCAAACTCCCTAACTATCCCTTCTCTCCATCCTTCCCCCTAGACAACCGTAAGACCAACACCATTTTTACTGGCTTCCCTGGTGGTTCAGATGGGAAAGAATCCACCTGCAATGCGGGAGACCTGGGTTCGATCCCTGAGTTGGGAAGAGTCTCTGGAGAAGGGAAAAGCTACCCATTCCAGCATTCTCGCCTAGAAAATTCCATAGCTCGTCAATGGGTCGCAAAGAGTTGGTCACAACTGATCGAGTTTCACTTTCAAACTAGAAGAAAATCACACAATCCTGTTGAAAAGTCTGACTTCAAATCTGTGATATGTAACCTTCAATGGGCCTTCATTCTGCCTAGAAATCAGCCTAGACTTTTCTGGTCCCATATATTTGCCTGCTCTCCTATTTTATTCCTTCTCAATGCTCCACAAAGCTCCTCCCATTTTCCACTTAGATACCACAGTAGTGAAAACTTATTCAGAATGATTAGGAACTTCCCTGGCAGTCCAGTGGTTAACTCTGCGCTTCCACTGAAAGGGGCATGGATTGAATTTTCTGTTTGGGGAATTAAGCTCCCCACAATCTGTGCAGCGCAGCCAAAAAACAAAAAGATTAAATCTCAGAAACGATTGAAATCCCCTTTTTTAAAAAAAACGGGCAGGAATTTGATTTTAGTAAAATACTAGTGTAGGGTAGAGGTTCAATAAATAGGCAGATGGTCACATGTCATTTTCAGGTACTGTGTGATAAGTATCTTGATTTTCTGGCAGGTGATCTTGTGGAAAGATCAGATTCCATCCAGGCTGAGACATGCAGAAGTCACACTTCCTTACTTACCTCCTGGCTCCATATCAGAGAGCTTGCTTAGCAATACCTATTCCATTTCTAAAACCATTTGCTTTTGTATTAGGGTAGAGCCGATGAACAATGTTGTGATAGTTTCAGGTGAACAGCGAAAGGACTCAGCTATACGTATACATGTATCCATTCTCCCCAAACCCCACTTCCATCCAGGCTGCCACATGACACTGAGGAGAGTTTCCTGTTCTGTATCGCAGGTCCTTGTTGGTTATCCATTTTGAATATAGCAGTGTGTACATGACCACTCCAAACTCCCTAACTATCCCTTCTCTCCATCCTTCCCCCTAGACAACCGTAAGACCAACACCATTTTTACTGGCTTCCCTGGTGGTTCAGATGGGAAAGAATCCACCTGCAATGCGGGAGACCTGGGTTCGATCCCTGAGTTGGGAAGAGTCTCTGGAGAAGGGAAAAGCTACCCATTCCAGCATTCTCGCCTAGAAAATTCCATAGCTCGTCAATGGGTCGCAAAGAGTTGGTCACAACTGATCGAGTTTCACTTTCAAACTAGAAGAAAATCACACAATCCTGTTGAAAAGTCTGACTTCAAATCTGTGATATGTAACCTTCAATGGGCCTTCATTCTGCCTAGAAATCAGCCTAGACTTTTCTGGTCCCATATATTTGCCTGCTCTCCTATTTTATTCCTTCTCAATGCTCCACAAAGCTCCTCCCATTTTCCACTTAGATACCACAGTAGTGAAAACTTATTCAGAATGATTAGGAACTTCCCTGGCAGTCCAGTGGTTAACTCTGCGCTTCCACTGAAAGGGGCATGGATTGAATTTTCTGTTTGGGGAATTAAGCTCCCCACAATCTGTGCAGCGCAGCCAAAAAACAAAAAGATTAAATCTCAGGGAAACGCATATTAAAAGCACAATTAGATACCACAACACACTAGAATGGATAAAATTTAAAATATCTACTGACAACATCATATACTGATGACAATACAGGGTAACAGGAATTCTGATTTTAGTAAAATACTAGTGTAGGACAGTGTAATACGATAGCCAATTTTGAAAATGGTCTGCTACTTTCCTATTAAACTAAATATACCCTCATCCTTTGACATAGCAATTCCACTACATTTTTATGCAAGAGAAATGAAAGCCTATGTTCATAAAAACAAGTGTACCAAGAATACTCAAAAAAAAAAGAATATTCATGTCAGCTTTATACATAATAGCCCCAAACTGGAAACAGGCATCCATCAATAGAAGAATGAACAAACTGTGAAAATACCACATTCCCTGAGTGAGAGAAGCCTTACCCAAAAGGGTATACACAGTATAGCCCTACTTATACAAAGGTCTAAAGCACAGGCTCAATAGTTGTGGTGCAGGGACTGAGCTGGCTTGTGGATGTTCAATCCCTGCTCGTCTACAGGCTTTTGAATTAAGTATACTTCCTTGCTGGCTCCCTACAGTCTAAGTCTTTACTATATGCCAGACACTGTCTTTGAATTACATGATCAAGTTCAAGTCTCATAACAGTCTTAAAGGTAGGAAGTATTATTATCCCCATTAAAGAGATGAAGCAACTCAGGCTTAGAGAGAACTTGTCAGCTCATTTTCACGCAGAATGGAACAGGGTATAGGCTAGTAACGCAGCTGAGATTTAAACGTGCCTGGCATGAGTCTGGCCCCTACGTCTTTATTTCAACTCAGGGGACTTCCCTGGTGGTCTAGTGGGTAAGGACACTGCCTTGCAGCACAAGTGGTGCCGGTTCAATCCCTGGCCTGGGAAGATCCCACGTGCCGCGGAGCGGCTAGACCGATGTGTCCAGCTACTGAGCCGGAGCTCTGGCACGCATGTGCCCAGAGCCAGTGCTCTGCAATGAGCGAGGCCGCTGCAATGGGAGGCCCACACAAGACAAAGAACAAAGATGGATGGGAATAAATAAATGAAAGACCAATAGAAGTGGCCAAAAAAAAAAACAAAACGGTTGGGGGGGCGGGGAAGGGCTTTCCTGATAGCTCAGTGGAGTAGAATTCACCTGCCAATGCAGGAGATAGGCAGATCCCACATGTTGCAGAGCAACTAAGCCCATGAGCCACAACTACTGAGCCTGTACTCTAGAGCCTCAGAGCCACAATCCCCTGCATCTCTATTTCAACTCAGGAGTCCTCTGACTTGCTCTACTAAGATGGCAAAACACAGACTCACAGTTACCTCTAAAGAGTGCAACACACACTGGTCAGCAGGTCCTGCCTGTCAAAGCAAAAACCACATGGGACAAGTAGAACAGGCAAGAAATCTTCATTCCAAGGGCTTCCCTGGTGGCTCTGTGGTAAAGAATCCACCTGCCAATGCAGGAGACAGGGGTTTGATTCCTGATCTGGGAAGACTCCAGATGTCTTGGAGCAACTTAGTTCTGCAGCAAGAAAAACCGTGGTCATGAGAAGCCAGAGCACTGCAATGAAGAGCAGCCCCTTCTCGCAGTCAAAAACATGTGCACGTATGCACTTCCACTTACCATGGCACTCTGCCTGGCCCCCCAAATTGTATGTAACTATTTTATATTGTTGGGCCTTCCTAGGTGGCACAGTGGTAAAGAATTCACCTGCCAATGTGGGAGACACAAGAGACTTGGGTTCCATCCTGAGTCGGGAAGATCTCCTGGAGAAGGAAATGGCAACCCATTTCAGTTTTCTTGCCTGGAAAACGCAGAATGGAGGGTATAGGCAAAGGCAGCTGAGATTTAAACGTGCCTGGCATGAGTCTGGCCCCTACGTCTTTATTTCAACTCAGGGGACTTCCCTGGTGGTCTAGTGGGTAAGGACACTGCCTTGCAGCACAAGTGGTGCCGGTTCAATCCCTGGCCTGGGAAGATCCCACGTGCCGCGGAGCGCTAGACCGATGTGTCCAGCTACTGAGCCGGAGCTCTGGCACGCATGTGCCCAGAGCCAGTGCTCTGCAATGAGCGAGGCCGCTGCAATGGGAGGCCCACACAAGACAAAGAACAAAGATGGATGGGAATAAATAAATGAAAGACCAATAGAAGTGGCCAAAAAAAAAAACAAAACGGTTGGGGGGGCGGGGAAGGGCTTTCCTGATAGCTCAGTGGAGTAGAATTCACCTGCCAATGCAGGAGATAGGCAGATCCCACATGTTGCAGAGCAACTAAGCCCATGAGCCACAACTACTGAGCCTGTACTCTAGAGCCTCAGAGCCACAATCCCCTGCATCTCTATTTCAACTCAGGAGTCCTCTGACTTGCTCTACTAAGATGGCAAAACACAGACTCACAGTTACCTCTAAAGAGTGCAACACACACTGGTCAGCAGGTCCTGCCCGCCAAAGCAAAACCACATGGGACAAGTAGAACAGGCAAGAAATCTTCATTCCAAGGGCTTCCCTGGTGGCTCTGTGGTAAAGAATCCACCTGCCAATGCAGGAGACAGGGGTTTGATTCCTGATCTGGGAAGACTCCAGATGTCTTGGAGCAACTTAGTTCTGCAGCAAGAAAAACCGTGGTCATGAGAAGCCAGAGCACTGCAATGAAGAGCAGCCCCTTCTCGCAGTCAAAAACATGTGCACGTATGCACTTCCACTTACCATGGCACTCTGCCTGGCCCCCCAAATTGTATGTAACTATTTTATATTGTTGGGCCTTCCTAGGTGGCACAGTGGTAAAGAATTCACCTGCCAATGTGGGAGACACAAGAGACTTGGGTTCCATCCCTGAGTCGGGAAGATCTCCTGGAGAAGGAAATGGCAACCCATTTCAGTTTTCTTGCCTGGAAAATTCCATGGACAGAGGAGTCTGATGGGCTACAGTCCATGGGCTCACCAAGAGTAGGACATGACCGAGCACGCACAGACACATTTTATATTGTTAAGTTAATCTTGTTCTCATTATGCTTGCAATTTTAATTCGCTTTTTTTTTTCCTGCCTGGCTATTAATTGTGAAAACTGACAAACATCTTTCACTATTGTGATTATGTAACTATTACTCACTGAATACCACTGTATCATGATTGGTCAACAGAAAAATAATAGAACTATATATCATCAAAATGATGATTTAATAGAAAACCCTGTAATCACTTTTTAAAATCCAGAGGCATATCAGAATTCTCTAGAAATTTTTTGAAAACTACAAATGCCCAGGTATGCCCAGGTATTGTTTTTTTCTCCAGAGTTCCAGATATGTTTCTAATGAGAAGTCATGTTTAAAAACAACTGAACTGTACGATGATCTTTTACTTTTATCTAATTGGTTTCACTTTTTCTATTTCATAGTCAGTGGTCCCATTTCATTTAATTCATGTTTTCCAATTTCCCCATCTCTCTCTTTTTTAATGTTCTTTCTCAAGCCTTTATCAATGTTCTTTCTCAAGCCATTATCAAGAGTCCTAGAAAAACTTTTGTGTATATATATACACACACACACACACACACACATATATATATATATATATATATATATACACACACACATGTATATATATGTATATGTATATGTATATATACACATACACACATGTGTGTATATATGCATACACACATATGTGTATATATGTATACACCTACATATACATATATGTAGGTGTATACATATACATATATGTATACATATGTATACATGTGTATATGTATACATGTGTATATATGTGTATACACATATGTATACATATATGTATGTATACATGTATATATGCGTGTATATACATACATATACATATACATATATACACATATATATACATATATGTATACATATATATACATATACACACACATGTATATATGTATATGTATACATGTATATACATATACATATATGTGTATATATGTATATATGTACATGTATATACATATACATATATGTGTGTATATGTGTATATACACATGTATATGTATATATGTGTGTATATATGTATATATACATATACACATATATGTATGCATGTGTATATATGTATACACCTACATATACATATATGTAGGTGTATACATATGTATATGTGTGTATATGTACACATGTATATATGTATATATACATATGTATACATGTATATATGTGTGTATATATACATACATATATACATATACATATACACACATATATACATATACGTATATACATATACGTATACATATATATACATATACACACACATATATATACATATATATACATATACATATATATACATACACATATACATAAATATATATATATGTATAACATATGTATTTCAGAAAACTTATGAAATTTTGCCTAACTAAAAAATTTATGACATCTTGACTCCATTCATTTGACTTAGTATGAATAAGAATACTAGATTCCTATTTAAAAAATAGATACTGGGCTTCCCTGGTGGTCCAGTGGGTAAGGACACCACCTTGCAGTGCAAGGGGCGCCTGTTCGATCCCTGGCCTGGAAAGATCCCACGTGCCCCGGAGCAGCTGGACCGATGTGTCCAATCACCGAGCCGGAGCTCTGGAGCGCATGCGCCCAGAGCTGGTGCTCTGCAGCTACAGACGCCACCGCGATGGGAGGCCCACAGGAGCCAAAGAACAAAGATGGATGAAAATAGAGAAATGAAAGACCAATAGAAGTGGCCCGCCTGCTCCCCTCCCTCCCCACCACACCCACTCCCACTCCCAAAATAAATAAATAAATCTTAAAAAAAAAAAATTTTAATAAATAAATAAAAAAATAAAAAATAGATACGCAACAAGCAACAAAGGCTTACTTAAAACACAGGGAACTATAGTCACTATCTTGTAACAACCCATAATGGAAAATATTTCAAAAACAACATATGTGTATATGTATAACTGAATCACTTTGCTGTGTACCTGAAACACTGTAAGTCAACTAAAACTTCAATTAAATATATATATTAAGAAAAAAAAAAGAATATCCCCCACTTGCTGCAAGTAGAGAACGTCCACATGCAGCAACGAACACCCAGAGCACCCAAATAAATACATAAATAAATAACACTATAGGGCTTCCCTGGTGGTCCAGTGGGTAAGGGCACCGCCTTGCAGTGCAAGGGGCGCCAGTTCGATCCCTGGCCTGGGAAGATCCCACGTGCCGCGGAGCGGCTGGACCAATGTGTCCAATTACCAAGCCGGAGCTCTGGAGCGCGTGCGCCCAGAGCCAGTGCTCTGCGACAGCAGAGGCTGCCACGATGGGAGGCCCACAAGGGCTGAAGAATAAAATGGATGAAAATGGACAAATGAAGACCAACAGAAGTGGCCCGCCTGCTCCTCTCCCTCCCCACCCCACTCCCCTCCCTCCCCACCCCACTCCCCTCCCTCCCCACCCCACTCCCCTCAAATAAATAAATAAATAAATCTTTAAAAAAATAATAATAATAACACTATATAATAATAAATGGTTTTCCAATAAGGCAGCCTTCCTTGATGGGCCAGTGGTTAAGACACACTGCTTCCATTCCAGGGAACATGGTTCGATCCCTGGTCAGAGAAAAAAGATCCCATTTGCCTCACAGCACAGCCCAAAAAATAATGGGGGGAAAGTATTCCAATAAGAGACAGAGGCCAGAACTCAGTCTAAATTCAACTTGGCTGAAGCACAAGGCAGTCGGGTTTTTAAGAACTGGGGTGGGGTATAGGGTGGTAGGTCATCTGTGATTGTTAACTGGCTTCACCCAAAGGAAAAGGAAACTGTCTTGCATCTTCAGGACAAGAAGTAGTGCCACAGAATGGAGATAGTTCAAAGAGATAGATTCCAGGTCCTTTCAAAAGACAGTTCCTGGGACTTCTCTGGTGGTCCAGTGGCTAACACTCCTGGCTTCCAATGCAGGAGGCCTGGGTTCAAGCCCTGGTCAGGGAGCTAGATCCCACATACTGCAACTAAGATCCAGCACAGTCAAATAAATAAATATTAAAAAAAAAAAAAAAGACAGTTCCTGGTTGTAAAACTGGCAAAGGCTTTTACAGATTTATATGCAACGCAATCCAGTATTCCTGCCTGGAGAACCCCCTGTAAGTCAACTAAAACTTCAATTAAATATATATATTAAGAAAAAGAATATCCCCCACTTGCTGCAAGTAGAGAACGTCCACATGCAGCAACGAACACCCAGAGCACCCAAATAAATACATAAATAAATAACACTATAGGGCTTCCCTGGTGGTCCAGTGGGTAAGGGCACCACCTTGCAGTGCAAGGGGCGCTGGTTCGATCCCTGGCCTGGGAAGATCCCACGTGCCGCGGAGCGGCTGGACCAATGTGTCCAAATACCGAGCCGGAGCTCTGGAGCACATGCGCCCAGAGCCAGTGCTCTGCGACAACAGAGGCCACGGTGATGGGAGGCCCACAAGGGCCAAAGAATAAAATGGATGAAAATGGACAAATGAAGACCAACAGAAGTGGCCCGCCTGCTCCTCTCCCTCCCCACCCCACCCTCCCTCCCACCCCACCCCCCTCCCTCCCCACCCCACTCCCCTCAAATAAATAAATAAATAAATCTTTAAAAAAATAATAATAATAACACTATATAATAATAAATGGTTTTCCAATAAGGCAGCCTTCCTTGATGGGCCAGTGGTTAAGACACACTGCTTCCATTCCAGGGAACATGGTTCGATCCCTGGTCAGAGAAAAAAGATCCCATTTGCCTCACAGCACAGCCCAAAAAATAATGGGGGGAAAGTATTCCAATAAGAGACAGAGGCCAGAACTCAGTCTAAATTCAACTTGGCTGAAGCACAAGGCAGTCGGGTTTTTAAGAACTGGGGTGGGGTATAGGGGTGGTAGGTCATCTGTGATTGTTAACTGGCTTCACCCAAAGGAAAAGGAAACTGTCTTGCATCTTCAGGACAAGAAGTAGTGCCACAGAATGGAGATAGTTCAAAGAGATAGATTCCAGGTCCTTTCAAAAGACAGTTCCTGGGACTTCTCTGGTGGTCCAGTGGCTAACACTCCTGGCTTCCAATGCAGGAGGCCTGGGTTCAAGCCCTGGTCAGGGAGCTAGATCCCACATACTGCAACTAAGATCCAGCACAGTCAAATAAATAAATATTAAAAAAAAAAAAAAAGACAGTTCCTGGTTGTAAAACTGGCAAAGGCTTTTACAGATTTATATGCAACGCAATCCAGTATTCTTGCCTGGAGAATCCCATAGACAGAGGAGCCTGGCAGGCTACAGTCCATGTGTATGTGTGCTCAGTCATGTCTGTCTCTTTGCAACCCCATGGACGATAGCCAGCCAGGCTCCTCTGTCCATGGGATTCTCCAGACAAGAATTCTGGAGTGGGTGGCCATGTCCTTCTCTAGGGGATCTTCCTGACCCAGGGATCAAACCCAGGTCTCCTGTATTGCAGGCAGATTCTTTACCGTCTAAGCTACTAGCATCTAGGCTTGCAGAGTCAGATACGACTAAAGCGACTTAGCACACATGCATACAAAAAGGGAGAGAAAGAACTTATGGTAAATCTTCTAAATACATGCTCTAAGAAACAGGAGGTCGGGGTGTCTATAGTTAGGCCATATGGATTCTGGAAGAATCAGTTTAAGAGGGAATTTCAGTGGTTCAGAGGCAGGAAAAGTCTATCTAAACATTATTTAAATTGAAGGAAAGGTTACATTGCTCCTGGTCATGTCCTATAAAGCCGGTATCTCTGGGTTCCGATTTGAACTACACTGCTTATTAGCTGGGTGACCTGAGGTAAGTTAGTCAACCTCTCTAGCATTGGTTTCCTCATCTTATAAAAAGTAGATGATTAATACTTAATTTATAGGATGATGATTAGATTAAATATGTTAATTCAAGTACAGCATTAACACATAATAAATATGTTACTTGCTGTGAGTTAAATTACTTTCCCATTCTTAGCCTACATTCCTTCAATCCTCCCATCTAAAAATCATATGGAAAATTAAATGAGATGATGGATACAAACCACCTTAGCCCAAGCCTGGCATCTGGCACGATTCCTTTAAAGAACTAACATTCTGATAACTATAGTTACCATTACTAATACTTGTATTCTTTGTTGCTCAGGCTCTTTTTTGTTTTCTTTTTTTCTTATTCCCTATTTTATTATGATAATCACTAATGACTATTGTTTTATTATTAACCTACATACTCCCTATTATGAATAATATCGTCAGTATTACAGGCTGGTTTTTTCTTTGGCCTTCCTGACCTGCTTAACAAGATGTTAGTTCCCCCACTAGGGATTGAACCCTGGCTCTCTGCAGTGAAAGCATGGAGTCCTTGGTACTTCCCTGGTGGTCCAGTGGTTAAGACTCCACACTCCCAATGAGAGAGCACAGGTTCGACCCCTAGTTGGGGAACTAAGATCCCACATGCCATGTAGTGCAGTCAAAAAAAGAAAGCACGGAGTCATAGCCATGGGACTGCCAGGGAACTCCCAGTATTGCTATTATTATCATCTCTCTATTCTGTACATCTGGTCCCCCTCTGTTAGGCAGTCTGGAAGCCTGCCAGGGTCTCTGCTTCCCAAGCCAGGCTTTTCCTCCCGGAGCCCCCAACCCTTCATCTGACTGGAGAAGACGGTGGTGGGTCCCAGGCTCCAAGTTTCCAACAGGAAGGAGATATTGACAGCAGCCCTTAGGACAAGCGGGAAAGCCACGACTGAGCCCCTGAATGATTCTTTTCTCTATTTTTCATCCTGAAGCCAGGCTATTTTTCCTGTACAATTTTTAAAGGTTGCTTTCCATTTACAGCTACTAAAAAATATTGGTTGTATTCCCCATGATACACAATGATTCTTAAGAAACCAGATAAGATAGCAATGTGGATAGACCCATGAAACAAAACTCCCCTCTGCTCCCAAACGTCGCTCAGAGTCCCATTCACCCCTCCACATTGCTTAATGGTCTCGCTTGGTCTCTCTCTCACCAGTGGGATTGTCCATATGTGCTGCTAAACTCAGCAAGTGAAAGGCATTCATACACGATTTCCCCCAGGGCTGTAACTCCGGATCACAGTTTCTCTATCTTGGTCTTGGTATTCCCACCCTAGCTCAAGTTCCCCAGAAGCTTGGTGTCAACACTAAAGTAAAAATAACTCCTTTAGAAACACCATACAGGGGGTTTCCCTGGTGGTCTAGTGGGTAAAGAGTCCTCCTTGCAGGGCAAGGGGCAACAGTTTAATCCCTGGCCTGGGAAGATCCCACATGCCATGGAGCAGCTGCACCAGTATGTCCAATTAAGAGCCAGCGCTCTGGAAAGCATGTGCCCAGAGCCGGTGCTCTACAAGGAGAGAGGCCACTGCAATGGGAGGCCCACAAAGGCCAAAGAATAAAGATGGATGAAAATAAATAGAAAACCAATAAAAAAAGAAAGACAAAAAACATACAGGACCTCCCTGGTGGTCCAGTGACTAAGACTCTAAGCTCCCAATGCAGGGGCCCAGGTTTGATCCTTGGTCAGGGAACTAGGACTCACGAAGGATCTAGCCACAACTCAAAGATCCCACATGCCTAAAAGAGCCAGAGTGCCGCAACTCAGACCCGGAACAGCCAAATCAATAAATATGTTTAGATTGAAAACAAATAAAACACTATTCAAAGTAAATAAACTTTTATTGAAGCCTTTATGTACCAGACATCGACCACACCGAGACATAAGGCCTAGGCCCTGCCCTTGAGGAGCTCACAGTCTAGAAAAGAAGACAAAGAAGATGCCAAAAAAAAAAAAGGTTTCCACAAAGATGGAGGGGGAGCAGAGCCGTGAGCCCTGCCTCTCCTATTCCAGATTGGCTCTGAGAAAGCGAACAGAGAGCTGGCCATGGTCTCTCCCATCTTCCCTGGGACAGCTCTGACTTCGCTGTCCTGAGCACCAGGGGGACACCAGGGAGGGACAAAGGTGAGGGCATTTACAGCTACTAAAAATATTGGTTGTATTCCCATGATACACAATGATTCTTAAGAAACCAGATAAGATAGCAATGTGGATAGACCCATGAAACAAAACTCCCCTCTGCTCCCAAACGTCGCTCAGAGTCCCATTCACCCCTCCACATTGCTTAATGGTCTCGCTTGGTCTCTCTCTCACCAGTGGGATTGTCCATATGTGCTGCTAAACTCAGCAAGTGAAAGGCATTCATACACGATTTCCCCCAGGGCTGTAACTCCGGATCACAGTTTCTCTATCTTGGTCTTGGTATTCCCACCCTAGCTCAAGTTCCCCAGAAGCTTGGTGTCAACACTAAAGTAAAAATAACTCCTTTAGAAACACCATACAGGGGGTTTCCCTGGTGGTCTAGTGGGTAAAGAGTCCTCCTTGCAGGGCAAGGGGCAACAGTTTAATCCCTGGCCTGGGAAGATCCCACATGCCATGGAGCAGCTGCACCAGTATGTCCAATTAAGAGCCAGCGCTCTGGAAAGCATGTGCCCAGAGCCGGTGCTCTACAAGGAGAGAGGCCACTGCAATGGGAGGCCCACAAAGGCCAAAGAATAAAGATGGATGAAAATAAATAGAAAACCAATAAAAAAAGAAAGACAAAAAACATACAGGACCTCCCTGGTGGTCCAGTGACTAAGACTCTAAGCTCCCAATGCAGGGGCCCAGGTTTGATCCTTGGTCAGGGAACTAGGACTCACGAAGGATCTAGCCACAACTCAAAGATCCCACATGCCTAAAAGAGCCAGAGTGCCGCAACTCAGACCCGGAACAGCCAAATCAATAAATATGTTTAGATTGAAAACAAATAAAACACTATTCAAAGTAAATAAACTTTTATTGAAGCCTTTATGTACCAGACATCGACCACACCGAGACATAAGGCCTAGGCCCTGCCCTTGAGGAGCTCACAGTCTAGAAAAGAAGACAAAGAAGATGCCAAAAAAAAAAAAGGTTTCCACAAAGATGGAGGGGGGAGCAGAGCCGTGAGCCCTGCCTCTCCTATTCCAGATTGGCTCTGAGAAAGCGAACAGAGAGCTGGCCATGGTCTCTCCCATCTTCCCTGGGACAGCTCTGACTTCGCTGTCCTGAGCACCAGGGGGACACCAGGGAGGGACAAAGGTGAGGGGGATACCGTTGCTGACCTCAAAAAGCTAGAAAATCCCAGCAGGATATATATACAAACGGTAATTTTTTGTCCCAAAGCCGCAAACCTGTGCAGCAAAAAGCTGGGGAGAATAGGGGCTGGGCCAGCCCAGCCAGGGGTGGGAAAAGGAGTAATGGGAAGGGAAGTGTACCCAGGGCCCAGAAAGCAGGGCAAGAGGTGGATAAGCTCATAGCAGGGCACCAGCAGCCACCGTCAACAGAAGAGCCACCCACCCCGCCCAAGGAGCCGCACAGCCTTTACTAGGGGTCACATCTTCTACAGGGTACTGCCCCATATTTCTACGGTCCTGGTGGCCACTAGCACCTCCAGCCAAGTAAGACTCCTCTTTGAGGGAGGAGTCAGATTCCACCTCTTGTGGAGAAGTCTTGTTTGGGCCTGGAGTGATGGCTTTAGTGGTGGAGGTGGTGGTGGTGGGGACTGGGGCGGCTTTGGTGGCGGATGGCACTGAGTTGGAAGTACTGACAGACTTGTTTGGGGCCAGAGTGGTGGATGGGGGCAGGGGCAGCCGGACGAGGGGAGGGAATCGAGTCGAGAAATAGGTCTTGTTGCGGAGGTCCCAGTTACAGCGGGACCCCTGGCAGCAGGAGCCGCTGAGCGTGAACCCTGGGCCTGTCGCTGCATCCCGGGTGCAGAGCTCATCTCGAACGCAGCCCCGGACAGGCAAGGACACGGTCACATTTGCTGCAGGAGGGAGACACACGTATGTCCGTGGTAGAACGGAGCGGATAGGCACAGCCAGAACGAAACTTAGGGCCAATACAAGATCAAGAACACCCAAAACAGAGGACAGAAGGGCTCTGCATCCATTAACCCCAGAGTCTCAAATTGAGCCCCACTATGAGAAACACTGTCCCATTGTCTTTGGCACATGATAGACCACATTTTCCATAGGGCTTTTAAGAGGAAAAAATGTGTAGGATGGACTACAAATCCCACAATCCCTTGGAAGAAAGGTTTGAACTAAGACACAACACCTCTCACACGACAAAAGAGCACAAGAGCCCCCTCTCCCCGCCGCACACTCCACTCTCACCAAAATTCAGTCTTAGAGTCAGAACTACATCTCCCATAATACACCTCGCAGTGGATGGGACTTGAAGAACTCCCATGGTTCCCTGAGGCAGAGGCCTGGCGGCTGAACTACATCTCTCCTAATAAAAGATGTAGTATTTTAAGATGTAGTCCTTAAAACTCACTACTCCTTGAGTTTTCCCCAGATTGCCTGGGCAGAACCTTGGAGACTTAAACACATGTCCCATTGCACCTGGCAGCTCATAGCAGGGCACCAGCAGCCACCGTCAACAGAAGAGCCACCCACCCCGCCCAAGGAGCCGCACAGCCTTTACTAGGGGTCCCCATATTTCTACGGTCCTGGTGGCCACTAGCACCTCCAGCCAAGTAAGACTCCTCTTTGAGGGAGGAGTCAGATTCCACCTCTTGTGGAGAAGTCTTGTTTGGGCCTGGAGTGATGGCTTTAGTGGTGGAGGTGGTGGTGGTGGGGACTGGGGCGGCTTTGGTGGCGGATGGCACTGAGTTGGAAGTACTGACAGACTTGTTTGGGGCCAGAGTGGTGGATGGGGGCAGGGGCAGCCGGACGAGGGAGGGAATCGAGTCGAGAAATAGGTCTTGTTGCGGAGGTCCCAGTTACAGCGGGACCCCTGGCAGCAGGAGCCGCTGAGCGTGAACCCTGGGCCTGTCGCTGCATCCCGGGTGCAGAGCTCATCTCGAACGCAGCCCCGGACAGGCAAGGACACGGTCACATTTGCTGCAGGAGGGAGACACACGTATGTCCGTGGTAGAACGGAGCGGATAGGCACAGCCAGAACGAAACTTAGGGCCAATACAAGATCAAGAACACCCAAAACAGAGGACAGAAGGGCTCTGCATCCATTAACCCCAGAGTCTCAAATTGAGCCCCACTATGAGAAACACTGTCCCATTGTCTTTGGCACATGATAGACCACATTTTCCATAGGGCTGTTAAGAGGAACAAATGTGTAGGATGGACTACAAATCCCACAATCCCTTGGAAGAAAGGTTTGAACTAAGACACAACACCTCTCACACGACAAAAGAGCACAAGAGCCCCCTCTCCCCGCCGCACACTCCACTCTCACCAAAATTCAGTCTTAGAGTCAGAACTACATCTCCCATAATACACCTCGCAGTGGATGGGACTTGAAGAACTCCCATGGTTCCCTGAGGCAGAGGCCTGGCGGCTGAACTACATCTCTCCTAATAAAAGATGTAGTATTTTAAGATGTAGTCCTTAAAACTCACTACTCCTTGAGTTTTCCCCAGATTGCCTGGGCAGAACCTTGGAGACTTAAACACATGTCCCATTGCACCTGGCAGGCCTCTGTGGAAATATATTTTCTCCCAAACTCTAGGACAAAAGCACTCCTATTCCCGTGCTATCCTGGGAAGAGGACTGCCATTTCTCATGCGGCTCTAGGACAAGACACCCACTTAGGCCTAGTTTCCAGAATGCGCGGGGATGCCCTTTGGGTAAAGGGCCACTACGTATCACCACCCATGAGGTCTCAGAAAGGCTACCACAACCCGTGCAGTCCCGGCGCTTCGGAGCTCCGCTCACCTGCCGTCAAGGTGACGTTGCCGTCGAAACATCCCTCGTAGAAGTGGTCGCTGGCGTTGTAGCAGCTCACGACGGGCGGCGCTCTGCCCTGGCACTCCTTGCGGCTCAGCCCCACGCAGCTGTAGCACTCGACGCCATTGGGCTGGTAGGCACTCTCATTGCCTGCAAGGGGCGCGGGGAGGAAGGAAGGGGCCGAGGGGATTCAGGAAGCGCTGCCCTACTCGGCGTTCCTCGAGTCCACGTCTCCATGTGTCCACAGACACTCAGCTCAGGCTCTAACCCCGCCCCAGGGCGTGGTCCCGCCCCCAGCCCTTGCGGAGTTTTCCCCACCCCCAGCCGCTCGGCCCCGCCCCCAGCCGCTCTGCCCAGCTGTGGCTCCGCCCCTGGGCCTACGACTCCGCCCCCACCGACCTGCAGGGTTGAGCCCTCGCGAAGTGAGGTTGAGCTTCGCATTGCAGCGGTCCTGGGCGCACTGCTGAAGCTGGATGAAGGCCAGAATCCCGTGAAGGTCCAGTCCGCGGTCATTCTTGCCGGGGAGTCCCGAACCGCAGCCCCTCACTGCCACCGAGAATTGCCCATGGACTGCGAAGAGGGGTAGGGCGGGCTCAGAGGGGCGGGGTTTCTGGGCGAGGCCTCGAATAGACCGGCCCCGGGAGCTAGACAGACCAGGGTGGGAGCAGGGGAGGGCCTCAGAATGAGCAGATAAGAGGGGAAAGAACAACAGACCTGAAAGATCTGAGCATGAAGGGACAGAGAAGCTGGAACATACTGGACACGGTCGATGGGAGCAGGGGGTGAGGTACGAGTGACGCTAAGAAGGGGCACGACCAGAAAGAGTCGGACTCGCAGAAAGCAACATCAGAAAGAACCGAGACTGACAAAAAAGACGCAGAATCAGAGACAAATGGGGCCTCCTAGGACCTGTGGCCTCAGACGAGGGCGGATCAGAGGGTCCCTCAGCCTCGGAACCCTAAAAGAAGACCTCTGGAGGGGTCTCCATCACTAAGGGCCTCATTGGATGGGGGAGGCTGCGTGGAGGTAGAAAGAATTCTGACAGGGACAGAAAGAGATAGGGAGATCTCCGTGGTACAGGGGAAATCTCATAGGGTGCGGTCCCAGATCTGGGTTCTCCCAGGTCACCTCACCCGTTCGCAACTCTCAGTCTTCACCCCTCTAATCCCTAAAGGCGTGGTTGTATTGAAGGGCTCAGGCCCTTTCTGCCTGAAAGGGATCAGAAGGATGGGGAATGAGTTCAAGGGGGTGTGGCCAAAGTCAGAAGGGCGGGACTATAAGGAGGCGGGGCCCGGTGGAGGCGCTGGAAGAGGGCACGCAAGGACCAGGAGGTCCCACTCACTAGTCTCCACGGCCCCCACAGCCTCTGTGCAGACTTCCACGCCTGGTGCGCACTTGACCGTCTTCATCTTCTGCGGAGAGCATCCGTCATCCGCGTTCTGCACGCAGCTGTAACACTCCAGGGCCTGCGCTCCTGGGGATGCAGAGGCAGGTAGATTCTGAGCAATCTCTTCTGAAGTCTCCTCACTAAAGAGGAAATAGTTCTCCTCACTGCTTCTGCCCCTGTGCAACTGCACCGCACATCCCCTTTCCCAGGACAGGGATAAGGAAATGCATGCGTGGGTGACTAAATCGCTTCGGTCGTGTCTGACTCTTTGCGACTTTGTGGATTGTATCCTGCTAGGCTTTTCTGTCCAAAGGATTCTCCAGGCAAGAATACTGGAATGGGTTGCCATGCCCTCCTTAGGGATAAGGAAAACCTCCTCGCCACAGATCTGAGAGCAAGAGATACTCGGAGTCCCTTTCAAGCCTACAATCAGAGCATCTTTTCCACAGCCCCTTATTCCCAAGGTGGGGGCATCCCTGCCGTTGATGGGGCGGGGGTAGGGGGGGCTCCTTCCTTCAGTTCTCCACTTAGGATGGGAGACTTTACCTACTGTCAAGTCACTCGGTGAGAGAGCCCTTCCCACACATACCCCACCACCACCCTACGTCCACTCTGGATGGAAGAAACTCTCCCACAGTCCCCTCTGCCCAGGGTAGCGAATCCTTTCCATGGCAGCCCCCTTCCCGGACCGAGGCAGGTGATCTTTCCAGAATCCCTCTGCTCCAGATGGGAAGAATTTTGCCCACAACACCCTCTGTTCAGGACGCGAGATTCTTCCCACAGGCTTCTCCAATAAGGGGGAGGGAGACTCTCTTCCCTAGAGCTCCTACTTTACTCCCCCCATCCCTACCCCTTCCAGCAACAGACTCACCTGGAAGCAGCAGCGGCAGCAGCAGCAGCCAGCCCGTAGTCCAGATTACTGCCAGGGAGCCTGCTTTCCTGGCGGGGTCCATGATTCCGTCCTGCTCTCTCTGCTTCCCCCTAGGTGTGCCGCCTCCTAACCCAGGCCCTCTTACCTGAGCCCAGGATGAGTAACCTCCCCCCAGGCAACCTTGGCCTTGCCCAACCGGGCCAAATCAGCGTCCGCTGTGGGGCGTGACACCCACCCCTGGGTGCGTCGTCACCCACAGCTGCCAAAGGAGGGAAAGGGCGGGAGTCAAGTTTGTGTTCCCAGGAGAAAGTCTCTATGTTTCTCGGGGAGGGGGAGGAGGGAGGAGAGAACTGAGGTTCACAGGGAGGGTCTACACAAGTGTTCAGCACCCAGGATATTGAATGAATGCGGGCTTGGGGTCGGGTGATGCTGGAGACTAAACAACCAATGTCTGTCCTCATAGAGCTCACAGTCTGACAGGGGAGATAGATATGAATCAAATAATCATCCGAATGGTTATTTCCAGCCAAGACAACGAAGGAAGACGTGTACAGAGCTCAAAGGAGGTGCGGAGTCTAGACGTGGGGGGCTGGTCAATGACGGTCCCTGAGGATATAAATCACCTGAGGATCTTAAAGACCTGGAGGTGTAGACAGTGAGGCAGGTCAGGATGGGGGCAGAGCACACTTTCCACAGCCCCTTATTCCCAAGGTGGGGCATCCTGCCGTTGATGGGGCGGGGGTAGGGGGCTCCTTCCTTCAGTTCTCCACTTAGGATGGGAGACTTTACCTACTGTCAAGTCACTCGGTGAGAGAGCCCTTCCCACACATACCCCACCACCACCCTACGTCCACTCTGGATGGAAGAAACTCTCCCACAGTCCCCTCTGCCCAGGGTAGCGAATCCTTTCCATGGCAGCCCCCTTCCCGGACCGAGGCAGGTGATCTTTCCAGAATCCCTCTGCTCCAGATGGGAAGAATTTTGCCCACAACACCCTCTGTTCAGGACGCGAGATTCTTCCCACAGGCTTCTCCAATAAGGGGGAGGGAGACTCTCTTCCCTAGAGCTCCTACTTTACTCCCCCCATCCCTACCCCTTCCAGCAACAGACTCACCTGGAAGCAGCGGCAGCAGCAGCAGCCAGCCCGTAGTCCAGATTACTGCCAGGGAGCCTGCTTTCCTGGCGGGGTCCATGATTCCGTCCTGCTCTCTCTGCTTCCCCCTAGGTGTGCCGCCTCCTAACCCAGGCCCTCTTACCTGAGCCCAGGATGAGTAACCTCCCCCCAGGCAACCTTGGCCTTGCCCAACCGGGCCAAATCAGCGTCCGCTGTGGGGCGTGACACCCACCCCTGGGTGCGTCGTCACCCACAGCTGCCAAAGGAGGGAAAGGGCGGGAGTCAAGTTTGTGTTCCCAGGAGAAAGTCTCTATGTTTCTCGGGGAGGGGGAGGAGGGAGGAGAGAACTGAGGTTCACAGGGAGGGTCTACACAAGTGTTCAGCACCCAGGATATTGAATGAATGCGGGCTTGGGGTCGGGTGATGCTGGAGACTAAACAACCAATGTCTGTCCTCATAGAGCTCACAGTCTGACAGGGGAGATAGATATGAATCAAATAATCATCCGAATGGTTATTTCCAGCCAAGACAACGAAGGAAGACGTGTACAGAGCTCAAAGGAGGTGCGGAGTCTAGACGTGGGGGGCTGGTCAATGACGGTCCCTGAGGATATAAATCACCTGAGGATCTTAAAGACCTGGAGGTGTAGACAGTGAGGCAGGTCAGGATGGGGGCAGAGCACACTGGAAAGCAAAAGAGCCGCAGGTGCAAAGCCCTCAGTGAGGTGCAGCATAGACCATTCACACACAGAGAGGGGAGCCGGGTACCTGGATCTCAGAAGGCGAGGAGCGTGAGGAGAACACAGACACAGGAGCCAGGCAGGGGTCAGACCCTTCTGGCATGCCAGGCTCCACAGAGAGATTTGAATTAAATCTGAGAAAGATAGAGAATGCTTCAGGAGCGTAGGATCTAAATCAGCTGCAGACACGATCAGATTTGGTTTTTGATCTGTCCATCTAGCACATGATGCAAAAACTTCTCAAGAAATGAATTCACAAATCCCAGGGGATTACCCAACAATGAAAATGGGCCAACTACTGGCCTGGGCAGCAACGTGAAAACGTCATGTTGAGCTCAAAAAAAACTTAAAAAAGTAAAAGACACCACATGACTCCATTTCTATGACGTTCTAGAACAGGCAAAGCTAATCAGTGGTATAGGAATCCGAACAGGGGTTACTTTGGGAAAGGTATTGCCCCAAAAGAGTAATAGTAAGATGCCTCTACTGTGTCTGTCCGTGTGGTGGTTACAGGTATAGACACAAATATGGAAAGAATCACCAAACTGTACACTGTATATTTATGCACTTTACTGTATGTACACTATTGTTACAGGAAGAAAGGGCGAGGAGCTTTCCTGGTGCCTCTCCCTGAGATAGGGACCACCTACCCCAGGTGGGCCAGTGGTTAAGGCTCTGCCTTCCAACGCAGGAGGTTCGGGTTCTATCCCTGATTGGGAAGCTAAGATCTACATGCCTCATGGCCAAAAGAAAAAAAAGAACAAAACATAAAATAGAAACAATATTGTAACAAATTCAATAAAGACTTTCAAATGGTCCACATTAAAAAATTTTTTTTTTTTAAACTTCAGGGCTTCCCTGGTGGTTCAGTGGTTAAAGAGTCTGCTTTGCAGTGCAGGGGGCACCGGTTCAATCCCTGGCCCACAAAGATCCCACATGCTGTGGAGCAACTGGACAAATTATGAGCCAGCGCTCGCCCAGAGACGGTGCTCTGCAAGAGAGAGGCCACTGCAATGGGAGGCCCACACAGGCCAAAGAATAAAAGGTGGATGAAAATAAATATAAATAAAAGCTGCGTGATGAGGGAAAGAAAAAAAAAATTCCATTAAAAAAAAAGTGGGGAGGAAAGGGGGTGGAGTGCCGCTGCAGCCTCAGTAAAAATGGAAAAGACTACAGATGGGGTGAAAGAAAGAGGCCTGGAGACCAGGGAGGAGGCAGGGCAGTCTCCCAGGTAAGAAAGAGAGCAGCAACCCTGACGGCTGGGTGTTGGAGGCCCGAGTGCCCCGTTCCACCCCTGCACCACCCAGATGGGGCCACACTGTGCCCGTGATGAAGTGAGGCACAATCAGGACCACTGCCTTCCACGTCTGAACCCAGAAACAAACAAGAACGCTGTGCAAACCACAAAATGACTAAACATCCCTGTATATAAACTAATATAAATGACTGTGTATATTTTATATTATTTATATTCTATGAGTATTGAAAACCACAGCTTTAACTTGCTTTGTTTCTCCTGACTCATAGATGAGATTTACCTGCAGTAGGAAAAATAGCGGCTGTATTCATAAAGATTTTATCTGTTCCCCGGACCCTATGAGGAAACCCCACCCCCCGACACTCTCGCCAACAATGACGAGCACCTCTATCACCTAGGCTGGGTCACTTGGCATCATGCTGCAGCTCAGAGAGAGAAAGTGAGTGATTATGAAGTCATTCTGCACTGCCCCCTGCCTCCCTGCCTCCCAGCCTTGGAATCCCAGGCCCCTGCTTATGTTTTGCTATGTGACCCTACCTAAGTGTCGTCACCTCTCTGAGTGTCTGAGGTATCTTATAATAAAAGAAGTGGGGTGTGAGGCAGTGGACAAAGTATCAAGTTTGGAGTCAGACATACTGAAATATTACCCCTGCCTCTGCTATCCTATTTCTGTGTGACCTCCAGTCACACCATCTCCCTCTCTGAACTTCAGCTGCCTCCTTTACGAAATGGGTCTGAACCCCCCCATCTGCTAAGGGAATGGAGTGAGGCAAGGTAACAATGCTATTATTATTGTGCACTCAGAAGCAGGAGGCCCTGCAGCCCCAGCTGCGTGGGAGAGTTTCAGGGAGGAACCCCAACTGGCCAGACCAGAAGAGCTGGCGTCTTGGGAGGGAGTGGGACCAGGGTGGGGAGTCTCCTCCTGCTCAGGCCTGTCCGCATCCTGGGTGCTGACATCCCACCCCCTCCGCACGCACAGAAAACCTGGCCCAGGACCAGAGAGCAGAGAGAAGTTTAAATGCAGGGTCTGTACTGGCACCTACTCTGAGACTCTCCCAGCTCCACTCCACAGAGGTCAGTGCAAAGAGCGTTAGAATCTGTTCCCCAGAGAGATGAATAGAAGGGTCAGGGCGGAGGTACCAGGTCCCCAGCCCCGGAGGTCATGCCAGGGCCTCAGACCAGCCTGGGGCAATCTCCACTAAGGGTTTACTGTCCCTGGGAAGGGCAGGCTCTGAGCCCAGGGATGTTCCCAGCCTCCCTCAGACCCATTCCCTCTGGGACAGGTCAGAGAAGGGGTGGAGTCAGGGCCAGGGCCGGCTACATAATTTTCAGGGCTCTGTGCAAAATGAACGTCTAGAGACCTGGTTCAAAGGGCAGGAAAGAGTGTCATGAAAAGTACTAAAGTAAAAATGCTCAGGACTTCCCTGGCCGTCCAGGTGTTAAGACCCTGCTTCTACTGCAAGGTGCGTCATGGATTCTATCCCTGGTCTGGGGACTAAGATCCTGGATGTCGCATCGGGTGGCCAAAAAAACAAAAAACCTACTCTCTTCCTTTCTTCCTCCATCTCTCTCAGTCCTACATGCTGTCTAAGGTCATGTTTCCTTGCCCACAGGGATACTCACGAGGCGAACACAGACCCTCACAGGTGTCTAGCCACGCTGCCCCACACCTAATGTGTCCTGGTTGCCGGGTTCCCCTTCTACCAGCTTCCCGCGGCCATGCCCCACCCGAGATACCGGGAGGTACAAGTGCTTGACTCTCCCATGGGTTCCTGGGCCTCTGCCAGGTCTGAAGGATGGCCGAGGTCACAGGGCAGGGGTGCAAGGCCTACAGGACCTATCCCCCGTCCCCATCTGCTAAGGGAATGGAGTGAGGCAAGGTAACAATGCTATTATTATTGTGCACTCAGAAGCAGGAGGCCCTGCAGCCCCAGCTGCGTGGGAGAGTTTCAGGGAGGAACCCCAACTGGCCAGACCAGAAGAGCTGGCGTCTTGGGAGGGAGTGGGACCAGGGTGGGGAGTCTCCTCCTGCTCAGGCCTGTCCGCATCCTGGGTGCTGACATCCCACCCCCTCCGCACGCACAGAAAACCTGGCCCAGGACCAGAGAGCAGAGAGAAGTTTAAATGCAGGGTCTGTACTGGCACCTACTCTGAGACTCTCCCAGCTCCACTCCACAGAGGTCAGTGCAAAGAGCGTTAGAATCTGTTCCCCAGAGAGATGAATAGAAGGGTCAGGGCGGAGGTACCAGGTCCCCAGCCCCGGAGGTCATGCCAGGGCCTCAGACCAGCCTGGGGCAATCTCCACTAAGGGTTTACTGTCCCCTGGGGAAGGGCAGGCTCTGAGCCCAGGGATGTTCCCAGCCTCCCTCAGACCCATTCCCTCTGGGACAGGTCAGAGAAGGGGTGGAGTCAGGGCCAGGGCCGGCTACATAATTTTCAGGGCTCTGTGCAAAATGAACGTCTAGAGACCTGGTTCAAAGGGCAGGAAAGAGTGTCATGAAAAGTACTAAAGTAAAAATGCTCAGGACTTCCCTGGCCGTCCAGGTGTTAAGACCCTGCTTCTACTGCAAGGTGCGTCATGGATTCTATCCCTGGTCTGGGGACTAAGATCCTGGATGTCGCATCGGGTGGCCAAAAAAACAAAAAACCTACTCTCTTCCTTTCTTCCTCCATCTCTCTCAGTCCTACATGCTGTCTAAGGTCATGTTTCCTTGCCCACAGGGATACTCACGAGGCGAACACAGACCCTCACAGGTGTCTAGCCACGCTGCCCCACACCTAATGTGTCCTGGTTGCCGGGTTCCCCTTCTACCAGCTTCCCGCGGCCATGCCCCACCCGAGATACCGGGAGGTACAAGTGCTTGACTCTCCCATGGGTTCCTGGGCCTCTGCCAGGTCTGAAGGATGGCCGAGGTCACAGGGCAGGGGTGCGAAGGCCTACAGGACCTATCCTAGGGAGGTGGAGCCAAGGCCCCAGTCCCACCAGCTCAAGCTCCACATCTCGTCAGACTTCTCTTCTGAAATACAAATTCAACATCAAAATTAAGAACTTCCAGATGGCTCTTGCAGATGATTAAAGCCAAGAGGGCTCTCTGGACATGGGAATCTATCAACTCCAGGAGTTGTGAAGCTGGCCCCAGTCAGGAAACCTGGTTTGCAGAGGGGCCGAGGAATGAAATGATCCAAGAATCCAAATCTCTCACACCTGGAGGGAGAAGCCAAGGAACAGCTGGGGTCCCCCAAGGGCCTGGGGATTGGGTTGTTTGTGTTCTGGGGCTTCAGGAGCACAATTGGATCCCTAAGGAATCCTGGGACAGGACATTCAGGACCTGAGGCAATGGAAACCAGTTTGCACTGATGAATATCTAGTTCCAGAGAAGTCTAAGGCAGGAAAGAACCTGTCCACACAGGGACTGACTAGAGGGGTCAGGGCTGTCGTTGGGGAGCCCAAGGGACTGCAGAAGTCCACCAGGGATCAAGGAGAGCTTCCTGAAGGAGGGGACACCTTGTTGTTGTTGTCTGACTTTTGCAACCCCATGGACTGTGGCACATCAGGCTTCCCTGTCCTTCACCATCTCCCGGATTTTGCTCAAACTCATGTCCATTGAGTTGGTGATGCCATCCAACCATCTCGTCCTCTGTCACCCCTTTCTCCTGCCCTCAGTCTTGCCCAGCATCAGGGTCTTCTCCTAGACAATACCTTGAGTGAGACGGAATGGATGAAAGGTTTTGTCTTCACCACTGACTCATTCTCAGCATCTTTCTCGTCAATGCATTCAACCCTCAGACATTTCCTCAACCTAGTTTGCATACAGGCCCTTTGTTGTGTACCAAGGACTCAGCAGTGATAGAAACAGTCTAAATTCTGCCTCCTGGGGCTCCCGCCCAGCACCGGAAACACACTCATCAGCACGGATGACCCAGAGTAGTCAAGGCTCTGATGGGGAAGGTGCAGGCAGCATGATCAGGGCTGGGCTGGGAAGCCTGGAGGAAATATCTGACTCAGAAGAATCAGGGAAGGCTTCCTGGAGGAGGAACCATCTGAGCTATGATCTAAATGCTGAGGAGCAGAGTGAAGTGGGGAAAAGTGACTTAGCAAACAGATCATTGGGTACATTACATACCAAGACTGAGAGGTGAAAGGATAGTATTTTGTTTCCCTTTCATGGAATGAAATGTGCCTACTGGTTCTGGGGACACGGCCATGATCAGGATAGCCCTGGCTCTGCCTTCATGGAGCTCCCAGTCCATCAGAACATAGATCCATCACCAATTATAATCTGGGACGTTTAGGAATGGACTGTGCATGTCTGCAGGCTAAGTTGCTTCAGTCGAGTCCGACTGCGACCCAATGGGGTGTAGCCCAAGCAAGTTCAAATGAAGGTAAGTAGGGAAGTTTTTGATCCAGATGGGGAAGTCAGGAAGGGCTTCTTGTAGGAGGGGACATTCTAATTAAGATGCTAAGAACAAAGAGCTAGCTGGTTAAGGGAAGGGCAAAGGGAATAACATGTGCCTAGGCCTGGAAGGTAAGAGCCTAGGAGTTCCTGGAAATAGCCAATTGACCAGTCAGGTCTAAAACGATGGAAGCAGGCAGACCCACAAACTGAAAAAAACAAAATTGCTACAGATCTCCCTACAACCGTCCCCCTCCCCACACACCTCCCTTCACCCTTGGGGTGGAAGACTTCCATTCCTAAAGTGTAGAACTGGTTGAGGGATGCTTGGTTCTCCCAGGTATCCACAACTCAAGATGCCTTGTCTAGGGGTCGAGAGGTCCCGTACGTCTGTGCTGGGAATCTTGGTAGTAAACTGATTTTCCTCCACGTTTAATTCGGTATCACAGGACCAACAATAAATAGCTCCTTCCCGCCCCGGCAATCTTCCTCCCGCCTGGGGCAAAGCCGCGGGGCTGCCTTCCCGTCCGGAGAAGGCACCTGCAGCCCAGAAAGTCGCGGCTCAGACCAGCCGAGACACCAAACCCACAAAAGTTCCCGGAGAGTTCCCAAAGCGCCGGCCCAGGCTCTGATGGGGAAGGTGCAGGCAGCATGATCAGGGCTGGGCTGGGAAGCCTGGAGGAAATATCTGACTCAGAAGAATCAGGGAAGGCTTCCTGGAGGAGGAACCATCTGAGCTATGATCTAAATGCTGAGGAGCAGAGTGAAGTGGGGAAAAGTGACTTAGCAAACAGATCATTGGGTACATTACATACCAAGACTGAGAGGTGAAAGGATAGTATTTTGTTTCCCTTTCATGGAATGAAATGTGCCTACTGGTTCTGGGGACACGGCCATGATCAGGATAGCCCTGGCTCTGCCTTCATGGAGCTCCCAGTCCATCAGAACATAGATCCATCACCAATTATAATCTGGGACGTTTAGGAATGGACTGTGCATGTCTGCAGGCTAAGTTGCTTCAGTCGAGTCCGACTGCGACCCAATGGGGTGTAGCCCAAGCAAGTTCAAATGAAGGTAAGTAGGGAAGTTTTTGATCCAGATGGGGAAGTCAGGAAGGGCTTCTTGTAGGAGGGGACATTCTAATTAAGATGCTAAGAACAAAGAGCTAGCTGGTTAAGGGAAGGGCAAAGGGAATAACATGTGCCTAGGCCTGGAAGGTAAGAGCCTAGGAGTTCCTGGAAATAGCCAATTGACCAGTCAGGTCTAAAACGATGGAAGCAGGCAGACCCACAAACTGAAAAAAACAAAATTGCTACAGATCTCCCTACAACCGTCCCCCTCCCCACACACCTCCCTTCACCCTTGGGGTGGAAGACTTCCATTCCTAAAGTGTAGAACTGGTTGAGGGATGCTTGGTTCTCCCAGGTATCCACAACTCAAGATGCCTTGTCTAGGGGTCGAGAGGTCCCGTACGTCTGTGCTGGGAATCTTGGTAGTAAACTGATTTTCCTCCACGTTTAATTCGGTATCACAGGACCAACAATAAATAGCTCCTTCCCGCCCCGGCAATCTTCCTCCCGCCTGGGGCAAAGCCCGCGGGGCTGCCTTCCCGTCCGGAGAAGGCACCTGCAGCCCAGAAAGTCGCGGCTCAGACCAGCCGAGACACCAAACCCACAAAAGTTCCCGGAGAGTTCCCAAAGCGCCGGCCCAGGTTTCCCGGCAGCGGGCGTGGCTTCGCGGCAGGGCTGCGGGGCGGAGCCTCGCTGGGACGTCCCCCAAGAGGGTGTGGTCGATCAATCAGGGGGCGTGGTTCTCGTCAGCCGCTGTCACAATGACGTCCATCCAAATACGCATGGCCTCTGGGCTGGGAGCCACCATGTAGAAAAGGCGTTCGTAAGTTTTGACACAGAACGTTAGGCGAGAGTTTGGGCTCTGGAATAAGTAGCGGAGTGGAGGAGGTTAAAAGAACAAATGTGACTCCACCCTACTTCGAATTCCCAGCATTGCTATTTACAGATTGTGTAGAGTTGGGCAAGTCATTAAACTTCCTGAATGTATCAGGATCTGTCCTCTTAAATGATGCCACCTACCTCTTTGGGTTATGAGAATTAAATGAATTAACACAGGAAGGCTCTGAGAATTATGGGAGCAAGAGGAATTTAAAAGAAGGACCCACATCCCAATGCCCCAGCCCTACCTTCTCCTACATTAGAAATTGTTGTTGTTTAGTCCCTAAGTTGGTTCTGACTCTTTTGTGACCCCACAGACTGTAGCCCACCGGGCTCCTCTGTGTATGGGATTTCCCAGGCAAGAATACTGGAGTGGATTGCCATTTCCCCCTCCAGGGCATCTTCCACACCCAAGAATCAAACCTGTGTCTCCTGCATTACAGGCAGATTCTTTGCCACTAAGCCACCTGGAAAGCCCATCTATTAGAAATACAGACATTCAAATTTCCCTCCCCCCAAATCTAGGTCCCCCTGGCTTATAACTGGGAAAAATTTAATGTCTAAAACCTGTTTATGGCTAACCCCGAATTAAGTAAACCTTTTATATCCATTGTAGTTGTTATTTTTTAGTCACTAAGTTGTATACGACTCTTGTGGCCAACATCTGTTTTTAAACTCACATCTAGAGAAAAGAGATGAAGAGCGCCCATTTTGCAGGTGAGAACAATAAAGCTGGAGAATGGAAGTCGTTTTCCTGATGTCCCACAGCTGGGATTTCAACCTAAGCTCTAAAACCACGGGGGAACCCAAAACGCCAGCCAGAGACACCAAACCCACAAAAGTTCCCGGAGAGTTCCCAAAGCGCCGGCCCAGGTTTCCCGGCAGCGGGCGTGGCTTCGCAGGGCTGCGGGGCGGAGCCTCGCTGGGACGTCCCCAAGAGGGTGTGGTCGATCAATCAGGGGGCGTGGTTCTCGTCAGCCGCTGTCACAATGACGTCCATCCAAATACGCATGGCCTCTGGGCTGGGAGCCACCATGTAGAAAAGGCGTTCGTAAGTTTTGACACAGAACGTTAGGCGAGAGTTTGGGCTCTGGAATAAGTAGCGGAGTGGAGGAGGTTAAAAGAACAAATGTGACTCCACCCTACTTCGAATTCCCAGCATTGCTATTTACAGATTGTGTAGAGTTGGGCAAGTCATTAAACTTCCTGAATGTATCAGGATCTGTCCTCTTAAATGATGCCACCTACCTCTTTGGGTTATGAGAATTAAATGAATTAACACAGGAAGGCTCTGAGAATTATGGGAGCAAGAGGAATTTAAAAGAAGGACCCACATCCCAATGCCCCAGCCCTACCTTCTCCTACATTAGAAATTGTTGTTGTTTAGTCCCTAAGTTGGTTCTGACTCTTTTGTGACCCCACAGACTGTAGCCCACCGGGCTCCTCTGTGTATGGGATTTCCCAGGCAAGAATACTGGAGTGGATTGCCATTTCCCCCTCCAGGGCATCTTCCACACCCAAGAATCAAACCTGTGTCTCCTGCATTACAGGCAGATTCTTTGCCACTAAGCCACCTGGAAAGCCCATCTATTAGAAATACAGACATTCAAATTTCCCTCCCCCCAAATCTAGGTCCCCCTGGCTTATAACTGGGAAAAATTTAATGTCTAAAACCTGTTTATGGCTAACCCCGAATTAAGTAAACCTTTTATATCCATTGTAGTTGTTATTTTTTAGTCACTAAGTTGTATACGACTCTTGTGGCCAACATCTGTTTTTAAACTCACATCTAGAGAAAAGAGATGAAGAGCGCCCATTTTGCAGGTGAGAACAATAAAGCTGGAGAATGGAAGTCGTTTTCCTGATGTCCCACAGCTGGGATTTCAACCTAAGCTCTAAAAACCACAGTTACTCTCTAGAGCTTTCTAAACATCGTATCAGTTTCTGGCTATGCCTTTTTATAAACATTCCAATTCCTGAATTCTCTGGGGAAAAAATCAATCTGATATGACACCATGCTGCCCATTCCCTTTGGGCAATTGTGAGCAGATGCTAAGAAATGACCCTTTCTCCTTTCGACGCTCGCAGGTGACCTCCGTCCTCACCTTGCCCAATCCAGTCATTCATTCTTGACTTGGCCTCTGAGTCTGCCAAATTTCTGCTCTCTAACTTTTGTTCCAAGAAAAATAACCGTGGCTGAGAGCCAGAGACTGAGCTCTTAATTTTGGGTCCCTGCAGTGAAATGACCTGTTTGGCTTTCTGTGCTGGAGGGAATACCCTGACAGTAGGGGCTGTGGGTGGCCTTTTCCCGGGGGTTAAGCTAAGACTTTTCTGGTTAGGATCCAACCAGGAGGGCAGGGCTGCACCAAGCAGGGGCTTCACCTTGAAGGCACAGCGTAAGTGGTCGTAGTAGACTTCCTCGATGGCCTGGAAGTAGATGACACCTTTGAGCTTAGTCTCTTCCTTGTCTGAGGGAGGGAAGTGAGGGAAAAAGGGGCAGTGAGAGGTGGGTTTGGCGGTGGGGGGGCGCTATGGGGGAAGGGAGTCACTGGGCCCAAGTCCAGAGACGGGATAGGATGAGGAGCAGGATGACAGAGTCCAGAGGTCCCTCAGGTGCTTTGGTTGGGCGGCGAGTGAAGGCTGACGGGGGACCAGATGGGAAGCTGGTGTGGTGACTGGACAAGACTGGAGAATGGGGTCTGGGGAGCTGGAATCCTGGGTGCCCAAGACCCTTGACCCTGGAGAAGGGCAGAGACTCAAGCAGAGGCTTAGAATCATTGATTGCCCTAGAGAGGAAGAAGGGCCTGGAACCCTCGATCTAGGGGCTGGGAGCTGATAAGGCTCCTCCCAGGAAAACCAGGACCTGGAGAGCCAGAATAGTACATAAGTGTTACCCATGTTACTGAGGAGGGCTGGATTACTAACAGGGGAAGGGGCTGGGTGTCCAGACTCATCGGCCTAAGAGAGAAAGGGCCTGGAGGTGGAGCTCCTAGGTCTCTGGGGTGAAGGTCTGGAGTGGTCTCTTTCAGTCTTGGAGGCCCAGGGGTGCAAGGTAGCCGGGCTTGGCTTACCCGCATAGTAGGCCAGGCGGCGGGCCTGGCGGTCAAAGCAGAACCATCGCTTCCTCCAGGTCTTGATACGGCCACCCATCTTCACCAGGGGTCCACGGCAGCAGCCCCCAGACACCCGTAAATGTGGGCAGTTTTCTGGATTGTGGCCCCAGCGCTCCAGGTGCTGCCGGAGATCCAAGACCCGAGGGCCAGGAGGGCTGGATGTAGGTGTGGGCGGGGCCTGGGGAGGGAAGAGACCCGGGCAAGTGATGTCATAGGGTCATATGAACTGCGAGCACATGGGGTCTGCAGCCTGGACTCGAAAGGGCAGTGGATCAGAGCAGCTCAAAGGTAAGGCCCAGCACAGCCTTTTAACACTGGCAATGATGATCAAGATCCTATTTCTGACAGCTCCTTCGATTGTCTGACACTGCCCAGGGCTTTATCAGCATCCATTCCTTGACTCCCCACGTCCACCTTGGGTCAAGGCTATGATAAGTCCCTTTCTTCAGATGAGCCCACTGAGGTACACAGAGAAATAATCCACCGGAGGTCACATAGAGCTTCTAAGTGGCCGAGCTGGGGTGCGAACCCAGATCTTCCTGGCCTTAGTTCGCCCCGGAACACCAGAGACCTGTTAGAGAAGCAATGAACCCTGGTGGGGTCTTCATCCACTGTCTCTGCAAACAGGGACCAGACAGCGAGTGAGTAAGACATGAGAGCACTGATCCTATTATTGCTGTTGTTGTTGACAGTATTCTTGTGGTGATGAAATTGTGGATTATTACCTGTGCTAAAAAGGGAAACACTTTATAATCTCTCTGCTCCCTCTTCTCCTCAGAAGGTATGCACATTATTGTCCCCATTTTACAGATGTGCAAATCAAGACTCAGAGAGGTTAAGTCACGAGGTCCGATAAAATGCAAATCCCCAGGCAGAGTTACTGCGGAGGGCTGGATTACTAACAGGGGAAGGGGCTGGGTGTCCAGACTCATCGGCCTAAGAGAGAAAGGGCCTGGAGGTGGAGCTCCTAGGTCTCTGGGGTGAAGGTCTGGAGTGGTCTCTTTCAGTCTTGGAGGCCCAGGGGTGCAAGGTAGCCGGGCTTGGCTTACCCGCATAGTAGGCCAGGCGGCGGGCCTGGCGGTCAAAGCAGAACCATCGCTTCCTCCAGGTCTTGATACGGCCACCCATCTTCACCAGGGGTCCACGGCAGCAGCCCCCAGACACCCGTAAATGTGGGCAGTTTTCTGGATTGTGGCCCCAGCGCTCCAGGTGCTGCCGGAGATCCAAGACCCGAGGGCCAGGAGGGCTGGATGTAGGTGTGGGCGGGGCCGGGGGAGGAAGAGACCCGGGCAAGTGATGTCATAGGGTCATATGAACTGCGAGCACATGGGGTCTGCAGCCTGGACTCGAAAGGGCAGTGGATCAGAGCAGCTCAAAGGTAAGGCCCAGCACAGCCTTTTAACACTGGCAATGATGATCAAGATCCTATTTCTGACAGCTCCTTCGATTGTCTGACACTGCCCAGGGCTTTATCAGCATCCATTCCTTGACTCCCCACGTCCACCTTGGGTCAAGGCTATGATAAGTCCCTTTCTTCAGATGAGCCCACTGAGGTACACAGAGAAATAATCCACCGGAGGTCACATAGAGCTTCTAAGTGGCCGAGCTGGGGTGCGAACCCAGATCTTCCTGGCCTTAGTTCGCCCCGGAACACCAGAGACCTGTTAGAGAAGCAATGAACCCTGGTGGGGTCTTCATCCACTGTCTCTGCAAACAGGGACCAGACAGCGAGTGAGTAAGACATGAGAGCACTGATCCTATTATTGCTGTTGTTGTTGACAGTATTCTTGTGGTGATGAAATTGTGGATTATTACCTGTGCTAAAAAGGGAAACACTTTATAATCTCTCTGCTCCCTCTTCTCCTCAGAAGGTATGCACATTATTGTCCCCATTTTACAGATGTGCAAATCAAGACTCAGAGAGGTTAAGTCACGAGGTCCGAGTCACAGCAGCCAGAGCTGACAAGCCAGGACTCCCCAGGCAGAGTGGTCCTCTCAGGAGGCAAAGCGGACCAGAAGGAAGTCAATCCAAGCGTCTACTGTTACAAGGTCCAGCCTGATCATACCTATTCTTCCCGAATGATCCCTGCAAAAAAAATGGCACGATCCCCATGGTCACACTGAGACCTCGGACTTCAGCATATAAGCAGACCCCCTAGGGATTTTGTTAGAATGCCGATTGGGATTCAGTCATTCCAGGTTGGGGGGCTGGGGGGATGAAGTTCAACGATGCTAATGCAGGTCCCTGGACCACACTTTGAGTATTAAGGACTGAAAACATTGAAAAAAGGCTAGAGGAAGACAGGATGACAAACAGAGATGAGACACACTGGATGGAGACGTGGAGGGGGAAGGGGCAGTGAGAAGAAAGGGAAGGGGGAGGAGCTGGGGATCACACAGAAGGGGAAGGGACGGTTAAAAGGGGACCCATTGGGTCATCTTGCCGAGTCTACACAATAACACTAAATGATCACCACGTATTGAAGGTCCCACTCTGTGGCCGGCACAGTGCCAAGTGATCACTTTACTGCCTCTCCAAAACAACCCATTATTGTCCCCATTCCACAGATGAGGAAACTGAGGCTTCTAGAGAGGAAGTGACTCATCAAGGTCACCCAGGTAGGATGTGGTGGAGCCAGGCCCCAATCAAGGGGAGCAGGGATGGGCTTAGAACTGGCAAGTCCCCCACTGCCCACCCATGTCACCTCCAGGGAAAGCCTGCCCCTCTCCGAGTCTCTGTCTCCCTCCACTGAAACTTGGCGCTTATCTTCCTCAAGGGGCTCTTTTATGGATGAGCTCACTGCTGTCAGGCTCCCTGACCTGGTGATTCCACTTTCAGACGAGAATCCCTGAGACACACTTGCTCACGGGCACAAGAAGGCAGACTGAGGTGCAAGGGGGTGGGCATGAGTGCTAAGTCACTTCAGTCGTGTCTAATTCTTTGCGACCCTATGAACTGTAGCCCGTCAGGCTCCTCTGTCCATGGGAATCTCCAGGCAAGAATATTGGAGCAGGTTGCCATGCCCTTCTCCAGAGAATCTTCCCAACCCGTGTCTCTAACATCTCCTGCATTGGCAAGTAGGCTGTTTACCACTAGTTCCACCTGGGAAATCCCAGGTGGTAGCAGTAGGGGACAATGCGGTCAGCAGGGGACTGGTTAATAAATGATGATGCTACGCAGCAGAAGCGTTTCATTTTTAATGAAGTAGAGCTTATGCCTGACCACCTGGAAGACTCCACCAGCCTTCCTGCTTTGTTTTATTCCTAGCTCTTACCAGCACCTGATAAGCTACTTGCTTTACTTATTGATGCTGTTTTCTGTCACCCTCCCCAGATAGATGCCCTGAGGGCAAGGATTGTCATTCTGCTGTAACCCAGGGCGGACCACACAGTGAATGCTCAGTCACTCAGTTGTGTCTGACTCCTCGGAAGCCCACGGACTGTAGCCCGCCAGGCTCCTCTGTCCATGGGATTCTCCAGGAAGTGGAGTGGGTTGTCATTTCTTTCTTCAGGGGATCTTCCTGACCCAGGGTCAAACCTGCAGAGTCCCAGAGTCTCCTGCATCTCCTGCACTGGCAGGCGAATTCTTTACCACTGACCTACCTTAGAGCCACCACTCAGTGGGCACTCGATACAATACCAAAATGAATTAGGAAAGGCTAATGGTTGAGGGAACCAATAACAGGGTGGGAACCATGTACTTTTTTAGGAGGATAATAAATTCCCCAAATGCAGTTTGATCAGTGTATGTGGAAGAGTTATCAACACAGATTTGAAAACTTCTCCATGACAGAAAACACTTGCGCCTCCCAGTGGGGAGACCTTCATTCTTCCCGATTCTAAAGTGTTTACCATAGAGACTTCCCTAGTGGTCCAGTCGTCGGGACTCTGCACTCCCTGTGAAGGAGGCATGGGCTCGATCCCTGGTCGGGGAACTAAGATCCCACATGGCCACACAGTGAGGCCAAAAAAACAATTAAATAAAATGTGCGACAAAAAAGTATTCATATGCTTAGTGTGAGTAGAAATAAAAGTTTAATGAGGGGTTTCCCTCATTAAAGCTCAGTGGTAAAGAGTTTGTCTGCCAATGCAGGAATCATGGGTTCGATTCCTGATCCAGGAAGATCCCACATGCTGCGGAGCAACTATGCCCGTGAGCCACAACTATGGAGACTGTGCTCTAGAGCCTCGGAGTCGCAACTGTGGAGCCTGTGTGCCCCAGAGCCCGAGTTCCACCACAAGAAAAGTTACCGTAACAAGAAGCCTGCTCACCTCAACTAGAGTAGCCCCCAATCCTTGCAACTAGAGAAAACACTATGGCAGCAGTGAAAACCCAGAACAGCCAAAAATAAATAAAATTAAAAAGTTTAAGAAAAAGTTTAATAGGGAGCTGTCAGCTAAATTCAGAGTATGAGAAATCCCACAGAATGAATGCCTTTTCCCTAAAATAAATGACTTTCAAAAAAAATAGCAGGGAGGGAGGACTCAATCTCATCTCAATGCCTCATGTGTGCTTTGTTTGGATCCAGGTTTGAATAATCAATTATCAAAACACATTTTGGAGACAATTAGGGAAATGTGAATACAGATCATATATAAGAATGTTGCAAATTAATTAACAATTTCATAAGTTATGACAGAGGAACTTCTGTTATGTTCATATATATATGTATATATAGAAGGTATAGAGTGAGATATGGAGAAAGTGATAGACTATCTGGAACTTGCTTTAAAATATTTCACTGCAGAGTGGGAAGCAGGTGGGAGCCTAGCACAACAAAGTCAGTAAGTAAAATAACATTCAATATTAATAATCACTAGAGCTGCAGGGAAGGCTTCCCTGGTGGCTCAGTGGTAAATGCAGCCAATGTACGAGACGTGGGTTCAAATCCTGGGTCAGGAAGATCCCCTGGAGAAGGAAATGGCAATCCACTCCAGTATTCTTGCCTGGAAAATGCCATGGAGCCCATGGAGTGGGCTACAGGGGGTCGCAAAGAGTCAGACACTACTGAGCCACTAAACAACAGAGCTGCATGGGGGCTTTCAATCTAGTTAACCTTTGAATAATATGCTTGAATACTTCTTAAGAAAAAGTTTTTTTTAAAGAATCAAATAAATAAAGCAAAATTTAAATACTGTTTAAAAGCTCCAACTTGCAGTCACCCTCAGGCTGCAAATGAGGGGTTTCCCTCATTAAAGCTCAGTGGTAAAGAGTTTGTCTGCCAATGCAGGAATCATGGGTTCGATTCCTGATCCAGGAAGATCCCACATGCTGCGGAGCAACTATGCCCGTGAGCCACAACTATGGAGACTGTGCTCTAGAGCCTCGGAGTCGCAACTGTGGAGCCTGTGTGCCCCAGAGCCCGAGTTCCACCACAAGAAAAGTTACCGTAACAAGAAGCCTGCTCACCTCAACTAGAGTAGCCCCCAATCCTTGCAACTAGAGAAAACACTATGGCAGCAGTGAAAACCCAGAACAGCCAAAAATAAATAAAATTAAAAAGTTTAAGAAAAAGTTTAATAGGGAGCTGTCAGCTAAATTCAGAGTATGAGAAATCCCACAGAATGAATGCCTTTTCCCTAAAATAAATGACTTTCAAAAAAAATAGCAGGGAGGGAGGACTCAATCTCATCTCAATGCCTCATGTGTGCTTTGTTTGGATCCAGGTTTGAATAATCAATTATCAAAACACATTTTGGAGACAATTAGGGAAATGTGAATACAGATCATATATAAGAATGTTGCAAATTAATTAACAATTTCATAAGTTATGACAGAGGAACTTCTGTTATGTTCATATATATATGTATATATAGAAGGTATAGAGTGAGATATGGAGAAAGTGATAGACTATCTGGAACTTGCTTTAAAATATTTCACTGCAGAGTGGGAAGCAGGTGGGAGCCTAGCACAACAAAGTCAGTAAGTAAAATAACATTCAATATTAATAATCACTAGAGCTGCAGGGAAGGCTTCCCTGGTGGCTCAGTGGTAAATGCAGCCAATGTACGAGACGTGGGTTCAAATCCTGGGTCAGGAAGATCCCCTGGAGAAGGAAATGGCAATCCACTCCAGTATTCTTGCCTGGAAAATGCCATGGAGCCCATGGAGTGGGCTACAGGGGGTCGCAAAGAGTCAGACACTACTGAGCCACTAAACAACAGAGCTGCATGGGGGCTTTCAATCTAGTTAACCTTTGAATAATATGCTTGAATACTTCTTAAGAAAAAGTTTTTTTTAAAGAATCAAATAAATAAAGCAAAATTTAAATACTGTTTAAAAGCTCCAACTTGCAGTCACCCTCAGGCTGCAGTAACTGCCAACAGCCTGACACCAGCACCCACTTAACAGAGGAGGAAAATGAGATACAGAAAACTGAGCGGGTCACCGGAGGACACACCATGGATTCAGACGACCCTGATGGGGACAGAAACTAGGTCTTTAGAACCCATGCTAAGCCCGGGACACTTTTCTGCACCATTAGAGGACAGGAGAGGGTGAGATGTGAAAGGGCAGAGGCCAGGGAAGTGGGGAGAGGGACGAGACTGACCATGATGGCAGGTACAGGGGGGCCTGAGGAACTTTCCTTGCTCTTTCTTGTCCCTTCCTGTGGGTGCAGAAAGTGTCAACAAGAATGGAAACCAATGAGAAGTGGGGGAAACGTTACTGGGTTCCTGGGTCTGAGGGAGGAGGGGCTGGGGTCTGGATCCTGGGTCTGAGGGAGGAGGGGCTGGGGTCTGGACTCCTGGATCTGAGGGAGGAGGGGCTGGGGTCTGGATCCTGGGTCTGAGGGAGGAGGGGCTGGGGTCTGGACTCCTGGGTCTGAGGGAGGAGGGGCTGGGGGTCTGGATCCTGGGTCTGAGGGAAGAGGGGCTGGGGTCTGGATCCTGGGTCTGAGGGAGGAGGGGCTGGGGGTCTGGATCCTGGGTCTGAGGGAGGAGGGGCTGGGGGTCTGGATCCTGGGTCTGAGGGAAGAGGGGCGGGGGTCTGGATCCTGGGTCTGAGGGAGGAGGGGCTGGGGGTCTGGATCCTGGGTCTGGGGGAGGAGGGGCTGGGGGTCTGGACTCTCGGGTCTGAGGGAGGAGCGGCCGGGGTCTCACCCTGGCCCGGAGCAGCCGTTCCCTTTCCGCCACAGCCTGCTGCAGGAGCAGCTCCATCCGGGCGATGTCAGGGTAGTGGGCCCTGCAGCTGGAAGCAGGGACCAGAGTTGGGGCAGGTGAGGAGTCCATTCTCTGGTTCCCATCTCCCCGCCTTCTCCTGACTCATTCTGGGCCAACCGTCCACTACTGAGCCACTAAACAACAGAGCTGCATGAATCTGTCTTTAAAAACCGAAAAGTTTTTTTTAAAGAATCAAATAAATAAAGCAAAATTTAAATACTGTTTAAAAGCTCCAACTTGCAGTCACCCTCAGGCTGCAGTAACTGCCAACAGCCTGACACCAGCACCCACTTAACAGAGGAGGAAAATGAGATACAGAAAACTGAGCGGGTCACCGGAGGACACACCATGGATTCAGACGACCCTGATGGGGACAGAAACTAGGTCTTTAGAACCCATGCTAAGCCCGGGACACTTTTCTGCACCATTAGAGGACAGGAGAGGGTGAGATGTGAAAGGGCAGAGGCCAGGGAAGTGGGGAGAGGGACGAGACTGACCATGATGGCAGGTACAGGGGGGCCTGAGGAACTTTCCTTGCTCTTTCTTGTCCCTTCCTGTGGGTGCAGAAAGTGTCAACAAGAATGGAAACCAATGAGAAGTGGGGGAAACGTTACTGGGTTCCTGGGTCTGAGGGAGGAGGGGCTGGGGTCTGGATCCTGGGTCTGAGGGAGGAGGGGCTGGGGTCTGGACTCCTGGATCTGAGGGAGGAGGGGCTGGGGTCTGGATCCTGGGTCTGAGGGAGGAGGGGCTGGGGTCTGGACTCCTGGGTCTGAGGGAGGAGGGGCTGGGGGTCTGGATCCTGGGTCTGAGGGAAGAGGGGCTGGGGTCTGGATCCTGGGTCTGAGGGAGGAGGGGCTGGGGGTCTGGATCCTGGGTCTGAGGGAGGAGGGGCTGGGGGTCTGGATCCTGGGTCTGAGGGAAGAGGGGCTGGGGTCTGGATCCTGGGTCTGAGGGAGGAGGGGCTGGGGGTCTGGATCCTGGGTCTGGGGGAGGAGGGGCTGGGGGTCTGGACTCTCGGGTCTGAGGGAGGAGCGGCCGGGGTCTCACCCTGGCCCGGAGCAGCCGTTCCCTTTCCGCCACAGCCTGCTGCAGGAGCAGCTCCATCCGGGCGATGTCAGGGTAGTGGGCCCTGCAGCTGGAAGCAGGGACCAGAGTTGGGGCAGGTGAGGAGTCCATTCTCTGGTTCCCATCTCCCCGCCTTCTCCCTGATATCTCACCTGTTGCTGGGGCCACAGTCCAGCAGCTGATAGAGAGGGTGTCTCTCAGAGTCTCCAGCTTTAGGCTGGAGGGCTGAGGCCTCCAGGGATTCTGTGGGGAGAAGGGCTGGGTCTAGGGAGCTGGGATACTTCCTGGTCTAAGCCCCTCCACCTCTCCCGCAGCGGGGGCAACCAGGTTCCTCTGCGACCTGTGCTTCCATGGTGGGTGGTGATGGTAGGAGAGGGGACGAGGGGTGGAATAGGTGCTTACCAGTACAATGGAGGGACAGAGGCCGAGGGCTTCCCCTCTGGCTCGCTCGCTCTCCCCTCTTTCGGGACAGGCTTCCTGTCCTCTGGAGACCGATGGAACCCTGAAAGCACACAAAGCCCAGGCACACGGGAAAGGATGCTCAATCTCCACCATCAGATTGGAGAACCACCAAGAAAAACCACCATCTTGAGACTCCTGGGGTGGTCCAGTGGTCAAGCCTTTGAGCTCCCAATGCAGGGGGACCCGGTTCGATCCCTGGTCAGGGGATGAGATCCCACATGCTGCAATTAAAAGTTTGCATGCAGGGCTTCCCTGGTGGTCCAGTGGGCAAAGAGTCTGCCTTGCAGTGCAGAGGGCACCAGTTTGATCCCTGCCCCAGGAAGATCCCACGTGCTGCGGGAGGCTGGAATAGCGTGTCCAATTACAAGCCGGTGCTCTGGAGCGCAGGCGCCCAGAGCTGGTGCTCTGTGGCGAGAGGGGCCGCTGCAATGGGAGGCCCATACAAGCCAGAGAATAAAAGATGGATGAAAATAAATAAATAAAAAACCAATAAAAGAGGCCAAAATTAAAAACAAAAAAAGTTTGCATGCAGCAACTAAAGATCCCTCATGTTCCAATGAAGATGGAAGATCCCTGAGTGACCCGGGGCAGACAAACAAATACATTTTTTTTTTTAAAGAAAAGAAACCAGTATCTCATTGGCACAGATCAAAAAGCCACTGTCAACATGATGCTGAGGGAAAGCAGCAATCACAGGGACCACACAAATGTCTATGATCGCTGGAAGCGGGACGATTGGGGCAGGTGAGGAGTCCATTCTCTGGTTCCCATCTCCCGCCTTCTCCTGATATCTCACCTGTTGCTGGGGCCACAGTCCAGCAGCTGATAGAGAGGGTGTCTCTCAGAGTCTCCAGCTTTAGGCTGGAGGGCTGAGGCCTCCAGGGATTCTGTGGGGAGAAGGGCTGGGTCTAGGGAGCTGGGATACTTCCTGGTCTAAGCCCCTCCACCTCTCCCGCAGCGGGGGCAACCAGGTTCCTCTGCGACCTGTGCTTCCATGGTGGGTGGTGATGGTAGGAGAGGGGACGAGGGGTGGAATAGGTGCTTACCAGTACAATGGAGGGACAGAGGCCGAGGGCTTCCCCTCTGGCTCGCTCGCTCTCCCCTCTTTCGGGACAGGCTTCCTGTCCTCTGGAGACCGATGGAACCCTGAAAGCACACAAAGCCCAGGCACACGGGAAAGGATGCTCAATCTCCACCATCAGATTGGAGAACCACCAAGAAAAACCACCATCTTGAGACTCCTGGGGTGGTCCAGTGGTCAAGCCTTTGAGCTCCCAATGCAGGGGGACCCGGTTCGATCCCTGGTCAGGGGATGAGATCCCACATGCTGCAATTAAAAGTTTGCATGCAGGGCTTCCCTGGTGGTCCAGTGGGCAAAGAGTCTGCCTTGCAGTGCAGAGGGCACCAGTTTGATCCCTGCCCCAGGAAGATCCCACGTGCTGCGGGAGGCTGGAATAGCGTGTCCAATTACAAGCCGGTGCTCTGGAGCGCAGGCGCCCAGAGCTGGTGCTCTGTGGCGAGAGGGGCCGCTGCAATGGGAGGCCCATACAAGCCAGAGAATAAAAGATGGATGAAAATAAATAAATAAAAAACCAATAAAAGAGGCCAAAATTAAAAACAAAAAAAGTTTGCATGCAGCAACTAAAGATCCCTCATGTTCCAATGAAGATGGAAGATCCCTGAGTGACCCGGGGCAGACAAACAAATACATTTTTTTTTTTAAAGAAAAGAAACCAGTATCTCATTGGCACAGATCAAAAAGCCACTGTCAACATGATGCTGAGGGAAAGCAGCAATCACAGGGACCACACAGTGTACTGTCCTGAGTGGGCACATCCAGGGAGACAGGAAGTGGATTCGGAGTTGGTAGGGGCTGGGAGGAGAGGGGAATCGAGGGGTGGCGGGTAAAGGGCGCAGGGTTTCTTTAGGGGTGGTGAATACACTCTAAAATGAATTGTGGTATTGGTTGCACAACTCTGTGACTACACTGAAAACCACTGAATTGTGAAAACACTTTTAATGGGTGAATTGTAGGGTGGGTGAATTATAGATCTTGATAAAACTGTTAAAGAAAAGCCCACTGTATTGGTGGTGATGTGGGAAACCTAGACCCTATTCCACAAGGCTGAGGGCTATCTTGCTGGAACAACCTTTATGGAAGCCCATTTGGCTCTTTTTAAAAAATAAAAATGAGAACAAAGAAAAATATAATGAATGAAAAAAAATAAAATGACAAAATGCATACAATTTTGAGTCCTGATTCCACTTCCAGGACTATGCTTGTGGGTACACCCAGTCATGTGCAAAATGACCTGAGTTCAAGGTTAATCTGCACAGAAGTCCACTTGGTTAGGTGACCACCTTGGAGATCACCTAGTAAATTAGTTAGTGTTAGTCACTCAGTAGTGTCTGATTCTTTGCAACGCCATGGAATGCCAGGCTCCTCTGTTCATGGGATTCTCCAGGCAAGAATCCTGGAGTGGGTGGCCAGGCCCTTCTCCAGGGAATCTTCCTAACCCAGGGATTGAATCCACATCTCCTGCATTATAGGCAGATTCTTGACCATCTGGAGATTACCTAAGTGCCCATCAAAGGAGGGAGGATCAATAAACCAGAGACCATTCACATGGAGGAAAATCCTAAAGCACATACAAGGCAAAAGATGCTGTTTATATCTGACAGAAAATGTAAAAACAAGTAGGAAAGAGTGCAAAAAGGATACACCTACACCTAGAAAGAGGAAGTGTGTATGTGGCTGACGGTTTCAACAGAGTGTTGGGACCTCCCTGGTGGCCCAGTGGTTAAGACTCTGACCTCCCACTGCAGGGGGCCTGGGTTTCATTCCTGGTCAAGGAGCTAGATCCTGAGCGCCACAACTAAGCCCAGCACAGCTAAAAAAGTAAATCAATGAAAATAAATATTTTTTTTAAAGGACAGAGTGTCTCTGGGAAAATGGAGACATTGGGAACCCTGGCCAAGCCTGGGAGATGAACTGCATGGATGAAAACAATGGTGGGAAAGGTCTTTTCTCTGAATATTCTCTCTTTGAACTTCAAACAAGAGCAATATTCGCTTAAATCTGTTTGTCGAATAATAATAAACCAAATGACAGCCACCTGCAACCTATACTCCTGGACCAGAAAAAAACAATTTGCTAACAAAAACCATGTGTGGGAACAACTGACAAACATATGAATAATAGGGGCTTCCCTGGTGGCTCAGTGGTAGAGAATCCACCTGCTAATGCCGGAAACACAGGTTTGATGTCTGGTCCAGGAAGACGCCACATGCTGTGGAGCAACTAAGCCTGGGTGCCACTGCTGTTGAGTCTGTGTTCCAGAGACCTCGCACTGCTAAAGCCCACAAACGCTAGAGCCTGTGCTCTGCCACAAGAGAAGCCACCGCAGCGGGAAGCCGGGCACACCAAAACTCAAGAGTAGCCCCCACTCACGGCAACCAGAGAAAAGCCCATACAGCAACGAAGACCAAGCACAGCCCAAAATAAATACATTATTTTTAAAAAATGAATAACATCTGTGGAGTTGAATAGTATTGTCTTAATGTTAGCTTCTTGAATGTGATCACTGTGGTTGTGTATAGGAATGGCTTTGACCTCAGATAATAAAAGTAGAAGTATTTAGCGGTAAAGAAGAATCATGTTCAGAAAAGAAGAATAAATTGTGTGCGCGTGCGTGTGGGTGGGTGTGTACAGAGAGAATCATAAAACAAATGTCAAATGTGGTAAAATGTTAGTCACAGAATCTGGGTGACAGGTATACAGGAATTCTTTCTACTCTTCCTGAAATTTTTCTGTATGTCTTAAATCATTAAAAAAAAAAAAAAAAAAAAAAACTACCCAAAAAGTGAAGGCAAGGATTCTTGAATGGGTTGCCATGTCCTACCTACTCCAGGAGATCTTCCCAACCCAGGAGTTGAACCCGTCTCTTGCATTTCCTGCATTGGGCAGGCAGATTCTTTACCACTGAGCCACGTTGGAAGCCCCAAGGAACTGAATGAGTCATCATACAATATGTGTATCATCGGTAATTGCTGTCAGTGAAGAGTGTGACAAGAGTGTTACAGAAGGGTGATATAAAAAAGGATCACCTGCAACTGGAAGACCAGGAACAACCTTCTGGACACTGACCCTATGGCCTGAAGGATAAGAGCTGGCTGCAGGATCAGCATGTGCAAAGGCCCTGAGGCAGGAACAAGTGTGGTGTGCTGGGCTCACTGCTCTGGCAGCTGAACAGTCAGTACAGGGAGGGGGATGGTGAGGGGTGGGGGTGGGTTCAGACTGCATAGGGATTTGCGGGCCATGAGGAGGAACCTGGGGGAACTACGGAAGTCTTTTAGAGGTGAAGGGCTGAAGCAGGAGGGATGATGATCACTCAGGTTGTTGTTTGGGGGCCAGATTATTGGGAGACAAAAACTAAGACAGAAAGTCTGGGAGGAGGCTGGTACAGGGTCACAAAAGTCAGAGACGCGAGTGGGAGTAGGTGGAATAAGAATGATAATAATTACAATAATATCAATCAAGGACTACTCCGGTGGTCCAGTGGTTAAGAATCTGTCTTCCAATACAGGGGACTCAGGTTCGATCTCTCACGGGGAAACTAAGATCCCACATGCTGCAGGGCAACTAAGCCCTCAAGCCACAACTAGAGAGAAGCCCTGATACTGCAACTAACTAGCCCGATGCAGCCAAAAATAAATTCTTTTTTAAAAAAATGGGTCTTGATAACACACGCAGGGAACTCACAGAAAAACAGATAGAGCATAGACATAGGGACATTGTGGGGAAGAAACAGGGAGGGGGAAGCATGGAGGGAGTAACATGGAAACCTATACTGTTATGTGTGGAAAAGACAGCTACTGTCATAGTGCTAAGGGAATAGGAGTGCTTACAATGGCTTGGGGCAAAGGTCTGGAGGGGTGGGATGGGGGGAACTGGGGTAGTGGGGACCAGGGATATGCATATGACTGATCTGGGAACATACATGTCTGTGAACTACAAAACTCTGTAAAACCTTTAAAATAAAGAATAAAAAAAATAATAAAATTAAAAAATGGTCTTTCTCCATTAAAAACATTTAACATAAATGACTATATAATGAATAACAGTTGTCCACATATACTGAGCACCTGTTTCATGCCAGGCATCACACTAAGCACTGTAATGCATGACCCAGTGAATGCTGTTGTTATTCCCATTTTGCAGCTAAGTCAACTGAGGCACAGAGCCGTATCTTAAATCAGCCAGCTAGGAAGCGGCAGAAGAGGTATTGAAACCAGAGCAGAGTCAGTACTCTTAGACATCACATGATCCTGGGAAGAAGTGGTGGAATTTGAGAAGGATTTAATAGGACTTGGAGGAAGAGAGAGGCAGGAGCAAGGAGGAGTCATTTTAATCCTTGTGTTCATTCATCCACTTGTCTGCTGTTTCTCTGGCTCTTCTAGGCTCTTCATGTGCACTGAGGTCCCTCGTCACTCCCTCTGAGCTAGTGCTAACCATGCCCACTTGGATTCTGAAGGTTCCTTGAAAAACCCTTGTCTCTGAAAGGCACAGGCTGAGGAAACAGGCAGCCTCGGTTCAAACTGAGCTCTGCCACTTAGCTACGTGTGTGATCTGGCAGGCCATGTCTTCTCGTTGCTGACTCTGCAAAGTGAGCAATGCCCCACCATCCTGCTGCAGTCGATGTAAGCATTCCTAGACTGACTTCATGCAAAACACACAGAAGAGCGCCTGGCATGGCCACCAGTGTCCAAGGGCCAGACATTGGTGACACCCATGTGCAAGATGGGTGTGGGAGCCATGCCGATGGATACAGGATCCACCTGGCCTTCGAGGTTCCATGTCCACCGAGGCCAGTAACTCAGGCAACAACTCCACAGGAATGGACGAGACCTCACCAAGTTTTTATAGATATGCAACTTACTCGTACGGGTCATATTTACCCTAAGTCACATTGCCTGGAAACATGAAAAAAAACCCAGCTACTGTCATAGTGCTAAGGGAATAGGAGTGCTTACAATGGCTTGGGGCAAAGGTCTGGAGGGGTGGGATGGGGAACTGGGGGGGTGGGGACCAGGGATATGCATATGACTGATCTGGGAACATACATGTCTGTGAACTACAAAACTCTGTAAAACCTTTAAAATAAAGAATAAAAAAAATAATAAAATTAAAAAATGGTCTTTCTCCATTAAAAACATTTAACATAAATGACTATATAATGAATAACAGTTGTCCACATATACTGAGCACCTGTTTCATGCCAGGCATCACACTAAGCACTGTAATGCATGACCCAGTGAATGCTGTTGTTATTCCCATTTTGCAGCTAAGTCAACTGAGGCACAGAGCCGTATCTTAAATCAGCCAGCTAGGAAGCGGCAGAAGAGGTATTGAAACCAGAGCAGAGTCAGTACTCTTAGACATCACATGATCCTGGGAAGAAGTGGTGGAATTTGAGAAGGATTTAATAGGACTTGGAGGAAGAGAGAGGCAGGAGCAAGGAGGAGTCATTTTAATCCTTGTGTTCATTCATCCACTTGTCTGCTGTTTCTCTGGCTCTTCTAGGCTCTTCATGTGCACTGAGGTCCCTCGTCACTCCCTCTGAGCTAGTGCTAACCATGCCCACTTGGATTCTGAAGGTTCCTTGAAAAACCCTTGTCTCTGAAAGGCACAGGCTGAGGAAACAGGCAGCCTCGGTTCAAACTGAGCTCTGCCACTTAGCTACGTGTGTGATCTGGCAGGCCATGTCTTCTCGTTGCTGACTCTGCAAAGTGAGCAATGCCCCACCATCCTGCTGCAGTCGATGTAAGCATTCCTAGACTGACTTCATGCAAAACACACAGAAGAGCGCCTGGCATGGCCACCAGTGTCCAAGGGCCAGACATTGGTGACACCCATGTGCAAGATGGGTGTGGGAGCCATGCCGATGGATACAGGATCCACCTGGCCTTCGAGGTTCCATGTCCACCGAGGCCAGTAACTCAGGCAACAACTCCACAGGAATGGACGAGACCTCACCAAGTTTTTATAGATATGCAACTTACTCGTACGGGTCATATTTACCCTAAGTCACATTGCCTGGCAACAAAGCTGACAATTTACCTTTATCAGGCTTCCAGCTGGAAAGTTACAAAAGTTCTGCGAACCGTTTACGTGGATAACAGGACCAACTGTTGTAGTTCCTTCTTAGTTTGTGTATATAAAATACCATACATATATATTTTTGAATTATATATTCACAAAACATAATTTTAATGTAACATATATTAAGTTGAAGCACATAAAACTGTCAGTATTTAACTGTTTCTCACCTTCAAATGGGCTTCCTTGGTGGCTCAGATGCTAAAGAATTTACCTGCCATGTGGGAGAGTGGGGTTCCATCCCTGGGTCAGGAAGATTCCCTGGAGAATAGAATGGCTACCCATTCCAATAGGCTTGCCTAGAGAATTCCATGGACAGAGGAGCCTGGTGGGCTACAGTCCACGGGGTCAAAGATGAACACAACTGAGTGACTAACACTTTCACCTTCAAATAATAGCAGTTCTATGTGGTTCAAGGTGATAAGGTGGCTTTGATCAGACACTAACCTACATTATAGCTCTTAAATATTAATATCAATTCATATTTTAGCATTAGTTAATATCATATTGTTGCTATCAATTAATAAGACAATGTTACTATTAGTGAGATAATGCTACATGTTATATTAGACAATATAATACACATTAAATATTATAATAGACAATATAATTAATTATATAATATTAATTTATGTTATCATTGGCCTTCCCTTGTAGCTCAGATGGTAAAGAATTTGCCTGCGATGGAAGAGACCCAGATTCGATCCCTGGATGAGGGCACGGCAGCCCACGCCAGTATTCTTGCCTGGAAAATTCCATGGACAGAGGAGCCTGGCGGCCGCAAAGAATAATACACGTTAAGTGACTAACACTTGCAACTTTCACTTTCAGGGAATTAGATTCCACATGCCACAGTTAAAAGATCCTACATGCTACAGCTAAGACCTGGAACAGCCAAATAAATAAATAAATATATTAAAAAAAAATAGCTGCCTGGTTTCTGAGGAAGAGAGTCAGGGGCCTTTGGGCTGGGGAGAGGAAGACTTCTTATCAATATGCTCTGTTGGGTGGCTTTTAAAATTTACACCTGGGGCCTCTCTGGTGGTCTTAGTGATTAAGAATCCTCCTGCCAATGCAGGGGACACAGGCTCATTCCCTGGTTCAGGAAGATCCCGCACATGCCGAGGAACAGCTAAGCCCACGTGCTGCAACCATTGAGCCTGAGCTCTAGAACCAGAGAGCTGTAACTACCGAGCCCACACGCCGCAACTACTGAAGCCTGTGTACCCTAGAGCTGGGTGTTCCGCAACAAGAGAAGTCACTGCCACGAGCAGTCCAGGCACCACAATGACAAGCAGCCCCCGCTCGCCGCAGCTAGAGAGAAGCCCATGTGCAGCCACGAAGACCCAGCATGACCAAAAATAAATACATAAATAAATCTTCAACAAAAATGTAACTTCCACCTGAGTGGGCCCGGTCCCACTTCTCCAGAGAAGGAGGAGTGGGATGTTAGGTAGAAGAAAGTAAAAGAGTAATAAAGCTGAAAGTTCAAATACGGGCTTGATGAGCCTTTCCTCTCCCTCCCTCTCTGCCATGCTCACAGCAGAGAAAGCCACAGTGAGCAGAGACCCGGGGTGATGAGGCATTGGGGGGGCACCTGGAGAGAGCTGTGGACAGAGAAGAGGCAGGAAGAGGCGGTGGTGGCCGTGTGGGCAGTGGGATCCTGGAGAAGCAGCAACTGGCGGTCTGTCTTCTGGGTGAAGAGCAGCTGCAGGAGAAGGGGTGGGGGGAGGGGCGCTGGAAAGATGCTCTGGCCCCGGCCTCCACAGCCAGCCCATTTCTTGGATGGAAAAGGAAAGTCTCGAGGGCCCAAGAGAGCTGAAAGGTCACCTCCGGGAGGGAGGACTGCTGGCTCTCTGGGGAGGAGGATCTGGAGGTCGGGCAGCCTGAGTCCCAGGGGCAGAAGGGAGGAAGGGTTGAGGATCGTGGATGCCAATGGAGGAAAGGGGGCAGGGGGTCTGGGGCCTGGGCCTGGGTCTGGGTGGGGGTCTAGAAGGAAGTCTCGGAGGGCCTTTGGGCTGGGGAGAGGAAGACTTCTTATCAATATGCTCTGTTGGGTGGCTTTTAAAATTTACACCTGGGGCCTCTCTGGTGGTCTTAGTGATTAAGAATCCTCCTGCCAATGCAGGGGACACAGGCTCATTCCCTGGTTCAGGAAGATCCCGCACATGCCGAGGAACAGCTAAGCCCACGTGCTGCAACCATTGAGCCTGAGCTCTAGAACCAGAGAGCTGTAACTACCGAGCCCACACGCCGCAACTACTGAAGCCTGTGTACCCTAGAGCTGGGTGTTCCGAACAAGAGAAGTCACTGCCACGAGCAGTCCAGGCACCACAATGACAAGCAGCCCCCGCTCGCCGCAGCTAGAGAGAAGCCCATGTGCAGCCACGAAGACCCAGCATGACCAAAAATAAATACATAAATAAATCTTCAACAAAAATGTAACTTCCACCTGAGTGGGCCCGGTCCCACTTCTCCAGAGAAGGAGGAGTGGGATGTTAGGTAGAAGAAAGTAAAAGAGTAATAAAGCTGAAAGTTCAAATACGGGCTTGATGAGCCTTTCCTCTCCCTCCCTCTCTGCCATGCTCACAGCAGAGAAAGCCACAGTGAGCAGAGACCCGGGGTGATGAGGCATTGGGGGGGCACCTGGAGAGAGCTGTGGACAGAGAAGAGGCAGGAAGAGGCGGTGGTGGCCGTGTGGGCAGTGGGATCCTGGAGAAGCAGCAACTGGCGGTCTGTCTTCTGGGTGAAGAGCAGCTGCAGGAGAAGGGGTGGGGGGAGGGGCGCTGGAAAGATGCTCTGGCCCCGGCCTCCACAGCCAGCCCATTTCTTGGATGGAAAAGGAAAGTCTCGAGGGCCCAAGAGAGCTGAAAGGTCACCTCCGGGAGGGAGGACTGCTGGCTCTCTGGGGAGGAGGATCTGGAGGTCGGGCAGCCTGAGTCCCAGGGGCAGAAGGGAGGAAGGGTTGAGGATCGTGGATGCCAATGGAGGAAAGGGGGCAGGGGGTCTGGGGGCCTGGGCCTGGGTCTGGGGGTGGGGGGTCTAGATGCCTGGGTCTTAGGAAGCAGGGGCTGACCGGCATGTGAACTCTCCATACCTTGGTGAGGGCCTGGTTGGGCTCAGAGGAGTCCCCACCCAGGGTCCCCTGAAGGCAGTTGAGCTCGAGCAGTCGGCTCCGTTCCTGCGGAGGGCAAGACGGGGGCAACTGCTACACCTCAGGGTCGCAACAGGCCACCCCAGCAGCTCTCCCCGATGTCAGGGCACATCTAGGGTGCAGGACAGGCGAGGGAATACCCCAACAGGAAGTGAGGATGGAAGACAGGTGTCTGGTGAACGTACCCGCGTCAGGGCCTGAAGGGCCTCCTCCTTCTTCCGGCTCAGCCCCCGGCTCTCAGCGGCCATCTGCTCCCCTAGCGACTTGAGCTGCTCCTCCAAGACCTGGATCCGGCGCTGCAGGGCACCCCCGAGCCCAGGGCCCTGGTTATCAGTGGCCCCAGGGTCCCCAGCTGGTTTCCACAGAACCAGGTGCTCCTGGAGAACCTGGGCTTCGCTCCACCCTGTACCAGAGACCCTGGGATCTGGGTGCCTGGGAGAGGGTGGGGGACTCAAGAGTGAACCTCGCTAGTGGCCTCCTCCCCTTTGGGGCCTACAAGAGACGTGGAGTGAGTTGGTGGGATGGAGGATCCAACATCCAGAGGTGGAGGAAGACAGAGACCCAGAGAAAGTCTCCTTTTGCCAAGAACAGACAGGGGGACTTCCATGGTGGTCCCTGGTTGAGATTCTGTGCTCCCAGTTCAGGGGGTCTGGGTTCAATTTTTGGTCAGGGAATTAGACCTTGCATGCCCCAACTAAGACCCGGTGCAGTCCAATAAATAAATAATATATTTTAAAAAATAAAAGGAGAGACAGAGAGATAAACTGAAATAGATACAAAGAGCCAAGACAGACCGCAAGAGATCAAGATGTAGAGACAAGAGACAAGGCAGAAGCAGAACAGAAACAGAGAGAAGTCGTCAGAAACAGACATGGGGAAAGAGAAAGGGACAGGAAAAAGCTTCAGAAACAGAGGTGGGGGGAGACCCACCTCGAAACTTTCTAATCCAAGAGTCACTTAGTTGTGTCTGACTCTTTGTGACCCCATGAAGGGGTCTAGATGCCTGGGTCTTAGGAAGCAGGGGCTGACCGGCATGTGAACTCTCCATACCTTGGTGAGGGCCTGGTTGGGCTCAGAGGAGTCCCCACCCAGGGTCCCCTGAAGGCAGTTGAGCTCGAGCAGTCGGCTCCGTTCCTGCGGAGGGCAAGACGGGGGCAACTGCTACACCTCAGGGTCGCAACAGGCCACCCCAGCAGCTCTCCCCGATGTCAGGGCACATCTAGGGTGCAGGACAGGCGAGGGAATACCCCAACAGGAAGTGAGGATGGAAGACAGGTGTCTGGTGAACGTACCCGCGTCAGGGCCTGAAGGGCCTCCTCCTTCTTCCGGCTCAGCCCCCGGCTCTCAGCGGCCATCTGCTCCCCTAGCGACTTGAGCTGCTCCTCCAAGACCTGGATCCGGCGCTGCAGGGCACCCCCGAGCCCAGGGCCCTGGTTATCAGTGGCCCCAGGGTCCCCAGCTGGTTTCCACAGAACCAGGTGCTCCTGGAGAACCTGGGCTTCGCCTCCACCCTGTACCAGAGACCCTGGGATCTGGGTGCCTGGGAGAGGGTGGGGGACTCAAGAGTGAACCTCGCTAGTGGCCTCCTCCCCTTTGGGGCCTACAAGAGACGTGGAGTGAGTTGGTGGGATGGAGGATCCAACATCCAGAGGTGGAGGAAGACAGAGACCCAGAGAAAGTCTCCTTTTGCCAAGAACAGACAGGGGGACTTCCATGGTGGTCCCTGGTTGAGATTCTGTGCTCCCAGTTCAGGGGGTCTGGGTTCAATTTTTGGTCAGGGAATTAGACCTTGCATGCCCCAACTAAGACCCGGTGCAGTCCAATAAATAAATAATATATTTTAAAAAATAAAAGGAGAGACAGAGAGATAAACTGAAATAGATACAAAGAGCCAAGACAGACCGCAAGAGATCAAGATGTAGAGACAAGAGACAAGGCAGAAGCAGAACAGAAACAGAGAGAAGTCGTCAGAAACAGACATGGGGAAAGAGAAAGGGACAGGAAAAAGCTTCAGAAACAGAGGTGGGGAAAGGAGACCCACCTCGAAACTTTCTAATCCAAACTGTTAGTCACTTAGTTGTGTCTGACTCTTTGTGACCCCATGAACTGTACCCCAGCAGGCTCCTCTGTCCTTGGAATTCTCCAGGCAAGAATACTGGAGTGGGTAGCCATTCCCTTCTCCAGGGGATCTTCCTGATCTAGGGATCAAAGCCGGACCTCCTGCATTGCAGGTAGATTCGTTATTGTCTAAGCCACCAGGGAAGTCCACCTTTGTGTTAAATACAGTCAAACATGTCACGTTTTCCAGCAGGACTTGTCAGATCCTTGAATGCGAAGCTCTCCCAGGAAGGCCTGGTGGGAGCATCTTTCAGGATGAGGGCTTGAGAGGCAGGGAGTGTAGTGGCGAAGACCTAGTAGGTTCAGATCCTAGCTCAGTCCTTTGGGAACTAAGTGACCTTGGAAAAGATGGTTTGAGCACCTTGACTTGGAGTTTCTTCAAGTACAATATGGGGGAAAAAATATGAAGACCTGTTTCCCAGGATTGTTGTAAGGAATCGACTTGATATTCATGAAATTGTGCCCAGGACATGATCAACGCTTAATAAGTGTCAGCGATCATCATGACTATTTTGAAGAACATGACCCAGAGAAGGCACGACAACACAGCAGGGCCAGACGAGGAACAGAGGGGCTGGAAGGCAATGGCGAGAGAGGCAGGTCCAGTCCAGCTCGACTCACCTTGTGCTGCGCCACACTGGCCCGGAGATCTTGGACCTTGGGGTCCAGCGCCTGGGCCCCGGGTCTGTCTCGATCCTCCTCCTCCCGCCGGCTCTCCCGCTCTAGCTGCTGGAACTCTAGGTCCTCGAAGGCACGCTGGGCCACATCCAGCTGTTCCCTCATCTGTCAGGGAAACACAAAAGGGCTGGAGGCCTGGACCCTGAGGAACCAAGTAAGTGTGGGCTGGGGCCAGGACTACTGGACAGTGAGGGAGAAGGAGGCTGAAGATCTAGACTCTGGAGTCCTGGGGGCTAGAGAGCTGGGGCCTGAGCTCCTAGGTAGGTGGGGGACGAGGAGAGTGAGGGCCCAGATGTCTGGGTCCTGAGTGACCTGGATATTGGGGGGACCTGGCAGGCCCTCACCTCCTGCACTCCCTGCAGAAGCCGCTCATGCTGGTCTTCGGGCTGCGAGTTGAGCTGCCCCTGGGCCTCCTGGAGTCTCTGGCGAAGACCCTCCACCCGATCCCGCTCCTGGCTCAGCCGCCTCTGTTCCTGCGTGAACAACCAGGCTCTTAGCCTCAGCCTGCGTACAGGGAGGGTAACAGAGGCCAGCCAGGGCCAGGCCAGCTGGATCTTAAGCCCATGCCTGCCCGGAGTGTCAGAACCATGAGGGCAGCGACCATGTCTGTCTGGTTTATGCTGTACAGATCCACCCGTGCCAAGTAAACGGCTGCTTAAGAAATGAAGGAGGGGACAGATTAACGGATGAAGAAGACATGGTACATAAATACAATGGAATATTACTCAGCCATGAAAAAGAATGAAAAATGCCATTTGCAGCAACAACATGGATGGAATTAGAGGTTATTACACTAAGTGAAGTAAGTCAAAAAGAGAAAGATGAATACCATATAATATCACTCATATGTGGAATCTAAATGACGCACATGAACTAATCTAGGAAACAACCAGACTCACAGACACAAGAGCAAACTTGTTGCTTTGGAGAGCGGGCTGGGGGAGGGATAGATTGGAAGTTACGGATTAGCAGACGTAAACTATTATATATAGAATGGATAAACAACAAGGTCCTACTATATAGCACAGGGAACTATATTCAATATCCTGTGATAAATCCTAATGGAAAAGACTATAACAGGGACTTCCCCTTGATCCAGTGGTTAACACTCCATGCTTCCACTGCAGGGGGCATAGATTAGATCCTTGGTTGGGGAACTAAGATCCCACATACTGAGCAACATGGCCAAAATAAAAGAAGAGAACATGAAAGAGAATGCATATATATGTATAACTGAATCACTTTGCTATACAACAGAAATTAACACAACATTGTAAATCAACTATACTTCAATAAAATAAATTAAAAAAAAAAAGAAATGAATGAGAGAATGAATGTAAAACATATCCAGACTGGGTGACTGATACTGGGGACCCGAGAGGGGTCAGATCTGGGCCCTGTACTCCAGAGGCAGCACAGCCAGTTACAGCCTGGGACAATCAGTGAAACAGGTTCTCTGGGAACCCAGAATGCGGGGACGACTTCTACTAAGGTAGGCCCAGGCTTTCTGGATGTGAAGATTTTAAGGTGAGTCTCAAAAAACAAGGAGCATTTTGAACTGGGGAGCTGGAGTGGGCCAAAAGGGCATTGTGGACTGAGGGAACAGTGTGGCACAAATGAATGGAAGTTGAAAAGTACAGGAGGGACTTCCCTGGGGGGCCAGTGGCTAAGACTGAGCTCCCAATTTCGATGGCTGGGAACTGGAACTGGATCCCACATGCCACAGAATTTGCATGCCACAACTAAAAGGTTCCATGTGCTGTAACAAAGATCGAAGACCCCATGTACCCTCCGTAAGACTCGGCACAGCCAAATAAATAAATAAATATAAATATTTTTAAAAAGAGGAAAGGGGGTCTTCCCTGGTGGTCCAGTGGGTAAAGACACAGCCTTGCAGTGCAAGGGGCGCTGGGTCGATCCCTGGCCTGGGAAGATCCCACGTGCCGCGGAGTGGCTTGACCGATGTGTCCAACTACTGAGCCAGTGCTCTGGAGCGCATGTGCCCAGAGCCGGTGCTCTGCAATGAGAGAGGCCACTGCAACGGGAGGCCCACATAGGCCAAAGAACAAAGAGGGATAGAAATAAGTAAATGAAAGACCAATAGAAGTGGCCCTCCTCCCCTCCCCCAAAAAAAAGAGGAAAGGGGCTTTCCTGATAGCTCAGTGGAGAAGAATTCGCCTGCCAATGCAGGAGACAGGGATTCAATCCCTTATCTGGGACGATCCCACATGCTGCAGAGCAACTAAGCCCATGAGACACAACTATTGAGCCTGCGCTCTAGAGCCTCCGAGCTACAACTGTTGAGCCCATGTGCCACAACTACTGAAGCCCGTGTGCCCTAGAATCTGAGTTCTACAACAAAAGAAGTCACCACGACCAGAGCCTGCTCACTTCAAAAGAGGAGCCCCACTCCATAAAAAAAAAAAAACAACAGAAAAATTAACACAACATTGTAAATCAACTATACTTCAATAAAATAAATTAAAAAAAAAAAGAAATGAATGAGAGAATGAATGTAAAACATATCCAGACTGGGTGACTGATACTGGGGACCCGAGAGGGGTCAGATCTGGGCCCTGTACTCCAGAGGCAGCACAGCCAGTTACAGCCTGGGACAATCAGTGAAACAGGTTCTCTGGGAACCCAGAATGCGGGGACGACTTCTACTAAGGTAGGCCCAGGCTTTCTGGATGTGAAGATTTTAAGGTGAGTCTCAAAAAACAAGGAGCATTTTGAACTGGGGAGCTGGAGTGGGCCAAAAGGGCATTGTGGACTGAGGGAACAGTGTGGCACAAATGAATGGAAGTTGAAAAGTACAGGAGGGACTTCCCTGGGGGGCCAGTGGCTAAGACTGAGCTCCCAATTTCGATGGCTGGGAACTGGAACTGGATCCCACATGCCACAGAATTTGCATGCCACAACTAAAAGGTTCCATGTGCTGTAACAAAGATCAAGACCCCATGTACCTCCGTAAGACTCGGCACAGCCAAATAAATAAATAAATATAAATATTTTTAAAAAGAGGAAAGGGGGTCTTCCCTGGTGGTCCAGTGGGTAAAGACACAGCCTTGCAGTGCAAGGGCGCTGGTTCGATCCCTGGCCTGGGAAGATCCCACGTGCCGCGGAGTGGCTTGACCGATGTGTCCAACTACTGAGCCAGTGCTCTGGAGCGCATGTGCCCAGAGCCGGTGCTCTGCAATGAGAGAGGCCACTGCAACGGGAGGCCCACATAGGCCAAAGAACAAAGAGGGATAGAAATAAGTAAATGAAAGACCAATAGAAGTGGCCCTCCTCCCCTCCCCCAAAAAAAAGAGGAAAGGGGCTTTCCTGATAGCTCAGTGGAGAAGAATTCGCCTGCCAATGCAGGAGACAGGGATTCAATCCCTTATCTGGGACGATCCCACATGCTGCAGAGCAACTAAGCCCATGAGACACAACTATTGAGCCTGCGCTCTAGAGCCTCCGAGCTACAACTGTTGAGCCCATGTGCCACAACTACTGAAGCCCGTGTGCCCTAGAATCTGAGTTCTACAACAAAAGAAGTCACCACGACCAGAAGCCTGCTCACTTCAAGTAGAGAGGAGCCCCCACTCCCTGCAACTAGAGAAGAGCCCTTGGCAGCAGTGAAAACCCAGAATCGCCAAAAATAAATAAATAAAATTAAAAAAAAAAAAAAAGAGGAAAGTACAGGAAATGTAAAGGGCGAACTGTGGTCAAGAAGGAAGGAGATGGGGTGGAGGGAAGAGATGAGGAGCAGTTTAAGAGACGACAGTGGAAACGCAGGCAAGATGCTGCTCAGGTGGGGTTTGGTGTGCCAGGCTGAGGAGCTCTTACTCTGGGGCAGTGGGGAGTCATAGAAAGACTGAAAGGCTGGAGTAGGATCTAGGAGTGGAATCTTCCCTCTGGAAGACAGGTTTGAGGGTTTGAGATCAGCTCCTTCATGAGTCCCTGGCGGTCCCGTAGTTAGGAATCCGCTTGCCAATGCAGGGGACATGGGTTTGATCCCTGGTCCAGGACGACCCCACATGTCACAGGACAACTACTGAAGCCTGAACTCTAGAGCCCAAGCGTCGCCACAAGAGAAGCTACTGCAGTGAGAAGCCTGAGCACTGTAACTAGAGAGTAGATCCTGTTCATTGCAGTCAGAGAAAGCCAAAGAAAGCCCACAAGCAGCAACAAAGAGCCAGCCCAGCCAAAAAAAAAAAAAAAAAAGCCAAGGTCTGGGCAGTGCAGATGTAAAGGAGATAGACTAGCAAGAGAGATTCAGGGAGCACAAAGAACACAGCAAGGGGATGACAGCTTGGAGTGAGAGATAAGGATGTGTGAAGAACAAGGCGCAGGACTCTGGCCTGGTGACCAAAGGGACAGTGAAACGGACAATGTGGAAAAGGGAGTTGCTGAGGTCAGCTTGGGATACCGTGAATGAGAAGAGGCCACACTCCTGGGTCTGAGGGAGGAGCGGCTGGGGTCTGGATTCCTGGGTCTGAGGGAGGAGGGGCTGGGGTCTGGATCCTGGGTCTGAGGGAGGAGGGGCTTGGCTCTGGATTCCTGGGTCTGAGGGAGGAGGGGCTGGGGGTCTGGACTCCTGGGTCTGAGGGAGGAGAGGCTGGGGTCTGGAATCCAGGCCATAGGGGAAGAAGGAGCATCTAGGAACCAGTATCCTAGAGGTCAGGACTTTGATTTGAGGTAACTGAAGACTCAGGATCTAGCCCTGGGAAATTCCAATATGTAAGATAAGGGCAAGCAGAGAAACTGATCCAACCTATTGCACTGTCCTGTCAAGCAATGACCACCAGGGATGTTAAAACCTTTAGGTAGGGCTTCCCCTGGTGGTCCAGTGGGTAAGGACACCGCCTTGCAGTGCAAGGGGCGCCGGTTCGATCCCTGGCCTGGGAAGCTCCCACGTGCAACGGAGCGGCTGGACCCATGCGTCCAATCAGCGAGCCGGAGCTCTGGAACGCATGCGCCCAGAGGCCTGAGCTCTGCAGCGACAGACGCCACCGCGATGGGAGGCCCACAGGAGCCAAAGGACAAAGACGGATGAAAATAGAGAAATGAAGGACCAGTGGAAGTGGCCCGCCCGCTCCCCTCTCTCCCCAACCCAACCCCCGCCCAAAATAAATAAATAAATCTTAAAAAAAAAAAAAAACCTTTAGGTAAGTGAGTACTAGGGAGGGGTCAGAGGGGCCTCGCTGAAGCCTGGAGAATCAAAGACAATATTCCCCCTGGGCGGGTGCACCAGAAGCACCACAGCACATCTCAGTCTGATCCAGCCTTTACACCACCTGCTTCCAGGAAGAGAAGTGAGATAAAGGATGCCCCCGGCATGCATCCGGTCACAGACCAACCATGGGACAGAGGACTTGGTTTCTTCAACCAATAGTATGAGGGGAAAACAGTAGGCAGGGAAACAACACACACTGGGAATTTCAATCAATTACAGTATACTGGCCTTTGGGGAACTCAATTCAAACAGTCTATTGTTAACCATTGCTTTTGAGACAGTCTGGGACTCGTGGTAACTGACTGGAAATGAGACAGTAATTCTTCAGATGGGATAACGATATACAGTGGGCTTTTTTTTTTTAAAGGAGTTCTTAAAAAACTAAAGTATTTACAGGCAACATGTCTGGGACTGGATTTCAGAACTAAGGACAGGGAAGTCAGTTGGGGCACGTGGAACAGGAATGGAGGATTAATCCCAGCTGAACCGGGGAGCACACCACCTGGCAGGCATCTATTTTTTGTTGGTTTGACATTTTCCACAAAAGGACATTTCAAGAGATAGGGCAAAGGAACACACCCCAGTGAGTCAGGCCCCAAGTCACGAGGAGAGGGAGAGGCTAGGTTCCCCGCCACTGACCACTCCCCACCCTCCTCAGCACAAGTATCCCCTCTTGGAGAAGGGGGCCAGGTCTCAGGAGCACCACAAGGAATGTCTGTCCAGCAAGAAAGAGAACTGAGGACGAAGACCCAGGGGGGCGAACAGACCTGTTCCCGTTGCTCCTGGCCGCCCTTTTCTGAGTCCACCTGCTGCCCCAGCAGCTCCCGAAGCTGCTCTTCCTCCCGCCGAAAGGCCACTCGCTCCCCAGCCAGCTCACCGCGCAGCAGGGCCACCTCCACCTCCATCTGCAGAGAGAAGGCAAGAGCTGGGACCCAGAGGCCAGGGTCTGAGTAAGGCAGGGGAGGCGGGGTGAACTGGACACCTGGGTCTGAACGAGGGACCTGGGAATCCGAACTCCTGGATTCGGGGAGAGGATGGAACTGGAGGATTAGGGTCGGCTGTCATAGTTGGCAAACGATTGGGAACCTGGCCTGACGGGGCTCCCCAAGAGTTCCCAGACTTCCCAAGGGGTCTGCAGCCTCACCTCGATCCTCAGCTCCTTCCTCTGACGCTGTAGCTCCTTCACTCGCTGCTCCATCAAAGCCACGCGAGTCAGGGCCTCCAGCTGCTGGGCGCGAAGCCGCCGCGCAGCCCCGCGCACCCCTTCTCCCGCCTGAGCAGGTGCGGGGGGCGTGGCCGGGGTCTGAGGTGGAGGTGGAGCCTCCTCCTGAGGTTGGAGAGGGCTAGTCAATTCGGGAGGACTCGGCCCCTACGGTCACTAAAATAGGTCTGTTCCCTTATCCCCATACACCGTGGGGGGTGGGGGGGCGGGCTCTGAATTGGCGACCCTCAGCCACCAAACTTTTACACGAGGCGAGGAGGGTGCAGGTTCGATGACCGCTAGGCCCCAGAAGGTGACCCAGGGGCTCGCAGCCCAGGGAGCGGGAGCGGGCGCAGAGCCCACACAAGGATGGTGTTTCGCATTGTCTTGGAGTCAGGTCTTTGAAGGTCCTGCATCTCCTTCTCTTTAGTCTTTCCCCCTTTTCTCTGTACTTCATCTTCCTGACTCACTCAGTACGTGTTCTGTTTCTGAGTCGCTATTTTCCTTTGTCCTCCAGAGTTTCTCTGTCTCTGCTTCTGTTTCTCTGAGCATCTTTGTTTCTAGGTTTCTGTCTGCGTGTCTCTCCTCAACTCTCTGAGTCTGTCTGGTCTTGCAGTGTCTTGATTCCTTTGGATCTTTGTCTCTCAGTCTCCCTGTCTCTGGGTCGCTATCTGGACTCTCTATCCCTGTCTCTCAGCGTCTCTGTCACCCGCTTGGGTCTGCCCCTCTGGGTTCCCCCGTGACTCTCTCCCTCCGGGTCCCTCACCGCATCGTGGCTGCTCTCGGTGCTGCTGCCTTCTCCCACTTCTTCCTCTTCCTTTGCCTGCTGCTCAGCTCCTTGGCTGCTCGGAAGCTCTGCCGGGGCCTTGGGCGCCTTCTGCTCGCGGGAGTCCTCGGGGTGCTTCCGGGGCTTGGCAGCGCCTTGAGACAGGACCTCTGCGTCGCGCTCCGGGACCGCCGCCGACGCGGCCCCCTCGTCCGGGCTGCTCCGCGTCCCCATGGCCTCTGCGGACTCCTGTCGGGTGGGCGTAGCCCGGAGTTCCGGGGGGCGTGGCCTGGTAGCGTGGAGGCGTGGCCCAGGGGCCGGAGCGCCCCGCCCGAAAGCTATAGAGAGCGCTCCAGAGGCGGGGCCTAAGAGTTCAAAGAATGGGACTGAGCGCTCCAGAGGCGTGGTCTGGAGTTTCTAGGGGCGGGGCTCGATGGCTTCTAGAACGTCACGCCCCTAGAGGCGGGACCGGAATCGAGTCGGGGTCCTAGTACGCCCCCTACCGGCGTCTCCCTGCTATCCAGGTGTGGAGCCTTGTACTCTCCCACCGGCCCCCCACCCATCCCTTGGACTTCTTTAGAGCGACCCCATCACCAACTGCTTCGCGGACTCAGGAGTTGAGTTCCTCCCAGTTCTCTCTGGAGCACGTAGTCTCAGCTCTGACCCCACTGTGTAAAGGAGCGGCGCCCCTGCCGCCTTACCCAGAAAGCGGGTCTCCTGGTTTCCCTCTCTCTGGACAAACCAGGAGCCTTGAGTCCTAGGCTCCTCCGGACGGAGATGCCAGAACTCCAGACCCCTCGACCCCCACAGCCCCGGCCCCCTCACCGGCTCAGGCTTCGGCGCGCTCCGCTCTACGCTGCGGCGCAGCAGTTTCTGCCCACTAGACAGGTGGCTGGGGAAGAGGGAGGAGAGAGAGGCAGCTCGGTCCCCCTCCCCAGCAGCCCGGAAGTTGGAGGGGGGACAACAGGATCTTTGTCTCTCAGTCTCCTGTCTCTGGGTCGCTATCTGGACTCTCTATCCCTGTCTCTCAGCGTCTCTGTCACCCGCTTGGGTCTGCCCCTCTGGGTTCCCCCGTGACTCTCTCCCTCCGGGTCCCTCACCGCATCGTGGCTGCTCTCGGTGCTGCTGCCTTCTCCCACTTCTTCCTCTTCCTTTGCCTGCTGCTCAGCTCCTTGGCTGCTCGGAAGCTCTGCCGGGGCCTTGGGCGCCTTCTGCTCGCGGGAGTCCCCGGGTGTTTCCCGGGGGCTTGGCAGCGCCTTGAGACAGGACCTCTGCGTCGCGCTCCGGGACCGCCGCCGACGCGGCCCCCTCGTCCGGGCTGCTCCGCGTCCCCATGGCCTCTGCGGACTCCTGTCGGGTGGGCGTAGCCCGGAGTTCCGGGGGGCGTGGCCTGGTAGCGTGGAGGCGTGGCCCAGGGGCCGGAGCGCCCCGCCCGAAAGCTATAGAGAGCGCTCCAGAGGCGGGGCCTAAGAGTTCAAAGAATGGGACTGAGCGCTCCAGAGGCGTGGTCTGGAGTTTCTAGGGGCGGGGCTCGATGGCTTCTAGAACGTCACGCCCCTAGAGGCGGGACCGGAATCGAGTCGGGGTCCTAGTACGCCCCCTACCGGCGTCTCCCTGCTATCCAGGTGTGGAGCCTTGTACTCTCCCACCGGCCCCCCACCCATCCCTTGGACTTCTTTAGAGCGACCCCATCACCAACTGCTTCGCGGACTCAGGAGTTGAGTTCCTCCCAGTTCTCTCTGGAGCACGTAGTCTCAGCTCTGACCCCACTGTGTAAAGGAGCGGCGCCCCTGCCGCCTTACCCAGAAAGCGGGTCTCCTGGTTTCCCTCTCTCTGGACAAACCAGGAGCCTTGAGTCCTAGGCTCCTCCGGACGGAGATGCCAGAACTCCAGTCCCCTCGACCCCCCACAGCCCCGGCCCCCTCACCGGCTCAGGCTTCGGCGCGCTCCGCTCTACGCTGCGGCGCAGCAGTTTCTGCCCACTAGACAGGTGGCTGGGGAAGAGGGAGGAGAGAGAGGCAGCTCGGTCCCCCTCCCCAGCAGCCCGGAAGTTGGAGGGGGGACAACAGGTTCAACAGCTCGCAAGGGAGGAGGGAGCGACCAGCTTGCCCCGCCCGCAGCCGCGGCATCCGGCCATCCTGGCCCCACCGGCCTCACCCTCGGAAAACTCAGCATGACGACCCCCTCACCTCTGCCTCCAGTGCCCCCGTTCCTACCTCCCGGAGGGCCAGGCGCCTCAGTCACCTTTGCATAAGCGCCTCCCTAATGCTCAGACCAAGGGAATTGTGGAAGGAAGAGGGGAATGGAGGTAGGGGCCTCTCCCCTCTAATGAGCACTTTAGAAGGGCTCCAACCGGTTTGGGGAGTTGGACAAGAGGAGGGGGTGCATTGAGCTGAGTCAGAGACCCGCCCAGAGACAGAGGGAAGTGTGGCCCCCCCACCTTGCTATGGGTGGAGAGCAGAGGTTAAAGGTCTCAGCCAGACCCTTTCCTCTCTGGGCCAAAACAGGAAAATAACTGGTATGTGAGAAAGGATTTTTGGATATCAGAAGCTACCTATATAAACAGTTTATACACATTAATTTATTTCCTCTTTACAGCAGCCTACCCAGAGTAAAATTACTATCTCCATTTTACAGTTAGGAAACTGAGGCTGTGGGGGACAAGTGTACCCAGAGACTACACATGATGTTAACGTGAACACCATATTTGTTCTCTGGAAAGTCTATGGTCTTGACCATTAGGCTTACTGTCACTAGAGCCAGAAAGTCCCTGAGAGATCATTCCAAAAGATAGTAACAATAACAGTTAACATTGATAGGAACTCTACTGTGTAGGCAGTGAGCAAAGCACTTAATACATATGAACTCACTGGATCATCACAACACCCTATTATTATTACCATTATTCCCATTTTACAGATGAGGAAACTGAGGCTTGGAGAAATGAAGGACTTTATTCTGGGTCTCCTGGGGCAAGTGGCTTAAACTCAAGACCGTGGCTCCTTCCCAGGTCCCTATGTCAAAAAATAAAATAAAATACAAACTCGAGATTGTTCTCACCCAAGGAGCTGAGAAACTGTGCCCCACATATCTGTCTGTTTCTATCCTGTGAGTTACAAAATCTCTGCCTTCCAGGTTGCCGGGATCTTTATCCTGTCTTGCCCCCTGACCTCTCCGGGGACCAGAACTAACCACAGGCGCTTCAGCCCAGAAACCCACTGGTTTCCCCAGAAAACAGAAGTCAGATTCAGAAAATGATTTTATTTAAGAAGCTTGAGGGGGCTAGTAAGGGAGGACAAGAGACGGCATGGCCCCCCTCACTCCACCTAGTACATGCTTCACAGATACAAGCCCCTGAAAGTCAGGGTCAGGAAGGGGGCGTCTGGATCCCACAGTGCATGTTAGCTGGAACAGCAATGTCTGAAAGGAAGAAGCCAAGGGTGATACCGAGGGACCCAGAAAGACCCTCCCACTCCCCCTCTGTCCCACTGGGGACCCAGAAATCTTAATAGCCCTTCCTCTTTGGGTAACTAGACTTCAAGGCCTGAGGCCCCTCCATCCCTCCCAGCATTCCCAGCCCTCTCCTCTCCTAGACTCAGGAGTCCAGATCCTCAACCACTCACCTATCTGCTGAGGTTTGGGTAAGTTCAAGTTTTTCATGACCTTGACAAACTCCTCACAGCTGAGGGTGAGCCGAGGGTTCAGAGTCCGCTCCTCCACAGTGGACACTGTGAACCCTAATAGCCAAGGAGAGGGAGGAATGTCTGGCTGTGGGGACAAGTGTACCNAGAGACTACACATGATGTTAACGTGAACACCATATTTGTTCTCTGGAAAGTCTATGGTCTTGACCATTAGGCTTACTGTCACTAGAGCCAGAAAGTCCCTGAGAGATCATTCCAAAAGATAGTAACAATAACAGTTAACATTGATAGGAACTCTACTGTGTAGGCAGTGAGCAAAGCACTTAATACATATGAACTCACTGGATCATCACAACACCCTATTATTATTACCATTATTCCCATTTTACAGATGAGGAAACTGAGGCTTGGAGAAATGAAGGACTTTATTCTGGGTCTCCTGGGGCAAGTGGCTTAAACTCAAGACCGTGGCTCCTTCCCAGGTCCCTATGTCAAAAAATAAAATAAAATACAAACTCGAGATTGTTCTCACCCAAGGAGCTGAGAAACTGTGCCCCACATATCTGTCTGTTTCTATCCTGTGAGTTACAAAATCTCTGCCTTCCAGGTTGCCGGGATCTTTATCCTGTCTTGCCCCCTGACCTCTCCGGGGACCAGAACTAACCACAGGCGCTTCAGCCCAGAAACCCACTGGTTTCCCCAGAAAACAGAAGTCAGATTCAGAAAATGATTTTATTTAAGAAGCTTGAGGGGGCTAGTAAGGGAGGACAAGAGACGGCATGGCCCCCCTCACTCCACCTAGTACATGCTTCACAGATACAAGCCCCTGAAAGTCAGGGTCAGGAAGGGGGCGTCTGGATCCCACAGTGCATGTTAGCTGGAACAGCAATGTCTGAAAGGAAGAAGCCAAGGGTGATACCGAGGGACCCAGAAAGACCCTCCCACTCCCCCTCTGTCCCACTGGGGACCCAGAAATCTTAATAGCCCTTCCTCTTTGGGTAACTAGACTTCAAGGCCTGAGGCCCCTCCATCCCTCCCAGCATTCCCAGCCCTCTCCTCTCCTAGACTCAGGAGTCCAGATCCTCAACCACTCACCTATCTGCTGAGGTTTGGGTAAGTTCAAGTTTTTCATGACCTTGACAAACTCCTCACAGCTGAGGGTGAGCCGAGGGTTCAGAGTCCGCTCCTCCTCCACAGTGGACACTGTGAACCCTAATAGCCAAGGGAGAGGGAGGAATGTCTGGCTGTCCAGTGCCGCTGGCCTCCCTCCTCCGCCTACATTTCCCAGGAGGCCTTGGGGTGCCTTTCTGACCCAGGACTAACAGATGCCTCTGCACCACAATGGGCACTATGGGAAATGTAGTTTCCCACAGTTCCTTTAAGTTCTATAAGGAAGTCCCAGGAAAGCCTATGCCTTATAATTTTAGGCATTATATTTTCTACATCCACCCTCAATACATCTAAACACTTAATCTTTTTGGCCAGAGGAATTTCTGGGAATTGAAGTCCGCGAGCCACATGAGGATTACAGCAGTTCAGGGCCCTGTCTCAGATACTAAGTTAGGTAAGCCCCATACCTCCTCCAGGAAGCCCTCACCATGGTAATCATGAGCAGGGTAGATCAGACAGTTTCCTGGAAGAGTGAAGATCTTTTCATGAACTGAGTGGTACAAGGTCTTAGCACAGCCTGGGGAAGGGAAAATCAGAGGTCAGTGAGCAACGGGATGAGAGAAGTTCCCGAACTCCTTCCCTTCAGGAAAAAGACAGGAGGATGAAACCACTGTAGCTAAAACCTCTCCTTCCTTTTCTTCCAGTAGCCCTTTGGGTAGAGGAGGAGAGGGAAAATTCTAGGCATGTGGAACAGCACATGCCAAGTCTTGGGGAATGGTGAAAATTCAACATGACAGTAAAGAAGGTTGGGAAACAGGGCTTCCCTGGTGGCCCAGTGAGTAAAAAGTCCGCCTTGCAATGCAAGGGGCACAGGTTCGATCCCTGGCCCAGGAAGATCCCATGTGCCACAGAGCCAGCACTCTGGAGCACATGCGCCCAGAGCCGGTGCTCTACTACAAAAGAGGCCACTACAATGGGAGGCCCACATAAGCCAAAGAATAAAGATGGATGAAAATAAATAAACAAAAAATCAATAAGAGAAAAAAAATATTGAAAAAAAAAGAAGAAGAAGAAGAAGGTTGGGATAGTACCCTGAAGCACCAAGTCGCCTCACTCCGGGGATGCCAAGAAAGGATTCTGGGCAGTGAAGGTGGACTGGAAGGTAAGAAACAGAAGATGTGAGGCCAAGAAGGACAGAGTCATGGTTCTGACAAGAAGCTCTGAGTCCTAATAGGGACGGGGCAAAGGACATTCTGCCACCTTTCCTTTCAGCCTTTGATCTCATGACTGTGTTGTGGATAAATAAATGGAAGATTAGGAGCTTCAGAGAGAAAAAGACAAAGAGACTAAGATGAAAAGATAAGGAAAGAGGAAGCAAGAGGCAGCCTGGGGATGTGGCTACCCACATCACTAAGGCTGTCTCTTCTCTCTCCAGCCTCGCTCACCTCCTGCAAGGCGGCTAGGACCTCCCAATCTAGTCTCCACCCTGCCACATGCATACTTAAAGGGCAGCTGAACCCTGAGACTGTGAAATCAAACACCTTTCCCACAGCAAAACCCTTTAATATTATTGCCCCCAGTCGCTAAACCCTAAATGTAAGATTATGCTGGGTTCTCAGTCGCTCAGTCATATCTTTGCAATCCTCTGGGCAGGGTCCATAGCCAGCCTATGGGATTTTTCAGGCAAGAATCCTGGAGTGGATTGCAGTTTCCTCTTCCAGGGGATCTTCCTGACCCAGGGGTCAAACCTGCATCTCCTGAGTCTCCCGAACTGGCAGGCAAATTCTTTACCGCTGAGCCACTGGAGAAGCCCAGTGTTACATCACCACTGAGTCTAACCACCTTTCAGTAGCTAAACTCCTTGAGTCTAATCCTGATGCCCTTAAAGTCTAGTTCATTTATTCTTACAAGTGACACTTAAAACCCTGGCATTCAGAAAACCACACTAAGATCCCGAGTTAAGGAAAGGGGACTGTGACCTTGTTGGAAGTCTGTCCGCCCACACCCTCGGATAAGCAGGGCGTCTCCAGTGAAGGCCATGCTGTGGTCATTCAAGACGAAGGTGACACAACCAGGGGTGTGGCCAGGGCTGGCCCGGGTCTCCAAGGCCTGACAGAGAAGGAAAGTACAAAAAGTCATCAATCAGCCTGTGGCTTTACACTCATGGCAAAAGTTGGCCTCGGATGTCTCCATCTCATCCTAGAGTCACATCTAGATAACATTTTTTGATAAAAGAAAAAAAAAATAAGTTAGATCCCAGACTCAAACTTCCCTTCAGAGTAAATCCCCAATGAATGCAAAACTTAAAGAAAAAAACAAAACCATAAAATTATGACAACAACAACAAAAATACGAAAAAATATTAGGTTGGCCAAGAAGTTCGGTTTTGAGCCAACTCGATATATGATCTCTGGTTAAAGAAAAACATTCATCTTAAAAGAAATTATTAAGGGGAAGATCAGTGGTTTGAATTTTAATAAATTTGAAGTTTCTGAATGGCAACAACACCACACACAAAAGTTAAAAAAATTTCTTCACTAACTCAAAATAGTTTTTTCTTTAGACTTCTCCTATATTATCTTGTTTTACAGTGAATGTGTTATTTTACAATGAAAAATAAAACATGAAATTCAGAATAAACTAAATAAGAATTTAAAAATTAAAAATTCTAGAAGGAAATACAAAACAGATCTATATGTAAGAGTTAGGGAAAGGGACAGGGCACAATATTTGAAAAGAATGGCATAGCCCAAGGACACAGCATAAACCCATTAGAATCAAATGAGTCCAAGATGGCAGACCAGACCTTGAGCCTCAGTCAGCAAGCTCAATGCCACACCCAGAGGCACCATGACAGTTCCACCCCTTACCTAAAAGAGCTGGAATGCTCCTCCCGCTCATTAGCATATGGATTACCCAGCCCATAAAAGCTAAGAACGCCATGTTTTGCTTTCTTTTGATTTGTTAATTTTATCAATTTATTTATTTTTGGCTATTCTGGGTTTTCACTGCTGCCAAGGGCTCTTCTCTAGTTGCAGGGAGTGGGGGCTACTCTCTAGTTGAGGTGAGCAGGCTTCTTGTTGCTGTGACTTCGCTTATTGTGGAACTCGGGTTCCTTTGTAGTTGCAGCAGGCATGTGGCTCCGAGGCTCAAGACGAAGGTGACACAACCAGGGGTGTGGCCAGGGCTGGCCCGGGTCTCCAAGGCCTGACAGAGAAGGAAAGTACAAAAAGTCATCAATCAGCCTGTGGCTTTACACTCATGGCAAAAGTTGGCCTCGGATGTCTCCATCTCATCCTAGAGTCACATCTAGATAACATTTTTTGATAAAAGAAAAAAAAAATAAGTTAGATCCCAGACTCAAACTTCCCTTCAGAGTAAATCCCCAATGAATGCAAAACTTAAAGAAAAAAACAAAACCATAAAATTATGACAACAACAACAAAAATACGAAAAAATATTAGGTTGGCCAAGAAGTTCGGTTTTGAGCCAACTCGATATATGATCTCTGGTTAAAGAAAAACATTCATCTTAAAAGAAATTATTAAGGGGAAGATCAGTGGTTTGAATTTTAATAAATTTGAAGTTTCTGAATGGCAACAACACCACACACAAAAGTTAAAAAAATTTCTTCACTAACTCAAAATAGTTTTTTCTTTAGACTTCTCCTATATTATCTTGTTTTACAGTGAATGTGTTATTTTACAATGAAAAATAAAACATGAAATTCAGAATAAACTAAATAAGAATTTAAAAATTAAAAATTCTAGAAGGAAATACAAAACAGATCTATATGTAAGAGTTAGGGAAAGGGACAGGGCACAATATTTGAAAAGAATGGCATAGCCCAAGGACACAGCATAAACCCATTAGAATCAAATGAGTCCAAGATGGCAGACCAGACCTTGAGCCTCAGTCAGCAAGCTCAATGCCACACCCAGAGGCACCATGACAGTTCCACCCCTTACCTAAAAGAGCTGGAATGCTCCCCCCGCTCATTAGCATATGGATTACCCAGCCCATAAAAGCTAAGAACGCCATGTTTTGCTTTCTTTTGATTTGTTAATTTTATCAATTTATTTATTTTTGGCTATTCTGGGTTTTCACTGCTGCCAAGGGCTCTTCTCTAGTTGCAGGGAGTGGGGGCTACTCTCTAGTTGAGGTGAGCAGGCTTCTTGTTGCTGTGACTTCGCTTATTGTGGAACTCGGGCTCTAGGGCACACGAGTTTCAGTAGTTGCAGCACATGGGCTCAATAGTTGTGGCTCCGAGGCTCTATGGGCTTAGTTGCTCTGTAGCATATGGGATCTTACCGGGTCACGGATCAAGCTTGTGTCTTCTGCATTGGCAGGCGAACTCTTCGCCACTGAGCTACCAGGGAAGCCCGAACGCCATGTTTTGGGGGCCGCTGGATTCGCTCTACGATGGCCCACACTCTGTCTGTCTGTGGAGTGTGCTTTCTCTGAATGTGAATAAATCCATATCTTACCTATCACTTTGTCTCTCGCTGAATTCTCTGCAAAGAGACATGAAGAACATGAGCCTCAGTGGGCCCAGGCGTTGGGTGAGTGATTTTAATTACTAGGGTTCTGGCTGGATTCGAGTCCCGGCCATGTGGATTCAAGTCCCAAACAGGGTTTAGCTGGGGTTAAGCCCTGGCCACGTGGGTTCAAGTACCAAACAGGATTCGATCAGGTCTGGGCCCTGGGTTTAAGTTTCAAATCGAGGTAGAATCTCTTCATATATGTTTAAATATATATTATATATTTATATATGTTATATATATATATATATTTTAAGAGTTTATTTATTTATTTTGGGGGGTCGTGTTTGGGGAGGGAGCGGGGCGGGTGGGCCACTTGTATTGGTCTTTCGTTTATCTATTTTCATCCATCTTTGTTCTTCGGCCCGTGTGGGCCTCCCATCGCAGTGGCCTCTGTAGTCGCAGAGCACCGGCTCTGGGTGCATGCGCCCCAGAGCTCCGGCTTGGTAATTGGACACATCGGTCCAGCCGCTCCGCGGCACGTGGGATCTTCCCAGGCCAGGGATTGAACTGGCGCCCCTTGCACTGCAAGGCAGTGTCCTTACCCACTGGACCACCAGGGAAGCCCTATATTTTTAATATATGTGTTAGTGTAGTGTTAATCACTCCGTCGTGTCCTACTCTTTGACTGTACGCCTGGCTCAATTGTGGAACTCGGGCTCTATGGGGCTTTTTAGTTGCAGAGTGGGGCTACTCTCTAGTTGAGGTGAGCAGGCTTCTTGTTGCTGTGACTTATTGTGGAACTCGGGCTCTAGGGCACACGAGTTTCAGTAGTTGCAGCACATGGGCTCAATAGTTGTGGCTCCGAGGCTCTATGGGCTTAGTTGCTCTGTAGCATATGGGATCTTACCGGGTCACGGATCAAGCTTGTGTCTTCTGCATTGGCAGGCGAACTCTTCGCCACTGAGCTACCGGGGAAGCCCGAACGCCATGTTTTGGGGGCCGCTGGATTCGCTCTACGATGGCCCACACTCTGTCTGTCTGTGGAGTGTGCTTTCTCTGAATGTGAATAAATCCATATCTTACCTATCACTTTGTCTCTCGCTGAATTCTCTGCAAAGAGACATGAAGAACATGAGCCTCAGTGGGCCCAGGCGTTGGGTGAGTGATTTTAATTACTAGGGTTCTGGCTGGATTCGAGTCCCGGCCATGTGGATTCAAGTCCCAAACAGGGTTTAGCTGGGGTTAAGCCCTGGCCACGTGGGTTCAAGTACCAAACAGGATTCGATCAGGTCTGGGCCCTGGGTTTAAGTTTCAAATCGAGGTAGAATCTCTTCATATATGTTTAAATATATATTATATATTTATATATGTTATATATATATATATATTTTAAGAGTTTATTTATTTATTTTGGGGGGTCGTGTTTGGGGAGGGAGCGGGGCGGGTGGGCCACTTGTATTGGTCTTTCGTTTATCTATTTTCATCCATCTTTGTTCTTCGGCCCGTGTGGGCCTCCCATCGCAGTGGCCTCTGTAGTCGCAGAGCACCGGCTCTGGGTGCATGCGCCCCAGAGCTCCGGCTTGGTAATTGGACACATCGGTCCAGCCGCTCCGCGGCACGTGGGATCTTCCCAGGCCAGGGATTGAACTGGCGCCCCTTGCACTGCAAGGCAGTGTCCTTACCCACTGGACCACCAGGGAAGCCCTATATTTTTTAATATATGTGTTAGTGTAGTGTTAATCACTCCGTCGTGTCCTACTCTTTGACCCTGTAGACTGTAGCCTGCTAATTTCTTTTGTCTATGGGATTCACCAGGCAAGAATACTGTAGTGGGTTGCCATTTCCTTCTCTAGAGGGATCAAACCCAGGTCTCCTCATTGCAGGTGAATTGTTTCCCGTCTTAGCCACCAGGGAATCCATATATATATATAATATTGAGGTAGAAAAGGGTTTTCTAAGCACAATAGGAAATTCAGAGGACACAGGGAAAACAAGGACCACACAGTTTAACTTCATTATAGAAAAAGGACAATATCAGTGACAAAACAAAAAACCTCAGAGACATTATTAGCAGGATGTATAAGAAAGTGTTATAAGGTGTGCATAGCCATAATACTTGAACAGCTCCTAAGCATCAATAAGAATCCCAGGGCTTCCCTGGTGGTCCAGTGGGCAAGGACACCGCCTTGGAGTGCAAGGGGCGCCGGTTCAATCCCTGGCCTGGGAAGATCCCACGTGCCGCGGAGCGGCTGGACGGATGTGTCCAATTACCGAGCCGGAGCTCTGGGGCGCATGCGCCCAGAGCTGGTGCTCTGCGACAACAGAGGCCACCGCGATGGGAGGCCCACATGGGCCAAGGAACAAAAATGGATGAAACTAGACAAATGAAAGACCAGTGGAAGTGGCCCGCCCACCCCCCTCCCTCCACACTCCCGCCAAAATAAATAAATAATTTAAAAAAAAGAACCCCAAAGAGAAATGGTAAAAGAAAAGAACAAAGGCAATCATGGAAGAGGGAACAAATAGTTAATAACACATCTGAAAAGATGCTTGATCTCCCTTTATAAAAGGGCAGGGAGAGAGAGACCTAGATTTTAAAACCTTTATTTTTTACCTACAAGACTGACCACTGTCCAAGTTGCTCAGGGTGTTTGAGACAAACCCTTTCATCTTCTGGGATGTGAGTATGACTCAAGAATAGCCATTTCAGAGGGCAGCTAAGCAGTGTCTAGCAACATCTCAAATGCCACTCCTAAGGCTCTGCAGTTAAGAACCCCTGACATATGAGCACAAAACACCACCCAGGGAGCCCTGATAATCCAAATTCCCACACTCAGTTCAGTGAAGCAACTGTCAGAAAAAAAATTACCCAATGATCTAACAATTGCTTACAAGATTAATTTCCACTCACATATCACTCCTCCCTCTGAATAGAAGCTCCTTGCACCAATTAGCATCCTTGTCCAGGACAATCATTGGCCAATCATCAAAGGACACCAGGTGCAGTGAAACCCTCTCCTTCGTTTGTAGATATCTGTTTCCACACCAAATATCAGTCCTAACCTTCCCCACTCACAGATCTCCAATTTGGTTTGGGGCATCAGTGTGCCCAGTCAAGCACTTTCTCGGTCTCCCTGATAGCCTGAGTGACCTCTAGTATAGTTTGCTGTCCAGTAAGATCTCAATAAGTTTTCTGAGCATTTCTGGGGAAGCTTTTCCCTTCCTGATAAAAAGGGAGGGCACCTGGCCTTTCCACTTCTTCCAGTTCTGAACACTAGGTGGGATAGCTGGAGTTCCAGCAGCTGTCCTGCAACCATGAAGAAAAAATTCAAAATAATCCCATAAATGATGGTGCTGCCCAATAAAAAAAGTGACTACCTTCTTCCAAATGTCCTGTTATAGGAGAAAAGTGAAACTGTTTATTCAAGCCACTGTACGGGTTTTTCAGTTACCTTCTGCTAAACACCTTCTTGACTCATCTGCAATAGGGTATACAAGCAATGCAAAACAAGTGCAAAGCAAAATCACAAGTCTTGCGAAATCTTGTAGGAAAAATCACATCCTCTGCCCCCTTCCATTAACATTACCATTTGGGAGTAGAGGGATAATCTTTCACTTTTTATTTTGTATGTCTCCATACTCTCTGAATTTTTTAAACAAAAAGCATGTTAGTCTTTTGAACTGAAAAGGGGGATGGACATTCAGGAGTAATGTTTAAAATACTGAGCTGCAATTATAACAAAGTTATGACAAACCAAGATAGTTTATTAAAAAGCACGGGCTTCCCTTGTGGCTCAGTGGATAAGAACCTGTCTGCCAATGCAGGAGACACAGGTTCGATCCCTGACCCGGGAAGATCCCACATACCACAGAGCAGCTAAACCCACACATCAACAAAGACCCAGCACAGCCAAAAATAAATAAATAAAAGTTTAAGAAAAAAAAAAAGGCAGAGACATCACTTTGCCAACAAAGGTTCATATCACTCCTCCCTCTGAATAGAAGCTCCTTGCACCAATTAGCATCCTTGTCCAGGACAATCATTGGCCAATCATCAAAGGACACCAGGTGCAGTGAAACCCTCTCCTTCGTTTGTAGATATCTGTTTCCACACCAAATATCAGTCCTAACCTTCCCCACTCACAGATCTCCAATTTGGTTTGGGGCATCAGTGTGCCCAGTCAAGCACTTTCTCGGTCTCCCTGATAGCCTGAGTGACCTCTAGTATAGTTTGCTGTCCAGTAAGATCTCAATAAGTTTTCTGAGCATTTCTGGGGAAGCTTTTCCCTTCCTGATAAAAAGGGAGGGCACCTGGCCTTTCCACTTCTTCCAGTTCTGAACACTAGGTGGGATAGCTGGAGTTCCAGCAGCTGTCCTGCAACCATGAAGAAAAAATTCAAAATAATCCCATAAATGATGGTGCTGCCCAATAAAAAAAGTGACTACCTTCTTCCAAATGTCCTGTTATAGGAGAAAAGTGAAACTGTTTATTCAAGCCACTGTACGGGTTTTTCAGTTACCTTCTGCTAAACACCTTCTTGACTCATCTGCAATAGGGTATACAAGCAATGCAAAACAAGTGCAAAGCAAAATCACAAGTCTTGCGAAATCTTGTAGGAAAAATCACATCCTCTGCCCCCTTCCATTAACATTACCATTTGGGAGTAGAGGGATAATCTTTCACTTTTTATTTTGTATGTCTCCATACTCTCTGAATTTTTTAAACAAAAAGCATGTTAGTCTTTTGAACTGAAAAGGGGGATGGACATTCAGGAGTAATGTTTAAAATACTGAGCTGCAATTATAACAAAGTTATGACAAACCAAGATAGTTTATTAAAAAGCACGGGCTTCCCTTGTGGCTCAGTGGATAAGAACCTGTCTGCCAATGCAGGAGACACAGGTTCGATCCCTGACCCGGGAAGATCCCACATACCACAGAGCAGCTAAACCCACACATCAACAAAGACCCAGCACAGCCAAAAATAAATAAATAAAAGTTTAAGAAAAAAAAAAAGGCAGAGACATCACTTTGCCAACAAAGGTTCATATACTCAAACCTATGGTTTTTCCAATAGTCACGTATGGATGTGAGAGTTGGACCATAAAGAAGGCTGAGTGTTGAAGAACTGATGCTTTCGCACCATGTTGCTGGAGAACACTCTTGAGAGTCCCTTGGAAGGCAAGGACATCGAACCATTCAATCTTAAAGGAAATCAACCCTGAATACTCTTTGGATGGTCTAATGCCAAAGCTGAAGCTCCAATACTTTGGCCAACTGATCCAAACAGCAGGCTCATTATGGTTATGCTGGGAAAGACTGAAGACAGAAAGAGAAGAGGGCACCAGAGGTTGAGATGGTTGGATGAGATCAACAATTCAATGGACATCAACTTGGGCAAACTCCAGGAGATGGTGAGGGACAGGGAAGCCTGGCATGCTGCAGTCCATTGGGTCATGAAGAGTTGGACACGACTTGGTGACTGAACAACAACAAATACATGACATCAGAAGGATGTCAGCTGTAAACAACCAGTAACTAGAGTACATAGGGGCTTCCCAGTGGCTCAGTGGTAAAGAATCTGCCTGCAATGCAGGAGACCTGGGTTTGATCCCTGGGTTGGGAAGATTCCCTTGGAGAAGGAAATGGCAGCCCACTCCAGTATTCTTGCCTGGGAAATTTCATAAATGGAGGAGCCTAGTAGGGTCCATAGGGTTGTAAAAGAATTGGACATGACTGAGGATCTAAATAATTACCACATACATGGTTGACCCTTGAATAACTTGTATTTGAACTGTGTGAATCCACATACAAGAAGTTTTTTTCAGTAGTAAACTATGCTACTACCTAACCCGATTTAGTGAATCCATGGATGTGGAGCAACCAAGGATAGAAGGAGGGACTGTAATAAGACAGACCCGAGTTTTGAATGTGGAGGGTCAGTGCCCCACTCCTGAACTGTAATCAATGTGTGAACCTGTCTGCCAATGCAGGAGACACAGGTTCGATCCTGACCCGGGAAGATCCCACATACCACAGAGCAGCTAAACCCACACATCAACAAAGACCCAGCACAGCCAAAAATAAATAAATAAAAGTTTAAGAAAAAAAAAAAGGCAGAGACATCACTTTGCCAACAAAGGTTCATATACTCAAACCTATGGTTTTTCCAATAGTCACGTATGGATGTGAGAGTTGGACCATAAAGAAGGCTGAGTGTTGAAGAACTGATGCTTTCGCACCATGTTGCTGGAGAACACTCTTGAGAGTCCCTTGGAAGGCAAGGACATCGAACCATTCAATCTTAAAGGAAATCAACCCTGAATACTCTTTGGATGGTCTAATGCCAAAGCTGAAGCTCCAATACTTTGGCCAACTGATCCAAACAGCAGGCTCATTATGGTTATGCTGGGAAAGACTGAAGACAGAAAGAGAAGAGGGCACCAGAGGTTGAGATGGTTGGATGAGATCAACAATTCAATGGACATCAACTTGGGCAAACTCCAGGAGATGGTGAGGGAGGGGGAAGCCTGGCATGCTGCAGTCCATTGGGTCATGAAGAGTTGGACACGACTTGGTGACTGAACAACAACAAATACATGACATCAGAAGGATGTCAGCTGTAAACAACCAGTAACTAGAGTACATAGGGGCTTCCCAGTGGCTCAGTGGTAAAGAATCTGCCTGCAATGCAGGAGACCTGGGTTTGATCCCTGGGTTGGGAAGATTCCCTTGGAGAAGGAAATGGCAGCCCACTCCAGTATTCTTGCCTGGGAAATTTCATAAATGGAGGAGCCTAGTAGGGTCCATAGGGTTGTAAAAGAATTGGACATGACTGAGGATCTAAATAATTACCACATACATGGTTGACCCTTGAATAACTTGTATTTGAACTGTGTGAATCCACATACAAGAAGTTTTTTTCAGTAGTAAACTATGCTACTACCTAACCCGATTTAGTGAATCCATGGATGTGGAGCAACCAAGGATAGAAGGAGGGACTGTAATAAGACAGACCCCGAGTTTTGAATGTGGGGAGGGTCAGTGCCCCTAACTCCCTGAACTGTTCAAGGGTCAACAGTATGTGATATATGAAATTATGCTATGTGGATAAATTGAACAAAATTTTAATATCAGTTGAACACAATCCTGCTTGCCACAGAGATCAAGATCCCCTAGGCCCTTAAGGACTGAGTCGGTATCGCAAGTGACTTTGCTAATGATCAACCTCCCAGTTCATCTTTCGCTTCTCTGGAATATCTAGAATTTCTCCTATCAACCCTCACAGTCCTACCCATCTCAGGCCTTGCCTGCTTAGACCCACCACCAGCCTCCTCCCTGGCCTAGCAGCCGCCAATCCCCCTCCTACATGACCCAAGGAGGGGCTGCTGCCATCCAGATCCAATTTTGTCCCTCTCTGCTGAAAGCCCTTCCCAGCGGAGGGGGAGGGATCAACAGGGAGGGGACATATATATCCCCATGGCTGCTTCATGTTGGTCCATGGTAGAAACCAACACAATATTGTAGAGCAATTCTCTTCCAATTAAAAATAAAAATAAAAGTTTTTTAAAAATCCAACAGTTCAAAACCAAAAAACCTTTGCCAGGCTCCCAGTGCCCCCAGGACAGAGTTCCAGCTCTTCAGCCCCCACTCTGGCACCTGCTTACATTTCCAGCCCCTTGTCCTATGACATCCTCCTTTCCCCCGCTACTCTGAACCCCAGAGTCATTTCCAGAAAATACCAAGCTTCGTCACACCTTTTTGCCCTTGCAGGTCCCTCTTCTCCTATAAGTCTGGTCTACCTACTCTCTACGAGTCTGACTGACTCCTTTTTCTGTGCCAAGGCTCTCTTCTAAGGACTTGTCATGACTGAATTCATTCAGACCATATACATCCTTATGAGGTCAATAGCATGAATAATCAACTTGAATTATGTAGTGGGTGTCCTCCATAAACAAGACACACACCGCAACACTGGCCGTGGGCCCCACTTCTCCCTACTGCCAGAAAGTGATCTATGCTTCTGAAAGTCTTATGAGCTACATACTGAGAAAATGCACTTACAGAACTTCACACAGACTACGTGAGAAACAAACATGCAATCTTTGTTAACTATTAGTGATTCATTATTACTATCATCATCCAATACAGAAATATCTTTGACTTCAGTCAATACAAAAGAGAAGTTTTCAAAGGACAAGTTAAATGACGCCAGGAGGAAACAATCAAGACACACCCAGAAAGGGGGACATTCTCCAAGACAACAGGCTGCGAGTGTTGAAAGTCAGTATCAGGGGTTTCCCTGGTGGTCCAGCGGTTAAGAATCCACCTGTCAATGCAGGGAACACGCCTTCGATCCCTGTTCTGAAGAGACTACACATACTGAGGGCCAATTAAGCCCATGCACCACAACTACTGAGCCCATGTTCTAGAGCCACCGCCCCACAACTAGAGAGTGGCCTCCACTCACCACAACTAGAGAAAGTCCACACCCAGCAAGGAAGTCTATCACAGTCAAAAATTAATCAGCTAATGTTTTAAAAAGTCAATGTCATAGGGCAGAAAGGGTATTAAACTGTTCTAGACCTGCTGTTCAGTCACCCAGTGGTGTGCAACTCTTTGTGACCCTATGGACTGCATCACACCAGGCTTCTCTGTCTTTCACTCTCTCCCAGGGTCTGCTCAAACTCATGTCCATTGAGTTCTAGACTCAGAGACTAAATGCACATACCAGTCAAGTGCCACTGTATGAACTGTGATTGGGTCCTGCTTCATAAAAATAAATAAATAGCTGTAAAAATTATTCCTGAGCAACTGGGGAAATTTGAAAATGGACTAGATGTCAGAACTATTTAAGAGTTATCATTTGCATTGTTAGACATGACAAAGATTTTTTTAAAATAATGCTCCTCAAAGTGGTGTCATGGAGGGAATCCTGAGGATCTGCAAGATCAAAACTATTAAACCGGGCTTCCTTGGTAGTCCAGTGGGTAGGGACACTGCCTTGCAGTGCAAGGGGCGCCGGTTCAATCCCTGGCCTGGGAAGATCCCACATGCCGTGGAGCAGCTGGATCGATGTGTCCAATTACCCAGCCGGAGCTCTGAAGCGCATGCGCCCAGAGCTGGTGCTCTGCGACAACAGAGGCCACTGCGATGAGAGGCCCACACGGGCCAAAGAACAAAGACGGATGAAAATAAATAAGAAAGACCAACAGAAGTGGCCAAAAAACACAAAAAACCTATTATTACACTATTTTCATAATGGTGTGAAGAGGCCTTCTGCCCTTTTTCACTCCCATGAGAGTTCAGTAGAGTGTTCTGGAAGCTCCAGGATTTATGTCAATACAGAGAAGTTTTCAAAGGACAAGTTAAATGCCAGGAGGAAACAATCAAGACACACCCAGAAAGGGGACATTCTCCAAGACAACAGGCTGCAGTGTTGAAAGTCAGTATCAGGGGTTTCCTGGTGGTCCAGCGTTAAGAATCCACCTGTCAATGCAGGAACACGCCTTCGATCCCTGTTCTGAAGAGACTACACATACTGAGGGCCAATTAAGCCCATGCACCACAACTACTGAGCCCATGTTCTAGAGCCACCGCCCCACAACTAGAGAGTGGCCTCCACTCACCACAACTAGAGAAAGTCCACACCCAGCAAGGAAGTCTATCACAGTCAAAAATTAATCAGCTAATGTTTTAAAAAGTCAATGTCATAGGGCAGAAAGGGTATTAAACTGTTCTAGACCTGCTGTTCAGTCACCCAGTGGTGTGCAACTCTTTGTGACCCTATGGACTGCATCACACCAGGCTTCTCTGTCTTTCACTCTCTCCCAGGGTCTGCTCAAACTCATGTCCATTGAGTTCTAGACTCAGAGACTAAATGCACATACCAGTCAAGTGCCACTGTATGAACTGTGATTGGGTCCTGCTTCATAAAAATAAATAAATAGCTGTAAAAATTATTCCTGAGCAACTGGGGAAATTTGAAAATGGACTAGATGTCAGAACTATTTAAGAGTTATCATTTGCATTGTTAGACATGACAAAGATTTTTTTAAAATAATGCTCCTCAAAGTGGTGTCATGGAGGGAATCCTGAGGATCTGCAAGATCAAAACTATTAAACCGGGCTTCCTTGGTAGTCCAGTGGGTAGGGACACTGCCTTGCAGTGCAAGGGGCGCCGGTTCAATCCCTGGCCTGGGAAGATCCCACATGCCGTGGAGCAGCTGGATCGATGTGTCCAATTACCCAGCCGGAGCTCTGAAGCGCATGCGCCCAGAGCTGGTGCTCTGCGACAACAGAGGCCACTGCGATGAGAGGCCCACACGGGCCAAAGAACAAAGACGGATGAAAATAAATAAGAAAGACCAACAGAAGTGGCCAAAAAACACAAAAAACCTATTATTACACTATTTTCATAATGGTGTGAAGAGGCCTTCTGCCCTTTTTCACTCCCATGAGAGTTCAGTAGAGTGTTCTGGAAGCTCCAGGACTCGTGCTGATGTCACTGCTCTGACAGCTGATGGAATGTGTGCTGTGTTTCTTTAGAAGTCTCAGTTTCAATTTCTGATACTAAGTATTTTTCGCACAGCAAAATACTTATGTTTTCTTTTTAAAAACTGAGATACAGGGACTTCCCTGGTGGTCCAGTGGTTAAGACTCTGGCTCCCAATGCAAAGGGCCTGGGTTCAATCCCTGGTCAGGGAACTAGATCCCACATGCCGCAACTAACAGTTCACACGCTGCAACTATGACCCAGTTCAGCCAAATACATAAGTAAAAAAAAAAAAAAAATTGAGATACAATTGACATATAAATATTGATGGACAGAACCTAGGTAAACAAGAGCTTTAAAGAATCCTAAGAGCAAAACATTTTAGTTTGAGAACCACTGACCTAGGGAAACAGTCTCAGAAGTCTTTAGCAGGGAAAAGTCTGCAATGTAGCTTTTGAATACAAAGGGAGGGAAAACAGTATTAATATATACAGGAGAGAGAAATAAAGCAAACATAGTAAAAATCTCAGTGACTGGTGAACATTGGATGAAAGGTATTAGAGTATTAACTGTACTATTCTTTTGATTGACCACAGTTTTGAAAATACTAAAAATAAAAATTTGTGGGTGGGGGCACCTAACAGGGTGACCTAACCCAGCCCCACCTGTTCCTGAAACTTATTGAGTAATCCTCTCGGTTACAGAATATTCTGCAGGGATTCGCGTGGGGCCTGCCTAGTCCCACATTCTTTTAAAAAATTTATTCTTCCCTTTCATGATGCATCAAGGGTGTGTTCCACAGTTGCCTTTTCGCCTATTTCCTGAAGAAGCGCATGTACCTGCAAAGTCGCTTCAGTCATGTCCATCTTCGCCGCCCCACCGACTGTAGCCTGCCAGGCTCCTCTGTCCATGGGATTCTCCAGGCAAGAATACTGGAGTGGGTTGCCAGGACTTCCACCAGGGGATCTTCCACCAGGGGATCTTCCCGATCCAGAGATTGAACCCGCATCTCTTTTGTCTCCTGCATTGGCAGGTGGGTTCTTTACCACTGCGCCACCATATTGCCCATTATGACCTAGCCTCTGAAGTCTGCAGGATCATCTCCTGCAGAAGTGGCACCTTCTAAAACCTGCTCACATCACTTCGGTTCAGTTCAGTCGCTCAGTCGTGTCTGACTCTTCTTGACCCCATGGAATGTATGCAGCACGCCTCGCTTCCTCGATCTACACCATCTTTCGGAGTTTGCTTAAACTCATGTCCATTGAGTCAGTTATGCCATCCAATCATCTCAGCCTCTGTTGCCCCCTTTGCCACCCGCCTTCTGTTTTTCTCAATATTCAACACAAAAAACATGCCGGGGGCTTCCCTTGGTGGTCCGGTGGGTAAGGACACCGCCTTGTAGTGCAAGGGGCGCCAGTTCGTTCCCTGGCCTGGGAAGATCCCACGTGCCGCGGAGCGGCTGGACCGATGTGTCCAATTGCCGAGCCGGAGCTCTGGAGCACATGCGCCCACAGCCGGTGCTCTGCGACGACAGAGTCCACCGCGATGGGAGGCCCACACGGGCCAAAGAACAAAGAAGGATGAAAACGGACAAATGAAAGACCAATAGAAGTGGCCCGCCCGCTCCCCTCCCTCCCCAACCCGACCTCCACCCAAAAATAAAAAAAAAAAATTAAAAAAAAAAAAAAAAAATGCCGGCAAGCGCTCGCCATGGTCTACATTGCCCCCTGATGGCAAGTACGTGACAGCCTTCTTCTCTACTTGGTTCCCAAGTTCATCTTGGTATAACCGACGGCTGTTTCCAGGCCCTCTAAACTCAAAGACCAAAAATGTCATTTTCCATTGTAGCTCAATACTCTGAACTTTCATCAGATACACCTTCTAAAACCTAACACAACTAATAGCTAGCGCAGCCAAATAAATAAATAAATATTTTTAAAAGATGAACTAGGGCTTCCCTGGTGGTCCAGTGGGTAAGGACACTGCCTTGCAGTGGCAAGGGGTGCCAGTTCGATCCCTGGCCTGGGAAGATCCCACGTGCCGTGGAGCGGCTGGACCGATGTGTCCAATTACCGAGCCGGAGCTCTGGAGCACATGTGCCCACAGCCGGCGCTCTGCGACAATAGACACCACGGTGATGGGAGAACAAAGAACAAAGATGGATGAAAATAGACAAATGAAAGACCAATAAAAGTAGCCCGCCTGCTCCTCTCCCTCCCCATCCCACCCCCGCCAAAATAAATAAATAAATAAATCTTTTTTTAAAAAAAAAAAAAGATGAACTAAAAAATAATAGAATTGTGTAGCCACTTTGGGTAACAGATTTTCTTTTTTTTTAATCTAATTGGCTGCCCTGGATCTTGGTTGAGGTGTGTGAACTCTTAGTTACAGCATGTGGGATCTAGGTCCTTGACTAGGATCGAACCTCTGCCCCTGCACTGGGAGCACACGCAGTCTTAGCCACTGGACCACCAGGGAAGCCCTGGGCAACCGTTTTTGATAACAGTTTCTCAAACTGTTAAATTACCAAGTTAGTATAGGATCCAGCAATTTCATTCGACGTATACATCCAAGAAAGATGAAATTATACATCCACACAAAACTTGTCCTTGAATATTCATAGTGGCATTATTTGTAAAACCCCAAAAGTGGAAACAATTTAACTGTCCATTCACTGATGGAGAAATAAAATGTGATATATCCATAGAATGGAATATTATTCAGTAATAACAAAGAAATGAAACATGGGATATATGTTTCAACATGGATGAACCTTGAAAACATTCTGGCGAGGGACAGAAGCCAGTCACAAAGACCACATACTACACGATACCATCTCTACAAAATATCCAGAATCAGCAAATCTATAGAGACCAAAAGTAGATTAGTGGCTGCGTAGAGCCAGAGGGATGAACTGGGGCACACGAGGGTGGCAGCTCAGGGGTGGGGGTTCTTCTTTCTGGAATGACGGAAACATTCTAAAATGAACTGAGGTGAAGGCAGCACAACTCTGAATATACTAAGTTGCTGAATATACACTTTAAATAGGTGAACTGGATGGTTTATGAACTATATCATTTTTTTTCTTTTTCTTTTTTAATTTTCTTTTTTATTACATGTATCATTGGATGAACCAGGTCTTGCAGTGGCAAGGGGTGCCAGTTCGATCCCTGGCCTGGGAAGATCCCACGTGCCGTGGAGCGGCTGGACCGATGTGTCCAATTACCGAGCCGGAGCTCTGGAGCACATGTGCCCACAGCCGGCGCTCTGCGACAATAGACACCACGGTGATGGGAGAACAAAGAACAAAGATGGATGAAAATAGACAAATGAAAGACCAATAAAAGTAGCCCGCCTGCTCCTCTCCCTCCCCATCCCACCCCCGCCAAAATAAATAAATAAATAAATCTTTTTTTAAAAAAAAAAAAAGATGAACTAAAAAATAATAGAATTGTGTAGCCACTTTGGGTAACAGATTTTCTTTTTTTTTAATCTAATTGGCTGCCCTGGATCTTGGTTGAGGTGTGTGAACTCTTAGTTACAGCATGTGGGATCTAGGTCCTTGACTAGGGATCGAACCTCTGCCCCCTGCACTGGGAGCACACGCAGTCTTAGCCACTGGACCACCAGGGAAGCCCTGGGCAACCGTTTTTGATAACAGTTTCTCAAACTGTTAAATTACCAAGTTAGTATAGGATCCAGCAATTTCATTCGACGTATACATCCAAGAAAGATGAAATTATACATCCACACAAAACTTGTCCTTGAATATTCATAGTGGCATTATTTGTAAAACCCCAAAAGTGGAAACAATTTAACTGTCCATTCACTGATGGAGAAATAAAATGTGATATATCCATAGAATGGAATATTATTCAGTAATAACAAAGAAATGAAACATGGGATATATGTTTCAACATGGATGAACCTTGAAAACATTCTGGCGAGGGACAGAAGCCAGTCACAAAGACCACATACTACACGATACCATCTCTACAAAATATCCAGAATCAGCAAATCTATAGAGACCAAAAGTAGATTAGTGGCTGCGTAGAGCCAGAGGGATGAACTGGGGCACACGAGGGTGGCAGCTCAGGGGTGGGGGTTCTTCTTTCTGGAATGACGGAAACATTCTAAAATGAACTGAGGTGAAGGCAGCACAACTCTGAATATACTAAGTTGCTGAATATACACTTTAAATAGGTGAACTGGATGGTTTATGAACTATATCATTTCTTTCTTTTTTCTTAATTTTCTTTTATTAATGTATTTGGATGAACCAGGTCTTAGCTGCGGCATGTGAATTGTTAGTTGCGGCATGTGGGATCTAGTTCCCTGATGAGGGACTAAACCCAGACCCCCTGCATTGGGAACCAGAGTCTTAGCCCACTGGAACACCAGGGAAGTCCCTTGTTTCTTTCTTTGTATCAATAAAGCTGTTTAGAAAAAGAAAAACATGCACTGGGAGTTCCCTGGTGATCCAGGGGTTAGGACTCTGGGCTTCCACTGCTGTGGCCCAGGTTTAATTCCTGGTCAGGGAACTAAGATCCCACAGGCTGCTCCAACCAAAAAAAGACAAGCACTAAAGCTATCTTCCATAGTTAAACTCTTCCACATTGATTCATTGAAAATACCACTCATCCAATATAACAAAGGGCTCACCTTGACAAAGAACTCCAACTCTGCCGAGCACCTCTAAAGTTTGTTAGCACCTGCCTATTAATACAGCATACTTAAATGTACAATGCATTTTCTTTTTACTTTCTTCTAGAAAAAAGTTTGAAATAAAGAGGCCCTACCCAGTGGAGCAAAATCCTCTGATCCCAAATTAGGAGTCGGAGATTAACAAATACACACTACTACATAGAATGCAGATAATCAGCAAAGACCGAGTGTGTAGTACAGGGAACCCTATGCAATATTCTGTAATTTGAATCTGAAATATGGGAAAAGAATATGAAAAAGTATGAGTATATGTATATGTATAACTGAATCACTTTGCTGCACACCTGAAACTAACACAACATTGTAAATCAACTAAATGCCAATCTAAAATAAAAATTTTAATTAAAAAATTAATAATAAACCCTCCAATCCCACATACAACCCTTATTTCCTCAAAATGCTCTGACTCCAGATAAACTGGCTTCATTTAGCAAAGCCCTCTAACCCGGAGGTGAAGTCCTTACCCTAGGTACTCTAAGAGGCACACGAGGGTGGCAGCTCAGGGTGGGGTTCTTCTTTCTGGAATGACGGAAATTAAATGACTAAGGTTGCTGGAATATACACTTTAAATAGGTGAACTGGATGGTTTATGAACTATATCATTTCTTTCTTTTTTCTTAATTTTCTTTTATTAATGTATTTGGATGAACCAGGTCTTAGCTGCGGCATGTGAATTGTTAGTTGCGGCATGTGGGATCTAGTTCCCTGATGAGGGACTAAACCCAGACCCCCTGCATTGGGAACCAGAGTCTTAGCCCACTGGAACACCAGGGAAGTCCCTTGTTTCTTTCTTTGTATCAATAAAGCTGTTTAGAAAAAGAAAAACATGCACTGGGAGTTCCCTGGTGATCCAGGGGTTAGGACTCTGGGCTTCCACTGCTGTGGCCCAGGTTTAATTCCTGGTCAGGGAACTAAGATCCCACAGGCTGCTCCAACCAAAAAAAGACAAGCACTAAAGCTATCTTCCATAGTTAAACTCTTCCACATTGATTCATTGAAAATACCACTCATCCAATATAACAAAGGGCTCACCTTGACAAAGAACTCCAACTCTGCCGAGCACCTCTAAAGTTTGTTAGCACCTGCCTATTAATACAGCATACTTAAATGTACAATGCATTTTCTTTTTACTTTCTTCTAGAAAAAAGTTTGAAATAAAGAGGCCCTACCCAGTGGAGCAAAATCCTCTGATCCCAAATTAGGAGTCGGAGATTAACAAATACACACTACTACATAGAATGCAGATAATCAGCAAAGACCGAGTGTGTAGTACAGGGAACCCTATGCAATATTCTGTAATTTGAATCTGAAATATGGGAAAAGAATATGAAAAAGTATGAGTATATGTATATGTATAACTGAATCACTTTGCTGCACACCTGAAACTAACACAACATTGTAAATCAACTAAATGCCAATCTAAAATAAAAATTTTAATTAAAAAATTAATAATAAACCCTCCAATCCCACATACAACCCTTATTTCCTCAAAATGCTCTGACTCCAGATAAACTGGCTTCATTTAGCAAAGCCCTCTAACCCGGAGGTGAAGTCCTTACCCTGTCACCTGACCTTCTATCTGCAAGGCCAGCCAGACTCTCTATTTATCAACTGCAATTGCAAAAGAGTCCAGCCAGCTGTTTCCCCTCTCCATGAGGGCAATTCCCCCTGGCACCCTTCTCACCCATCCTATTGCCCTGGGTCAAAATTCTGGCCAGAACCTTGTTGATTTTGCTACTGGCAAAGAAAGGAGAAGAGGTAGGAACTTTCAGGCTATAGTTGTGTGAGGCAATAACAGGGCTGGGTTAGGGTGAGGCAAGCAGGCTTCTAGTAAGGGGTGTGACATTTAAGGAGGCACCCACTCGAAGGTGCCAGCCCTGCCTTTGCACAGCCCTGAGAATGAGCACCTCCTTAAATGCTGAACCGGAGGCAACTTCACTTGCCTCAGCCTCATCCTGGCTCTCAGCCACTGGTTGCACCCTTTTCCAACAGTGACTGTAGGAAGACAAGGCTGGGTCTCTTCTATGATGACCTTGGAATTCGGCTCCCAGTCAAATTTTATGAGACTCTAAGACCAAAGGAGCTGCCCCGAGGTTATAGGAAATTCTGTAAATGTTGTTGACTTATGGGGGGCTTGGCCATAGACACACCTGCTCAGAGCCTCTTGGCCCAGTTTTCCACCTGGGTTTATGGCGCCCTCCTTCCACAGACAGAAACTCAGGGATCAGGGACTCAGACCTGAAGCCCCTCCTACCCCAGGTCTCAGAAGCCCGGGCCCCATTCCCTCTTCCCTTTAGCCCAAGAAGTCCAGGCCACCCCCCTCTTGGACCCAGCAACCAACTCACGAAGCGCCCGAACTGGATGGAGTCTCCATCCTCAATGTGCACGTCAGCCTGGGCCCCACTAAGGCGCGAGATGACGGACTGACAACCGGGGAGTAGGGACCGCAGGAGCCCGGAGCCGGTAATGTGGTCCGCGTGGCAGTGGGTATTCACTGCGAGAGAGAGGAGGGCCAGGTCCGGGAGGGCACCGGGGTTCGCGGGATTCCCAGCCGCCAGCCCCCTCCCCACTGAGACCCAGGCGTCCAGTCGGGGTCTCCAGCGTCCCACTGCATTCTACAGCCCCGCCCCCTCAGGCCCAGGCGCCCCACGCTGACCCGCATACAGCAGCCGTAGCCCCAGTTCCTTGACCAACTGTGCATCTCGTTGCGCTGTCTCCAGAACCGGGTCGATCAGAACCGCCTCTCGGGACTCTCTGTCACCCAGGAGATAAGTGTAGGTGCAGCTCTTGGGCTCAAACATCTGAGAAGCGGGTAGGGGACAGTGTGAGCGCAAAGTCCGACTTCTTACTGCGGACGCAAGAGTCCAGGCCTCAACTCGAATGTCTTCCTAAGATCCAGAATCCCCGGATCCATTTTACTCCCGGAGTCAGGAGTCTGGAACCCCTGCACTTTAACTCCGTCTGAACCAGCGAGTCCCAACTTCCATGCATCCCCAAATCTGGGTCCCCGTCTCCCTCTTCTGAAATAGAAGCAGGAGCCCCAAGCCTGGGAGATTCCAGATCACCTTCCTTTAAAGGACGGCAGAGTCTAGACCCACAGCCTTTCCGCAAAGATCCTGGGCTTCGTAGCACTGATATCTTTACGATGTAAAGGACCCACCCAGGAATTCCGCCTCTGCAGCCGCCCAGGACCCAGTAAGCTCGCTCCCCGGTCCAGCCACCGCGAACCTGCCGTAGGAGGAAGGGAGCTCCAGCCCCGCTGTGTTGACTCAACTGCCGACTGGCGACCCTCAGTGCAAACCCCGCCATGGTGCCCAGAGGTCGAGTGTGGACAGAGCACCGGCCAAATACCCGCGGAAGCCCCGTGCACCTCTGCTTGACCCCGGAGAGGCGGGGCTAGGGCGGGGCCCGCCTTAAAGGAGCCGCGAGTTCCTGAGACTGAGGGCCGGGCAGAGAGAAACCAGGCTGGGGAGGATGGAAAAACTTGAGATAAGACCATAAGACCCAGAGAAACAAAGAACAGTCACCTCACACTGGCCTGAATGGCCATCGTCAAAAAGTCAATAAACAATCAATGCTGGAGAGAGTGGGGAGAAAAGGGAACGCTTCTATGCCATTCACTATGGAGAACAGAATGGAGATTCCTTTAAAAAAAAAAAAAAACAACACTAAAAATAAAACTACCATATGATCCAGCAATCCCATTCCTGAGAACATATCCAGAGAAAATCATAATTCAAAATGATAAGGGCTTCCCTGGTGACTCAGTGGTAAAGAACCTGCCTACCAATACAGGAGACACAGGTTCAATCCCTGGGTCGGGAAGACCTTGACCAACTGTGCATCTCGTTGCGCTGTCTCCAGAACCGGTCGATCAGAACCGCCTCTCGGGACTCTCTGTCACCCAGGAGATAAGTGTAGGTGCAGCTCTTGGGCTCAAACATCTGAGAAGCGGGTAGGGGACAGTGTGAGCGCAAAGTCCGACTTCTTACTGCGGACGCAAGAGTCCAGGCCTCAACTCGAATGTCTTCCTAAGATCCAGAATCCCCGGATCCATTTTACTCCCGGAGTCAGGAGTCTGGAACCCCTGCACTTTAACTCCGTCTGAACCAGCGAGTCCCAACTTCCATGCATCCCCAAATCTGGGTCCCCGTCTCCCTCTTCTGAAATAGAAGCAGGAGCCCCAAGCCTGGGAGATTCCAGATCACCTTCCTTTAAAGGACGGCAGAGTCTAGACCCACAGCCTTTCCGCAAAGATCCTGGGCTTCGTAGCACTGATATCTTTACGATGTAAAGGACCCACCCAGGAATTCCGCCTCTGCAGCCGCCCAGGACCCAGTAAGCTCGCTCCCCGGTCCAGCCACCGCGAACCTGCCGTAGGAGGAAGGGAGCTCCAGCCCCGCTGTGTTGACTCAACTGCCGACTGGCGACCCTCAGTGCAAACCCCGCCATGGTGCCCAGAGGTCGAGTGTGGACAGAGCACCGGCCAAATACCCGCGGAAGCCCCGTGCACCTCTGCTTGACCCCGGAGAGGCGGGGCTAGGGCGGGGCCCGCCTTAAAGGAGCCGCGAGTTCCTGAGACTGAGGGCCGGGCAGAGAGAAACCAGGCTGGGGAGGATGGAAAAACTTGAGATAAGACCATAAGACCCAGAGAAACAAAGAACAGTCACCTCACACTGGCCTGAATGGCCATCGTCAAAAAGTCAATAAACAATCAATGCTGGAGAGAGTGGGGAGAAAAGGGAACGCTTCTATGCCATTCACTATGGAGAACAGAATGGAGATTCCTTTAAAAAAAAAAAAAAACAACACTAAAAATAAAACTACCATATGATCCAGCAATCCCATTCCTGAGAACATATCCAGAGAAAATCATAATTCAAAATGATAAGGGCTTCCCTGGTGACTCAGTGGTAAAGAACCTGCCTACCAATACAGGAGACACAGGTTCAATCCCTGGGTCGGGAAGATCCCCTGGAGAAGGAAATGGCAAAATGGTAAGTGCACCGTAGTATTCATTGCAGCACTATTTACATTAAGCCAAGACAGGAAGCAACCTAAATGTCCATCAACAGGGGAACAGATAAAGAAATTGGTACATAAAAAGCAAAATAAAAATAATTAAGTAATTTAAAAAAGAAAATGTGGTACATAAATAAAATGGAGGATTACTCAATCACAGAAAAGAATGAAATAAAGCCCATTTGTAGCAACGTGAATAGACCTAGAGATTATTGTACTAAGCAAAGTAAGTCAGAGAAAGACAAATATCACCTATATGTGATATCCCTTATATGTGACATATTTTAAAATGGTACAAATGAATTTATTTACAAAACAGGAACAGACTCACAGACTTCTAAAACACACTTATGGTTACCAAAGGGGAAAGCCTGGGGGGAGGGATAAATTAGGGATCAACATACACACTCTACTATATATGAAATATAACAAAGCCCTACTGTATAGCACAAGGAATTCTACTCAATATTCTGTAATAACCTATATAAGAGAAGACTCTGAAGAAGAATGGATGTGTGTATATATATGTACAATTGAATCACTTTGCTGTGCACCTGAAGCTAATACAACAATATAAATCAACCATACTTCAATAAAATAAAAATTGAATAATAATAATAATAATAACAGAGAAACAAACAACAGGGAGGTATTCAAAGGTGGAGCGAGACATTTGGAAGCAGCACAGATTTCTTTTCCCAGAGAAGTAGAAACCCAATAAGAGACTCCAATACACTCAGCTCTGGGGCCATTTTATAGGAAAACCAGGTGGTCGGCATCTCACTCTTAGAAAGAATAAAAATGTTTGGTTCAATGTCATTAGTGTCTTGAAGGGCTGTTGGATGGGTGCCTGGTTCCAGAAATAACAAATTATCTCATTTAAAGTTTATTTAAGTATTTTATCAGGAATGTGTATCTCTTAACCCCTAAAATAAAACTACCATATGCCTACCAATATCCAGAGAAAATCATAATTCAAAATGATAAGGGCTTCCTGGTGACTCAGTGGTAAAGAACCTGCCTACCAATACAGGAGACACAGGTTCAATCCCTGGGTCGGGAAGATCCCCTGGAGAAGGAAATGGCAAAATGGTAAGTGCACCGTAGTATTCATTGCAGCACTATTTACATTAAGCCAAGACAGGAAGCAACCTAAATGTCCATCAACAGGGGAACAGATAAAGAAATTGGTACATAAAAAGCAAAATAAAAATAATTAAGTAATTTAAAAAAGAAAATGTGGTACATAAATAAAATGGAGGATTACTCAATCACAGAAAAGAATGAAATAAAGCCCATTTGTAGCAACGTGAATAGACCTAGAGATTATTGTACTAAGCAAAGTAAGTCAGAGAAAGACAAATATCACCTATATGTGATATCCCTTATATGTGACATATTTTAAAATGGTACAAATGAATTTATTTACAAAACAGGAACAGACTCACAGACTTCTAAAACACACTTATGGTTACCAAAGGGGAAAGCCTGGGGGGAGGGATAAATTAGGGATCAACATACACACTCTACTATATATGAAATATAACAAAGCCCTACTGTATAGCACAAGGAATTCTACTCAATATTCTGTAATAACCTATATAAGAGAAGACTCTGAAGAAGAATGGATGTGTGTATATATATGTACAATTGAATCACTTTGCTGTGCACCTGAAGCTAATACAACAATATAAATCAACCATACTTCAATAAAATAAAAATTGAATAATAATAATAATAATAACAGAGAAACAAACAACAGGGAGGTATTCAAAGGTGGAGCGAGACATTTGGAAGCAGCACAGATTTCTTTTCCCAGAGAAGTAGAAACCCAATAAGAGACTCCAATACACTCAGCTCTGGGGCCATTTTATAGGAAAACCAGGTGGTCGGCATCTCACTCTTAGAAAGAATAAAAATGTTTGGTTCAATGTCATTAGTGTCTTGAAGGGCTGTTGGATGGGTGCCTGGTTCCAGAAATAACAAATTATCTCATTTAAAGTTTATTTAAGTATTTTATCAGGAATGTGTATCTCTTCCCAGGAAAAAATCATTTAAAAAAATTTTTCCAGAATTCCCTGGCAGTCTAGTGGTTAACACTTGGCACCTTCACTCCTGATGGGAAACTAAGATTCCCCTAAGCCACTGGGTGCAGTTAAATAAATAAATAAAGTGTGCTAAGTCGCTTCAGTCAGGCCCTACTCTTTACAACTCTATGGACTGGCTGCTCTGTCCATAGGATTCTCCGGGCAAGATTACTGCAGTGGGTTGCCATGCTCTCCTTCAGGGGATCTTCCCAACCCAGGGATTAAACCCACGTCATTTAGTCTCCTGCACTGGCACTAGCATTGGCAGGCAGGTTCTTTACCACTAATGGCACCTGGGAAGCCCCAGACAAATAAATTATCTTCCATGATGTCTTGCAAAATCAGGTTGGGACTCATTTGGCTTCTGCTGGAATGTGAACCTCTAAGAACAGCTTTTGTGCATTTCCATCAAGCACTTAGAGGTGAAACAATGTCTAGTTGTGGAAAGTTTGCTCTTTGGAATCATATCAATAGTAAGAATAGGGCATTCCAGTCTCATCTGTAGGATCTAAATCACTTGGTCACAGATCCAGAGGTCAACCGTGCCACCTGATTTTATATGAGGAGCTTGAGCAGTCCTCTTTCTGGTAACCAAGGTGGTCCAAGGAACCCACCACCTCCGCCCTCACCCTATGGATACTGAGCTTATGTTCAGTTTCTTCAATTGTGTCTCACTCTTTGTGACACTGGGACTGTAGCCTGCCAGGCTCCTCTGTCGATGAGATTTTTTCAGGCAAGAATACTGGAGTGAGTTGCCATTTCCTCCTCCAGGGGATCTTCCTGGCCCAGGGATTGAACCTGTGTCTCCTGCATTGTAGGTGGATTCTTTACCAAGGAGCCACTGGGGAAGCCTATGGATAACAAGGGATAACTGTAACTCTCCCTGTGTTTGGGCAGCCAGCCAGTGCTCCCTCTTTGGTTCTCTCCCATTCGCTACAGCAAATCAATAAAACCCAGCTTTGCCAAACTCCTATTGCGTTCCTAGTGGGCTTCATGAGGTGAGAGACTCAGAGACAAGGAAGATGCTGAGACTCAGTGATACTGAAAAGTGGGTCTGGGAAGCATTTAAAGTTTATTTAAGTATTTTATCAGGAATTTATTTCCAGGAAAATCATTAAAAATTTTCCAGAATCTTTAATTTAGTCCCTGGCAGTCTAGTGGTTAACACTTGGCACCTTCACTCCTGATGGGAAACTAAGATTCCCCTAAGCCACTGGGTGCAGTTAAATAAATAAATAAAGTGTGCTAAGTCGCTTCAGTCAGGCCCTACTCTTTACAACTCTATGGACTGGCTGCTCTGTCCATAGGATTCTCCGGGCAAGATTACTGCAGTGGGTTGCCATGCTCTCCTTCAGGGGATCTTCCCAACCCAGGGATTAAACCCACGTCATTTAGTCTCCTGCACTGGCACTAGCATTGGCAGGCAGGTTCTTTACCACTAATGGCACCTGGGAAGCCCCAGACAAATAAATTATCTTCCATGATGTCTTGCAAAATCAGGTTGGGACTCATTTGGCTTCTGCTGGAATGTGAACCTCTAAGAACAGCTTTTGTGCATTTCCATCAAGCACTTAGAGGTGAAACAATGTCTAGTTGTGGAAAGTTTGCTCTTTGGAATCATATCAATAGTAAGAATAGGGCATTCCAGTCTCATCTGTAGGATCTAAATCACTTGGTCACAGATCCAGAGGTCAACCGTGCCACCTGATTTTATATGAGGAGCTTGAGCAGTCCTCTTTCTGGTAACCAAGGTGGTCCAAGGAACCCACCACCTCCGCCCTCACCCTATGGATACTGAGCTTATGTTCAGTTTCTTCAATTGTGTCTCACTCTTTGTGACACTGGGACTGTAGCCTGCCAGGCTCCTCTGTCGATGAGATTTTTTCAGGCAAGAATACTGGAGTGAGTTGCCATTTCCTCCTCCAGGGGATCTTCCTGGCCCAGGGATTGAACCTGTGTCTCCTGCATTGTAGGTGGATTCTTTACCAAGGAGCCACTGGGGAAGCCTATGGATAACAAGGGATAACTGTAACTCTCCCTGTGTTTGGGCAGCCAGCCAGTGCTCCCTCTTTGGTTCTCTCCCATTCGCTACAGCAAATCAATAAAACCCAGCTTTGCCAAACTCCTATTGCGTTCCTAGTGGGCTTCATGAGGTGAGAGACTCAGAGACAAGGAAGATGCTGAGACTCAGTGATACTGAAAAGTGCTGGGAAGATCTGGAGAGTTTCAGAGATACATGGAGGGACATAGAGTTGAAATGGGGTGTGGATCAAAGAAATACAATAACAAAGATACACCTGGAGGGACTTCTCTGGAGATCCAGTGCTAAAGACTCAGTGTTTCCACTGCAGGGGCACAGGTTTGATCCCTGGCCAGAGAAGTGAGATCCCACATGCAACATGGCATGGCCAAAATAAAAGATACACTTGGAGATTCTAGAAGATTGTGGCGATGGGAAGAGATGTGGGGCACAGGGAGCATTAGAGTGAGGAAAAATGTACAGGAAGGGAGAGAGTCTCTCAGAACCAGGGCAACACCAGAGAAAGGAGAAAGAGGCAGAAAAGAGAAGCTCAGACTCAAGGAGAGAACTTGGTTCAGTTATTCCTCTTATTGAGATGTCCTGAATATCTGGTTCAAGCCGGGTGATGCTGGGGACGCAGAGGTGAGTCCTCAGTCTCATTGGTGGGGAAAGAGGTGCAGATGTCAGGGCTAAAACACGGAGAAGTACGGAAATGGCCAGGATCTCAGGGGAGAGAGAAGCCAGGAAAACAGGGACCTTCCTTGACTGTGACGATCCCTCAAATAAGATCTCCTTGCCCCCGGGGACCATTCCTAATTGTTTTTGCAGAATCGCTAGATTGTTACCTGTCCCTTGAAGGTGGTCCAAGGAACCCACCACCTCCGAGGATACTGAGCTTATGTTCAGTTTCTTCAATTGTGTCTCACTCTTTGTGACACTGGGACTGTAGCCTGCCAGGCTCCTCTGTCGATGAGATTTTTTCAGGCAAGAATACTGGAGTGAGTTGCCATTTCCTCCTCCAGGGGATCTTCCTGGCCCAGGGATTGAACCTGTGTCTCCTGCATTGTAGGTGGATTCTTTACCAAGGAGCCACTGGGGAAGCCTATGGATAACAAGGGATAACTGTAACTCTCCCTGTGTTTGGGCAGCCAGCCAGTGCTCCCTCTTTGGTTCTCTCCCATTCGCTACAGCAAATCAATAAAACCCAGCTTTGCCAAACTCCTATTGCGTTCCTAGTGGGCTTCATGAGGTGAGAGACTCAGAGACAAGGAAGATGCTGAGACTCAGTGATACTGAAAAGTGCTGGGAAGATCTGGAGAGTTTCAGAGATACATGGAGGGACATAGAGTTGAAATGGGGTGTGGATCAAAGAAATACAATAACAAAGATACACCTGGAGGGACTTCTCTGGAGATCCAGTGCTAAAGACTCAGTGTTTCCACTGCAGGGGCACAGGTTTGATCCCTGGCCAGAGAAGTGAGATCCCACATGCAACATGGCATGGCCAAAATAAAAGATACACTTGGAGATTCTAGAAGATTGTGGCGATGGGAAGAGATGTGGGGCACAGGGAGCATTAGAGTGAGGAAAAATGTACAGGAAGGGAGAGAGTCTCTCAGAACCAGGGCAACACCAGAGAAAGGAGAAAGAGGCAGAAAAGAGAAGCTCAGACTCAAGGAGAGAACTTGGTTCAGTTATTCCTCTTATTGAGATGTCCTGAATATCTGGTTCAAGCCGGGTGATGCTGGGGACGCAGAGGTGAGTCCTCAGTCTCATTGGTGGGGAAAGAGGTGCAGATGTCAGGGCTAAAACACGGAGAAGTACGGAAATGGCCAGGATCTCAGGGGAGAGAGAAGCCAGGAAAACAGGGACCTTCCTTGACTGTGACGATCCCTCAAATAAGATCTCCTTGCCCCCGGGGACCATTCCTAATTGTTTTTGCAGAATCGCTAGATTGTTACCTGTCCCTTGAAGGCATGCACACCCTCTGGGGGTTTAGTAGAGTTACCTGTGACATGGCCTCCCAGCTAAGAGAAACTGGCATCGCCCTTCCCAACTGTGTGACCTTGGGCTCAAAACTGGGCTTCTGTTTTCTCATCTGTACACTGTGGCTGAAAACAGTTCCTCCCTCATGGTGAAGATCTAAGAGAAGATCCATGGATCCCAGTGTTCACAGCAGCATTATTTACAGTTGCCAAGATACGGAAGCCACCTAAGTGTCCAGCAACAGATGAATGGATAAAGAAGATGCACTGTACATATACATATACATATATATACACACATACACATACACACACACACACACACACATACAGTGGAATACTATTCAGCCATAAAAAGAATGAAATTTGACATTTGCAGCAACCTGGATGGACCTGGAGAACAGTCTGCTAAGTGAAGTAAGTCAGAGAAAGAAAGACAAATATTGCATGGTATTGCTTATATGTGGAATCTAAAAAATACAATGAGGGACTTCCCTTGTAGCTCAGTGGATAAGAACCCGTCTGCCAATGCAGGAGACACAGGTTCGATCCCTGATCCGGGAAGATCCCACATACCGCAGAGTGGCTAAACCCACACATCAACAAAGACCCAGCACAACCAAAAATAAATAAACAAAAGTTTTTTTTTTTTTTTTAAAAAAAATACAATGAGCTACTGGATGTAACAACAACAAAAAGCAGACTCACAAATAAGAAGAAAATGGTGGTTACCAGTGGGGAGTGGGGCAGAGGAAGGCCATTACAAGGGTAGAAGATTAAGACGTATAAACTACTAGGTATACAATAAGCTACAAGGATATATTGTGTAATGCAGGGAGTAGAGTCAATATTTCATAGCAACTATAAATGGAGTTTATATTCAATATACTGAATCATGAGACTATACACTTGTGATTTATATACTATTGTCCCCAACTATATTTCTATTTAGAAGAAAATCAAAGGCGTTCACACTTGCAAAAAGCTTGGCAGATCACCTAGCACAGAACCAAATCTAGGTGTTGCGCTGCCAGGGAGGTGGCTCTCATTATTTTGTCATCATCCTTGACTCCTTCCTCCTTTAACTTCTTGTCAATTCATTACTAAGCTCTGCTGAATTAACCTCTCGAATCTAATGCCCTCTGCCCCAGTCAAAGAGGCAGTAAAACAAGAATGTAAATTACACAGATTCCAGGGTTAGGCTGCAACGGTTCAAATCCTGGCCCTGCTACTTCCTGCTTGAATATGTCTCGTGGCTCATTTTATTTTTTAATTTTTGGCAGCGCTGGGTCTATGGTGGAGCACGTAAGGTCTTCCTTCCATCACACAGGCTTTCTCTAGTTGCAGCCAGTGAGGGATATGCTCTAGCTGCAGAGCATAGGCTCTAGAGTGCCGGCTCAGTAGCTGGGGCACATGCGCTTAGTTGTCTTGCAGCAACTAAGGAATTGCGGGCTCTTCCCGGACCAGGGATGGAAATGGGATGTCCTCTGGATTGGCAGGCGGATTCTTAACCACTAGACTTCCAGGGAAGTCCCACTGTGCATCATTTTTATAACAGAAGGCCTCCTCTAAAAAAACTGTTGTCAGGATTAAATCAACGAACAACCATAAAGCACTTAGGTCAGTTTCTGATATAAAGGATCAGATGCTTAGATGAATAATACAACTATTACAAAATTATATTGTTAATAATTCATAATCTACTTAATATATGAGACTTCTCTGCCACTCTGCCTCCCGATGATCCATTTTCCATGCAGTAACCTTTTAAACCTTTTTTTTGGGGGGGGGGGGGGGGGCACTTCTGCTGGTCTTTCATTCATCCATTTTCATCCATCTTTGTTCTTTGGCCCGTGTGGGCCTCCCATCGCAGTGGCCACTGTCGCTCCAGAGCTCCGGCTCAGTAGTTGGGACACATCCGTCCAGCTGCTCCACGGCACGTGGGATCTTCCCAGGCCAGGGATCGAACCGGGGCCCCTTGCACTGCAAGGTGGTGTCCTTACCCACTGGACCACCAGGGAAACCCCTGGAAACCTCCATTTTAAACCTTTTAAGATGTCAATGAAAAGACTGAAGACCCACAGCAAATAAATTCAACCTGTGGCTCTTGTCAAATACTGACTCAAACAAACCAAGCATAATAAAGACTATTACAGAACAGGAGTTATGTGTATAGCTTTAGAAATTATCTGGGAGGAGTGGGTGGAGAAATGAGCCCAAATAATTCTTCCTTATGACTCCCATGACTGCCAGGGTTTGCCAGATCTTGTGGATTATCAAACTGAAGACCCACCCATGCGGGGGTGCTTTATGGGCCCTTCACGGTCATTCCTGTTTGCGGTGGGAAAGTGCACCGTCACTTCCCGGAGGAAGAGTGCCAAACAAGCCACCCTGGGCCTGGTACCTGGAGCTCCAGGCGGGAACGAAGGGGCCCAGGCACCTGGACACCGCTGCCCTCCCTGCTCCAGGGCCATGGCATTGGGGCGCCATGGGCTGAGAACCCTGATAAAAAATGCAGAGCGCTGTGCAAGCAACGTGACTTTCACTGGGTATCAGCTCGCTCTGAGCCCAGAGTCCCTCCCCAGCCCTCTCTCGAGGAAATGGTTACCCTTTTCTTGAGAATGCCTTGACAGGGAGAATAGGCAGCGGGTTCTTGAAACTGATTCGGGATAAGGAACTCAAACTCCCAGCAGAATTCTCATAAAGAAGAGGAACAGAAAAAAGGGAAGCTCAGTAATCTCGGAGTTAGACGTCCCCGCGTTAACTCCCGCACGTGCTTGACTCCAGTCAGCCACCGTACGTTCCCCCCAAGCCGCGGTACACTTTCCTCCGGGTCGCGGGTGGATCTGCGCTTGCTCGCCAAATCGCTTGCCTTGAGTACCCACCCACTCTTTCCTTTCAGTCTCCCCCGCTAGCAGCCTCCGTGGGTCGCGACTGCGCATGCGAACTAACGCCCCCACCGGCTCGGCGTGGGAGGAGGGGATGGAAATGGGGCTGGGCCCAGCCGCTCGCGCGCGCTCCCTCCTTTCCCCTCCCGTCTCTGGGCGCGCGCCGGGTGGTGCAGCTCCTAGGCGTCCGAAGGCAGCGCCGCAGTGGCCAAGGCCGCCAAGGGAGGGGCTCTGAGCCCCGCCTCCTGGGAGGGGCCGTCCGCAGGTGAGGGGGCAGGGGTTCGGGCCCAGACACCTGGGTCTTTGGGAAGTGGAGTGGGGGCTGGAGGCCAGAACTCCAGGAGAAGGACCCACTGGGGTCTTGATGCACAGGTTCCGGAGGGGCTGCACTAGCGTCTGAGACTTGGGAGGGTACATTGATGTCCGAAAGCCATGATCCCGAGGGGTGCGTAGTCTTGGACGCTTGGGACCACGAGTGAGAAGTCCATTAAGGGTCTCTTAATCGCAACACACGAACCACGCTCTGTCTGTCTTCCTCCAGGTCGCCCCTCTCCCCTCCATGGCTCCAGCTCCACGCCGGGGTTGAAAGTCAGTTCGCGAGGCGTCAATGGACTAAGAAGCCAAGCTCCGGGTAAAGCTACCTATTAGATGCGAATCCTGCCGCAGAGCCCGTAGGCCCCTCCCCTGGGAGAGAGTTGCTGAGCAACCGACTCCGGGTCTTATTTGTAAAGCCCCACCCATCCTCGGCCTGTCCCGCCCACTCTGGACACAGGCCCCGCCTGCTCCGCGCTCGAGGTGGCTGTGAGTTAAAAATTGTAGAGGCCCCGCCCACTCCGCTGGAATGCTCGAACGCTGGGACTAGGTTCCAAACAAATTGCTTCTGGATCTGGTTTGCATAACCCCGCCCATTATGCCCATTAGGCTCCACCCACCCTCGCCTTCAAGGACCCGACTTGAATAGACCCTGCTCCTAAATAAACTAACCCCTGAATATAGGCTCTCAGTCCTATCTCGATAGCCTGATAACAAACCGGCGTCGTCCCCTTTCCCGTCCTAGGCCCTCCCTCTAGGTTTCTGGGCCAGCAGGATGCTGGAGCGAGAGGCGGAGTCTGCGGCCGGGGACACCAAGCCTAGTCCCACTGGCAAGGAGCCAGGGACCAAAGTAGAAGGTGAGGGCGGCTCCACCTGGGGGTAAAGGACATTCTCCAGGAATTGGGGCCAAGAGAATCAGGTATTGAGGGAATCTCAGGGTGACAGTTTGAGGACCCAGGGTGATAACCATTTCGGATCCCCAAAACGCAGCGTTCGGGAGAATCCTCCAGGTTGTCTTTGGGTGGCCTCAATGATCCTTTGTAGGGAAGGTGACACGCAGGATTTCAGGGTAATCTCTTGGGAAGATACTAGAAGCGGACACTGTATTAGCTTTGGGGAAGTCTTAGGCATGGGGTTCCATGACAGTAGAGAGGCTGTCATATGGATGCGAGCCGTTTGAGGGTACATTGATGTCCGAAAGCCATGATCCCGAGGGGTGCGTAGTCTTGGACGCTTGGGACCACGAGTGAGAAGTCCATTAAGGGTCTCTTAATCGCAACACACGAACCACGCTCTGTCTGTCTTCCTCCAGGTCGCCCCTCTCCCCTCCATGGCTCCAGCTCCACGCCGGGGTTGAAAGTCAGTTCGCGAGGCGTCAATGGACTAAGAAGCCAAGCTCCGGGTAAAGCTACCTATTAGATGCGAATCCTGCCGCAGAGCCCGTAGGCCCCTCCCCTGGGAGAGAGTTGCTGAGCAACCGACTCCGGGTCTTATTTGTAAAGCCCCACCCATCCTCGGCCTGTCCCGCCCACTCTGGACACAGGCCCCGCCTGCTCCGCGCTCGAGGTGGCTGTGAGTTAAAAGTTGTAGAGGCCCCGCCCACTCCGCTGGAATGCTCGAACGCTGGGACTAGGTTCCAAACAAATTGCTTCTGGATCTGGTTTGCATAACCCCGCCCATTATGCCCATTAGGCTCCACCCACCCTCGCCTTCAAGGACCCGACTTGAATAGACCCTGCTCCTAAATAAACTAACCCCTGAATATAGGCTCTCAGTCCTATCTCGATAGCCTGATAACAAACCGGCGTCGTCCCCTTTCCCGTCCTAGGCCCTCCCTCTAGGTTTCTGGGCCAGCAGGATGCTGGAGCGAGAGGCGGAGTCTGCGGCCGGGGACACCAAGCCTAGTCCCACTGGCAAGGAGCCAGGGACCAAAGTAGAAGGTGAGGGCGGCTCCACCTGGGGGTAAAGGACATTCTCCAGGAATTGGGGCCAAGAGAATCAGGTATTGAGGGAATCTCAGGGTGACAGTTTGAGGACCCAGGGTGATAACCATTTCGGATCCCCAAAACGCAGCGTTCGGGAGAATCCTCCAGGTTGTCTTTGGGTGGCCTCAATGATCCTTTGTAGGGAAGGTGACACGCAGGATTTCAGGGTAATCTCTTGGGAAGATACTAGAAGCGGACACTGTATTAGCTTTGGGGAAGTCTTAGGCATGGGGTTCCATGACAGTAGAGAGGCTGTCATAGGAGGGTGCATGATAAAGGGTGAGGAGCAGGGTCGAGCCGTTTGAGGAATCTCAGTATGAGCTTGGAGGTGTCCAGCTATACTAGAATGTCAAGGTCGAAGGGAGTGTGTCTAGAGTTAGCCCCTTGGATGCTTCCTGAAGCTCATCAACCCTCCTGTCCCCTAGCTCCTGACCACGGCCCGCCGCAGAAACCCAGCCAGTCGGTTCCAGGGACGGCCACGTCCGCGGCGGCGCCTTCCCGACCCCGCCGGCGGCCCCCGCCCCAGCGCCCGCACCGCTGCCCCGACTGTGACAAGGCCTTCTCGTACCCGTCCAAGCTGGCCACGCACCGGTTGGCACACGGCGGTGCCCGCCCGCACCCGTGCCCCGACTGCCCCAAAGCCTTCTCCTACCCCTCCAAACTGGCAGCCCACCGCCTCACCCACAGCGGCGCCCGCCCGCACCCATGCCCGCACTGCCCAAAGGCCTTCGGCCACCGTTCCAAACTAGCAGCCCACCTCTGGACCCACGCGCCCGCCCGCCCCTACCCGTGTCCCGACTGCCCCAAGTCCTTCTGCTACCCATCCAAGCTGGCAGCCCACCGCCACACGCACCATGCCACCGACGCCCGCCCTTATCCTTGCCCGCACTGCCCCAAGGCTTTTTCATTCCCCTCCAAACTGGCGGCCCATCGCCTATGCCACGACCCCCCGACGGCGCCGGGCAGCCAGGCCACCGCCCGGCATCGCTGCTCCAGCTGTGGTCAGGCGTTCGGCCAGAGACGCCTCCTACTCCTTCACCAACGCAGCCACCACCAGGCCGAGAGCCCGGGGGAGCGGGAGTGAGCGCTCCCCTCGGCTCACGGGCTCCCTCTGCTGCCGGCTCTGGTCAATAAAGAGGTGACATCTCTAAGCCGGGCTGTATGAACTTGCCTTTTCCAGGAAGACAGGAGGGAGGTTGGCCCAGCAGTAGCCTCATACTTAAGAGGTGGATGAATTCCTTGTTTGGGGGAAAGGAAAGTGTCATCCACTACTTAAAAGAAGGTGGATGGCAAAGGTTAAACTTCTGCTAGCTTTGGGGAAGTCTTAGGCATGGGGTTCCATGACAGTAGAGAGGCTGTCATAGGAGGGTGCATGATAAAGGGTGAGGAGCAGGGTCGAGCCGTTTGAGGAATCTCAGTATGAGCTTGGAGGTGTCCAGCTATACTAGAATGTCAAGGTCGAAGGGAGTGTGTCTAGAGTTAGCCCCTTGGATGCTTCCTGAAGCTCATCAACCCTCCTGTCCCCTAGCTCCTGACCACGGCCCGCCGCAGAAACCCAGCCAGTCGGTTCCAGGGACGGCCACGTCCGCGGCGGCGCCTTCCCGACCCCGCCGGCGGCCCCCGCCCCAGCGCCCGCACCGCTGCCCCGACTGTGACAAGGCCTTCTCGTACCCGTCCAAGCTGGCCACGCACCGGTTGGCACACGGCGGTGCCCGCCCGCACCCGTGCCCCGACTGCCCCAAAGCCTTCTCCTACCCCTCCAAACTGGCAGCCCACCGCCTCACCCACAGCGGCGCCCGCCCGCACCCATGCCCGCACTGCCCAAAGGCCTTCGGCCACCGTTCCAAACTAGCAGCCCACCTCTGGACCCACGCGCCCGCCCGCCCCTACCCGTGTCCCGACTGCCCCAAGTCCTTCTGCTACCCATCCAAGCTGGCAGCCCACCGCCACACGCACCATGCCACCGACGCCCGCCCTTATCCTTGCCCGCACTGCCCCAAGGCTTTTTCATTCCCCTCCAAACTGGCGGCCCATCGCCTATGCCACGACCCCCCGACGGCGCCGGGCAGCCAGGCCACCGCCCGGCATCGCTGCTCCAGCTGTGGTCAGGCGTTCGGCCAGAGACGCCTCCTACTCCTTCACCAACGCAGCCACCACCAGGCCGAGAGCCCGGGGGAGCGGGAGTGAGCGCTCCCCTCGGCTCACGGGCTCCCTCTGCTGCCGGCTCTGGTCAATAAAGAGGTGACATCTCTAAGCCGGGCTGTATGAACTTGCCTTTTCCAGGAAGACAGGAGGGAGGTTGGCCCAGCAGTAGCCTCATACTTAAGAGGTGGATGAATTCCTTGTTTGGGGGAAAGGAAAGTGTCATCCACAGAGTCTGCACTGAGTCCCAAACCATGGCCCTGGAGGTGTGGTTTGAAAGCCCTGGCTCTGGTTCCCCTGACCACCTATTCATGTGGCAAAGGTTAAACTTCTGCTAGCATCATGTGCTGCTGAGGTGTGTGGGGAGACAGGCCCCTCCTTACTGTTGTGAGTTTAAATTAGAGCCTGCACTTCAGCTATGGACTGTGTGTGTTAGTCACGAGGTCATGTCCAACTCTTTGCGACTCCATGGACGGTAGCCCACCAAGCTCCTGTGTCCATGGAATTCTCCAGGCAAGAATACTGGGGTGGAGAGCCATTCCCTTCTCCAGGGAATCTTCCCAACCCAGGGATAGAACCCAGGTCTCCTGTACTGCAGGCGGATTCTTTACCATCTGAGCCACCAGGGAAGCATCAACTGTATGTGTAAGGAACTTTTTTTTTTTTTGTAAAGAACTTTAAATGGGCATGTGTTCATGTCAGCTATTCCACTTTTAAGAATTTATCCTAGCATGTGAAAAAAAGAGAAAAAACACGGATATAAGATTAAGGATGTTCACTGCAGTGCAATGGCAGTGGCCAACGGTGGGTACCCATCAAAAGGGAAGCAGCTAAGGAATTACAGTAGAGCCACAGAATGGAAGATGTACCTGTAGTGGGGAATCAATTCCAAATGTACTGATGTGGAAGGACTCCTAATATATACTAAGTCATAAAGCAAGCACAAAAGGTGTACTACCAACAGTCTCAAAAACCTTAAAGCCCAAGCTTTGGAGCCAGCTTTGATCCACTAGTTAAGAGCCTCAGGGCTTTGGACAAAGTCTGTGACTTCTCTGGACTCAGATGCCCTACCTATAATATGGGAGTGGTTGTTTCTTTCTTTCTTTCGACCACAGTATGAAACTTTCAGGATCTTAGTTCCCCAACCAGGGATCGAACCTGTGCCACTCAAGTGAAAGCGCTAAGTCCTAACCACAGGACCATCAGAGAATTCCCAAAGAGGAGTATTATAAGACCTTTACAAGCATCTTTTTGAGCAAGAATGGTTCCCCTTTTGGAGTCTGTTTCTCCAGCTATAAAACAAGGACGACTAAGCTAACACTGGACTGCTCTTTGCTCTACAAACATGTATTAAGCAGGTACTGTGCACTGGGCCCTACACAGGATATTAGAAACAGAGCAGTGAACAAGACAGACCTGGTCTACTGAGGGAGGTGGACACTAGCCAAGGAGTAGCAAAAACAAGGGAAAGAGAAAAAAAAAAAAAAAAGGGAAAGAAGCTAAAGGACTTCCCTGGTGGTCCAGTGGCTAAGACCCCACGTTCCCAACAGAGTGCCCAGGTTCGATCCCTGGTCAGGGAACTAGATCCCACAAGCTGCAATGAAAAGCAAAGACCCCGTGTGCTGGAACTAAGACCTGGTTGTTGTTCAGTCACGAAGTCGTATCCTAATCTTTATGTCCCCACGGATTGCCGCACACTAGGCTTCTCTGTCCTCCACTATCTCCTGGAGTTTGCTCAAGTTCATGTCCATAGAGTCAGTAATGCCATCCAACCATCTCATCCTCTGCCACTCTAGTGGAGTCAAACAAATTGTTTGTTTTAAAAGTACTGTACAACATAAAGGTTAAAAAGAAGCCAAGCCCACTTTGAACAAGGGAACCTCACCTACCCCCGCCTCCATACCAAGAATGATTACCAACTGGTAGTAATGAGCCTGGTGATGCTGGCTTGGGAACAGGCTGGTGGGAGGGTACTGAGAGCTCTGAGACAGACCTGCGCTTACAAAGTCCTGACAGGAGATGGTCCCCATCTATGTACATCAGTTGGCAGACTTTCTATGAAGGACCGGGCAGTAGATCTTAGGGTTTCCAGGCCTTACAAGTATGTTCCACCAGTGCTGAGCTCTGCTACTGTACCACAAAGGCAGACGAATGCAGAGGATATATGGATAAATTTGGTCATGTTCCGATGAAACTTTACTCACAAAAAAATAAAGGAGGGCCGGATTCTTCCTGTGGATTGTGGTTTCCAGACCTTTCATAGACAAGCAAGGAAAGGATAGTTAATCAGTGAATGATCTGAGAGACAGGAAGAAAATTAAATGAGACCCTGTGGGAGGCAGAATAATGGTTCCCCAAAGACATCCATGTCCTAATCCCCAGAACCTGAGTTTGTATTGGCTTCCACATGGCAGAGGAGACTCTGCATATGTTGTGAAGGATCTCATCTTGAGATGGGAGATTATCCTGATTATTCCAGTGACTCCAATGTAATCAGAGTCCTTATATGGGAAAGAGGGAAGCAGAGAAACCAAAGATGCAACCATGGCAGCAAAGACCGGAGTGATGCAGGGCCACGGGCCAAGGAATGCAGACAGCTTCTACAGGCTAAAAAAGGTGAGGAAATGGATTCTTCCCTGGATCTTCCAGAAGAAACACAGAAAAATAAAATTTTAAGTAAATAAATTACATAAAAATAAAATTTACAAGACAGAAGGAACACAGCCTGGACACCACCATGCTTTTACCCCACTGAGACTACTGACCTCCAGAACTATAAGGAAATAAGGTGGTGTTGTTTAAATCTTCTGATTTGGGTCATTTGTTACAGCAGCATAGGAATAAACACAGCTGTCTGCCTCACTGCATACACAAACACAAGCTGCTAGTGATTTAAGATCTAAGTTTGAAACACAAGACTCTGGAGTATTTAAAAAAACATAAAGGTTAAAAAAGCCAAGCCCACTTTGAACAAGGGAACCTCACCTACCCCCCTCCATACCAAGAATGATTACCAACTGGTAGTAATGAGCCTGGTGATGCTGGCTTGGGAACAGGCTGGTGGGAGGGTACTGAGAGCTCTGAGACAGACCTGCGCTTACAAAGTCCTGACAGGAGATGGTCCCCATCTATGTACATCAGTTGGCAGACTTTCTATGAAGGACCGGGCAGTAGATCTTAGGGTTTCCAGGCCTTACAAGTATGTTCCACCAGTGCTGAGCTCTGCTACTGTACCACAAAGGCAGACGAATGCAGAGGATATATGGATAAATTTGGTCATGTTCCGATGAAACTTTACTCACAAAAAAATAAAGGAGGGCCGGATTCTTCCTGTGGATTGTGGTTTCCAGACCTTTCATAGACAAGCAAGGAAAGGATAGTTAATCAGTGAATGATCTGAGAGACAGGAAGAAAATTAAATGAGACCCTGTGGGAGGCAGAATAATGGTTCCCCAAAGACATCCATGTCCTAATCCCCAGAACCTGAGTTTGTATTGGCTTCCACATGGCAGAGGAGACTCTGCATATGTTGTGAAGGATCTCATCTTGAGATGGGAGATTATCCTGATTATTCCAGTGACTCCAATGTAATCAGAGTCCTTATATGGGAAAGAGGGAAGCAGAGAAACCAAAGATGCAACCATGGCAGCAAAGACCGGAGTGATGCAGGGCCACGGGCCAAGGAATGCAGACAGCTTCTACAGGCTAAAAAAGGTGAGGAAATGGATTCTTCCCTGGATCTTCCAGAAGAAACACAGAAAAATAAAATTTTAAGTAAATAAATTACATAAAAATAAAATTTACAAGACAGAAGGAACACAGCCTGGACACCACCATGCTTTTACCCCCACTGAGACTACTGACCTCCAGAACTATAAGGAAATAAGGTGGTGTTGTTTAAATCTTCTGATTTGGGTCATTTGTTACAGCAGCATAGGAATAAACACAGCTGTCTGCCTCACTGCATACACAAACACAAGCTGCTAGTGATTTAAGATCTAAGTTTGAAACACAAGACTCTGGAGTATTTAGATGGGAATAAAAGAGAATACCTTAGTAACTTCAGAGACTGGGAAAATACCTTTAAGATACACAAAATATAGGGTCTCCCTGGTGGTCCAGTGGATAGAGTCCACCTTGCACTGCAAGGGGCGCCGGTTCAATCCTTGGCACAGTAAGATCCCACGTGCCATGGAGCGGCTGGACCGGTGTGTCCAATTACGAGCCAGTGCTCTGGAGCGCATGCGCGCAGAGCCGATGCTCTGCTACAGGAGAGGCCACTGCAATGGGAGGCCCACACAGGCCAAAGGACAAAGATGGATGAAAATAAATAAATGAAGAGCCAATAAAAAGTGGGAAAAAAATAATAAGATACACAAAGTATAAACTGTGGAGGAAGTGACTGGTGAATCTGATCATAAGCAAACCAAGTTACAACTTCCATAGAGACAGACCCAGGGATTGAACCCAGGTCTCCCGCACTGCAGACACATTCCTTATAGCCTGAGATGGGATTTGCCAATACCCAAACAAGGGGACAGGGCTTCTCAGGAGGTGCAGTGGTGAAGAATCTTGCCTGCCAAGGCAGGAGATGCATAATATGTGGGTTCAATTCCTGGGTCGGGAAGATCTCCTGGAGTAGTAAATGGCAACCCACTCCAGTATTCTTGCCTGGAAGATTCCATGAACAGAGGAGCCTGGCAGGCTACGGGCCAAGGAATGCAGACAGCTTCTACAGGCTAAAAAAGGTGAGGAAATGGATTCTTCCCTGGATCTTCCAGAAGAAACACAGAAAAATAAAATTTTAAGTAAATAAATTACATAAAAATAAAATTTACAAGACAGAAGGAACACAGCCTGGACACCACCATGCTTTTACCCCCACTGAGACTACTGACCTCCAGAACTATAAGGAAATAAGGTGGTGTTGTTTAAATCTTCTGATTTGGGTCATTTGTTACAGCAGCATAGGAATAAACACAGCTGTCTGCCTCACTGCATACACAAACACAAGCTGCTAGTGATTTAAGATCTAAGTTTGAAACACAAGACTCTGGAGTATTTAGATGGGAATAAAAGAGAATACCTTAGTAACTTCAGAGACTGGGAAAATACCTTTAAGATACACAAAATATAGGGTCTCCCTGGTGGTCCAGTGGATAGAGTCCACCTTGCACTGCAAGGGGCGCCGGTTCAATCCTTGGCACAGTAAGATCCCACGTGCCATGGAGCGGCTGGACCGGTGTGTCCAATTACGAGCCAGTGCTCTGGAGCGCATGCGCGCAGAGCCGATGCTCTGCTACAGGAGAGGCCACTGCAATGGGAGGCCCACACAGGCCAAAGGACAAAGATGGATGAAAATAAATAAATGAAGAGCCAATAAAAAGTGGGAAAAAAATAATAAGATACACAAAGTATAAACTGTGGAGGAAGTGACTGGTGAATCTGATCATAAGCAAACCAAGTTACAACTTCCATAGAGACAGACCCAGGGATTGAACCCAGGTCTCCCGCACTGCAGACACATTCCTTATAGCCTGAGATGGGATTTGCCAATACCCAAACAAGGGGACAGGGCTTCTCAGGAGGTGCAGTGGTGAAGAATCTTGCCTGCCAAGGCAGGAGATGCATAATATGTGGGTTCAATTCCTGGGTCGGGAAGATCTCCTGGAGTAGTAAATGGCAACCCACTCCAGTATTCTTGCCTGGAAGATTCCATGAACAGAGGAGCCTGGCAGGCTACGGTCCGTGAAGTTGCCAAGAGTCAGACAGAACTGAGCACACATGTGTATCATACAAACAAGGGGACAGTGCTGAGTCTGGGCGGGTCTTGTTTTCCTAACACACCAATGCCCTGCTGTTCCTGCATGTGTCCTGCCTGAGGACTCTTGGCACTTTACCTCTGCCTGGAATGGTTGCCCCAGACCCTCCCTTCTCCCAGGTCCCTGCCAACAGGTGAGTCCCCTGAGACACCTTCGCCATGACCATGTCACTTACCCCTGGATAATAACCCTGCCTGGCATTTTTTGCAAAGTTTATTGCCATGCTGCATGACATTTGCTATCTCTGTCCCCCAGCAGAATGTCAGCCCTGGAAGTGCAGACTTGTGTCTGGCTTGGCACACCCCACGCCAGTGTCTCACATGTGGTAGTCATGGTTGGCAGAGTAATGGCCTCCCAGAGAGGCTCCCATCCTAATCCCTGGAACCTATGGATATGTTACGTGGCAAAGGTGAATTAAGACAGCATAAAGAAGCTTCCCTTATGGCTCCATGGTAAAGAATCTGGTTGCTAGTGCAGGAGACACAGGTTTGACCCTTGACTTCAGTAGTGGAGGGACGTGGGCTTAGTAGTTGTTGCGCCGGGGCTTAGCTGCTGCACTCTAGAACCTGTGCTCAATAAGAGAAGCTGCAATAAGCCTGGGCAAGTCAGGTTTCAACTACAGAGTCCTTGCTCACTGCAATCAGAGAAAAGCCCATACAGCAATGAAGACCCAGCAGTCAAAAGTAAGTAAATAAAAAATTCAAAAGACAGCATAAAGAATGAAGGTGGTTAGTGGGAAAGCTTTAAAAATAGAGAAATTATCCCAGGTTATCCAGGTAGGCTCAGTGTAATCCCAAGAGTCAGGGTCAGCGTAACACAGTGTGAGAGACTCCACCAACTGCTAGCTCTGAAGATAGAAGGGGCGTGGGGAATGGGCTGGAAGTTGGGAAAGGACAATTCTCTAAACCCCGAGGAACCCTGCCTGTATGTGGGTCCCGGGAAGATCTCCTGGAGTAGTAAATGGCAACCCACTCCAGTATTCTTGCCTGGAAGATTCCATGAACAGAGGAGCCTGGCAGGCTACGGTCCGTGAAGTTGCCAAGAGTCAGACAGAACTGAGCACACATGTGTATCATACAAACAAGGGGACAGTGCTGAGTCTGGGCGGGTCTTGTTTTCCTAACACACCAATGCCCTGCTGTTCCTGCATGTGTCCTGCCTGAGGACTCTTGGCACTTTACCTCTGCCTGGAATGGTTGCCCCAGACCCTCCCTTCTCCCAGGTCCCTGCCAACAGGTGAGTCCCCTGAGACACCTTCGCCATGACCATGTCACTTACCCCTGGATAATAACCCTGCCTGGCATTTTTTGCAAAGTTTATTGCCATGCTGCATGACATTTGCTATCTCTGTCCCCAGCAGAATGTCAGCCCTGGAAGTGCAGACTTGTGTCTGGCTTGGCACACCCCACGCCAGTGTCTCACATGTGGTAGTCATGGTTGGCAGAGTAATGGCCTCCCAGAGAGGCTCCCATCCTAATCCCTGGAACCTATGGATATGTTACGTGGCAAAGGTGAATTAAGACAGCATAAAGAAGCTTCCCTTATGGCTCCATGGTAAAGAATCTGGTTGCTAGTGCAGGAGACACAGGTTTGACCCTTGACTTCAGTAGTGGAGGGACGTGGGCTTAGTAGTTGTTGCGCCGGGGCTTAGCTGCTGCACTCTAGAACCTGTGCTCAATAAGAGAAGCTGCAATAAGCCTGGGCAAGTCAGGTTTCAACTACAGAGTCCTTGCTCACTGCAATCAGAGAAAAGCCCATACAGCAATGAAGACCCAGCAGTCAAAAGTAAGTAAATAAAAAATTCAAAAGACAGCATAAAGAATGAAGGTGGTTAGTGGGAAAGCTTTAAAAATAGAGAAATTATCCCAGGTTATCCAGGTAGGCTCAGTGTAATCCCAAGAGTCAGGGTCAGCGTAACACAGTGTGAGAGACTCCACCAACTGCTAGCTCTGAAGATAGAAGGGGCGTGGGGAATGGGCTGGAAGTTGGGAAACACAAGGACACAGATTCTCTCCCAGAACCCCAGGAGGAACCCTGCCTGTACCTTGATGGTTAGCCCAACAAGACTCATTTCGGACCCCAGATCTCCAGACCTAGAGGTTCACAACCTTTCTTAGCTTCTTGGCCTCCCGTCCACAGTGCTTGCAGGGCCGCCCTGTCTTCTGCTTTCTACAGCCAGGGAAGGCTCTCCATCAGTGCCGTCCAGACCGGCAGCCAGCAGGCACTTGAATTTTGGCCTGTGTGACTGAGGACTTCCATTTCACGACATTAAGTTCAGTTTTTTTTGGCCACTAGATCTTAGTTCCCCGACCAGGGATCGAACCCATGCCCCCTGCAGTGCAACTGCAGAGTCCTAACCACTGGCCCACCAGAGAAGTCCTAAGGTGGTTGTGTTGTTTTAGTTTCTTTTTTTTTTTTAATTTTGGTCACTTTTATTGATCTTTCGTTTATTTTCATCCATCTTTGTTCTTTGGCCTGTGTGGGCCTCCCATTGCAGTGGCCTCTCTCCTGGCAGAGCACTGGCTCTGGACACATGCGCTCCAGAGCTCTGGCTTGGTAATTGGACACATGGGCTCAGCTGCTCTGCGGCATGTGGGATCTTACCAGGCCAGGGATCAAACTGGCACCCCTTGCACTGCAAGGCATAGTCTTTACCCGGTGGACCACCGGGTAAAGACACTGTTTATTTATTTTTTTTAATTATTATTTATTTATTTTGGGCGGGGGTCAGGTTGGGGAGGGAGGGGGCGGGCGGGCCACTTCTATTGGTCTTTATCTATTTTCATCCATCTTTGTTTTTTGGCCCATGTGGGCCTCCCATCGTGGTGGTCTCTGTTGTCGCAGAGCACCGGCTCTGGGCTCACGCGCTCCAGAGCTCCGGCTTGGCAATTGGACACATCGGTCCAGCCGCTCCATGGCACGTGGAATCTTCCCAGGCCAGGAATCAAACCGGTGCCCCTTGCACTGCCAGGCAGTGTCCTTACCCACTGGACCACCAGGGAAGCCCTCTGTTTAGTTTTATTGGCTGTGTCACATAGCATGTGGGATCTCCTCTCAACCATTAAACTTGCGTCCCTGCATTGTGAACTTGGGAGCCTTAACCACTGGACCATCAGGGAAGTCCCTTATCCCACCTGATTCTCTAACACCCAACTCAGTTCCCACCTTAAACATAGTGGAGGCTTCAAGGGGGGGTTGGGATTTGGAGGGTGTGATTTAAATGTGCCTTCCCCTAGCTCTCCCTCCCCTATGAGGTGCTGTCCAACCAGGCTGGTGACAGTTTCACAGCTACTTCTAAGAGCCTTGGAGAAAAGGAGATGTCCCTGGCATACAGAAGTTGAGACTTCAAGAGAGGTGGCCCCATGAGCATGCCAGCCCGCAGCCCAGGACCCCCAGAGGGACAGATGAGACACAGGAATGGGCTCCTGGGATCCAAACCAGCTGAGGGGTGGTGCTGAGTGTCAGATTCTCAGTTCCCTGCCATAGGCTTCCAAAGTGGATAGGGGCCAGGGACAAGTGACAAGGAACTCCTTCCACACCAGGCCCTGGACAGAGAGCCCATTATTCTTTCTGGCACCCAGGACAAGAGTCATCAGGCGGCCCCCAGCCTTCAGAAGGGAAGCGAAACCAAACACGAGACAGAATGCTGGGAGCCTGCTGGGGGGATCTCAGAGACGTGAGTGGCGAGTGCGAGGGGCAGCTGCTCTAAACCAAGTCACCTTTATTAAACTCGTGTGTGTGTGTGTGTGTGTGGTGTGTGTGTGCATGTGTACACATGTTTCACGCCTGGGGTACCACCCCATAGAGCTGGTGGGGAAGTAACTTCTGCTTCTCGTTGCAACTGTAGATCCAGCGGGGGCGGACGAACACCAGGGAGGGGTTGTCCATCAGGGCCTGCAGGGTGGGGTGGGGTGGGGTGGGGTGGGGTGGGATGCAGGCGGGAACAGGTGAGCCAGGCGTGGGTGGGAGGGTGCAAGAGCAGGCTGGGTCCCCCTCTCCCTGCCCCTCCAGGACTCACCTCCTCAAAGCTGGGGTCCCACTCCTGAGCGGTGATCACAAACTGGACGCGCTCGCTCATGTAGTCCTCAAGCTCCCTGGCGGAAGAAGAGGCGGAGAGTTGGCGTGCCCTCTCTGGACACCTACTCCCCAACCATCCTCGGGGGTCGTCCTCTCTCCATTCCCAGCCAGGTCCCCTGTGGGCCACCTGTGGGTCCCCCACGCTCCACGTGCCAGGCTTGCCGTAGCCACGAAACCAGTCAGCTCCCTCCAGCACCGATCCTTTCAGAAGGGCGGTGAGGAGCGGTACTGTAGAGACGAGGAAGTGGAAGGGAAGCTCACGCCCAGAGCAGCCCAGGAGAGCAAGCAGGGCTCACTGCCAGCCTGCGGAGTACACCTCTTCTCTATTCTCCCCCCGACCTACTCCACCCCACTCTCTGTCCTTGGAGACTGACCCGTTGAAGGCTGTGACATAGCGACTGAGCGTCCGCCGCTCATCCCCTGGAAACTCTCCGTACAGGAAGAAGCATTTGCCCTGGAAGAAGTCTGCAGGGGAGAGATGGGCGGAGAGCCAACGTGAACCACTGGAGTTCCCCGGGCACCAACCAGGAGCCACAGACCACGCGGAGACAGCACAGGAAGGTCAGCGCAGCAGCTAGACTGGGAAGGATGTCCGTGGACACCCTGGCTCAGGAGTCATCCGGGACAAACAGGGGTTCCTGGCAGGCCCAATGGGGTACTGTTTTGCATTAATGGTAAAGATACAATTACAGTTCGGAGTTTTGAGACGTGAGTGGCGAGTGCGAGGGGCAGCTGCTCTAAACCAAGTCACCTTTATTAAACTCGTGTGTGTGTGTGTGTGTGTGGTGTGTGTGTGCATGTGTACACATGTTTCACGCCTGGGGTACCACCCCATAGAGCTGGTGGGGAAGTAACTTCTGCTTCTCGTTGCAACTGTAGATCCAGCGGGGGCGGACGAACACCAGGGAGGGGTTGTCCATCAGGGCCTGCAGGGTGGGGTGGGGTGGGGTGGGGTGGGGTGGGATGCAGGCGGGAACAGGTGAGCCAGGCGTGGGTGGGAGGGTGCAAGAGCAGGCTGGGTCCCCCTCTCCCTGCCCCTCCAGGACTCACCTCCTCAAAGCTGGGGTCCCACTCCTGAGCGGTGATCACAAACTGGACGCGCTCGCTCATGTAGTCCTCAAGCTCCCTGGCGGAAGAAGAGGCGGAGAGTTGGCGTGCCCTCTCTGGACACCTACTCCCCAACCATCCTCGGGGGTCGTCCTCTCTCCATTCCCAGCCAGGTCCCCTGTGGGCCACCTGTGGGTCCCCCACGCTCCACGTGCCAGGCTTGCCGTAGCCACGAAACCAGTCAGCTCCCTCCAGCACCGATCCTTTCAGAAGGGCGGTGAGGAGCGGTACTGTAGAGACGAGGAAGTGGAAGGGAAGCTCACGCCCAGAGCAGCCCAGGAGAGCAAGCAGGGCTCACTGCCAGCCTGCGGAGTACACCTCTTCTCTATTCTCCCCACGACCTACTACACCCCACTCTCTGTCCTTGGAGACTGACCCGTTGAAGGCTGTGACATAGCGACTGAGCGTCCGCCGCTCATCCCCTGGAAACTCTCCGTACAGGAAGAAGCATTTGCCCTGGAAGAAGTCTGCAGGGGAGAGATGGGCGGAGAGCCAACGTGAACCACTGGAGTTCCCCGGGCACCAACCAGGAGCCACAGACCACGCGGAGACAGCACAGGAAGGTCAGCGCAGCAGCTAGACTGGGAAGGATGTCCGTGGACACCCTGGCTCAGGAGTCATCCGGGACAAACAGGGGTTCCTGGCAGGCCCAATGGGGTACTGTTTTGCATTAATGGTAAAGATACAATTACAGTTCTTGCAGCATGTTTCCTACACCAGGGCAATCACTTCCTTAGCTTGGCCTGGGTTGGAAATTTCACATCCTGCCACTTCCTCACATGGCGGGACCACTCCTTTTAACCAGTGCCTTCTCTGGCCCTGACCTTGGGGTGGCTCTTTTTTCCAGTTTGACATGATTTGCCCTTAAGTTGCCAAGGTCCCACGTTCGGGGCTTTGGAGGATCAGAGTACATTCTCGTTCATCACCTGTGAGGAACCAGGTGGAAACGGCTTTTTCAATGGCCACTGACCCTCCCCTCCACTCAGAGTAGCTCCACTCACTCTCTCTCTCTTCTTTCATTGTCTGCAGCATGTGGGATCTTAGTTCCTTGGCCAGGGATCGAACCTGAGTGCCCTGGGTGGAAGCACAGAGTCTTTACCACTGGATGGCTAAGGGAGTCCCTTTCCTTCTATTCCTGACCAGCAGAGGCTCTGACCCCGGCCCCACCCCACCCCACGCTCACGACTGCAATGATGAACAGCCCTGCAGCTCCACGTGGGCCCAAGAGAGACCACCGCGACTGTTTTCCCCGGGCTCTACCCCACTGACCGAGCTGAACTGGGGGTGGAGCCAGGGCACCAGAGGATTCTTAAAGCCCCCGAGTGGTCCTGAAGCCTAAGGAATGGGAGGGCCCTGGTGGGAGGGGGTGGAAAACCAAAACAGGCTTGGCCGGGAGCTGGACTGTGAGGGAGGTGATCACAGCAGAAATCACAGGACAGAAAGGACAAATGGGAAAGGACACTGAAGGGATGCTAAGAGGAAGTGCAGGTGGCAAAGGTCAGGGAGGGAGTGTGAGGAGCCTGGGAGACGAGTCACAGAGGGCAGCGCCACCCTGGGGCCCTGAGATAAGTCACCTCAGAGAAGTGACAGGGCCCAATGCCACGCCGGAGAGGAGTTCCCACCTGGGAGCTCAGGAATTGGCTGATCGGGAGACTCGGGCACCTTCATGGTCCGTGTTCTCATCCACCCTGGGTCCTCACCATTCTCCTCCTGGTGGCGCCCTGGCTCAGGAGTCATCCGGGACAAACAGGGGTTCCTGGCAGGCCCAATGGGGTACTGTTTTGCATTAATGGTAAAGATACAATTACAGTTCTTGCAGCATGTTTCCTACACCAGGGCAATCACTTCCTTAGCTTGGCCTGGGTTGGAAATTTCACATCCTGCCACTTCCTCACATGGCGGGACCACTCCTTTTAACCAGTGCCTTCTCTGGCCCTGACCTTGGGGTGGCTCTTTTTTCCAGTTTGACATGATTTGCCCTTAAGTTGCCAAGGTCCCACGTTCGGGGCTTTGGAGGATCAGAGTACATTCTCGTTCATCACCTGTGAGGAACCAGGTGGAAACGGCTTTTTCAATGGCCACTGACCCTCCCCTCCACTCAGAGTAGCTCCACTCACTCTCTCTCTCTTCTTTCATTGTCTGCAGCATGTGGGATCTTAGTTCCTTGGCCAGGGATCGAACCTGAGTGCCCTGGGTGGAAGCACAGAGTCTTTACCACTGGATGGCTAAGGGAGTCCCTTTCCTTCTATTCCTGACCAGCAGAGGCTCTGACCCCGGCCCCACCCCACCCCACGCTCACGACTGCAATGATGAACAGCCCTGCAGCTCCACGTGGGCCCAAGAGAGACCACCGCGACTGTTTTCCCCGGGCTCTACCCCACTGACCGAGCTGAACTGGGGGTGGAGCCAGGGCACCAGAGGATTCTTAAAGCCCCCGAGTGGTCCTGAAGCCTAAGGAATGGGAGGGCCCTGGTGGGAGGGGGTGGAAAACCAAAACAGGCTTGGCCGGGAGCTGGACTGTGAGGGAGGTGATCACAGCAGAAATCACAGGACAGAAAGGACAAATGGGAAAGGACACTGAAGGGATGCTAAGAGGAAGTGCAGGTGGCAAAGGTCAGGGAGGGAGTGTGAGGAGCCTGGGAGACGAGTCACAGAGGGCAGCGGCCACCCCGGGGGCCCTGAGATAAGTCACCTCAGAGAAGTGACAGGGCCCAATGCCACGCCGGGAGAGAGGAGTTCCCACCTGGGAGCTCAGGAATTGGCTGATCGGGAGACTCCGGGGCACCTTCATGGTCCGTGTTCTCATCCGTGGACCCCCCATACGGGTCCTCACCATTCTCCTCCTGGTTGGGGGGCTGCCTCTGTTCCTTCTGCTTGGCCACCCTGGAGAGGCCAACTGGGTCAGGGAAGAGTGTGCAGACCAGATCCCCCTCCACCCAAGGCCAGGGCCACCCTGACCTCCAGTCCCACAGTCCCCACCCTACCTTCTCAGTTCATCCTCGGTGTCCCCAGAATCTTCTGCCCCATTGTCCTCTCCTTCTGCGAGCAGAAGTCTAGTCAACATGAGGCCCCTCCCTCCCAGTCTCACGCCTGAGCACAACTGCTCCCCAGACCCACTGTCTGCCATCCAATTCTCACTGGACCCAGAAGCTCATAGTTTGAGCTCCTTTCCCTCTCAGGTAAGGGATTCTGGATCTCGAGCCCCCTCCTCCCTCAGACCAGGAAAACAGCTCCTCAGCCCCTCCTCCCTGAGACCCAGGAGTCCAGACCCCATCCCCTCCTCCCTGAGACCCAGGAGTCCACGCCCCCGCCCCTCCTCCCTCAGACCCAGGAGTCCAGACCCCAGCCCCTCCTCCCTCAGACCCAGGAGTCCAGACCCCAGCCCCTTCTCCCTGAGACCCAGGATCCAGACCCCAGCCCCTCCTCCCTCAGACCCAGGAGTCCAGACCCCATCCCCTCCTCCCTGAGACCCAGGAGTCCAGACCCCAGCCCCTCCTCCTCAGACCCAGGAGTCCAGACCCCAGCCCCTCCTCCCTGAGACCCAGGAGTCCAGACCCTCAGCCCCTCCTCCGGGAGACTCTGACCCGACAGCTCCCCCTCGGTGTCATCGTTATCTTCCTGGGGTCCTGGTGAGGCTGGTTTGGTCTCTTCTGGCGTTGGGGTCTCTGGGTTGAGCTAGGTCCCGCCTGAGGGGCCTGGCTTTGGCCTGGGGCGCTGAGGAGAGAGTGGGTCAGGGAGGAGGGAAGGGCAGTGAGGCTGTGCGCGGTGGGGCATGTGCCACGGAGAGCATGAGTGGGTTGCCCCCCCTGGGAGCTCAGGAATTGGCTGATCGGGAGACTCCGGGGCACCTTCATGGTCCGTGTTCTCATCCGTGGACCCCCCATACGGGTCCTCACCATTCTCCTCCTGGTTGGGGGGCTGCCTCTGTTCCTTCTGCTTGGCCACCCTGGAGAGGCCAACTGGGTCAGGGAAGAGTGTGCAGACCAGATCCCCCTCCACCCAAGGCCAGGGCCACCCTGACCTCCAGTCCCACAGTCCCCACCCTACCTTCTCAGTTCATCCTCGGTGTCCCCAGAATCTTCTGCCCCATTGTCCTCTCCTTCTGCGAGCAGAAGTCTAGTCAACATGAGGCCCCTCCCTCCCAGTCTCACGCCTGAGCACAACTGCTCCCCAGACCCACTGTCTGCCATCCAATTCTCACTGGACCCAGAAGCTCATAGTTTGAGCTCCTTTCCCTCTCAGGTAAGGGATTCTGGATCTCGAGCCCCCTCCTCCCTCAGACCAGGAAAACAGCTCCTCAGCCCCTCCTCCCTGAGACCCAGGAGTCCAGACCCCATCCCCTCCTCCCTGAGACCCAGGAGTCCACGCCCCCGCCCCTCCTCCCTCAGACCCAGGAGTCCAGACCCCAGCCCCTCCTCCCTCAGACCCAGGAGTCCAGACCCCAGCCCCTTCTCCCTGAGACCCAGGATCCAGACCCCAGCCCCTCCTCCCTCAGACCCAGGAGTCCAGACCCCATCCCCTCCTCCCTGAGACCCAGGAGTCCAGACCCCAGCCCCTCCTCCTCAGACCCAGGAGTCCAGACCCCAGCCCCTCCTCCCTGAGACCCAGGAGTCCAGACCCTCAGCCCCTCCTCCGGGAGACTCTGACCCGACAGCTCCCCCTCGGTGTCATCGTTATCTTCCTGGGGTCCTGGTGAGGCTGGTTTGGTCTCTTCTGGCGTTGGGGGTCTCTGGGTTGAGCTAGGTCCCGCCTGAGGGGGCCTGGCTTTGGCCTGGGGGCGCTGAGGAGAGAGAGTGGGTCAGGGAGGAGGGAAGGGGCAGTGAGGCTGTGCGCGTGTGGGGCATGTGCCCACGGAAGGCAGCAGTGGAGAGTCTGGCATACCAAGTTGCCCCCCACTCTACCCTCCTTCCCCCACAGGGCAGTGGGCACGGACCTTGCGAGGAGTCTTTGGGACTTCATCCTCACTGGCGCCGCTGGGAGAGCCCCCCTCGTCCTCGCTGCTTGAGCCTGAGCCAGCCATGAGGTACCTGAGGGAGGAATCAGGCCGCAGACCAACACCAGATGAGTCCTCCAGGGATGGTGGGGAGCGAACTTGGGAAGCAGTCAGTGCTGGCATTTACGATCAACAAATACTCAGGACACAACCATGGTCTCCCTCCCCACCTGCCTCTCCTCCCAGCTCCAGGAGGGCCCCGTGGACCCCCAGCCACCCAGAGACCAGAGCAAACCATGGCTCTCCCTCCCTTAGGAAGAAAGGTCTCATTTCAGAAAGGAAAAAAAAATATATATATATATCAGAAATAATTCTCTCTTTCGAGCATCAGAGTCAGTTTCTTATTAGGAGAATGCCTACTGATGAAGGGGAAATTCTCAAAAGCAAATTTCCTACACGCCAGGCACTGTTCTGAACACATGACAGATTCGGAATTCTGAGGCCAGGGCTATTTTTAGCCCCATGTTACAGATGAGGAAATGGAGAGCACATACGGGTCAGAAGCAAATGAACGTGTTGCTTGTGTTGCCCTGGTCCATACATTAAGACCCTTCTGCGCGTGAGATGGTTGTTTCAAAGCTAGTGACAACCTATTTGGATAAGTCACCCTCATTGCAAAACTGTGGCTCGTGGGAAAATTCATAAGATTTACAGTGCATGGGCCTTCCCCAGGGGTCCAGGGGCTAAGACTCCAAGCCGCTACTGCAGGGGATCTGGGTGTGATCCCTGGTCAGGGAACTAGATTCCACATGCCACAACTAAAAGTCCCACTTGCTGCAACTAAGATCAAAGATCCCACATGCTAGGCTTCCCTGGGGGTCCAGTGGGTAAAGAGTCCACCTTGCAGTGCAGGGGGCACCTGTGTGATCCCTGACCCGGGAAGAACCCACATGCCGTGGAGGAGCTGGACTGGTGGGTCCAATACGAGCCAGTGCTCTGGAGCGCACGCACCCAGAGCCGGCGCTCTGCAACAAGGGAGACCACTGCAACGGGAGGCCCACACAGGCCAAAGAATAAAAGATGGATGAAAAATAAATATAAATAAAAAAGAGTCATGATGGGGAAAAAATGAAAAGAAAGAATTATAAAGATCCCATGTGCTGCATCTAAGATCTGGCCCAGTCAAATAAATAAATAATAAATTAAAGACAAATAAAGTATATAATTGATTGGATAATCGATGGCATGTTTACTCAGCCTTTTCTTTAAAGTGCTTTGAATTAAAAGATTAAAAAAAACACTCAATCTTTTTTAACACTCAATTTTTGATTACTGTGGGGAGAGACACACCCCAAAATCTTCCTTCTATCGTGGTTTAAATTTTGTTTTTGTGGCTCTGCAGTGTGGCTTGCAGGATCTTAGTGTCTTGACCAGAAATTGAACACAGGCCACCAGAAACCTAACCAGCTGGCCACCAGGGTTACCACCCTATCATCAAATTTTTTTAATGAAAAGTACTTTCTGAATTTTTTATTTTTGGTCAAAACCCAGTTACAATTCAATATTTTCTTCTTTTTGTTTTTTTTCAATACTATCTTCTTGTTGCCTTTCAGTTCCCTTTTCTTTCACGCACTTGTTCAACTCTCCCAGGCAGACAGTAATCCAAACCCAGTCCCTCTGTCCCTAGGTATAGCCCAATTGCTCGCTCTTTCCACCCAAGGCTGCAGCCTCCTCCAGGGTCCCCACCGGCTGCCTCCCCTGGACACCCCACCATTTTTCGGAGTTAAGAGAAGCAAAGGTAGGTGTGCAGACTGTTATACGTAACGCCCCCTAGTGGGGGTGTGGGGGAGGGTTCTGTACAGCAAGCTCACTGCTATTTCAGTAACAAGTATGACGACACCCTTAGTGGGATAAATAAAGTCCGTATGTGGCCTCACATGCCACAACTAAAAGTCCCACTTGCTGCAACTAAGATCAAAGATCCCACATGCTAGGCTTCCCTGGGGGTCCAGTGGGTAAAGAGTCCACCTTGCAGTGCAGGGGGCACCTGTGTGATCCCTGACCCGGGAAGAACCCACATGCCGTGGAGGAGCTGGACTGGTGGGTCCAATACGAGCCAGTGCTCTGGAGCGCACGCACCCAGAGCCGGCGCTCTGCAACAAGGGAGACCACTGCAACGGGAGGCCCACACAGGCCAAAGAATAAAAGATGGATGAAAAATAAATATAAATAAAAAAGAGTCATGATGGGGAAAAAATGAAAAGAAAGAATTATAAAGATCCCATGTGCTGCATCTAAGATCTGGCCCAGTCAAATAAATAAATAATAAATTAAAGACAAATAAAGTATATAATTGATTGGATAATCGATGGCATGTTTACTCAGCCTTTTCTTTAAAGTGCTTTGAATTAAAAGATTAAAAAAAACACTCAATTTTTTTTAACACTCAATTTTTGATTACTGTGGGGAGAGACACACCCCAAAATCTTCCTTCTATCGTGGTTTAAATTTTGTTTTTGTGGCTCTGCAGTGTGGCTTGCAGGATCTTAGTGTCTTGACCAGAAATTGAACACAGGCCACCAGAAACCTAACCAGCTGGCCACCAGGGTTACCACCCTATCATCAAATTTTTTTAATGAAAAGTACTTTCTGAATTTTTTATTTTTGGTCAAAACCCAGTTACAATTCAATATTTTCTTCTTTTTGTTTTTTTTCAATACTATCTTCTTGTTGCCTTTCAGTTCCCTTTTCTTTCACGCACTTGTTCAACTCTCCCAGGCAGACAGTAATCCAAACCCAGTCCCTCTGTCCCTAGGTATAGCCCAATTGCTCGCTCTTTCCACCCAAGGCTGCAGCCTCCTCCAGGGTCCCCACCGGCTGCCTCCCCTGGACACCCCACCATTTTTCGGAGTTAAGAGAAGCAAAGGTAGGTGTGCAGACTGTTATACGTAACGCCCCCTAGTGGGGGTGTGGGGGAGGGTTCTGTACAGCAAGCTCACTGCTATTTCAGTAACAAGTATGACGACACCCTTAGTGGGATAAATAAAGTCCGTATGTGGCCTCACACCGGCTCAGGACACTTCCTCAGCGAAGTGAGTCTCTGCTAAACACAAAGGATCACTTTCAGCTTCTTCCAGGGATGTCTGGATTCCTGATGAGGGGGTCTGTGGAGATGGACAGAGCCCAGACACCGGAAGTCCATTCTGAGCTGACCGCACCCAGCTTCTTGCCTCCACCTCCACGCCTCCCCCACCGACTGTCTCAGACACACCAGGCGCAGGCCCGATCCTGCACACATGCAGGCTGTGTCTTTTTGACAATGAGCACGATGCAAGTCTCCGCTCTAGTCCCTGGGCCTCAGATCTGACCCTACCTCTCCCCAGCTCAAATGCTTTCCACAAGGACCTCCCTTGTAGTTCAGTGATCAAGATTAGACCTCCCAGTGTAGGCGGTGCAGGTTTGACCCCTCGCTGGGGAACTAAGATCCTGCCTGCTGTGTGGCATGGCCAAAAGAAAAAAAAAAACCCTTTCTTGGTTCCTGCTGCCCCAGCCCTGCCGTCCTGACACTTCCTGCCTCTGCTGCTCGCTGAGCGCCCCTGCAGCTCCTCCCAGCAGACGCCAGGCTGACCCAGCCTTGGCTTCTCAGCCCAGCACGCTCTCAGCCTCTGTTCAGCCTGGCAAACCTCTTCCCCTCCTTGAAGAACCCTGGTACACTACAAAAATCCTCCCTTTGGGCCATCCTCTGAAGTATTTTAGAACAAGTCCGGCCCCTCATTGAAGTCAGAGGCCCTCGAAGGCAGGGCCCAATGTCTGGCATCTGGCAAAGGGCAGCCCAGCCCAGTGTCTAGCAGGGGTTGCAGATGAATGAAGGTGCACAGGGCCTAACACTCCATCCTCTGCCTTGAGCTTGGATGCTGTTTCTCCAGCCTGCAACCGTTTCCTTTGCTAAGTGAACACCCCAGAGGCCTCCAAGGGGCCCCAGGCACATCCTACCCCTTCTCCACATCGCCTAGCCCTGCCCCTCCTCCTCTGGGAAGTCAGCTGACGCTGGGCCGGCAGGGCGCAGCCTGGCTTCTCCCTAGATCTCTGGCGCTGGCCAGCACAGGGATAAGGGGCAGAGTAGGTCGGGGTGTGCGTATGCATGTGTAAGCCACCCATGTGCAGAGAGGCCTCACCTGCGCGAGGGCAGCCGCCGCCGCATGCGGTGACAATCCAGCACCCACTCTTTCCGCACGATTCGGCCTCCGAGGCCTAGGACTTGGCTGTACTTGGGGGTGTTGGCAAAGGCACAGCTGATGGGGAGCAGAATGGAGGGTGTCATCCGGGTGTGGTCTGAGAGGGGAAGGCAAAGAGACCAGGGGCATGCGGAGGGGAGGCAGAGGGAAGACGAAAGACAGAACAAGAGGCAGAGGATACAGAGAGGTGAAGGGACAGAGAGAAAGCAAGAGGGTGGAGATGGGGGAGGTGAAGAATGGACAGCGGGGAACACAAGGAGTGGATGCAGGCCTACATAAGGTGGGTGCTGTCTGGAGTCCAGTCCGGTCGATACTTGGCTCCCAGCTCGAGGGCCTTGTCCCGGAGCTCCGAACGGAAGGGGTTCTGGAAGCCGCTCAGCACCACCACCACGCCCTGAAGGATCTTCCCTAGCTCCTTTGGGCCTCCGCGGGGGACCTTGGGCTCAGCGCCTTCTCCTTGAGGTTTTCCTGGTGCCATCCCCCGTGCTGGGGCAGGGGCAGGGGTGGTGGCTGGGGTACGGGTGGGAGCTGGCACTGGGTAAGCCAGAAAGTAGATTCAGTTAGAAAATATAGGGCTACACCCCCAATCCCTCCTCCCTCAGACCCAGGAGTCCAGGCCCCCAACCCCTTCTCCCTCTGATCCAGGAGTCCAGACCGCTGTGGGAACAAGGAATCCAGTTTACTCACATTTGGGTCTCTTGAGGGCGGGTGGTGAAGGTTGGACTGATGGTTTGCTGGGGGTCTTCTTTTCTTGGTTCAAATCCAGCTTCCTCTTGCCTTTGGGGGACTCCTGAGGCTGAGGGGGTGGGATAGGCTGAGGCCTGCAGCTCCTCTCCTCCTTCCCTACCCCACCAGGGTCTGATGATCTCACCTTGGAGGTGCTGCCTACAACCTTGGAGATTGGGGAGGCTGAGCAAGAGGCACTGGAGGCCTGCAGTGTAGCCGCTGCATAGCTGGGTCCTGCTGGGTCACTGGCTGCCACTGCACAGGGAGAAAGTGGATCCAGGTTGAGGGGGCTGGCCCGTCAGACTTTCTGGTTCCTATCCATGAGTCACTAAGTATTGCTCCCAAGACCCATCAGTGTCCCAGGAGTCCAGGCCCCAGCCCCTCTTCCCTCAGGTCCAGGAGTCCAGGGAGGGTCTTTACTTGCTCAGGACCAGGCCTGCCATCCTCACCTGGGGGTGTCTTGTTGATACGACTGAAGAAGAGAGCCCCAGGTTTCAGGGAGCTGGCACTTTCATCCTCCTCCTTCACCCGGAACTGGCCGAGCTTGGTCACCTTCTAAGGTCCCACAAGTCAGTGCAGTGGGAGGGCTGTTTGCAGGTGGGGGTGAAGAGGTGGGGAGAAGGTTCTGGGTGGGGGCAGGCAGAGCTTACCTGGGATGAGGCCTCAGACTCGTCTTTGTCTGGGGGGCTGTGAAATCGTACAAAACTCAGGCCATAGGGGGCATCCTGGGAGAGGAGGGGTGGGAGTCAGGGAGTTTGGTCATGGACAAAGGCTTAGACAACCCCTTTCTGGCTCTTTCCCTGCTATGGACACACGTCTGGGGAGCTGCTCGGATGACCAGGACAAGGATGATAACAGAAACTGTCACTGAGCCCTAACTTGGGGTCAGGCTTGGCACAAAGTCCGTTACGTGCCCCAGTTCACTGAGCCTCAGAGACACCAGCAAAGTTTGCATGGTGTTTATGCGAATCCACTCTGCCAATTTCTTGCCTCTGGAATCGGGAGGGAGGGTAGTGTGCCACTTCCAGAATTCAGAAATGTTCCAGGGTCTTTCCTCCTAGGGTAGGTGAATGCAGAGCCATGAGACAGAGGGAATCCAGGTCCCAGAATGGCCAGAAAGGTTAAGTCACTAGCCCAAGGTCACACAGCTAAGGAGTGGAGCAGTGTTCTGACTCCACATCTCATGATGCTAATGCTGAGGCCCCATTTCTAAGAGACCACAGCTCCGACAAGTCAGTAGTTCCCCTCCCAACTCCCCGGACATCTTGCCGGTCACCTTTCCCAATCTCCCTCCAAGAGAGGACCACCTATGTGATGAGGACTTTAAACCAATTTCAGAGAATACAGGGGCCCAGCCTCCTTGTACCCCCATGGGGAGACTGACTGTTCTCCCAGCCCTCGGGGACTCAGTATCAGCCCCTCATCTCTCTCCTAGTGCAGGAACAGGCACCCGGCTCCCACCCTGGGTACCTTGCTGTAGGGCTGGCTGCAGACAATTTTGACACGGTCCCAGCGCTTCTCTGCTGCTGCCCGGACCAGCTTGTCGGGCCCAAAAATGCGAACGCGGTTGGAGTTTGAGCCACTGCGACTCTCGGCCGGGGACATGAAAGACGAGGTGACCAGAAGGACCTGGCAAAAGGCAGAGTGGCTAAGACCAGACCTGCCTGGTTGCAATGACACTTCCTAGGGCCTGGGAGAGTGCAGAGGCCTGAGCAGAGACTAGGGGGTCGCCAGATCCAGCCATACCTCAGCATTCCTCACAGCTTCTAGATGCTTCTCCCATTTCTGGATGTCCTGTCAGTCCTTCCCTGACATATTGCCCAGAGGGACCCTTCTACTCCCAGATCTGAACCACCCTTCTCTAAATTCTTCCATATTTGGCCACGTGGTGGCCTCAGGAACCCTCCCACATAGGTGGGCTCCCAGCAGAAGGTATTCACAATCACCTTTTTGAAAACGCATGGCTAAGTCAGCAGAAGGGAACTGCTAGGGCCAGAAACAACAGCACAGAAACCAAAGAAGCAGGGGAGCTGCACCCACTGTTAACTGACTGCTTCGGGACTTCCCTGGTGGTCCGGTGGCTAAGACTGCACGCTCCCAACGCTGGAGGCCTGAGTTCAATCCCTGGTCAGGGGACTAGATCCCACATGCCACAACTGAAGAGCCCTCATGCTGCAATGAAGACTGAAGATCTTAGTGTGCCACAACTAAGACCTGGCACAGCCAAATAAATACCTAATATTTTTTAAAAACATTGATTGTCTCTCAGTTTAGACCCACTCTTGAAAAACAAAAGAATGAAATAAATTTAATAAATAAAAAATAAACAAAAAGGAAGAAAAAAGATTTTTTTAAGAAAAGCAAGGGATGGAAGTCGAACACCTGTGACTTTTAATTACATGAAAGTATCTTGCCTCATTAATATTTGTACTGATTTTTTCTGAGATACACGAACTTGTACCCCCATGGGAGACTGACTGTTCTCCCAGCCCTCGGGGACTCAGTATCAGCCCCTCATCTCTCTCCTAGTGCAGGAACAGGCACCCGGCTCCCACCCTGGGTACCTTGCTGTAGGGCTGGCTGCAGACAATTTTGACACGGTCCCAGCGCTTCTCTGCTGCTGCCCGGACCAGCTTGTCGGGCCCAAAAATGCGAACGCGGTTGGAGTTTGAGCCACTGCGACTCTCGGCCGGGGACATGAAAGACGAGGTGACCAGAAGGACCTGGCAAAAGGCAGAGTGGCTAAGACCAGACCTGCCTGGTTGCAATGACACTTCCTAGGGCCTGGGAGAGTGCAGAGGCCTGAGCAGAGACTAGGGGGTCGCCAGATCCAGCCATACCTCAGCATTCCTCACAGCTTCTAGATGCTTCTCCCATTTCTGGATGTCCTGTCAGTCCTTCCCTGACATATTGCCCAGAGGGACCCTTCTACTCCCAGATCTGAACCACCCTTCTCTAAATTCTTCCATATTTGGCCACGTGGTGGCCTCAGGAACCCTCCCACATAGGTGGGCTCCCAGCAGAAGGTATTCACAATCACCTTTTTGAAAACGCATGGCTAAGTCAGCAGAAGGGAACTGCTAGGGCCAGAAACAACAGCACAGAAACCAAAGAAGCAGGAGCTGCACCCACTGTTAACTGACTGCTTCGGGACTTCCCTGGTGGTCCGGTGGCTAAGACTGCACGCTCCCAACGCTGGAGGCCTGAGTTCAATCCCTGGTCAGGGGACTAGATCCCACATGCCACAACTGAAGAGCCCTCATGCTGCAATGAAGACTGAAGATCTTAGTGTGCCACAACTAAGACCTGGCACAGCCAAATAAATACCTAATATTTTTTAAAAACATTGATTGTCTCTCAGTTTAGACCCACTCTTGAAAAACAAAAGAATGAAATAAATTTAATAAATAAAAAATAAACAAAAAGGAAGAAAAAAAATTTTTTTAAGAAAAGCAAGGGATGTAAGTCGAACACCTGTGACTTTTAATTACATGAAAGTATCTTGCCTCATTAATATTTGTACTGATTTTTTTTCTGAGATACACACGAATGATTCAAAATGTCAGAAATTAAGAAGAATGATATTTCTGTGGTCATAAAGACTGATTAATAATCTTTGCCTATATTTTCCTGATAGCACGTGACAGATGTTTCTGAAATAACAAGATGAAAAATAGATTAAAGATTGTGGAGTATTTGGGATCTGGAGAGAAACAGTTTAATTTTCAAACGTAGTTACAAATGAGAATGTATTCATATTTGTTTTCTGTTAAAATGCATGATTACAGGATTGTTACTTAGACTTTTGTGTTTTCCTTGATGAAAAGTTTTATTCTGGTTTTTAAATTTGCACTCAAATCTTAAATAAATCCACCCATGTTATCAAAAGAAAGAAAGAAAGAAAGAAACAGAAAAGAGAGGGAAAAAAACTCAGTGGCTCAGCTGTGGGATGTTGGGGACATTTCTGATCTCCAGTTGCTCCTAATCAGGCTCCGCCAGCAGGGGGAGCTAGAGAGACACGCACAAGGCTGGCGGAGGGAGGCGGATCTTGCAGATCACCTGAGCAGCATCCCAGGTAAGCCTTGCTGCGGCTTCAGCAGGTGTTCGTCTCCAGGGGTCACAGAGAAATCCAGTTTGCAGCTCCCCAGGACCTGCAGAACTAGCCTCACCGCACCGTTCTCCAGGACACACCAGAACCAGCTGGGGATCACCCTCCTCTTTAGGGTCTAAGTTTAAGTCTCAAGCGCCACCACCTCCAAGCTTCGAAATACCTACATTTCAATGATTCCCATCTCTTCCTTTTGTTCCTCCAACCCTAAGGGTGGTGGTTGCTGGCAGCAGTTGCTTCTGTCCTACCTGTGTCTTCTGGCCTCTTTAGGTCAATGGTGGTGGTTTAGTCACTAAGTTACGTCCGACTCCTTGCAGCCCTATGGACTGTAGTCCACAAGGTGCCTCAGCCCATGGAAATTTCTAGGCAAGAATACTGAGTGGGTTGCCACTTTCTTCTCTAGATCTTCCTGACCCAGGGATCAAACCTGGGCCTCCTGCATTAATTTATAATAATGGAAAAAAAAAATTTTTTAAGAAAAGCAAGGGATGTAAGTCGAACACCTGTGACTTTTAATTACATAAAATTCTTGCCTCATTAATATTTGTACTGATTTTTCTGAGATACACGAATGATTCAAAATGTCAGAAATTAAGAAGAATGATATTTCTGTGGTCATAAAGACTGATTAATAATCTTTGCCTATATTTTCCTGATAGCACGTGACAGATGTTTCTGAAATAACAAGATGAAAAATAGATTAAAGATTGTGGAGTATTTGGGATCTGGAGAGAAACAGTTTAATTTTCAAACGTAGTTACAAATGAGAATGTATTCATATTTGTTTTCTGTTAAAATGCATGATTACAGGATTGTTACTTAGACTTTTGTGTTTTCCTTGATGAAAAGTTTTATTCTGGTTTTTAAATTTGCACTCAAATCTTAAATAAATCCACCCATGTTATCAAAAGAAAGAAAGAAAGAAAGAAACAGAAAAGAGAGGGAAAAAAACTCAGTGGCTCAGCTGTGGGATGTTGGGGACATTTCTGATCTCCAGTTGCTCCTAATCAGGCTCCGCCAGCAGGGGGAGCTAGAGAGACACGCACAAGGCTGGCGGAGGGAGGCGGATCTTGCAGATCACCTGAGCAGCATCCCAGGTAAGCCTTGCTGCGGCTTCAGCAGGTGTTCGTCTCCAGGGGTCACAGAGAAATCCAGTTTGCAGCTCCCCAGGACCTGCAGAACTAGCCTCACCGCACCGTTCTCCAGGACACACCAGAACCAGCTGGGGATCACCCTCCTCTTTAGGGTCTAAGTTTAAGTCTCAAGCGCCACCACCTCCAAGCTTCGAAATACCTACATTTCAATGATTCCCATCTCTTCCTTTTGTTCCTCCAACCCTAAGGGTGGTGGTTGCTGGCAGCAGTTGCTTCTGTCCTACCTGTGTCTTCTGGCCTCTTTAGGTCAATGGTGGTGGTTTAGTCACTAAGTTACGTCCGACTCCTTGCAGCCCTATGGACTGTAGTCCACAAGGTGCCTCAGCCCATGGAAATTTCTAGGCAAGAATACTGAGTGGGTTGCCACTTTCTTCTCTAGATCTTCCTGACCCAGGGATCAAACCTGGGTCTCCTGCATTGCAGGCAGATTCTTTACTGACTACCACCTCGTTACTAACTCTTTACATAAATTCTCTCCAGTAAACTAGCTGGTGTGATTTCACCGTCCTGGTGGGACCCTGACAAATACAGTGGGTGTACTGATGTTGGTGTTTGCCTTGTCACTGACTCCAGGGGGCAGAGAGGTTGATTTTTTTTGGCCACTTCTATTGGTCTTTCATTTATTTCCATCTTTGTTCTTTGGCCTGTGTGGGCCTCCCATTGCAGTGGCCTCTCTCCTTGCAGAGCACCGGCTCTGGGTACATGCGCCCAGACTCCTTACTCAGTAGTTGGACACATCGGTCCAGTCGCTCCGCGGCACGTGGGATCTTCCCAGGCCAGGGATCAAACCGGCGCCCCCTGCACTGCCAGGTGGTGTCTTTACCCACTGGACCACCAGGGAACCCACAGAAGTTGATTTTTAAAGGGCTCTATGTAGTGGGAACACTTTGGCCACCTGATGTGAAAAGCTGACTTGTTGCCAAAGTTCTGGATCTTGGGAAAGACTGAGGGTAGGAGGAGAAGCGGGCGACAGAGGATGAGATGGTTGGACGGCATCAACAACTCAATGACCACTGCAATGGGAGGCCCACACAGGCCAAAGAGCAAAAGAAAATAAATGAAAGATCAATCAAAGTGGCCAAAAATTAAAACAAAACAAAGCAAAACAACAACTCAATGGACATGAGCTTTGAGCAAATTCAGGGAGGTCGTGAAGGACAGAGAAGCTGGCTTGCTATAGTCTATGGGGTTGTAAAGAGTCAGACATGGCTGAGCAACTGAACAACAACAAACCGATATTATCAAACGCAAATATAAAAGTAAGTATGGGACTTGCCCGATAGTCCAGTGGCTAAGAATCTACCTGCCAGTGCAGGGGTCACGGTTCCCATCCCAGCTGTGGGAAGATTCCACATGCCATGGGGCAGCTAAACTAGAGTGCTACAACTACTGAGCGTGGGCACCTAGACCCTGTGCTCGCACTGCACAGCTTGTGGGATTTTAGTCCCCCGACAAGGGATTGAACCTGGGCCCATGTAGATGAGAGAGTGGCATCCTAGTCACTGGACTGCCAGGGAGTTCCCTAGGACCTCTAGAATAAGAACGTGTGTTCTAGGAAAACCTCACCGGTTAGAATGTACCTTGTAAGTTGGGAAAAGCACTTGATAAAATTCAACACACATTAATTTAAAAGACTGGTAGGACCTCCCTGGTGGTCCAGAGGCCAGGACCACAACTCCTAATGCAGGATGCCTGGGTGTGATCCCTGGTCAGGGCACTAGATCCTGCTGCCGAATGCAGTTGAAACTAAGACCTGACCCTGAGAAATAAATGCCTGCCAATATCAAGTATCAGTAAAGATGTGAAGCTTAAAAATGGCTGAAGGGAATGTAAAATGGTCCAACCACTTTGGAAAACTCTCTATTTCTAATAAGGCTAAAATACAGATTTACCTGAAGAACCTGCAATTCGACTCTTTTAGGAATTCAACTCAAAGAGCTCTCTATACAGAGGCGTGTACAAGAATGTTTGTGGAAACTTTGGCCACCTGAGGAAAAGCGAGAAAGTTCTGGATCTTGGGAAAGACTGAGGGTAGGAGGAGAAGCGGGCGACAGAGGATGAGATGGTTGGACGGCATCAACAACTCAATGACCACTGCAATGGGAGGCCCACACAGGCCAAAGAGCAAAAGAAAATAAATGAAAGATCAATCAAAGTGGCCAAAAATTAAAACAAAACAAAGCAAAACAACAACTCAATGGACATGAGCTTTGAGCAAATTCAGGGAGGTCGTGAAGGACAGAGAAGCTGGCTTGCTATAGTCTATGGGGTTGTAAAGAGTCAGACATGGCTGAGCAACTGAACAACAACAAACCGATATTATCAAACGCAAATATAAAAGTAAGTATGGGACTTGCCCGATAGTCCAGTGGCTAAGAATCTACCTGCCAGTGCAGGGGTCACGGTTCCCATCCCAGCTGTGGGAAGATTCCACATGCCATGGGGCAGCTAAACTAGAGTGCTACAACTACTGAGCGTGGGCACCTAGACCCTGTGCTCGCACTGCACAGCTTGTGGGATTTTAGTCCCCCGACAAGGGATTGAACCTGGGCCCATGTAGATGAGAGAGTGGCATCCTAGTCACTGGACTGCCAGGGAGTTCCCTAGGACCTCTAGAATAAGAACGTGTGTTCTAGGAAAACCTCACCGGTTAGAATGTACCTTGTAAGTTGGGAAAAGCACTTGATAAAATTCAACACACATTAATTTAAAAGACTGGTAGGACCTCCCTGGTGGTCCAGAGGCCAGGACCACAACTCCTAATGCAGGATGCCTGGGTGTGATCCCTGGTCAGGGCACTAGATCCTGCTGCCGAATGCAGTTGAAACTAAGACCTGACCCTGAGAAATAAATGCCTGCCAATATCAAGTATCAGTAAAGATGTGAAGCTTAAAAATGGCTGAAGGGAATGTAAAATGGTCCAACCACTTTGGAAAACTCTCTATTTCTAATAAGGCTAAAATACAGATTTACCTGAAGAACCTGCAATTCGACTCTTTTAGGAATTCAACTCAAAGAGCTCTCTATACAGAGGCGTGTACAAGAATGTTCACAGCAAAAAAGTGGCAGGGAGCGCCCTGGAAGTCTAGTGGTGACAACTGGGCACTTTCACTGCTAGGGTCTGGGTTCAAGCCCTGCTTGGAGAACTAAGATCTGCCAGTCTCCTCTCCTGCTGTGGCCAAAATAAAAGATGGGGGGCAGCCAACAGCCCAGGTGTCTGTCCAGAAGAGAATCCAGGTGCCCGTCAATAAGAGAATGAAGATGAAGAAGCTGAGATCTGCACTTCAAGTGAGACTTACCAGCAACAAGGAGGAGCAGACTGCTGACACACGGTATATTAGAGCCTCAGACAGTAATTGAGTAAAAAAAGCCAGCCAGTGAGCCAGCCAGCCACACACACAGACATACACACACACTCCACACACTGTAAATTTCCACTTATATGACATTCTACGAAACAAAAAAGGCGAAACTAGTCTGTAGTGAAAGAAAAGAGATTGTGGTGGCCTGAGCTGAGGGTGGGAGAAATAACCCCAAAGGGACATGCAGGAACTCTCAGGTAGGCCAGTGGTGCTCTATGTCTTTTTTTTTTTTTAGTCACACTCTAAAGCCTGTAGGGTCTTGGCTCCCTGACCAGGGATTGAACCCCAGCTCCCTGCATTAAAAGTCAGAATCCTAACTACTGGACCACTGGGGAAGTCCAGTCTAGGAGACCTGCAAGTGTGTATACCTGTCAGATGCCAACCTGTGCATTTTATTATATGTAAAATATACATCAATTAAAAACAATTTCTCACTAAGAAAAAAAAAATACCTGTAGAAAACAGATTCATTTACTCAAAATTAATAAACTCTCTTTCACAACAAGTTTACTTTTACTCCAAAACATTTGGCTAGTTTACCAGCTGACTCACTATGATGTTCCCAATCTGGCTGGAATTAATTCAACCAGTTAAAAGATTAATAATGGGGCCAACTTTAAAAATGATAGTAATAGAGCAAAAGGCTCGAAGACATTTGTCATGAATCAACTAGTTCACAGAGGCGCTCCAGCCATGCTGAACCTCAATTTGCTGGGACATCTCGGAGAAGTTCTGGAGTCAGATAAAAGCACTTGTGCTCTCAAGCAGGGAAAGTGAAGTGTTACTCGCTCAGTCGTGTCTGACTCTTTGCTACTCCATAGACTGTAGCCCACCAGGCTCCTCTGTCCATGGAATTCTATAGGCAAGAATACTAGAGTGGGGCTTCCCCTGGTGGTCCAGTGGATAAGGACAGCGCCTTGCAGTGCAAGGGGCGCCGGTTCGATCCCTGGCCTGGGAAGATCCCACGTGCTGCGGAGTGGCTGGACTGATGTGTCCAATTACCGAGCCGGAGCTCTGGAGCGCATGCGCCCAGAGCTGGCGCTCTGCTACAACAGACACCACCGCAATGGGAGGCCCGCAGGAGCCAAAGAACAAAGACGGATGAAAACAGAGAAATGAAAGACCAATAGAAGTGGCCCGCCCGCTCCCCTCCCTCCCCAACCCGACCCCCGCCCAAAATAAATAAATAAATAAAAACCTTTAAAAAAAAAAAGAATACTAGAGTGAACTGCCATTCCCTTGGCAAATTTTAGTTCTGCCATGCCCTTGTCCAGGGAATCTTCCCAACCCAGGGATTGAACCTGGGTCTTCTGCATTGCAGGCAATTCTTTACAAGCTGAGCCACCAGGGAAGCCTGAGTGTTAAAACATCCCAATGCCTCTGGTTCTTTCCACAACGGTGATGCAGTTTTAGCACACAGCTCATTACTTGGCTCACTTCCCACCCTGCACTCCTCCGAAGGGCAGAGTTGGCCTGGTGTCTGGGAGACCCTGGAGGGATTTTGCGGGGAGGGATCAGCAGGGGTCCCACTCCAAGGCTCCACTTACCTCATAGTCTTGCTCCCCGGCCCCTCCGGCCGAGCTGCCCACCAGCACCTTCAAGGCTGAGCCATCATTCCCGATGTCCACGGCGATCAGCAGGGTCCCACCCAAGGCCTACTCTAAAAATGCTATTTAGCTACCACTAGAGTCCCAAAAAAGTTAAAAGATTAATAATGGGGCCAACTTTAAAAATGATAGTAATAGAGCAAAAGGCTCGAAGACATTTGTCATGAATCAACTAGTTCACAGAGGCGCTCCAGCCATGCTGAACCTCAATTTGCTGGGACATCTCGGAGAAGTTCTGGAGTCAGATAAAAGCACTTGTGCTCTCAAGCAGGGAAAGTGAAGTGTTACTCGCTCAGTCGTGTCTGACTCTTTGCTACTCCATAGACTGTAGCCCACCAGGCTCCTCTGTCCATGGAATTCTATAGGCAAGAATACTAGAGTGGGGCTTCCCCTGGTGGTCCAGTGGATAAGGACAGCGCCTTGCAGTGCAAGGGGCGCCGGTTCGATCCCTGGCCTGGGAAGATCCCACGTGCTGCGGAGTGGCTGGACTGATGTGTCCAATTACCGAGCCGGAGCTCTGGAGCGCATGCGCCCAGAGCTGGCGCTCTGCTACAACAGACACCACCGCAATGGGAGGCCCGCAGGAGCCAAAGAACAAAGACGGATGAAAACAGAGAAATGAAAGACCAATAGAAGTGGCCCGCCCGCTCCCCTCCCTCCCCAACCCGACCCCCGCCAAAAATAAATAAATAAATAAAAACCTTTAAAAAAAAAGAATACTAGAGTGAACTGCCATTCCCTTGGCAAATTTTAGTTCTGCCATGCCCTTGTCCAGGGAATCTTCCCAACCCAGGGATTGAACCTGGGTCTTCTGCATTGCAGGCAATTCTTTACAAGCTGAGCCACCAGGGAAGCCTGAGTGTTAAAACATCCCAATGCCTCTGGTTCTTTCCACAACGGTGATGCAGTTTTAGCACACAGCTCATTACTTGGCTCACTTCCCACCCTGCACTCCTCCGAAGGGCAGAGTTGGCCTGGTGTCTGGGAGACCCTGGAGGGATTTTGCGGGGAGGGATCAGCAGGGGTCCCACTCCAAGGCTCCACTTACCTCATAGTCTTGCTCCCCGGCCCCTCCGGCCGAGCTGCCCACCAGCACCTCTACGAAGGCTGAGCCATCATTCCCGATGTCCACGCTGTGTATCTGCTCCTCCTTCTCCAACTGTGGGGAGGGAAGGCCCACGGTCAGTGCTGCTCTCCCCCCACTGCTGGGCTCCCTGTGGGACCTCAGAAGACAGATGACGCCTATCTGAGCTAGCCTGGTGACAGTAGGGGGCATGGCTGAGGGGTGCACAGGGTGTGGAGTCACAGCTCGGAAACATTCTCTGACTGACCGAACACAGCCCTGCACCCACATCCCTGGCTCCACCAGCCTCTGCCAGCTGGCACCACCAGCTTCTAAGCTGGCACCACAGAGCTCTCCAGGGTGGAGATACAGACAAATGGTACATCTCTCACCCCTGCCCACATTCACACAGGACCCCATGGACGCTCCCTGAGGATAGGGGTCTGGTCTGGTTTTGCTCCCCATTGACTCCTGTGTTTGAGTCCAGCTCTGCCACACACTAGCTCTAGGGCCTCGTCAGCTCAGCTCTTGGAGCCTGTTTCATCTGTAAAGAGGGGATGATCACCCTATGTAGGATTTATGCACATAAATACTATGGCCACAGGGCCCAGCTCGCAGTGGGCACCCTGTCACTGCCAGTTAGGAGGTGCTATTTTTTTTTTCTAAGGTATGTTCCAAGTTTATTTATTTTATCTTTGGCTATTCTGGGTTTTCACTGCTGCCACAGGCTCTTCTTTAGTTGTGGGGAATGGGGGCTACTCTCTAGTCGAGGTGAGCAGGCTTCTTGTTGTAGTGACTTCTCTTGTTGTGGAACTTGGGCTCTAGGGCTCACGGGCTTCAGCAGTTGCAGGACATGGGCACCATAGTTTCGGCTCCGAGGCTCTAGAGCCCAGGCTGCACAGCTGTGGCTCACGGGCTTAGTTGCTCTGCTGCACACGGGATCTTCCCGGATCAGGAATTGAACTCGTGTGTCCTGCATTGGCAGGGCTTAAATTACTTGGCTCACTAGATCTGGGTTGGCCTGGTGTCTGGGAGACCCTGGAGGGATTTTGCGGGGAGGGATCAGCAGGGGTCCCACTCCAAGGCTCCACTTACCTCATAGTCTTGCTCCCCGGCCCCTCCGGCCGAGCTGCCCACCAGCACCTCTACGAAGGCTGAGCCATCATTCCCGATGTCCACGCTGTGTATCTGCTCCTCCTTCTCCAACTGTGGGGAGGGAAGGCCCACGGTCAGTGCTGCTCTCCCCCCACTGCTGGGCTCCCTGTGGGACCTCAGAAGACAGATGACGCCTATCTGAGCTAGCCTGGTGACAGTAGGGGGCATGGCTGAGGGGTGCACAGGGTGTGGAGTCACAGCTCGGAAACATTCTCTGACTGACCGAACACAGCCCTGCACCCACATCCCTGGCTCCACCAGCCTCTGCCAGCTGGCACCACCAGCTTCTAAGCTGGCACCACAGAGCTCTCCAGGGTGGAGATACAGACAAATGGTACATCTCTCACCCCTGCCCACATTCACACAGGACCCCATGGACGCTCCCTGAGGATAGGGGTCTGGTCTGGTTTTGCTCCCCATTGACTCCTGTGTTTGAGTCCAGCTCTGCCACACACTAGCTCTAGGGCCTCGTCAGCTCAGCTCTTGGAGCCTGTTTCATCTGTAAAGAGGGGATGATCACCCTATGTAGGATTTATGCACATAAATACTATGGCCACAGGGCCCAGCTCCAGTGGGCACCCTGTCACTGCCAGTTAGGAGGTGCTATTTTTTTTTTCTAAGGTATGTTCCAAGTTTATTTATTTTATCTTTGGCTATTCTGGGTTTTCACTGCTGCCACAGGCTCTTCTTTAGTTGTGGGGAATGGGGGCTACTCTCTAGTCGAGGTGAGCAGGCTTCTTGTTGTAGTGACTTCTCTTGTTGTGGAACTTGGGCTCTAGGGCTCACGGGCTTCAGCAGTTGCAGGACATGGGCACCATAGTTTCGGCTCCGAGGCTCTAGAGCCCAGGCTGCACAGCTGTGGCTCACGGGCTTAGTTGCTCTGCTGCACACGGGATCTTCCCGGATCAGGAATTGAACTCGTGTGTCCTGCATTGGCAGGTGAACTCTTTACCACTGAGCTACCAGGGAAGCCCAGGAGGCACTATTAGTCACTGCTTGATGATTATTTGTTGAAAGAAGGAAAGAACTGGACTTCCCTGGTGGTGCGGTGGATAAGAATCCTCCACTGGTGCAGGGGACAAGGGTTCAATTCCTGGTCCGGGAATATTCTACATGCCACAGAGCAACTGAGCCTGTGCGCAACACTACTGAGCCCTTACTCAAAGTGGCGCAGAAGTCGCAACTTTGAGTCCAACAGCCTAAAGCCTGTGTTCTGCAACAGAAGCCACCACAATGAGAAGCCTGTGCACTGCAGCTAGAGAGTAACCCCAGCTCGCTGCCCCTAGAGAAAGCCTACGTGTAGCAACAAAGACACAGCACAGCCAAAAACAAAGGAAAGAGCTGACTTTAGGAAGCCTTCTCCCAAAGTTTCTCCCATTCCCCTCTAACAAAAAGGCAGAGAAAGCCACGTGGTAAAGCAAGTCTCCTGCTTTTCACTCGGAGGCTTCCCCCTCTCCCCCAGTTTATTTATTTGGCTGCCTCGGGTCTTCGTTGGGGCACTCAGGTTCTTTGTGGCATCATGTAGGATCTTTCCTGTGACTGAGCACACTTAGCTGCTCCGTGGCATATTGTGGAGAAGCAAACCAGTGAAGGTTTTTGTGGCTTTGGCTGAGCCAAGAGAAAAGTAAATTGGGAATGAGAACTATACGAGAAAGATCTAAGACAAACCAGTGATTTGATTCATATGAGCTTATTAGCTGGGGATATGCTGATCAGCAACAGGTGGGAGATCTGCTATGGACTTTGGAACGCCGAGTCTGTGCAGACTCCTTAACTTCTTGCCAATTTAGTTGCCCTCCAGCTGCAACACACCCTTTCCATCCTCAAAACCACGAGAATAATCATTGAGTAGGGCTGTGACTGAAACCAGCCCATGCTAATATCGTTCCCTGTAAACACCCGGAGGCTTCAGCACAGAATAAAAGCAGGACTGGTGAATGTGTTCCGGGCCTTGACCCAAGAGGTCCTGAGCCCCCCGTTCCTATCCTTTCTCTCTGTATGTGTGTGTTTCTTATCATCTCGCTGCACCTGCTATTCTCTGTGCACCTAGCTGATGAGCTGCGGCAGCAGGTGGGCTCTTAGTTCCCCGACCAGGGATTGAATCTGTGTCCCCTGCACTACGTGAAAGATTCTTAACCACTGAACCACCAGTGAAGTCACTGGGGCTCTTTGATTTGGCTCCCAGAATGACAGGTACTACGACCCACAGAGGTACCTAGACCACCACCCTACACTGCCAGGATCATCTGATGGCCCGATCTGCCTTGTCACCCTCCAGTTGGGAGGTAGCCTGGTCACTACCTGGACACTGCTACAGACAAGGTCGCTAGAGGGGAGGAAGGAGCCTGTGCTTGTGAGGAGGCCAGCCTCAGTTCCCATCTAGCCCTGCCACTACTACTGCCACACTATGCAGCCCTGGGTGACATACAACCTCTCTGAGCTAGTTTCCTCATGAGTTGCGGAGGCGGAGCGGGTCCTCTGTTCTGAAGGGAGTGGAGACGGCAGAGAACGGTAACCACCACAACCCACAACCACTGTGGCGGCGTGTAAGTGTAAACAGTGAGGCTGACCTGCAATACCTGTAATACCTATAATACCGCCAGACAGCTCTGAGAGCCAGGAGCGACAGTTCCCTCCATTGCACAGATGAGCAAAGGAGACAGAAAGCCGCTGTGTCACTTCTTCCCCCAGGTCACACAACAGAGACCCAGACAGTCTGGCTGGGCTAAAAGCAAGGAGGCAGCAGCTCTGCATTCCTTCTAGATGCTCTGGGAAAGGAGCCTTTCTTGTCTCGTCTCCAGCTTCTAGAGCCTGCTGCCCTCCGTGGCGGTGGCCCCTTCCTCCATCTTCAAGTCGGCAGGGACATCACCCCAGCCTCTGCCTCCAGCCCCACATCCGCTCTGACCCTGGCTCTCCTTCCACCCTCCTCCCTCATGAGGACCTTTGTGACTACATTGCCTCCCCTCCCCAAACCATCCAGGCCAATCTCACCATCTCGAGATGCTTACAGGGACTTCCCTGGTGGTCCAGTGGCTAAGACTGCATGCTCCCAATGCACAGAGTCTGGGTTTGATCCCTGGTCAGGGAACTATATCCCATAAGCTGTAAGTAAGAGTTCACGCTGCCGTCAAGAGTTTGCATGGTACAGCTAAAGATCCTGCATACCCCAGTGAAGATGGAAGACCCCACATGCCACAGCTAAGACTCAGTCCAGCCAAATAAATAAATAAAAATAATTATTTTTAAAACATCCTCACAAAGGCCCTTTCTCCATGTAAAGGACAATGCACAGGTACCGGGGATTAGGATGGAGATACCTTTCGAATGTGTGTGTACTCAGTCGTACCCAGCTGTTTGTAACCCTATGGACTGTAGTCTGCCAGGGTCCTCTGTTCATGGGATTTTCAGACAAGAATATCAGAGTAGGCTTCCATTTCCTTCTCCAGGGGAACTTCCCGACCCAGGGACTGAACCTGTATCTCCTGTGTCTCTTGCATTGCAGGCAGATTCTTCACTGTCTGAGTCAATCAAACAGTATTCAGCCGTAAAAAGGAATGAAGCACTGAACCAAGTTACAATGTGGAGGAACCCCCAAACACAATACTAAGTGAAAGGAGCCAGACTCAAGAGGTGGCATATTGTATGATCTTATGTATATGAAATGTCCAGGACAGACAAATTCATAGAGATGTAAAGTACATCAGTGGTACACAGCCACATTAGTATAAAGTAGACAATCGAAAGGACCTATTATACAGCACAGGGCACTACAGTCAATACTTTGTAATAACCTATAATGAAAGAGAATCTGAAAAAGAGTACAAATACACACACATGTATACATAATCACTGTGGTATATACCTGAAAATAATACAACACTGTAAATCAACTACAATTTTTTTAATCAGAAAAAAAAGTTTAAAATAATAACAAGGCTTTTATCTTGAGGATTTAAAAATTTAAAAGGTTAATATCAAGTGTTGATTTAAATATGCACCAGCACTGTCAAATACGTATTATCCAGTAAATTCATTTGAGTGAAAAACTAAAAAATAATTAACTGAATTCCCTATTTTGAGGGGCGGGGCGGGTTGGGGAGGGAGGGGGCCAGGCGGGCCACTGCTATTGGTCTTTCATTTATCTATTTTCATGCATCTTTGTTCTTTGGCCTGTGTGGGCCTCCCATCACAGTGGTCTCTGTTGTTGCAGAGCATCGGCTCTGGGTGCATGCGCTCCAGAGCTCCGGCTCGGTAATTGGACACACTGGTCCAGCCGCTCCGCGGCACGTGGGATCTTCCCAGGCCAGGGATCGAACTGGCATCCCTTGCACTGCAAGGTGGTGTCCTTACCCACTGGACCACCAGGGAAGCCCCCGTATTTTTTTTTTTTTAAAGAGTACATCAGCAGTTTCCAGGGGCAACCTGGGGAGTGGGGAATAGGTAGTGAGCAGTTAATGGTTGTGGGATTTGGCGCGTGATGAAAATGTTCTGGCTTAGACAGCTGTAATGAATGCTGAACACTGTGAATGTACTAAACGCCCCTGAACTGTACACTCTAAATGGTTAAAATCATGAACTTTATATCAAGTTCTTGTATCATGAACTCATACCAAGAAGAAAGAGGAGAGTGTTCGGTAAGTATCAGCTGTTAGGAGAAAGGCTTAGACACAAGCTGACTCATCTGAGGCCCTGGTCTGTGTGCACCTTTCTTAGGAAGCACAACAGTGAAATAAAGGAGACATGGAAGGTTTGCCAAGTCCCTGTGACATCTTGGTTAAAAAAAAAAAAAAAAAAACTGTTCCAAGACAAATATCATATTATATTGCTTATACGCAGAATCTAAAAAAAAAATTTTACAAATGAAGTTATCTACAAAACAGAAACAAACTCACAGACTTAGAGAATGAAATTTATGGTTACCTGAAGAATGCTGTGGGGCAGGGAGGGACAGATCGGGATTCTGGGATTGACACACACACACTGCTGTATCTAAAATAGATAACCAGGTATTTCCCGAGCTCCATTGCGGAAGCTGAGGCTCGCGGTATTGTGCTGCGGCGCCGGCGGCTTGTACCCGAGTCTCCCTCCGGCCGCGGCCAGCAGAGCCCCGGGCTGGGGCAGGCGCCACAATGTCTCCGGCTGTGCTGACAAACGGAACTCAGCCATTAAGCAAAACAAGGGAACTCAGTTTATATGAACTACAGAGAACACCTCAGGTAATACAGGCTAAGATAACTTAGGGGAAATATGAGACATACGTCAACTGGGATATATTTCCAGAAAATGAAAACTTGAAAGAACAGTAATAATAAATTTATATAAAAACTTCTAAAAAAATAAAATAGGTAACCAACAAGAATCTACTGTACAACACAGGAAATTCTACTCAATATTCTGTAAGAACCTGAGTGGAGAGGAATTTGAAAAAGAACGGATACATGTATATGTATAACTGAATCACTTTGCTCTACACTTGAAATTTACCCACTGTTAATCTGCTCTGTTCCTATATTAAATAAAAATTAAAGGGACTTCCCTTTAATGGATAAGTGGTTACAACTCTGAGCTTCCCCTGTTGGAGGCAAAGGTTGACTCTGGGCAGTCCCTGGTTGGGGAACATGTCCCCAGCACAGACAAAAAATTAAATAAAAATTAAAAACAGGGGTCCCCTGGTGATCCAGTGGGTAAAGAGTCCACCTCGCAGTACAAGGGGCACCGGTTTGATCCTTAGCCCAGGAAGATCCCAAGTGCCGCAGAGCGGCTAGACCGGTGTGTCCAATTGCGAACCAGCACTCTGGGGTGCAGGCGCCCAGAGCTGGTGCTCTGCAATAAGAAAGGCCATTGCAATGGGAGGCCCAAACAGGCCAAAGAATGAAGATGGATGAAAATAAATAAATAAATAAACTAATAAGAGGCCATAATTAAAATATATACTAAAAAAAATTAAAAACAAAAAGGTTCCACATCCATGAAAGGCAACGTTATGTATCATTGCAAAGAATAACGCAGAACTAAATGCCAAGAAAACAGACCTCTAAGATACAGTTTCTTGGGAAAAAAAAACAAGGAAAAGGACCATGTACCTACTATGTTCTTTTAAAAGGACGGAAGGGTGAATATATATGTTTGTATGTGGACAGAGTGACCCAGGGAACATGAGAAACTGCTCAAAGGGGCTGCCGCAGGAAGGAAGAACTAGGCAGCAGTCCTGAAGGATGGGCAGGAGGGGACAGAAACAGGTGGCTGGCATTGAGAACTTCCTGTTCAGTGTACACCCGCCTTTCTTTGTCTTCTGGGGTTAAAGCACCGAATGCAAATAACAGCCATTTGAGAAGTCAAGTTAATAAAACCACAGTGGTCATCTCCAACAATGGCATACTATGAAGAAATGAGAATGAACCCTCTAGAGCCACACCCAGCAAAGATAAAACAACAGAAGGAAATGAACACACTATGCTGGCAAAAACAGACCAACCAGTGGGGAAAGTAGTGAAAGTACTATGTACCTTGTGATTCCATTTATACACAATTCAAAACCAGGCACAGATCATCAAAGCTGTTAAAAATCTGGTCCTGGCGGCCCCTGAGAGGCAGCAACAGGAAGGAGCACAAGGAGACAGGGGTGTGGAGGTGTGCTCTGTTCCTTGATCTGGGTGCAGAGGACACGGGCTGGATTTGTGATGATTCACTGGACTGTGTGCACTCGAGTCATGTCCAAAGAAGGTAAAAAAACTTTAAAACATCACAGTGGCAAAATGGGTGATGAAAAAACACTGAAATAAAGAAAGAAACGTGTCCAATTTGCTACTGAATATTTCTGCTAGGAATGTATCTCCAGCAGGGGACTGGAGCCGCCTCTCTGGCCCAGGAGTGGTGAGCCAAGAGGCTGGAACTGCCAACCTGGGAGCACGGGATGGGCTGGTGACAGAGCCTCTGTTGGTCACTGGAAACAAAAAAGGCATGTGGGGTTGTCACAAGCTGAATCCCAGATGGGAATACACAGATTGTTCAAGATATTATTTGAGGGCCAACATACAGGGTAGTAGGAAAACTACACATCGATCTACCTGTGTCGTGTCATAAGTTTATCACTTGCTTGAAAAGAACCGAAGTTAGCATTCCATGACATCGGAGCACCCTGCAAACAGGCAGTTGCCAAATGCCATCGGATTGTCAGAGGATCACAAACCCGAAACAGGCAACCGCTGCTGGAGAGCTGCCTCTTCCCACATTCCCCTCTGTGGTTTATTCTCAACCTGGAAGCCTCACAGAAGACTCCACGAGAACCTAACTCAGGTTCTGTTCCTCCTATGCTCCAAGACCTCCCACAGCTCCCATCTCAGAGTAAAAGCTGAATTCCTTACAGGGGCTTTCGGGGCCCTCTACCCCCACGCCATCAGCTCCTACCCCTCTCCCCTGTCAGCTCCACTCCACCCACACTGGCGTCCGTGCTGTCCAGCCTGCCCGGGAGGCATCCACCCACCAGGCAAGACGTCAGCCCACAAGGAACGGACATACCTTGCAGTCTGCTTCTTTCCCAGATATTCACAAAACTCACTCTCCTTGAATGTCCCCTTCTCAAAGAGACTTTTCCCGACTCCCTATTTAGTAAAAAAAAAAAAAAAAAGCTCTTGGGACTTCCCTGGTGTTCCAGGGGCTAAGCCTCCACATTCCCAACACAGGGAGGTCGAGGTTCTGTTCCTGATGAGGGAACTAGATCCCGCATGTCACAACTAAGACCTAACTAAGACAAATAAATAAATAAATATTAAACAAAACAAAATGCCTCTTGCCACGGCCTCCTCTCCAACTGGAGGCACTCTTCGTTCTTCCTAACTGTGTTTCTCCCCAGCTCTCATCATCTGACATACATTTCACTTACTAATGTGTCAGTCTTTCCTCGCCAATATAAAATCTCCATGGGTCTGACACACGTTGCGGGTGCTGTCTGCTGCACTAAGTACCTACAATAGGGCTAGGCCTACAGAAGGAGCTTTTATGCAGGAATGAACAGATGAGAAGGGCGACAGAGCCTCTGTTGGTCACTGGAAACAAAAAAGGCATGTGGGGTTGTCACAAGCTGAATCCCAGATGGGAATACACAGATTGTTCAAGATATTATTTGAGGGCCAACATACAGGGTAGTAGGAAAACTACACATCGATCTACCTGTGTCGTGTCATAAGTTTATCACTTGCTTGAAAAGAACCGGTTAGCATTCCATGACATCGGAGCACCCTGCAAACAGGCAGTTGCCAAATGCCATCGGATTGTCAGAGGATCACAAACCCGAAACAGGCAACCGCTGCTGGAGAGCTGCCTCTTCCCACATTCCCCTCTGTGGTTTATTCTCAACCTGGAAGCCTCACAGAAGACTCCACGAGAACCTAACTCAGGTTCTGTTCCTCCTATGCTCCAAGACCTCCCACAGCTCCCATCTCAGAGTAAAAGCTGAATTCCTTACAGGGGCTTTCGGGGCCCTCTACCCCCACGCCATCAGCTCCTACCCCTCTCCCCTGTCAGCTCCACTCCACCCACACTGGCGTCCGTGCTGTCCAGCCTGCCCGGGAGGCATCCACCCACCAGGCAAGACGTCAGCCCACAAGGAACGGACATACCTTGCAGTCTGCTTCTTTCCCAGATATTCACAAAACTCACTCTCCTTGAATGTCCCCTTCTCAAAGAGACTTTTCCCGACTCCCTATTTAGTAAAAAAAAAAAAAAAAAAGCTCTTGGGACTTCCCTGGTGTTCCAGGGGCTAAGCCTCCACATTCCCAACACAGGGAGGTCGAGGTTCTGTTCCTGATGAGGGAACTAGATCCCGCATGTCACAACTAAGACCTAACTAAGACAAATAAATAAATAAATATTAAACAAAACAAAATGCCTCTTGCCACGGCCTCCTCTCCAACTGGAGGCACTCTTCGTTCTTCCTAACTGTGTTTCTCCCCAGCTCTCATCATCTGACATACATTTCACTTACTAATGTGTCAGTCTTTCCTCGCCAATATAAAATCTCCATGGGTCTGACACACGTTCGCCGGGTGCTGTCTGCTGCACTAAGTACCTACAATAGGGCTAGGCCTACAGAAGGAGCTTTTATGCAGGAATGAACAGATGAGGCCATCCCCTCCCAGGGCCTCTAGGGCCTGACCCTGTGCTGACAACTCCTACTGGTTGGTATCCGACCCAGATCCAGTCCCTAGCTGTTCCCTGGATGACACCCTTTCAATGTCCAAAAGTCACAAGAAAACCTAGACATTCTAACCAGCCTGTCACCTTCTCATGCTGCCCCTCCTCTAGGTCCTCATTTTTTTTTATTTTTTTTTTTAGAAATGCGGTTTTTAAAATTTATTTATTTATTTTTGGCTATTCTGGGTTTTCACTGCTGCCGCAGGCTCTTCCCTAATTACAGGGAGTGAGGACTGCTCTCTAGTGGAGGTGAGCAGGCTTCTTGTTGCGGTGAGGTCTCTTGTTGTGGCACTCGGGCTCTAGGGCACGTGGGCTTCAGGAGCTGAGGCCCATGGGCTCCATAGTTGCGGCTCCGAGGCTCTAGAGCACAGGCTCCATAGTTGCGGCTCACGGGCTTGGTTGCTTCGCAGTCTGTGGGATCTTCCTGGATCAGGGAACAAACCTGGGTCTCCTGCACTGGCAGGCGAGCTCTTCACCACTGAGCCACCAGGGAAGCCCTAGGTCCTCATTTTGGTGACAGGTGCAGTGTCCCCCAGGGTCCCCCAGGCCAGAGAAGCCTGGGCTTTGGCTGGCTCCGCTGGCTCCCTCACTCCCCACAACCTGTCTCTCCCTGCTCCTGCTGCCCATCTGGGGTGCAGACCAAACAGGATGCTCCTGATGCCAAAAGAGCCCAGCATGACCATCCAGTAATAAACACATCATTGCCTCCATTTCCACAAACACCACAAACACAGGGCACTTTTGCAAACTTTATGTCTTATCATGAAAACCTGATTTTCATGATAAGCCTGGGCTGGGATCATAGTATTCCCAATGGACACATGAGAAAACAGGACCTGAGAAATGAAAGCATTTCCCTGAGGTCACAGAGCAAGTAAGAGGGAGACACGGGGATGTCCATCTGGATCCAAGATTAACTTGTCAGCACCTGTATCTCTCTCAATATAAAACGCTGGCAAACTGTATAACCTCTCTGGGTCCAGTTCCTTCATCATAAGAGAGGATAATAATGGATTCAAGGCCATGGAGTTTTTATGTGAAATCAATGAAGTAACCCACATGAGGTCCTTAGAATGGTGACGGGCAGATTTTCTTGTAGGCCACAGTTCACCAACCCGGTAGTGAACCTAGGCTCTGGCAGCATAAGAGTCCTAATCACTAGTCCACGAAGGAATGCCCAGGCAGTAGTAATGCTGAATAAATTGTAAGCTCTCATTATTCATACTGTACTATGTTAGAGACCTAGGAGATATTTAAACTCCTAAAATCATTCAGAAAGTCTTGTGGGTCTATGTATTTTTCCAGGGAGAATTCTCAGTTTCTTTCTAATTCTCAAAAGGTTCTATGAACCAAAACTTTCTCAGAACCACTGGGTAAGATACACAATTAGATATTTAACACAATCAGGTAGGCCTCGCCTGCAGCATGCCTCCCCAAATAGTCCTAGATTCATAAGGGAGGAATTTGGACAAAATCAAGAAAGTTAGGCCTTCCTTGGTGGTACAGTGGTTAAGAATCCATGCTTTCAGGGCTTCCCTGGTGGTCCAGTGGGTAAAAACACTGCCTTGCAGTGCAAGGGGCGCTGGTTTAATCCCTGGCCTTGGAAGATCCCATGTGTTGTGGAGCGGCTGGACCAATGTGTCCAATTACCGAGCCAGAGCTTTGGAGCGCATGCGCCCAGAGCTGAAAGAGGCCACTGAGATGGGAGGCCCACACGGGCCAAAGAACAAAGATGGATGAAAATAGATAAATGAAAGACCAATAGAAGTGGCCTGCCCACCCCCCTCCCTCCCTAACCCGCCCCTACCTCCCCCGTCCCCGCCAAAAAAAGAATCTTTGCTTCCACTGTGCAGTCCCAGGCTTAATCTTTCGCCAAGGAACTAAGGTCTCAAAATGTCATGTGTGCGGTCAAAATTTTAAAAAACAATTTTTTTTAGAGACTTCCCTGGTGGTTCAGTAGCTAAAACTCCACGCTTCCAATGCAGAAGGCCTCTGTTCCCATCCCTGGTCAGGGATTTAGATCCTACATCCGGAACTCAGACCCAACACAGCCAAATATAAACATAAAAGAAAGAAATGCAGCATATGAACACAAAGAAGCATGTAAAAGAGGCTGGAGCAACCATAATGGGTTCAGCTCTTAGCATGGCCATTATTCAGTGGGGACGACAGGCTCAAAATCATCTGACTAGACGAAGAGCCAGATCACAGAGGCCAAACACCAGGCTGGCACCTGACAACACACTTAGCTGGCTTCTCCAACCAGATTCTTATGCCTGGCACACTCAGGCTACTGGGAAAGGGTAAAAACTTCCCTGGTCAAACTCAATTTCCCCTTTGCCTTTCTCCAACTTCGCCGAGCATGTACCAAAGCACCATGCATTCCAGACACTGGTAGCTTCGACTGGCCACTTCACTTCACCCCTCCCCAGGCCTGTTTCCCATCTTTAAAACGAGGTTGATTGCCTTACCTGATCTGAGACACCTTTCAGCCCTGAGCCCTGGGAGTTCAGAAAGTAGGACGGGTAGCAGTGATTTACCCTGGACCAAATGAGCACACTAAGGCCCTGAAAGGAGTGGTAACCTACCTGAGCCCCACACCTCTTCAGCCCAGGCTCAGGCCCTGGGTCAGCTTTCTCCTCGGCTAAGGGGCACACGGACCACACTGCTCATTGTCCAGGTGAGGAAGCTGAGGCCCAAAGAGAAAGTGCCTCAACTCATGGCCAGTTACTTCCAGAGGAGAGTCTGGACCCTGGACCTCCAGATTCCCATGAAAGAGGTCAGGGAGGGGGACTTCCTTGGGGGCCCAGTGGTTAAGAAGCTGAGCTTCCACTGCAAGGGGCATGGGTTCCATCCCTGGTCAGAAAACTAAGATCCTGCATGCCACCCAGCAGCAAGGACAAAAAAATGAAAAGATTAAGGGCAGGCTGAATCACCTGGAGCACCACAGAGATGGTCTTCTCGCCCGCCTTGGCTGCGCGCCATTTTCGGTAGGTGTCTGCCTTGAGAAGGTTTTCTGCACAGTAGGTCTGGAGAGTAGAGAGAGAAAGAGAAACTTAAGGTTCAGAGGTGACAGCTTGGTCCCCAGCTCTCAGATTAGTCCTTTCAGTTCTCTTAAGCCCTCTGATTTACCCAAGATTTAAGTTTTTCTACTAATCTCCACAAAATCTGGGTTTTGTGGAAGAATGGATACATCACATACATATGGCTGTGTCCCTTTGCTGTTCCCCTGAAACTACCACAACATAGTAAATTGGCTAGACCCCAATATAAAATGTTGTTGGTGTTAATAAGAATAATTTCCCACAAACTCTATGTAGAGGCTGTCACAACATTTTCCCATGGAAAGTCACCTCTAAGTCATCCCAGGAAGCACCCCATCCCCACCTTTCTTGCTGGAAATTCCTCTATTCCACATCTATTCACAATTTCCTTAAGGACTCCCAGAAATTCTACAATAATCCTGCTTAAAATTTGACTTAAGTCCCCATTGAGAAGGAAAATCAAAATGAAGTCGGTAATGCTAAAAGGGATCTCTAAGAGGGAGCTGGGAGGGCTCTGAGGAACCTGACCATCTGACGACTTGGTGGACTCACACAGGCATTCAGCATATGTGCCAGAACCTCAAACATACTTATCTGACCCTTACCATACTCGTGACAGCTTAGTGTTTATAGTCAAATATTTATAGTTACGTGTATTCAGCCAATTAGAATTCTCTCCACACAACTTCAACAACCTGGTGACCTCTGCCCTCACAAGCCCCCAGTTTCCTCTGCCAACACTTAGGGTTCCGGGAAGCTGTGCCTACCAACGCGCAATTCTGAACAGCCCCAGTCAAGCTCTTCTTTGCTTGGCGGCCCGGATACTGCCTATCTGTCAACACCTTTTAGACTCCAAAAGTTCTCCTAGAGCCCCAGCACGACTTCCCTCACTCCAACCTCCCCTACCCAGGCCCTCACCGAGTCCTGGCTACTGCAGGACACCACATGGCGGAGGCGGATCTCCGGCATGGCCACGACGTGTGGGCTTCGCCGGACCCAGAAGATGCTGCAAGGTCTGAGTTTAGGGGAGCAGACGAACAAACGGGGTGAGCCCCGCGCGGGCTTCTGTGCGCAGGCGCAGGAGGCTCGGGCCTTTCAAACCGCGGCGCGCCCGCGGTGACGTCACCGCTGCGCTGGCTTCTGCGTCCCTCCGGAGAGCGGCGAAAAAGCGCTCAGTCCCCTAGCAACGAGCTTTCCCGCCTCCCACGGGTCAAACCGCTCTCTAGCTCCTCCTCCCGGTCGCTCTCACTCCAGGCTTTTCTAGCACCCAGCGTGGCCCGCAGGATTGCTCCCTAGAAGACATTCACCATCCTCACCTTCCCACATGAGGCCTGGAAAGCAACAGGCCAGCAAACTTGAGTGGAGTTTTGAGGGGAATCGAGAGCCTACGCAACAGAATACACTCCACCTATGGCTGGCCACCCTCCCCATGCCCATCATACAGGCAGACATACACACACAGACACACACACACACACAGAAAAAAAAACCAATCATGCCTGAGGAACAGAGAGTGGGTACAGGACCTCAATAAAATACAAAGTATACACCCAAACCAGACACAGCCCAACCCTGAGTGCTTCCAAACATGCCTCAGATTTCCAGTGTGACCTGTAGGCATCTGTCTCCTACCATAACCACTCCAGCCCAACAACAAGCACCTCTCTGTTCAGTCTAAGAGACACCCAGAAGTGTATCTAGGGGTGGGGTCGGAGCTGGAGACAACCCAAACACAGAAAGGGAGTATGAGCCAAACAGTGCCCCACAGAACGAGCCTAGACTTGCTGGGCATTACCAGGTAAGGTTTCACCAATGCTGGGCACCTGCCTGGGAAGAGAGAAGGGACAGGTTATTTGAATTTTAGCAGCTGCTCTCTATAGGAACCAAATGGTAAGACTGGGCAATCTCTGGTTTCATTCAGGTCAGAGAAAATAGGGAAGGTGCAGTGCCCTGATGGAAGAGAGGGTTGGAAGCCTAGAATTCTGGGGTCAGCATGGAGGAGGGGGGTTGGGCACAAGATACATGTGATCTTTTCCGATCTTGGTTCTGCCTCCCCCACTCAGAGCTGCAGAGACTTACCCCCAGGCCTTACTTACCCCCATTTCTTAGCCTTAGGGTAAGGCAGGTGCACACCTGCCCCTTCTCTGCTTCCTATAAGAGCACCTGGGGACCTGGGACTGCAGGCTCACTCATCCTTCCACCATGAAGCCTTCCATGAAACCTGAGACCTTCCTGCTGGCCTGCACGCTGCTCTGCACCCTCCTGGGTCTGGGTAAGTTGACCAGGGCTATGGACTGCTGGGACCCTGGAAAGAAGGATTTGAGAGAGCATTCGGCTAGCTCCTTGAGGAAGAGGGGCAAAGAGGAGGTGGGATTTCAGATTCATGAAGTAGGCACAGGGTAAAGGAGGGAAAGTCTGGGGCCCCAAGGAACGAAGAGCTAAAAAGCCTGTGATTTTAAATGACTGAGAAATGGGGAACTTTTGATGGGCTCTGCTCCCCTGTGTCGCAGGCAGGTTCTCAAAATAATATATCTGAATTCTACAAAGTCAGATAACAGTATGATTAGGAAAAAAAGAGAGGTGAGGGGGAGAGAATTCCTTTCTGCAAGGACTGTAGAGACAACAGGTCTCTGGTGCCCCCTCCCATAGATGGAGGAGTTCAGGAAACTCCACCTTCCCCAGGATCCTGCTTCCTTGTGTCTGGGTGCCCAGTTGCTTCCTCTCTCAGGACCAAAGAGTCCATGCATTTGCTGTCTAAGTCTTCAAATTTTCTTTTTGACCTGGAATACAGATCCAAGTCTCAGGTATGCCTGCCCGAGTGCCTATTGTCTATAACTCTTAAGCGTGGTACCCACAAGGATGAGGGTCCAACTACCGAGAATCACCTGGACCTGAAGGTCACAAGAGTCACTGAAGGACTTCCCCAGTGATCCAGTGGTTGAGACTTTCCCTGCCAAAGTGGGGACATGGGTTTGATCCCTGGTCCAGGAAGATTCCACACACCTTGGGGCAACTAAGCCCTTGTGCCACAACTACTGAGCCTGTGCTCTAGAGCCTGTGGTCTGCAATAGGAGAAGCCAGCCACAAATGAGAAAATGGAGCACCCTAACTAGAGAGTAGACCCTACTGGCTGCAACTAGAGAAAAACGCATAGGAAACAAGGAAGACTCAGCACAGCCACAAATACAAAAAAAAAAAATTTTTTTTCTGACAAAGGCCAGGGAAACCTTCAGCAGGACACCTCACTGTCCCTAGGCTTTCTCAGGGGGCCATAGCATCCAGAGTCCCCAGCCTTGTAATAGGTAAACTGGCTCCCTGGTTGGAGTTGCCTTTTACCAGAAAGCTGTTTTCCTGGCAGTCCTACAGCGTCCTTGCTGGAGCGTCGGACAATCCCCTGTTCCATGGCCAAAGTCCAGCCCATGAGTAACCAGGGAGACAGCCATCTGTCTTCCTTCGAACCCCCCACACCCAGTTCCCCTCTGGCCTCTGAAGGGCTGACCCAGAGATGACACAGCTTTGACCAGAGCCCTGCTCTCTGTTCCACAGGCTATCCACTAAGCTGTGAGGTGTGCATGGGCAATGGACCCACGTGCAGTGGGAACCTGCAGACGTGTGCCCCTGATGAGGACTCCTGTGTGGTCATCGTGGCTGAGACCAGCAGAAGTAAGAGGGCAGGGAGCAGCGTCAGATCCTGGGAAGGTGGGGGTGAGCCTTCAGGGTGGTTGATCGACCTACATTAGCAGAAACTCTAATATGCAAAGCAGGAGGTTGTGTGTAGAGAAGAGGCAGGGTGAGTTGCAAAGAAAGGGATGAAGCTGAGCATTTGGAGGATCAAGGGATCCCCCAGACATGAGGGCTGGAAGAGACCTTTTCTGACAGCAAAAATGGAGAGATATTGAGGTTGGCTTGAGTTGGGTGGATGCTTAGTCATGTCTCTTTGCAAATCCATGGACTGTGGCCCCACCAAGATTATCTGACCATGAGATTTTCCAGGCAAGAATACTGCAGTGGGTTGCCATTTCTCACTCCAGCAATTCTTCCTGACCCAGGGATTAAACCCATGACCCACGACCCTTGCATCTCCTGCACTTGCAGGCAGGTTCTTTGCACTGCACTACCCAGGAATAGGCAGTATTGGGGGGGAGAGAGAGAGAGAGAGAGAGAGAAGGACATATAATTGCTGGTGGCTGGGTCCATGAGATTACATCATCAGACACTGCTGATCACATGTGCACCCAGCCATGGGGTGAAGATGGGAAAACCTAGCATTAGAAGAGACCACCCAACAGTGGGGAGGGGGAAAGCCAGGGAGACCAGAAGAGACTATGTTCGACAGAGAAGGATATGGGAGTCACAGGGTGGGGGGTGAGGGCCGCATCCCAGTATTTGGTGGAAGGAATTCCAGGGGTCAGGGGAGGACGAAGGGCTGGAAGAGACCATTACACACAGGTATGGGGGTAGCCACAGGTGGCCTGGAAGAGGCCACCCCAGGTGTGGCCCTGAGAGGATGGCAAAGGGCATTGTCCTGGGTTGAAAGGGCTCCTCAGGAGAGACCACTACAGCATAGGGTAGGGAAGGAGTGGTAGCCAACCTAATAAACCATCCAACCACGCCCCACGTAGATAATGGGGTGTGACTTTAGGGAGGTGTAAGAGACCTCTGCAGACAGCAGGCATAGGCAGTAAAAAGTTGGGGTGAAACTCAGGGGCCAGAGCCCAGACCAGAGCCCCTGAGCCCATCCCTCATTCCTACTGCAGAGGGCACCCAGGCGGTGACCAGCTACAAGGGCTGTGCGAAGTCCAGCCAGTGTGACTCCCGCTTCTACTCCATCACTGTGGACCCTGAGAACTACATGGGGTCCAACACGTGCTGCTGCCAGACCGACGGCTGCAACCAAGATCCCCTTCCCGGTAAGCGCCAGCTGACCCCACAGCTGGAATGCCCCCTGCCTGCCCCTCCCAACACCAGAGCCAGCTGGGAGCACCTGCCACTGACCCACGCTGGAACCCAGGGCGAGTATCTTCCTTGCTCTGAGCCTTGGTTACTCCCCCTGTAAAATGCAGTGTCCAGGCACTTCCCTGGTGGCCAAGGGACTAAGACTCTGTGCTCGCAATGCAGGGGCTTGATCCCTGATCAGGGAACTAGATTCCACATACCACAACTAAGATCCAGCTCACTCAAATAAATATACATATTTTTACACGCATTGTCCTTTAGCAACCAGTGTCCCCGGGGTGGTTGTAAGGTTGGGAAAGGGCTTAACATCCCTGTGCCCCCTCCTCTCCTCCCTCCTCTCCAGCGATCATGACAAATCGCACGGAGAACGGCCTCCGCTGTCCTTCCTGCACTGCCGCCTTTAAGGAAACATGTACTCCGACTGAGGAGGTCGTCTGTGTCGGCCAGGAAACCCGCTGTGTCGCTGTGACTGGCCGCGCGCATGGTGAGGGACCTCTGGATTTCTGGAGGAGGGCACAGGAGCCCCAGAGGGTTCCAGAACTGGAGGCTGGCTCTTCCAGATTCTGGGGAAGGGATTGGCTCCAAAGACCTGGGGGAGGGGGTTCCAGAGCACGACCCCTGGGTGTGAGCAGGAGGAATGGAGATCCTGACTCTGGGGTGAAATTCCCTCCCACAGGTATCAAAGTTGCTGCCCAGGGCTGTGGTTCGAAGAACGCCTGCCACATCAAGCCTGGGGCCCTGGTGCCCTTAGACTCTCATCTGTACGCCATCGAGAAGAGCAGCTGTCCTGCAAGCCCCTAGGCTACTTGCAAGCTGAGAAAAGAAATGAGGCCCATGTGATTTTTGGTCTGATTTACTCTCAGACACAGATTCCTGTGTGTCTATAAATGAAATGAACTAACAGAACAATCCTGAGTGTTTGATATATTGCATTTTGGGGAGATCAGATGTAAAAGACAGGGGTCTCAACCTTGGGGAATCCCCTCTTTGGAAGAGAAGGAAGATGCTACTTGTACTAAGGGATTGTTTCCTGATGGGTCTCTGCGCTACGTTTTTTTCATGAGGTACCTCATTTCACGATCACAACGCCTCTGCGAAGTTGAGAGTAATGTCCCCATTTTACACAGAAACAACTGAGGCACAGATTGTGGTATCACTTGTCTTTGGTCAAACAGGTGAACAGGGTCGGACTCCAGAGTTCATGATCACCTCTCCTGGTTAACTTCTTTGAACATGAAAATGCTTTCAAAATGTGGATATTAATTGCTATAACCCCACAGGGCTGTCCGAAGATTTAAAACAAAGAAAACGGAACCAGGACTTGGTGCAGCATCTAGCATCTTTAAGGGGCTTGCCTGGTGGCTCAGATAGGAACGACTCTGCCTCCCGATGCAAGAGACAGGTTTGATCCCTGGGTCAGAAGAGGAGGGCATGGCAGCCACTCCTGGAGAATTACTGCCTGGAGAAGTCCATGGACAGAGGAGCCTGGTAGGTTACAGTCCACGGGGTCACTTAGAATGGGACACGACTGAATGAATGACATGTACTAGCTCCTTAAGACGCTGTTGGTTCTGGAGACAGAGGGTCTGGTCAGTAGTTCCGTCCTAACAGCTGCCACTTGCTAGGTAGCCATAGTTAGCAGAGTCTAGACCTTGGCATCTATCAGGATAGACTAGATTATGCTACAGTAACAAACATGTCCCACTTCTCAGTGTTTTCAAACAGGAAAGCTGTATTGGGCAGTTTATGCTAGCATAATGTTGTGTAACAAATCAGGCCCAGTAGAGACCTGGAACCAGAAGCTTTCTCCCTTAAGGGACTGTAGTATCTGGTGGGGGGTGGGAATCCAGGTTTGCCTGGCTAATGTCCTTCTTCTGGTAAATGACAGGGGAACAAAAACCAAGTGCACCAAAGGTCCCCATGGAGGTGGAGGTGCTGTGTTCCATGGAGGAAACTGAATCCTCTGGCTAAAGCCAACCTCGGTGGAGCAGGAAGCACACTCCCATCCACGGCCCTAGCAAGCCCCAGGGGAGAGGAAGGGAAGAGCAGTCTGGCCCCTATGGCCTCACTCCAGCCTCTGCCAGATACATTTCATAAACATGACCTCTTAGCGTCATGACATGAAAATAACCCATTTTATCTTCACAGCTACTCCTTGTCACAGGCGCTATTATTCTGATCCCTGTTTTTAGAAGAATCTGAGGTTCAGAGAGGGAACGTCCCATTGGCGACCGTGCAGCTCAAAAGCGGCAGAGCTTAAGTTTTTTTTTTTTTTTTATAATTACTGTTAGTATTGGCACAATCATCATCAACTCTGTGCATCTTTTCTTTAATTTTGTAAAATGCTTTCAAAATGTGGATATTAATTGCTATAACCCCACAGGGCTGTCCAAGATTTAAAACAAAGAAAACGGAACCAGGACTTGGTGCAGCATCTAGCATCTTTAAGGGGCTTGCCTGGTGGCTCAGATAGGAACGACTCTGCCTCCCGATGCAAGAGACAGGTTTGATCCCTGGGTCAGAAGAGGAGGGCATGGCAGCCACTCCTGGAGAATTACTGCCTGGAGAAGTCCATGGACAGAGGAGCCTGGTAGGTTACAGTCCACGGGTCACTTAGAATGGGACACGACTGAATGAATGACATGTACTAGCTCCTTAAGACGCTGTTGGTTCTGGAGACAGAGGGTCTGGTCAGTAGTTCCGTCCTAACAGCTGCCACTTGCTAGGTAGCCATAGTTAGCAGAGTCTAGACCTTGGCATCTATCAGGATAGACTAGATTATGCTACAGTAACAAACATGTCCCACTTCTCAGTGTTTTCAAACAGGAAAGCTGTATTGGGCAGTTTATGCTAGCATAATGTTGTGTAACAAATCAGGCCCAGTAGAGACCTGGAACCAGAAGCTTTCTCCCTTAAGGGACTGTAGTATCTGGTGGGGGGTGGGAATCCAGGTTTGCCTGGCTAATGTCCTTCTTCTGGTAAATGACAGGGGAACAAAAACCAAGTGCACCAAAGGTCCCCATGGAGGTGGAGGTGCTGTGTTCCATGGAGGAAACTGAATCCTCTGGCTAAAGCCAACCTCGGTGGAGCAGGAAGCACACTCCCATCCACGGCCCTAGCAAGCCCCAGGGGAGAGGAAGGGAAGAGCAGTCTGGCCCCTATGGCCTCACTCCAGCCTCTGCCAGATACATTTCATAAACATGACCTCTTAGCGTCATGACATGAAAATAACCCATTTTATCTTCACAGCTACTCCTTGTCACAGGCGCTATTATTCTGATCCCTGTTTTTAGAAGAATCTGAGGTTCAGAGAGGGAACGTCCCATTGGCGACCGTGCAGCTCAAAAGCGGCAGAGCTTAAGTTTTTTTTTTTTTTTTATAATTACTGTTAGTATTGGCACAATCATCATCAACTCTGTGCATCTTTTCTTTAATTTTGGCCTATTTTTATTGATTTTTTATTTATTTATTTTTCATCCATCTTTATTCTTTGGCATGTGTGGGCCTCCCATTGCAGTGGCCTCCCTCCTTGCAGAGCGCCGGCTCTGGGCACATGCGCTCCAGAGCACTGGCTCCTAATTGGACACACTGGTTCAGTCACTCTGCAGCACATGGGAATCTTCTCCGGCCAGAGATCTAACCAGTGCCCCTTGTGAACTCTTTACCTACTGGACCACTAAGGAATGCCAGAGCTTAAGATTTAATTATTGGGTCATTTTGAGTGGGAGAAACATACCACATCCCAGAGAGAGGGGACAAGCCTGTATCAGTTATTGATCTTTGGGTCTGTAACAAGCTCCTCCAAACCTCCATTGCTTAGAATAACTGCATATACAAACAAATCGATATATATATTTACATATTTATCTGCATTCTGTCTAAGCTGGGGTACCCCTGATCTTCTTCAAGTCATGGAGGATTTTACTTGAGGTCTAGGGACACTCTAGTTTGGGCTCAAAGTCTCACTTCCTTCACGGCGTGTGGGATCTTAGTTCCCCCACCAGGGACTGAACTTGAATCCCTTGCATTTCAAGGTGGATTCTTCACCACTGGACCATCAGGGAAGTCCATAAAATAATTGTCATGTGTTTAACTCATTCTATGGGTTGACAAATTGATCTAGGACCAGCCGGGTGATGGTTCCCTTGGCCTCTGATGGTTCAGCTGCCGATCCGGCAGGCAGCTCCTTTTCAGAGGGCTGACACTAGCTGGAGGCTCCTGGCTGACAGGTCCACATGTCTCTTATCACTCAGCAGGTTAGCTGGACTTCTGCATGTACTCATGACTGCAGGGGTCCCCAGGACACCAAGAGAGAAGGTCCCAATGCAGGAGCACTTGTCAAGCCTCTGCTTGCATCACGTTAGCGATCATGCCAGTAGTCAAGCAGACCCAAAGACCAGGCCTAAAGTCAGGATGAGAGGGGTCTACCCAGGTCCTGACTGCAGGGATGCTGAACAGACTGGGGCATCTATGGGCCAAGCTGGTCCTAGAGCTGTTTACCATCACAGCCCCAAGGTCTAAACATTCACTGGTCCACCCACCTCCTCCAGGGTGGCAAAACTCAGAAAAAGACTCTGAATTCAGGGCTTCCCCTAGTGGTCCAGTGGGTAAGGACACTGCCTTGCAGTGCAAGGGGCGCCAGTTCGATCCCTGGCCTGGGAAGATCCCACGTGCCGCTGAGCGGCTAGACTGATGTGTCCAATTACCGAGCTGGAGCTCTGGGGCGCATGTGCCCAGAGCTGGTGCTCTACAACAACAGAGGCCACCCACCATCGCAATGGGAGGCCCACAGGAGCCAAAGAACAAAGACGGATGAAAATAGATAAATGAAAGACCAATAGAAGTGGCCCGCCCGTCCCCCTCCCTCCCCACCTCACCCCCCAAAAGATAAATAAAATAAATGTTAAAAAAAAAAAGACTCTGAATTCAGCCCCGAGTTTCTACCCTGCACACACCCAACCATCCCTTCTCTCCAGCAACCCAGGAGTCCCCATCCTCGGATCCTCCCTCCCTCAGACCCAGGAGTCCAGGCCTCCAGCTCCAGTAAGAATACCAAGCATCATCCCCCCTCCTCTTAAACCCCCAAAGAACAGACACGCCATCCAATTTCTATGTTTTTATTCATTCCTCCAAAAAGCACCACAGACTAACCTGCCCTTGATTCTCCTGGCTCCATGGTTCCCCACCTCAATGGACACGAGTCTGTCATTATTCACACATGTAGGAAACTCAGCGAAGTTGATGAGGCTCTGTGTCTCCTACTTCTGGTGTTGGCAAAACTAGGATTCATCATAGGTTTCCTTGAATTTCTGAGTTCAAGGGCCCTTCAGCCGGCAGGTTCCAGGCAAACTCATCCCGATAGCAGCCAGTGATCCCTCCACAAAGGAGTCTTAAGTCTTTTCTGCTTGGAGGCTCCCAGAGATAGATGCCTCACTAGCAACTTGCTGCATGCACAGAGCCTAAAGTTTAGTCTCTTTTAAAGTCATGATTTAAAACTCAGCCGCTCCAAAAGATAGTCATGACACACAAGGGTGACGATACACAGCTATGTAAACACAACCATCACACTCCACTCAGACAGCGACACAAGAAAACAAAACTCAGTCCTGCTTTCTCAGATTTGATCTCGGGCATGAGTGCCCTTGCCAGAAGGAATCTGGAGCAGAGAGGCGTTGGGTGGAGGTGTCATACAGGACCACGTCACAGATGGTGTCAGAGAGGAGGGCACCCAGAGGAAGGGCACAGCAGAGAGACTAATGCTTGATCGCCCCATGTTCAGGCTTCCAGGAAGGGCCACAAGCACATAACTGTGGACAGGAGAGCATGCAGTTACATAACATGCCTACACAGACTTCTCACAATAAGCCTGTAGGTAGCCACCATTTGCTGAGTCACTGCAAAAGGTCACCTCTATGATCAAAGGGACTTCTGGCTAGAGCAATGCACACAGAATTTCGTGTCATCCTAGGGTTGTGTTGTCCACGGCTATGGCTCCTCACCGCCTGTGGCTGGTGTAACAGGGAACCTGAAGTTTGCAAGAATTCTGGAGTGGGGAGCCTATCCCTTCTCTAGGGGATCTTCCCGACCCAGGAATGGAACCAGTCTTTCCTGCACTGCAGGTGGATTCTTTACCAGCTGAGCAACAAGAGAAGCCCACCTGTGAGTTACTTCTGATTAATCTAAAAATTGCTACTCATCTGTTACTGGAAATATATTCAACATCACTGGGATGACGTGGGTATAGGAGCTGACCTCTCTAAATAAGAGTTTCATGAAATGTAAATAAAGGTCGATTATTTCTGATGAAAATTTACCATCTGAATTGAGATGTGCTGTGAGGATATCCACCAGATTTCAAAGACTTAGTGTCAAAAAGAATGTGAGCAATCTCACTAGAATTTTCCTCCTGATTACGCGTTGAAATAATATTGTGGATATATTGACATGAAATACATTAGATTTCATGTCACTTGTTTCTTTTTCCTTTTTTGATGTGGCTATGAGAAAACTGGAACTACCCATGTGGCCAATGGGCTGCTCGGATGGCTCAGTGGTTAAGAACTCACCTGCCAAGGCCGGAGACAGGTTTAGTCCCTCTGTCGGGAATATCCCATGGAGAAGGAAATGGCAACCCACTCCAGTATTTCTGTCTGGAAAATTCAATGCTCAGAGGAGCTTGGTGGGCTACAGTCCACAGGGTTGCCAAGAGTCAGAAACAACTTAGTGACGAAACAACAACAAATATATTATTAAACACACAATATAAGTACATGTGGGACTTTGCTGGTGGTCCAGTGGTTAAGAATCTATGTGCCAGTGCAGGGGCCATGGTTTTAATCTCAGGTCTGGAAAGACTCCACATGCCTGGGGGCAACTAAACCTAATGTCTCAATGACTGAGCCCAGGCACCTACAGCCTGTGCCCTGGAATAATCAAAGCCAAGGCAATGAGACGTCGGAGCACCTCAACTAAAGTCAAGCACACTCGCTGCAACTAGAGAAAGCCTGTGACAACAACGAAGAACTGCTGCAGCTAAAACTAATACACAATTATAATAATAAAAATTGAGGGCTTCCCTGGTGGTTCAGTGGGTAAGGACACCGCCTTGCAGTGCAAGGGGCGCCAGTTCAATCCCTGGCCTGGGAGGATCCCGCGTGCTGCGGAGTGGCTGGACCAATGTGCCCAATTATCGAGCTGGAGCTCTGGAGCACATGAGCCCAGAGCCAGTGCTCTGCAACAACAGAGGCCACTGTGGTGGGAGGCCCACATGGGCCAAAGAACAAAGATAGATGAAAACAGATCAATGAAAGACCAACAGAAGCGGCCTGCCTGCCCTGCCCCTCTCCAACCTGCTCCCCCAACCCACCCCCCTTCCCTCTCCAACCCACCCCCAACCTGCCCCCACCCCAAAAAATAGTAAAAAAATTTAAAAATAAAAAAAAGAGAGAGAGAGGGCTTCCCTGGTGGTCCAGTCAGCGAAGACTCCACCTCACAGTGCAAAGGGCACTGGTTCGATCCCTGGCCCGGGAAGATCCCACGTACTGTGGAGAGACTGGGCCCGTGTGTCGAACTACAAGGCAGCACTCTGGAGTGCACACCCCCAGAGCCAGTGCTTTGCAAGGAGGGAGGCCACTGCAATGGAAGGCCCACATAGGCCAAAAAATAAAGATAGGTGAAAATAATAAGTAAAAAAGAAAGAGCTTGTGGCATGAAGTTCAAAAAATAAAAGGCCATCAGACTTACTAAAAAAATACTAACGGAAAAAAATGAGAGAAAACTCAGGGAACGGGAGATTCTGGCCTAAGGGTTTCCAGGCCAGATTAGATAAAGTCATAGCTAAGAATACACTTACTCTTTTCATAATTGTCAAGTGGAATTTTGATCTAAATCTGTTTGGGAAGAAGAAGATAAAAAAATTTTTCATTGTCCCAAAGATGCTTGATTTTATGTAAAATTTTAAGCAAGGAGGCTATTAGCCTCAGGGACTCTACAGCCTTATGTAGCTTCAGAAAAACAATCAAAATTTAAGACAGAGGTGGTGAACTCAAATCTAAGAAATGAATTCCACTAATCGAGAACAGGCAAGTCCCTCAATTTTCCCAAGTGAGGCAATCCTTTAAACTCTAGGGAAGTGCGGTGGACTGGGAGATTGGGATTGATACGCATAGACTACTGATTCTATGTACAGACTAGATGGCTAACGACAACCCACTGTACAGCACAGGGAGCTCCCCTCAGGGCTCTGTGGTGACCTAAATGGGAAGGAAATCCAAAAAGAAGGGGATGTTTACATAGAGCTGGCTCACTTTGCTGTACAGTGGAAACTAACACAATGTTGTAAAGACACTATACTCCAAGAAATTAACTGAACAAAAGTTCAAGCTCTAGTCATTTAAAGAACTGCTTTGCTCTCCTTCCATGTTTTCTCTCTAAATACTTCTCTCCCAGTCCAGCCAGAAAGCATCTGTAATCATTTTTCATTTTGGCTGTCTGATTGGCACTACCACGCTGTGCAGCCCTGGGTGATATACAACCTCTGAGCCGCACTTTCCTTCTCAGTGAAGGGAAAGGGTCTCCCCGTCTGAAGGAGTGGGTATGACAGAATGCTCACCATCACATGACACTGCGGGAAGATCCCACGTACTGTGGAGAGACTGGGCCCGTGTGTCGAACTACAAGGCAGCACTCTGGAGTGCACACCCCCAGAGCCAGTGCTTTGCAAGGAGGGAGGCCACTGCAATGGAAGGCCCACATAGGCCAAAAAATAAAGATAGGTGAAAATAATAAGTAAAAAAGAAAGAGCTTGTGGCATGAAGTTCAAAAAATAAAAGGCCATCAGACTTACTAAAAAAATACTAACGGAAAAAAATGAGAGAAAACTCAGGGAACGGGAGATTCTGGCCTAAGGGTTTCCAGGCCAGATTAGATAAAGTCATAGCTAAGAATACACTTACTCTTTTCATAATTGTCAAGTGGAATTTTGATCTAAATCTGTTTGGGAAGAAGAAGATAAAAAAATTTTTCATTGTCCCAAAGATGCTTGATTTTATGTAAAATTTTAAGCAAGGAGGCTATTAGCCTCAGGGACTCTACAGCCTTATGTAGCTTCAGAAAAACAATCAAAATTTAAGACAGAGGTGGTGAACTCAAATCTAAGAAATGAATTCCACTAATCGAGAACAGGCAAGTCCCTCAATTTTCCCAAGTGAGGCAATCCTTTAAACTCTAGGGAAGTGCGGTGGACTGGGAGATTGGGATTGATACGCATAGACTACTGATTCTATGTACAGACTAGATGGCTAACGACAACCCACTGTACAGCACAGGGAGCTCCCCTCAGGGCTCTGTGGTGACCTAAATGGGAAGGAAATCCAAAAAGAAGGGGATGTTTACATAGAGCTGGCTCACTTTGCTGTACAGTGGAAACTAACACAATGTTGTAAAGACACTATACTCCAAGAAATTAACTGAACAAAAGTTCAAGCTCTAGTCATTTAAAGAACTGCTTTGCTCTCCTTCCATGTTTTCTCTCTAAATACTTCTCTCCCAGTCCAGCCAGAAAGCATCTGTAATCATTTTTCATTTTGGCTGTCTGATTGGCACTACCACGCTGTGCAGCCCTGGGTGATATACAACCTCTCTGAGCCGCACTTTCCTTCTCAGTGAAGGGAAAGGGGTCTCCCCCGTCTGAAGGGAGTGGGTATGACAGAATGCTCACCATCACAACCTGCAGCCACTGCTGCGGCACTGAAGTGTCAACAGCAGACCTGCAATACCTGTAACACAGCTCTGGGAGCCAGGAGCGACGTTTCCTTCCATTTTACAGGTGAGCAAAGGAGACAGGAAGCTGCTGTGTCACTTCTTCCCCCAGGTCACACAACAGAGACCCAGACAGTCTGGCTGGGCTAAAGCCAAGGAGGCAGCAGCTCTGCATTCCTTCCAGATGCTCTGGGAAAGGAGCCTTTCTTGTCTCATCTCCAGCTTCTAGAGCCTGCTGCCCTCCATGACGGAGGCCCTTTTCTCCATCTTCAGAACAGACAGGGGCATCATCCCAGCCTCTGCCTCCAGCCCCACATCCGCTCTGACCCTGGCTCTCCTGCCACCCTCCTCCCTCATGAGGACCTTTGTGACTACATTGCCTCCCCTCCCCAAATCATCCAGGCCAATCTCACCACCTTAAGATCCTTACAGGGACTTCCCTGGTGGTCCAGTGGCTAAGACTGCATGCTCCCGATGCACAGGGTCTGGGTTTGATCCCTGGTCGGGGAACTAGATCCCACAAGTTGCAACTAAGTGGCCACCTGCTGCCACTAAGAGTTTGCATGCTACAACTAAAGATCCTGCCTACCTCAGTGAAGACAGAAGATCCCGCATGCTGCAGCTAAGACTCACTGCAACGGAAGAGACATAAATCTTTTTAAAAAAATCTTCACATAGTCCCTTTCTCCACGTAAAGGATACATGTATAGGCTCTATGGATGAGGATGTAGACACCTTTCCTGTCTGGTGTGTGCTCAGTCCTGTTCAACTCCTTGTAAACCAAGGACTGTAGCCTGGCATGCTCCTCTGTCCATGCCAAAATCACAAGAAAATCTAAACACTGTAACCAGTCTATTACTTTCCAAGCTGCCCCTTCTGCAGGTCTTGTGTTCTGTCAACAGTTGCAATGCACGATCGGTTTCTCTGACCAGGAATCTTTCCTTCGTTTAGCTCCTCTGGCTCCTCAATCCCCACATCCTGTCTCTTCTTGATCCCTCTCCAGACCATGGCACTACAGCTGCGTGGTGATATACAACTCTCTGAGCCGCACTTTCCTTCTCAGTGAAGGAAGGGGTCTCCCCCGTCTGAAGGGAGTGGGTATGACAGAATGCTCACCATCACAACCTGCAGCCACTGCTGCGGCACTGAAGTGTCAACAGCAGACCTGCAATACCTGTAACACAGCTCTGGGAGCCAGGAGCGACGTTTCCTTCCATTTTACAGGTGAGCAAAGGAGACAGGAAGCTGCTGTGTCACTTCTTCCCCCAGGTCACACAACAGAGACCCAGACAGTCTGGCTGGGCTAAAGCCAAGGAGGCAGCAGCTCTGCATTCCTTCCAGATGCTCTGGGAAAGGAGCCTTTCTTGTCTCATCTCCAGCTTCTAGAGCCTGCTGCCCTCCATGACGGAGGCCCTTTTCTCCATCTTCAGAACAGACAGGGGCATCATCCCAGCCTCTGCCTCCAGCCCCACATCCGCTCTGACCCTGGCTCTCCTGCCACCCTCCTCCCTCATGAGGACCTTTGTGACTACATTGCCTCCCCTCCCCAAATCATCCAGGCCAATCTCACCACCTTAAGATCCTTACAGGGACTTCCCTGGTGGTCCAGTGGCTAAGACTGCATGCTCCCGATGCACAGGGTCTGGGTTTGATCCCTGGTCGGGGAACTAGATCCCACAAGTTGCAACTAAGTGGCCACCTGCTGCCACTAAGAGTTTGCATGCTACAACTAAAGATCCTGCCTACCTCAGTGAAGACAGAAGATCCCGCATGCTGCAGCTAAGACTCACTGCAACGGAAGAGACATAAATCTTTTTAAAAAAATCTTCACATAGTCCCTTTCTCCACGTAAAGGATACATGTATAGGCTCTATGGATGAGGATGTAGACACCTTTCCTGTCTGGTGTGTGCTCAGTCCTGTTCAACTCCTTGTAAACCAAGGACTGTAGCCTGGCATGCTCCTCTGTCCATGCCAAAATCACAAGAAAATCTAAACACTGTAACCAGTCTATTACTTTCCAAGCTGCCCCTTCTGCAGGTCTTGTGTTCTGTCAACAGTTGCAATGCACGCATCGGTTTCTCTCCAGACCAGGGAATCTTTCCTTCGTTTAGCTCCTCTGGCTCCCTCAATCCCCACATCCTGTCTCTTCTTGATCCCACAGAATCTGGGGTGCAGACAAAATGGGATGTTCCTCATAGTAAAAGAACCAGAAGGGCCATCCAGGAATAAACACGTGAATTCCTCCCTTTCCACAAACACCTGCATGTCGACAGGGCACTTTTGCAAACTTCATGTCACCAGCCTTTCCCAATAAACCTGGGCTGGGATCACGAAATTCCCAAAGGACACATGAGAAAACAGGGTTTGAGAAAACACAGCATCTGACTGATGTCATAGACCGAGTAAGAGGGAGACTTGGGGGCTTGCATCTGGATCCAAGACTAACTCGTCAGCACCTGTATCTCTCTCAGTTTAAAACACAAATTGTATAACCTCTCTGGATCTAATTTCTTCTAATAATATATTCCAGGTCATGGGGAATTTTTTATGAGGATTCAATGAATTAACCCATATCAGGTGTTTTGAATGGCAACTGGCAGATTTTTGTTTGTTTGTTTGTTTGTTTGCATTTTCCCAATCGGGTATTGAATATGGGCTTTGGAGGATGCAGTCCTAACCACTGGACTACCAGGAAATTCCCAAGCAGTAGAAATGCTGAATAAATTGTTAGTTTTCATTATTCATATTGTACTACAATACAGATCTAGGAGATATGTAAACTCCTAAAATCATTCAGAAAATCTTGTGGGTTTGTGTATTTTCTCAAGGAGGAGAATTCTCAGCTTCTTTCTAATTCTTAAAAGGTTCCATCAACCAAAAACTTTTGCAGACCACTGAGTAAGACAGCCAATAATGTATTTAACACAGTCAGGTAAGCCTATCCCCCAGCACCCCTCAAAATACCCCTACACTCAGAAGGGAGGAATGTGGCCAACATCAAAAAACCAGGACTGGGCTTCCCTAATGGTTCAGTGGGTAAGGACACCGCCTTGCAGTGCAAGGGGCGCAGGTTCGACCCCTGGCCTGGGAAGATCCCACGTGCCGTGGAGCGGCTGGACCGATGTGTCCAATTACCGAGCCAGAGCTCTGGAGCGCATACGCCCAGAGCCGGTGCTCTGCGACAACAGAGGCCACCGCGATGGGAGGCCCACACGGGCCAAAGAACAAAGATGGATGAAAAATAGACAAATGAAAGACCAATAGAAGTGGCCCACCCGCACCCGCCTCCCTCCCCACCCCACTCCCCACCAAAATAAAAAAAAAAAAACAGGACTTCCCTGGTGGTCCAGGGATTTTGAAACCCTGCTTCTAATGTGGAGGCTCAGGTTCAATCTCAGGCCAAGGAACTAATGTTCGAACATGTCATGTGGGGTGGACTCCACACTTTCAATGCAGGGGGCTCAGGTAGGGACTAGATCCCACATGCCCCAGCTAAGATCTATGCAGCCAAATATAAATATAAAAAAGAAAGTCGAGGCTCCCTGGTGGTCCAGTGGGTAAGGACACTGCCTTGCAGTGCAGGGGGCACCGGTTCGATCCCTGGCCTGGGAGGATCCCACGTGCCGTGTAATGGCTGGACCGATGTGTCCAACTACCGAGCCAGAGTTCTGAAGCGCATGCACCCAGAGCCGGTGCTCTGCAGTGAGAAGGGGCCACTGTGATAGGAGCCCACATGGACCAAAGAGCAAGGATGGATGAAAATGAATAGGTGGAAGACCAATAGAAGTGGCCCAAAGAAAAGAAAAGAAAGTCTACCGATGAACACAAGGAGCATGCAAAAGTGGCTAGCAGCACTTACACTGGAGTCAGGGCTTAGCAACACCATGTTATTAGTGGTGTTAATAGCTTAAAATCACCCAGCTTCCAAGGAGCCAGATCACACACAGGAAAAACGCCCAGGCAGGCACCAGACAACGCACTAAGCTTGTTACTCCCACCAGGATTTTCTGCCTGACGGGAAAAGCCTGTTGGAAATTCAAGACAACATCCCGGATCAAACTCTCCTCTCCCCTTTGACCCTCTCCAGCTTCACTGAGCATATACCAAAGAACTCAGCATTCCGGGCAGTGGTAGCTTAGACTAGGCACATCACTTCACCCCTCTCTAGGCCTCAGTTTCCCCATACTTAACAGAACGTTGATTGGCTCAGAGGATCTGAGACCCTTACAGCCCTGGCCCTGGGAGTTTAGAAGGTAGGACGGGTGGCAATGATTTACTCTGTTCCAACTGAGGACACTATGGCCCTGAAAGGGGCAGCAACCCACCTGGGCCCCATAGTGCTTCATCCCAGGCCTGGGCCCTGGATCAGCTTACTCCTTGGTTAAGGGCCACAGGGACCACTCTGCTCATTGTCCAGGTAAGGAAGCTGAGGCCCAGAGGGAAACTGCCTCAACTCACTGCCAGTTACCTCCAGAGGGTCTGGACCCTGGACCTTCAGACTCCTATGAAGGAGGTTGGGGGAGAGAGATGTCCCTGGTGGCCCGGTGGTTAAGACACTGAGCTTCCACTGTACTGGGCACCAGATGGATCCCCGGTAGAAGAATTTAAGATACTTCATGCCACCCAGTGGCGAGGCCAAACAAACAAACCAAAAAAGATGGGGGGCCTGCTGAATCACCTGGAGCACCACAGAGATGGTCTTCTCGCCCGCCTTGGCTGCCCGCCATTTTCGGTAAGCATCTGCCTTAGAAGGTTTTCTGCACAATAGGTCTGGAGAGAAGGCAGGAAAAGAGAACGTTAAGGTTCAGAGATGAGAGCTTGGTTCTCAGCTTCCAGATGATCCTGAGAGTTCTCTCAAGTCCCCGCATATCCCCCAGATTCACGTTGTCTTAATAATCTCCCCACACTTTGGGCTTTGGGGAAGAATACATACATGTATCTGGATAACTGAGTCCCTTCCTGCTCTTCTGAAACTACTACATTGTTAATTTGTTATACTTCAACACAGAATGTTTTGGCATAAAAAATACTACTACTGCCAAACCCCTTCACTCTCTGCCTGCAAGCTGCTACAATATTTCCCCCTGAAATTCACCTCTGATCCCTCCCTGGAAGCACCCCATATGACTTTTCTCCTGGCAAATTCCTCTATTCCACATCTCTCCACAGTTCCCTGAAGGACTCCCAGAATTCTCCCATGACACTCATTAGAATTGCACAACTCTAATAAAAGGAAAATCAAAATGAAGTTGGTGTTGGGTATTGCTAAAAGGGATCTCCAAGAGGAAGTCGGGGCACCACTGACGACTCTGACCTGAATCAGCCAGAATGGAGTCTGATGTTTTACCAATTTAGTGCATCCACAGAGGCATCCACAATATGTGTCAGAAACTCTAGACACTTCTCCGAACCAGACCAACAGTAACTCGTGACAGCTTAGTGTTTACAGTCAAATATTTATATTTAGGTGTATTCAGTCAATCAGAATTCTCTCCACACAACTTCAACAACCTGGTGACCTCTGCCCTCACAAGCCCCCAGTTTCCTCTGCCAACACTCAGGGTTCCGGGAAGCTGTGCCTACCAACGTGCAATTCTGAACAGCCCCAATCAAGCTCTTCTCTTCTTGGCGGCCCGGATACTGCCTATCTGTCAACACCTTTTAGACTCCAAAAGTTCTCCTAGAGCCCCCGCACGACTTCCCTCACTCCAACCTCCCCCACCCAGGCCCTCACCGAGTCCTGGCTACTGCAGGACACCACATGGCAGAGGCGGATCTCCGGCATGGCCACGACGTGTGGGCTTCGCCTGACCCAGAAGATGCTGCAAGGTCTGAGTTCAGGGGAGCAGACGAGCAAACAGGGGGTGAGCCCCGCGCGGGCTTCTGTGCGCAGGAGCAGGAGGTTCAAATCGTGCCGCGCGTGAGGTGACGTCACCATGGCGCAGGCCTAATCAGAGAGCGGTGAGTCCCCTAGCAACAAGCTTTCTCGTCTCCTTCTGGCCAAACAGCTCTCTAGCCCCTCCCTCTGGTCACTTTCACTCCAGGCTTTCCTAAGCAACCTGCGTGGCCAGCAGGATTGGTTCCTAGAATTCGCCATTCTCACCTTCCCACAGCAAACTTGAGCGGAGTTTTGCAGGGAGCCGGGAGCCAATGGCAGCAGAATCCCCTCCACCTATGGTTGGCTACACTCCCCATGTCCGCCACACAGGCCATTTCTCCTGGCAAATTCCTCTATTCCACATCTCTCCACAGTTCCCTGAAGGACTCCCAGAATTCTCCCATGACACTCATTAGAATTGCACAACTCTAATAAAAGGAAAATCAAAATGAAGTTGGTGTTGGGTATTGCTAAAAGGGATCTCCAAGAGGAAGTCGGGGCACCACTGACGACTCTGACCTGAATCAGCCAGAATGGAGTCTGATGTTTTACCAATTTAGTGCATCCACAGAGGCATCCACAATATGTGTCAGAAACTCTAGACACTTCTCCGAACCAGACCAACAGTAACTCGTGACAGCTTAGTGTTTACAGTCAAATATTTATATTTAGGTGTATTCAGTCAATCAGAATTCTCTCCACACAACTTCAACAACCTGGTGACCTCTGCCCTCACAAGCCCCCAGTTTCCTCTGCCAACACTCAGGGTTCCGGGAAGCTGTGCCTACCAACGTGCAATTCTGAACAGCCCCAATCAAGCTCTTCTCTTCTTGGCGGCCCGGATACTGCCTATCTGTCAACACCTTTTAGACTCCAAAAGTTCTCCTAGAGCCCCCGCACGACTTCCCTCACTCCAACCTCCCCCACCCAGGCCCTCACCGAGTCCTGGCTACTGCAGGACACCACATGGCAGAGGCGGATCTCCGGCATGGCCACGACGTGTGGCTTCGCCTGACCCAGAAGATGCTGCAAGGTCTGAGTTCAGGGGAGCAGACGAGCAAACAGGGGGTGAGCCCCGCGCGGGCTTCTGTGCGCAGGAGCAGGAGGTTCAAATCGTGCCGCGCGTGAGGTGACGTCACCATGGCGCAGGCCTAATCAGAGAGCGGTGAGTCCCCTAGCAACAAGCTTTCTCGTCTCCTTCTGGCCAAACAGCTCTCTAGCCCCTCCCTCTGGTCACTTTCACTCCAGGCTTTCCTAAGCAACCTGCGTGGCCAGCAGGATTGGTTCCTAGAATTCGCCATTCTCACCTTCCCACAGCAAACTTGAGCGGAGTTTTGCAGGGAGCCGGGAGCCAATGGCAGCAGAATCCCCTCCACCTATGGTTGGCTACACTCCCCATGTCCGCCACACAGGCAGACACACACAGGAGGAAAATCTCTAATCTCTGAGAATCATGCCTGAGGCAGAGAGAGTGGGTAAAGGACCTCAATAAAGCACAAAATATGTGTCCAAGCCAGACACACACCCACCTTGAGTGTCTCCAACAATGCCTCACATTTCCTATGAGACCGTGGGCATCTGACTCGTGCCATGCTTATCCTGGCCTGATGACAAGCAATCTCTGGTAAGTCCCCCAGAGATCCAGAAGTGTATCTTGGGGTGGGGTCAGAGCTGGAGACAGTCCAAACACAGAAAGGGCATATAAACCAAGCAGCCCCCACAGAACAAGCCTGGACTTGCTGGCCGTTACCAGGTAGGGCCTCACCCACACTGGCCTCACCACCCACTCCTTAGAAAGAGAGAAGGGAGAGTATCTGCTCTTTATAGAGAACCAAATAGCAAGATCCTGATCTCGGGCTTCAGGTCAGAAAAAAAAAAAAAAAACGGGGAAGATGCAGTAGCCAGACGGAAAAGAGGGTTAGAAGCCTAGACTCCTGGGGTCCTCATGGAGAAGGGGGTTGGGCACAAGATGCACATGGTCCTTTCCAATTCTGATTCCACCTCCCCCATTCAGAGCTGCAGAGACTTACCCCCAGGCCTTACTTACCCCCATTTCTTAGCCTTAGGGTAAGGCGGGTACACACCTGCCCCTTCTCTGCTTCCTATAAGAGCACCTGGGGACCTGGGACTGCAGGCTCACTCATCCTTCCACCATGAAGCCTTCCATGAAACCTGAGACCTTCCTGCTGGCCTGCGTGCTGCTCTGCACCCTCCTGGGTCTGGGTAAGTTGGGCGTGCTGGCTCTGCCCAAAAAACCCTCCGGGCCCTAGCACGTTCTCGTCTCCTTCTGGCCAAACAGCTCTCTAGCCCCTCCCTCTGGTCACTTTCACTCCAGGCTTTCCTAAGCAACCTGCGTGGCCAGCAGGATTGGTTCCTAGAATTCGCCATTCTCACCTTCCCACAGCAAACTTGAGCGGAGTTTTGCAGGGAGCCGGGAGCCAATGGCAGCAGAATCCCCTCCACCTATGGTTGGCTACACTCCCCATGTCCGCCACACAGGCAGACACACACAGGAGGAAAATCTCTAATCTCTGAGAATCATGCCTGAGGCAGAGAGAGTGGGTAAAGGACCTCAATAAAGCACAAAATATGTGTCCAAGCCAGACACACACCCACCTTGAGTGTCTCCAACAATGCCTCACATTTCCTATGAGACCGTGGGCATCTGACTCGTGCCATGCTTATCCTGGCCTGATGACAAGCAATCTCTGGTAAGTCCCCCAGAGATCCAGAAGTGTATCTTGGGGTGGGGTCAGAGCTGGAGACAGTCCAAACACAGAAAGGGCATATAAACCAAGCAGCCCCCACAGAACAAGCCTGGACTTGCTGGCCGTTACCAGGTAGGGCCTCACCCACACTGGCCTCACCACCCACTCCTTAGAAAGAGAGAAGGGAGAGTATCTGCTCTTTATAGAGAACCAAATAGCAAGATCCTGATCTCGGGCTTCAGGTCAGAAAAAAAAAAAAAAAACGGGGAAGATGCAGTAGCCAGACGGAAAAGAGGGTTAGAAGCCTAGACTCCTGGGGTCCTCATGGAGAAGGGGGTTGGGCACAAGATGCACATGGTCCTTTCCAATTCTGATTCCACCTCCCCCATTCAGAGCTGCAGAGACTTACCCCCAGGCCTTACTTACCCCCATTTCTTAGCCTTAGGGTAAGGCGGGTACACACCTGCCCCTTCTCTGCTTCCTATAAGAGCACCTGGGGACCTGGGACTGCAGGCTCACTCATCCTTCCACCATGAAGCCTTCCATGAAACCTGAGACCTTCCTGCTGGCCTGCGTGCTGCTCTGCACCCTCCTGGGTCTGGGTAAGTTGACCAGGGCTCTGGACTGCTGGGACTCTGGAAAGAAGGTTTTGAGAGAGCATTCAGCCAGCTCCCTGAGGAAGAGGGGGAAAGAGGAGGTGTCCTGGGATTTCAGATTCATGAAGTAGACACAGGGTAAAGGAGGGAAAGTCTGGGGCCCCCAGGGAGGAAGAGCTAAAAAAACATGTGGATTTAAATCTCTGAGAAAGGAGGGGTTTCTATGGGCTCTGCTCCACTGTCCTTCAGGCAGGTTCTCAATATCAGACATCTGAATTCTACAAAATCAGTTAAGAGTATGATTAGAAAATTTAAAAATTAGGTCATGATGAGAGAAGTCCTTTTTCCCAAGACTCTAAAGAGTTCAGATCTTTGGTGCCTCCTCCCATAGATGCAGGAGTTTAGGGAACTCCACCTTCCCCAGGACCCACTTGACTTTTGGTGGGCCCCCAGTTGCCTCCTCCCTTAGGACCAAAGAGTCCATGCCCTTGCCGTCTAAGTTTTCTATCTTTCTTCTTGACCTGGGATGGAGATCCTAGCCTCAGATTTCCCTGCCTGAGCACCTACTGTATATAAATATTAAGTGTCGTACCCCCAAGGAAGAGGGTCCAACTACCAAGAACCAGCGGACCTGAAGGTCACAAGAGTCACTGAAGGAATTCCTCAGTGGTCCAGTGGTTGAAAATCTCCCTGCCAAAGCGAGGGACATGGGTTCTATCCCTGGTCCAGGAAGATTCCACACACACCTTAGGGTAACCTTGCCCTATATCTACTGAGCCCGTGTTCTAGAGCCTGTGGTCTGCAATAGGAGAAGCCAGCCACAAATGAGAAAATGGAGCACCCTAACTAGAGAGTAGACCCTACTGGCTGCAACTAGAGAAAACGATAGGAAACAAGGAAGACTCAGCACAGCCAAAAACACAAAAAAAAAAAAAAGAAATTTTTTTTCTGACAAAGGCCAGGGAAACCTTCAGCAGGACACCTCACTGTCCCTAGGCTTTCTCAGGGGCATCCAGAGTCCCACCATGAAGCCTTCCATGAAACCTGAGACCTTCCTGCTGGCCTGCGTGCTGCTCTGCACCCTCCTGGGTCTGGGTAAGTTGACCAGGGCTCTGGACTGCTGGGACTCTGGAAAGAAGGTTTGAGAGAGCATTCAGCCAGCTCCCTGAGGAAGAGGGGGAAAGAGGAGGTGTCCTGGGATTTCAGATTCATGAAGTAGACACAGGGTAAAGGAGGGAAAGTCTGGGGCCCCCAGGGAGGAAGAGCTAAAAAAACATGTGGATTTAAATCTCTGAGAAAGGAGGGGTTTCTATGGGCTCTGCTCCACTGTCCTTCAGGCAGGTTCTCAATATCAGACATCTGAATTCTACAAAATCAGTTAAGAGTATGATTAGAAAATTTAAAAATTAGGTCATGATGAGAGAAGTCCTTTTTCCCAAGACTCTAAAGAGTTCAGATCTTTGGTGCCTCCTCCCATAGATGCAGGAGTTTAGGGAACTCCACCTTCCCCAGGACCCACTTGACTTTTGGTGGGCCCCCAGTTGCCTCCTCCCTTAGGACCAAAGAGTCCATGCCCTTGCCGTCTAAGTTTTCTATCTTTCTTCTTGACCTGGGATGGAGATCCTAGCCTCAGATTTCCCTGCCTGAGCACCTACTGTATATAAATATTAAGTGTCGTACCCCCAAGGAAGAGGGTCCAACTACCAAGAACCAGCGGACCTGAAGGTCACAAGAGTCACTGAAGGAATTCCTCAGTGGTCCAGTGGTTGAAAATCTCCCTGCCAAAGCGAGGGACATGGGTTCTATCCCTGGTCCAGGAAGATTCCACACACACCTTAGGGTAACCTTGCCCTATATCTACTGAGCCCGTGTTCTAGAGCCTGTGGTCTGCAATAGGAGAAGCCAGCCACAAATGAGAAAATGGAGCACCCTAACTAGAGAGTAGACCCTACTGGCTGCAACTAGAGAAAAACGCATAGGAAACAAGGAAGACTCAGCACAGCCACAAATACAAAAAAAAAAAAAAGAAATTTTTTTTCTGACAAAGGCCAGGGAAACCTTCAGCAGGACACCTCACTGTCCCTAGGCTTTCTCAGGGGGCCATAGCATCCAGAGTCCCCAGCCTTGTAATAGGAAAACTTGCTCCCTGGTTGGAGTTGCCTTCTACCAGAAAGCTGTCTTCCTGGCAGCCCTACAGCGTCCCTGCTGGAGCGTCGGACAATCCCCTGTTCCATGGCCAAAGTCCAGCCCATGAGTAACCAGGGAGACAGCCATCCGTCTTCCTTCGAACCCCCCACACCCAGTTCCCCTCTGGCCTCTGAAGGGCTGACCCAGAGATGACACAGCTTTGACCAGAGCCCTGCTCTCTGTTCCACAGGCTCTCCACTAAGCTGCGAGGTGTGCATGGGCAATGGACCCACGTGCAGTGGGAACCTGCAGACGTGCGCCCCCGATGAGGACTCCTGTGTGGTCATCGTGGCTGAGACCAGCAGAAGTAAGAGGGCAGGGAGCAGCGTCAGATCCTGGGGAGGTGGGGGTGAGCCTTCAGGGTGGTTGATCGACCTACATTAGCAGAAACTCTAATATGCAAAGCAGGAGGTTGTGTGTAGAGAAGAGGCTGGGTGAGTTGCAAAGAAAGGGATGAAGCTGAGCATTTGGAGGATCAAGGGATCCCCCAGACATGAGGGCTGGAAGAGACCTTTTCTGACAGCAAAAATGGAGAGATATTGAGGTTGGCTTGAGTTGGGTGGATGCTTAGTCATGTCTCTTTGCAAATCCATGGACTGTAGCCCCACCAAGATCATCTGACCATGAGATTTTCCAAGCAAGAATACTGCAGTGAGTTGCCATTTCTCACTCCAGCAATTCTTCCTAACTCAGGGATCGAACCCGTGACCCTTGCATGTCCTGCACTGACAGGCAGGTTCTGTCCACTGGGAATCCCCAGTATTGGTATAGAGATATATAAGGACAGATGATCCCTGGGGCCTCAGTCCATGAGTTTGCAGAGTGGGACACCACTGAGCACACATACCCACGGCTGTAGGTTGAACAGCTGAAACCCTAGGGTTGGAAGAGACCACCTTAAGAGTAGGGAGGGGAAAGGCCAGGAGACCAGAAGAGACCGTGTTAGTTTTTTCTGACAAAGGCCAGAAACCTTCAGCAGGACACCTCACTGTCCCTAGGCTTTCTCAGGGGGCCATAGCATCCAGAGTCCCCAGCCTTGTAATAGGAAAACTTGCTCCCTGGTTGGAGTTGCCTTCTACCAGAAAGCTGTCTTCCTGGCAGCCCTACAGCGTCCCTGCTGGAGCGTCGGACAATCCCCTGTTCCATGGCCAAAGTCCAGCCCATGAGTAACCAGGGAGACAGCCATCCGTCTTCCTTCGAACCCCCCACACCCAGTTCCCCTCTGGCCTCTGAAGGGCTGACCCAGAGATGACACAGCTTTGACCAGAGCCCTGCTCTCTGTTCCACAGGCTCTCCACTAAGCTGCGAGGTGTGCATGGGCAATGGACCCACGTGCAGTGGGAACCTGCAGACGTGCGCCCCCGATGAGGACTCCTGTGTGGTCATCGTGGCTGAGACCAGCAGAAGTAAGAGGGCAGGGAGCAGCGTCAGATCCTGGGGAGGTGGGGGTGAGCCTTCAGGGTGGTTGATCGACCTACATTAGCAGAAACTCTAATATGCAAAGCAGGAGGTTGTGTGTAGAGAAGAGGCTGGGTGAGTTGCAAAGAAAGGGATGAAGCTGAGCATTTGGAGGATCAAGGGATCCCCCAGACATGAGGGCTGGAAGAGACCTTTTCTGACAGCAAAAATGGAGAGATATTGAGGTTGGCTTGAGTTGGGTGGATGCTTAGTCATGTCTCTTTGCAAATCCATGGACTGTAGCCCCACCAAGATCATCTGACCATGAGATTTTCCAAGCAAGAATACTGCAGTGAGTTGCCATTTCTCACTCCAGCAATTCTTCCTAACTCAGGGATCGAACCCGTGACCCTTGCATGTCCTGCACTGACAGGCAGGTTCTGTCCACTGGGAATCCCCAGTATTGGTATAGAGATATATAAGGACAGATGATCCCTGGGGCCTCAGTCCATGAGTTTGCAGAGTGGGACACCACTGAGCACACATACCCACGGCTGTAGGTTGAACAGCTGAAACCCTAGGGTTGGAAGAGACCACCTTAAGAGTAGGGAGGGGAAAGGCCAGGGAGACCAGAAGAGACCGTGTTAGACAGAGAAGGATATGGGTGTCACAGGGTGGGTAGATGAGGGCCCTATCCCAGTATTTGGTGGAAGGAGTTCCAGTCCTCGCCTCGGCCCCATTGCAGAGGGCACCCAGGCAGTGACCAGCTACAAGGGCTGTGCGAAGTCCAGCCAGTGTGACTCCCGCTTCTACTCCATCACTGTGGACCCTGAGAACTACATGGGGTCCAACACGCGCTGCTGCCAGACCGATGGCTGCAACCAAGATCCCCTGCCCGGTAAGCGCCAGCTGACCCCACAGCTGGAATGCCCCCTGCCTGCCCCTCCCAACACCAGAGCCAGCTGGGAGCACCTGCCACTGACCCACGCTGGAACCCAGGGCGAGTATCTTCCTTGCTCTGAGCCTTGGTTACTCCCCCTGTAAAATGCAGTGTCCAGGCACTTCCCTGGTGGCCAAGGGACTAAGACTCTGTGCTCGCAATGCAGGGCTTTGGTCCCTGATCAGAGAACTAGATTCCACATACCACAGCTAAGATCCAGCTCACTCAAATAAATATACATATTGTTAAACGCATTGTCCTTTAGCAACTGGTGTGCCCGGGGTGGTTGTAAGGCTGGGAAAGGGCTTAACATCCCTGTGCGCCCTCCTCTCCTCCCTCCTCTCCAGCGATCATGACAAATCGCACGGAGAACGGCCTCCGCTGTCCTTCCTGCACTGCCGCCTTTAAGGAAACATGTACTCCGACTGAGGAGGTCGTCTGTGTCGGCCAGGAAACCCACTGTGTCACCGTGACTGGCCACGTGCAGACTGGTGAGGGACCTCTGGATTTCTGGAGGAGGGCACAGGAGTCCCAGAGGGTTCCAGAACTGGAGGCTGGTTCTTCCAGATTCTGGGGGAGGGACTGGCTCCAAAGACCTGGGGGAGGAGGTGCCGGGGCACGACCCCTGGGTGTGAGCAGGAGGAATGGAGATCCTGATTCTGGGGTGAAATTCCCTCCCGCAGGTGTCATATTTGCTGCCCAGGGCTGTGGTTCGAAGAACACCTGCCACATCAAGCCTGGGACCCTGGTGCCCTCAGGCTCTCGTCTGTACACCATCAAGAGGAGCAGTTGTCCTGCAAGCCCCTAGCCTTCTGGCAAGCCAGAGGAAAGAAATGAGGCCCATATGATTTTTGGTGTCTCTGTTGGCAGCTACAGATTCCCATGTGTCTATAAATTAAACAAGTTAACAAAACAATCCTGAGTGTTTGATGTGATGCATTTTGGAGAGATGGGATGAAAAGGCAGGTCTCAACCCTAGGAATCTACTCTTTGGATGGGGGGAGATAAGGGATGAAAGGGGATGCAACCAAGATCCCCTGCCCGGTAAGCGCCAGCTGACCCCACAGCTGGAATGCCCCCTGCCTGCCCCTCCCAACACCAGAGCCAGCTGGGAGCACCTGCCACTGACCCACGCTGGAACCCAGGGCGAGTATCTTCCTTGCTCTGAGCCTTGGTTACTCCCCCTGTAAAATGCAGTGTCCAGGCACTTCCCTGGTGGCCAAGGGACTAAGACTCTGTGCTCGCAATGCAGGGCTTTGGTCCCTGATCAGAGAACTAGATTCCACATACCACAGCTAAGATCCAGCTCACTCAAATAAATATACATATTGTTAAACGCATTGTCCTTTAGCAACTGGTGTGCCCGGGGTGGTTGTAAGGCTGGGAAAGGGCTTAACATCCCTGTGCGCCCTCCTCTCCTCCCTCCTCTCCAGCGATCATGACAAATCGCACGGAGAACGGCCTCCGCTGTCCTTCCTGCACTGCCGCCTTTAAGGAAACATGTACTCCGACTGAGGAGGTCGTCTGTGTCGGCCAGGAAACCCACTGTGTCACCGTGACTGGCCACGTGCAGACTGGTGAGGGACCTCTGGATTTCTGGAGGAGGGCACAGGAGTCCCAGAGGGTTCCAGAACTGGAGGCTGGTTCTTCCAGATTCTGGGGGAGGGACTGGCTCCAAAGACCTGGGGGAGGAGGTGCCAGGGCACGACCCCTGGGTGTGAGCAGGAGGAATGGAGATCCTGATTCTGGGGTGAAATTCCCTCCCGCAGGTGTCATATTTGCTGCCCAGGGCTGTGGTTCGAAGAACACCTGCCACATCAAGCCTGGGACCCTGGTGCCCTCAGGCTCTCGTCTGTACACCATCAAGAGGAGCAGTTGTCCTGCAAGCCCCTAGCCTTCTGGCAAGCCAGAGGAAAGAAATGAGGCCCATATGATTTTTGGTGTCTCTGTTGGCAGCTACAGATTCCCATGTGTCTATAAATTAAACAAGTTAACAAAACAATCCTGAGTGTTTGATGTGATGCATTTTGGAGAGATGGGATGAAAAGGCAGGTCTCAACCCTAGGGAATCTACTCTTTGGATGGAAGAAAGGGAGGATGCTAGATTTGTTAAGGGATTACTTCCTGCCGAGTTCATGCTGAGTATTTTCCATGTGGTACCTCATTTCTTAATCACAGCCCTGTGAAGTTGAATGTATTGTCCCCATTTCACAGAGGAACAAACTGAGGAATTGATTTGCTATCCTTTGTCTTCAGTCAAATAAGTGAACAGGGTCGGACTCCAGAGTTTCTGATTACCCCTCCAGGTTAACTTCTTTTTGCCTCAATTTTCAAGTTTGTAAAATGTGGATATTAATCCCTATAACCTCATAGGGGCCTCTTAAGAGTCAAATGAAAGAAAACTAAAAAAGGACTTCGTGCAGTACCTTCCATCTTTAAGGGGGCTTCCCTGGTGGCTCAGACAGGAGAGAATCTGCCTGCCAGTGCAGGATAGAGGGATTGATCCCTGGGTTGAAAAGATCCTCTAGATGAAGGTATAGGAACCCACCCAAAGAATCCCATGGAGAGAGGAGTCTGGTGTGCTACAGTCCAGGGCATCACAAAGAGTTGGACACAAGTGAGTACACACACATACAAAATTCATAGAACCTATACATGTATCCTTTATATGGAGAATTGGACAATGTGAGGATTAAGAAAAAATTTTTTTAATTTATTTGGCTGCAATGGGTCATAGCTATTGCATGCGGTTCTTCCATTTTCATTGGGGAATGCACGATCTTTAGTTGCAGCATGCAAACTCCTAGTGGCAGCATGTGAACTCTTGGTTGTAGTTTGTGGGAAATAGTTCCCCTACAAGAGATTGAACCCAGACGTCATGCATTGGGAGCATGGAGTCTTAGCCACTGAACCACCAGGGAAGTTTCTTTAAGGATCTCGAGGAGCTGAGACTGGCCTGGATGATATGGGAAGGGGAGGCAATGAACTCACAAAGGTTCTCATATGGGAGCAGGGAGGCAGGAGAGTCAGAGTTGGAGGCGATGTGGGGCTGGAAGCAGAGGCTGGGGTGATGCCCCTGCTGAAGATGGAGGAAAGGGCCACCGTCACAGAGGGCAGGGGGCTCTAGAAGCTGGAGACAAGACAAGGAAAGGATCCCCCCCAGACCCTCTAGAAGGAATGCAGACCTGCTGCCAACTTGATTTTAGCCCAGCTGGCCTGCTGGGTGTCAGTGGCATGACCTGGGGGAAGAAGTGACACAGAGCCTTCCTGTCTCCTAGGCTCACCTGTGAAATGGAGGTAAACATCGCTCCTGGCACCCAGAGCTGTTGGGCGGTATTACAGGTATTGCAGGTCTGCCTCACTGTTTACAGTTCGAGCCATTTGCGCTATTACATATATTTTAAAAGTTGGCCCAATCCCTTTTTCTTAACGGGCTGAATTATTCAAACTGTATTGGGGAGATCATAGTGTGCTAGTTGGTGACTCAGCCAAATGTTCTGGAGTAAAAATAAACCTATTGTAAACAAGAGTTGATCTTTCTAAGTCAATGAATTTGTTTCCTGTAGGTATGGGATTTTTTTCTTTAGTACTTTTTTTTTTTTTTTGCCTCTAAGTCATCATTCATTTATTTCCATCCATCTTTTTTATTCTTTTGGCCTGTGTGGGCCTCCCATTGCAGTGGCCTCTCTCACTGCTGAGCACCGGCTCTGGGCGCATGCGCTCCAGAGCGCTGGCTCCGTAACTGGACACACTGGTCCAGCCGCTCCACAGCACATGGGATCTTCCTGAGCCAAGGATCGAACCGATGCTCCTTGCACTGCAAGACGGACTCTTTACCCACAGGACCACCAGAGAAGCCCAAGGTATGCTTTTTTCTTGAGGTGAGAAATTGTTTTTAATCAAGATATATTTCACATATAATAAAATGCACATGTCAACATCTGACAAGACCATCCCCTAGATCGAGACTGGATTCCTTTTTGCTCCAATGGTTGGACTCCGACTTCCAACGCAAGGTGCCAGAGTTCAATTCCTGGTCAGGAAATTAAGGTCATGCAAGCTTCAGAGCGTGCCCCCCCCAAAAAGATGTAGAACATTGCTGGCCCATCTAATAGCTCCTTCATATCCCTTTGGGGTCATTTCTCCCACCCTCAGCTCAGGCCACCATGATCTCTTTTCTGTCACTATGGACTAGTTTCACCTTTTCCTGCTGAAGAGGGGAAAGGGCCACCGTCACAGAGGGCAGGGGGCTCTAGAAGCTGGAGACAAGACAAGGAAAGGATCCCCAGACCCTCTAGAAGGAATGCAGACCTGCTGCCAACTTGATTTTAGCCCAGCTGGCCTGCTGGGTGTCAGTGGCATGACCTGGGGGAAGAAGTGACACAGAGCCTTCCTGTCTCCTAGGCTCACCTGTGAAATGGAGGTAAACATCGCTCCTGGCACCCAGAGCTGTTGGGCGGTATTACAGGTATTGCAGGTCTGCCTCACTGTTTACAGTTCGAGCCATTTGCGCTATTACATATATTTTAAAAGTTGGCCCAATCCCTTTTTCTTAACGGGCTGAATTATTCAAACTGTATTGGGGAGATCATAGTGTGCTAGTTGGTGACTCAGCCAAATGTTCTGGAGTAAAAATAAACCTATTGTAAACAAGAGTTGATCTTTCTAAGTCAATGAATTTGTTTCCTGTAGGTATGGGATTTTTTTCTTTAGTACTTTTTTTTTTTTTTTGCCTCTAAGTCATCATTCATTTATTTCCATCCATCTTTTTTATTCTTTTGGCCTGTGTGGGCCTCCCATTGCAGTGGCCTCTCTCACTGCTGAGCACCGGCTCTGGGCGCATGCGCTCCAGAGCGCTGGCTCCGTAACTGGACACACTGGTCCAGCCGCTCCACAGCACATGGGATCTTCCTGAGCCAAGGATCGAACCGATGCTCCTTGCACTGCAAGACGGACTCTTTACCCACAGGACCACCAGAGAAGCCCAAGGTATGCTTTTTTCTTGAGGTGAGAAATTGTTTTTAATCAAGATATATTTCACATATAATAAAATGCACATGTCAACATCTGACAAGACCATCCCCTAGATCGAGACTGGATTCCTTTTTGCTCCAATGGTTGGACTCCGACTTCCAACGCAAGGTGCCAGAGTTCAATTCCTGGTCAGGAAATTAAGGTCATGCAAGCTTCAGAGCGTGCCCCCCCCAAAAAGATGTAGAACATTGCTGGCCCATCTAATAGCTCCTTCATATCCCTTTGGGGTCATTTCTCCCACCCTCAGCTCAGGCCACCATGATCTCTTTTCTGTCACTATAGACTAGTTTCACCTTTTTCCTTTCCTAGAATGTTATATAAGTGGAATTTGTCTTTGCGTGTGTATGGCTGCTGTTGCTTAGTACACTTCAGTCGTGGCTGACTCTCTGTGACCCCATGGACTGCAGCCCGTCAGGCTCCTTTATCCCTGGAATTCTCCAGGCAAGAAAACTGGAGTGGGCTGCCATTTCCTTTAGGCTCTGACATACTCTGTGTGAGTCCGCAGTCTGCTCCTCCCAATTGCTGAGAAGTCTCACTGGAAGCACAGACCTCAGTTTCGTCATTCATTCTCTTGTTGACAGGCATCTGGATTCTCTTGTTGACAGGCACCTGGATTCTCTTGTTGACAGGCACCTGGATTCTCTTGTTGACAGGCACCTGGATTCTCTTGTTGACAGACACCTGGATTCTCTTGTTGACAGGCACCTGGATTCTCTTGTGGACAGGCACCTGGATTCTCTTGTGGACGGGCATCTGGGCTGTTGCCACCTTATGTTTTTTGTTTTTGGCCACAGTGGGTGGCTGGCAGATCTCAATTCTCCAAGCAGGGAGTGAACCCAGACCCGAGCAGTGAAAGTGCCCAGTCCTCATCACTAGACCACCAAGGAACAACCTGCTACTTTTTGACTATTATGAACATAGTTCCTGTGAATATTCTTGTACAAGTCTCTGTATAGAGACCTCTTTGGGGTGAATCCCTAGATGAGTCGAATTGCAGGCTCTTTAGATATATCTAGTGCTTCCCCAATGACTTGGTGATAAATAATCTGCCTGCAATGCAAGAGACACAGGAGACAGGGGTTTGACCCCTGGGTCGGGAAGATCCTCTGGTGGAGGGAATGGAAACCCACTCCAGGATCCTTGCCTGGAAAATCCTGTGAACAGAAGAGATGGGCAGAATACAGTCCTTAGCGTTGCAAAAACTTGGACACGACTGAAGGACTTAGCATGCAGGCACACACTTAGACCTATGTTTCAACCTTAGTAGAAATGGATGTTTTTCCAAGGTGATTGTACCATTTTATTTCAGTAGTATATAAGCTTCACATCTTATTGATACTTCATATTGGCAGTCTTTTATTTACATATTTCTGTGGGCCAGATCTTAGTTGCAGCTGCATTCAGCAGCAGGATCTAGTTCCCTGACCAGGGATCAAATCTGGGCTTGCATTGGGTGTGTGGAGTCCTACCCGCTGGACCACCAAGGAGGTCCTGCCAGTCTTTTAACTGAATGTGTGTTGAGTTTCGTCAAGTGCTTTTTCCAACTTACAAGGTACATTCTAACCAGTGAGATTTTCCTAAAACACACGTTCTTATTCTAAAGGTTCTAGGAAATTCCCTAGCGGTTCAGTGGTTAGGACGCCACTTTCTCATAGCCAAGGGCCTAGATTTTGATCCATCCCTGGTTGAGGAACTAAAATCCCATAAGCTGGGCAGTGTGAACAAAATAATAATGATGTGAGTCCTATAAGTTGTAAAAAGGCAAAAATGAGGCACATTATGTTTGAAGAGTTTATGTAGCAAACAATTCCAATCAGGCAGCCCAAACTGGAAAAGGATTAGAGAGGCTTTGTGGGTGGGCTAGGACAGAGGTTTTAGAGAGTAAACATGGAAATAGACCAGAGCAATTATTTCATAGGCTAGCGCTTGAACTTTTATATCAATTAACTAACGTTTATTGGAGTATATTTTCTTTACAATATGGTATTTGTTTCCACTATACGGCAAAGTGAATCCTCTCTGTGTATACATCTCTCCCCGCATTTTTGGATTTCCTTCCCATTTAGGTCACCACTGAGCACTGAGTGGAGTTTCCTGTGCTGTACAGTAGGTTCTCACTAGCCATCTAGTCTGGACATACTCCCGATAGTATATGCATATCAATCCCAGTCTCCCAGTCCACCCTGCTCCCAGCCCCCAGAGCTTAAAGGATTGCCTTACTTGGGAAAATCAAGGGACTTGGCTGTTCATAAGTTGATTTCATTGTCTTAGATTCGAGTTCACCAGCTCTGGCTTAAATTTTGATTGGTTTACTGAACCTACCTAAGACTCCAGAGTCCCCGAGGCTAATGGCCTCCTTGTTCATCTTACATAAAATCAGGCGTCTTTGGGACAATGGGGAAAAAAAAATTCATTCTTCTTGGCAAACAGATTTAGATCAAAATTCCACTTGACAATTGTGAAAAGAGTAAATGCACGTTTAGCTCAAACTATCTAATCTGGCCTGTGCATCTTTGGTATTCACTCACTATCTACTTAGAGAAGTGGAATGGTTAGCTCAGGGCTTTATCTTTACTAAACCTGGAAACCCTTACGTCATACGCTCCCGTTCCCTTGTGTTTTTTAAATTATTATAATGATGTCTTCGTTTTGGCTGCAGCGGGTCTTCATTGCTGTCACAGGCCTCCTGTAGCTGCAGCAAGTGGAGCTCGCGCTTCTCACTGCAGTGACTCAGCTCATTGTGGAGACAGGCTGTAGGTGCCCAGGCTCAGCAGCTGTGCGGTCAGGTTCCCCACGCAATGGGGCCCTGTGACTGAAACCAAAACCCTTGCACTGGCAGGTAGATTCTTAACCACTGGAACACCAGGGCAGTCCCACACTTACTTATATTGTGTTTTGATAATATCAATCTGTTGTTGTTTAGTTGCTAAGTTGTGTCTGATTCTTTGGAACCCTAAGGACTATATCCAGCCAGACTCCACTATCCATGGAATTTTCCAGACAAAAATACTGGAGTGAGTTTGGTAACCTTCTCCAGAGGATCATCTCAACCCTGGGATTGAACCTGTATCTCCTGTCTTGGAAGGTAGATTCTGTACCACTGAGCCACCTGGGCACTGGCCACACAGATAGTTCCAGTTTTCTCACAGTCACATTAAGAAAGGAAAACCAAACGGGTGACACTAAGTCTATTTCACGTCAGTATATCCAAAATATCATTTCAACATGTTATCAGCAGGAAAGTCCTAATGAGAGCACTCATGTTCTTTTCTACACTAAGTCTTTGCAGCTGGTGGGTATTTCTGACAACACATCTCACTTCAGACAATTGAGATGTGTTGAGATGTGTTGCAGAAGGATGGCTACCCTCTCCACACCCATCACGCACAAAGATACACCACACACAGGAAATACATCTCTGGTCTCTGAGGATCATGCCTCTCTACAGGGAACCAGACCACCTGATTCTGATTTGGGCTTCAGGTCAGAAAAGAAAAAACAGGACAAGTGTAGGCTGGGGCGGGGGGAACCTTATGGAAGACAGGGTTGAAGCCCAGACTCCTGGAGTCCCCACGGAGGTGGGGGCTGGGCACAAGATGTCCATGTTCCTTTTGGATTTGTTGTTCAGCATCCCCAGCTCAGAGCTGAGAGACTTAAACCTAGGTCTTACAGCATCCTTTCTTAGCCTAGGGGTAGGCTAAATCCAGACCTGACCCTTCTCAGTTTCCTGTAAGAACAGCTGGGGACCTGGGACTGCAGGTTCGTTCATCCATCCATCATGAAGCCCTCCATGAAAACTGGAACCTTTCTGCTGGCCTGCACGCTGCTCTGCACCCTTCTGGATCTGGGTAAGTGACTAGGGGTCTGGATTCCTGGGACCCTCGAAACGTGGACTATGAGAGAGCATTCTGTCAGGTGTTTGAGGAAGAGGGAGAAAGAGGTGGCCTGGGACTTCAGGTTCATGGAGCAGGCAGAGGGTAAAGGAGGGAAAGCCTGGACCCCCAAGGGAGGAAAAGCTCAAAAACAGGAGGGTTTAAATCTCTGAAAAAGTTGGGGTTTTCATGAACTCTGCCCCCATGTCTCCCAGGCAGGGTTTCAAAATCAGACATCTGAATTCTAGAAAGTCAGGTGGGATTATGATTAGGAAAAAAAAATGAAGCTAAGGGAGAGAGAATTCCTTTCTCCCAGGACTCAAAGGAGTTCAGATCCCTGGTGCCTCCTCCCTTGGATGCAGGAATTGAGGAAACTCCACCTTCCCCAGGACCCACTTGGCTTGTGTCTGGGTCCCCAGCTGCCTCCTCCCTCAGGACTGAGGAGTCCATGCCCTTGGGCTCTTAGCCCTTCCTCTTCCCTCTTGGCCTGGGATGCACATCCCAGCCTCAGGTTCCCCTGCCTGAGCGCCTACTGTCTATAGGACTTAAGCATGCTACCCACAAGGAAGAGGGTATGAGAACCATCTGGACCTGAAGGTTCACAAGAATCCATGAAGGAGTTCCCCAGTGGTCCAGTGATTGAGAATCTGCTTGTCAAAGCAGGGAACATGGGTTCAATCCCTGCTCCAGGAAGTTTCTACATGTCTTGGGGCAATTAAGCCCTTGTGCCACATCGACTGAGCCCATGCTCTAGAGCCTCTCTGCGAAAGGAGAACCCACCAGAAATGAAATGACTGAGCACCTCAACTAGAGAGTACACCCTCCTTGCAGCAACCAGAGAAAAACCCATAGGAAGCAAGAAAGGCCCAGCACAGCCAAGAATACAAAAAAAAAAAAAAAAAAAACCAAAAAACCCAACCCTCTTTTTTTTCTTTTCTAAGTCCATGGAGACCTTCCACAGGGTCCTTCACAAACTTTCTCAGAGAACCCAAGAGGCCAAGTCCCCAGACTGTAATTAGGTAAACTTGCTTCCTGATAGAGCTGTTTGCCCATGAACAACCAGGGAGCACCTGTCACTCTTCCTTCAGACCCTCCACCCCACCCTCTCTGGACTCTGACTTCAAGGCCTGCAAACTGCGCCGCCTTCGACTAGAGCCCCGCTCTCCACTCCACAGGGTACCCACTAAGATGCGAGGTGTGTATAAACTACGGTGCCATGTGCGGTGGAAAAATGCAGACCTGCTCCCGAGGCAGGGAAACCTGCAGATTCGTTGTGTCTGAGATCAAGAGAAGTAAGAGGGCAGGGAGGAGCATCAGATTCAGGGGAGAGAAGGATTTGAGCGTCACAGGGTGGGGGAGAAGGGCCCATCCCAGCATTTGGTGGAAGGAATTCCAGGGGTCAGGGGAGGATGAAGGGCTGGAAGAGACCATTTCACACCGGTATGGGGGTAGCCACAGGTGGCCTGGAAAAGGTCACTCTAGGTGTGACCCTGAGAGGATGGCAGATGGGAAGGAGGGTGGCCCTGGGCTGAAGGGATCATTCAGGAGAGACCACCACAGCAGGAGCCGGGCAAGGAGGGGTTGCCTACCTAAGTAAAGGCCGGACCATACCGCAGGCAAATAAGGGGGTCTGACTTTGGGGAGCTGGAAAACACCTCTCTAGACAGCAGCAAGCTAGGGCAGCTGCAAGGTCAGGGAGAAACCTCAGGGGTCAGGGTCGAGACCAGGGCCCCTGAGTCTCAATATCCTCTCCCCCTCCTGCCTCCATCCTGCAGTGGGCAAGGTGGGCGTGGCCAGTTACAAGTGGTGCTCGAAACCAAGCCAGTGTAACTCCACATTCCTGTCCATCACCGTGGGCCCCGACAACTACATGGTGTCCAACACGAACTGCTGCCAGAGCGATGGCTGCAATCATGATTCCCTGCCCAGTAAGCACCATCTGAGTCCCACAGAAGGAGTCCCACCCTGCCCACCCCTCCCCATAAAGACCCAGTTGGGAGCACCTGCCATGGACCAAGCTGAAACCTGGGGCAAGCACCTTCCTAGCTCTGAATCTTTGTTTCTTTGTAACATGCAGTGTCCAGGGACTAAGACTCTGTGCTTACAATGCAGGGGTTTGATCCCTGGTCAGGGAACTAAAACCCACATTCCCCAACTAAGATCCAATATGGCCAAATAAATATTTTCTAAATACAGTGTCCATTGACAACCAGTGTCCCAGGGTGGTTGTGAGGTTGGGAAAGGGATACGGTCCCCAGGCACCTTACTCTCTTCCCTCCTCTCCAGCGTTCATGACAAATCGCACACTGAATGGCTTCAAGTGTCCTTCGTGCTTTGCCTACCAGAGAGAAACATGTACCCCGAATCGGGAAGCCCTCTGTGCTGGCGAAGAAACCCACTGTGTCACTCTGCGTGGCTACATGCAAAATGGTGAGGGACACCTGGGTTTCTGGAGGAGGGCGTAGGAGCCCCGGAGGTTCCAGAACTGGAGATTCGTTCTTCCAGATTCTAGGGGAGGGAGTGGCTCCAGGGAACTGGGGGAGGAGGTGCCGGGGCAGGACCCCTGGATCCTTGGTGGTGACGGGGGAGGAACTGGAGATCCTGACTCTGGTACCACATCTCCTCCTGTAGCTATCAAATTTGCTGCGCAGGGCTGTGGTACAGCGAGTGCCTGCAACGCCACGCCTGGGATCCTGGTGCCCTCACGCTTTGGTATACACATCATCGAGAAGATTGGCTGTCTTCTAAGCCCCTAGCCTTCTGGCAAGCCTAGTGAAGAATGGGGGCCCATGTGGTGTTTGGTCTCCATTTGTTCTCAGCTATGGATTCCCCCATGTCTCTATAAATTAAACGAGTTAATAAAGCAAGTCTTGAGGCCTTGTGATATGATGTATTTCAGGAAGATGGTATGTAAAAAGCATGAACCTCAACCTTGGGGGACCCCTCTTTGGAAGGAAGAGAGGGAAGGTACTACCTTCTGTTAAGGGATTACTTCCTGCCGGGTCCCTGGGCTAAGTGTTTTCCATGGGGCACCTCACTTCACAATCACAGCAGCTCTGTGAAACTGAAAGTACTGTCTCCATTTTTTAGAGGAACAAACTGAGCAATAGATTGTGTCACTTGCCTTTGATCAAACAAGTGGGAAGGTTAGATTCCAGAAACCATGATCACCTCTCCTGGTTAAGCTCTTTTTGCCTCAATTTTCATGTTTCTAAAATGTGGATATTTGCAGTTACAACTTCACAGATCTCTCCTAAGAGTGAAATGAAAGAAAACTGAAAAAGGGGTTTAGTGCAATGTGCAGCAGCTTTTAAGGTATCTTCCCTGGTGATTCAGAAGGGAAGATCCCCTGGAGGAGGCCATGACAACCCACTCCAGGTTTCTTGCCTGGAGAATCCCATGGACAGATGAGCCTGGTAGGCTACAGTCCATGGAGATGCAAAGAGCTGGACATGACTGAGTGACAGAGCACACGCACTTTAACACAGTGTTGATTCTAGAGACAATGTGTCTGCCCAAATAGTTACCGTCCTAATAGCTACCACTTGCTGAGTAGGCATTAGTTAGCAGCATCTTGGCATCTATCAGGACAGACAGGATTATGGTACAGTAACAGGCAAGTCCCCAGTCTCAGAGGTTTAAAACCACATTGTATTACCAACAAAGGTCTGTGTAGTCAAAGCTATGGTTTTCCTAGCAGACATATATGGATGTGAGAGTTGAACCATAAAGAAGGCTGAGGGCTTCCCTGGTGGTCCAGTGGATAAAGAGTCCACCGTGCAGTACAAGGGGCACCAGTTCAATCCCTGACCTGGGAGGATCCCTGGCCTGCCATACAGCAACTGGACTGCTATGTCCAATTACGAGCCAGCGCTTTGGAGCACACGCGCCCAGAGCCAGTGCTCTGCAACGAGAGAGGCCACTGCAATGGGAGGCCCACACAGGCCAAAGAACAAAGATGGATGAAAATAAATAAATGAAAGACCAATAAAAGAGGCCAAAAATAAAAATTAAAAATTAAAAAAAGAAAAGAAGGTTTGAGTGCAAAATATGATGTATTTCAGGAAGATGGTATGTAAAAAGCATGAACCTCAACCTTGGGGGACCCCTCTTTGGAAGGAAGAGAGGGAAGGTACTACCTTCTGTTAAGGGATTACTTCCTGCCGGGTCCCTGGGCTAAGTGTTTTCCATGGGGCACCTCACTTCACAATCACAGCAGCTCTGTGAAACTGAAAGTACTGTCTCCATTTTTTAGAGGAACAAACTGAGCAATAGATTGTGTCACTTGCCTTTGATCAAACAAGTGGGAAGGTTAGATTCCAGAAACCATGATCACCTCTCCTGGTTAAGCTCTTTTTGCCTCAATTTTCATGTTTCTAAAATGTGGATATTTGCAGTTACAACTTCACAGATCTCTCCTAAGAGTGAAATGAAAGAAAACTGAAAAAGGGGTTTAGTGCAATGTGCAGCAGCTTTTAAGGTATCTTCCCTGGTGATTCAGAAGGGAAGATCCCCTGGAGGAGGCCATGACAACCCACTCCAGGTTTCTTGCCGGGAGAATCCCATGGACAGATGAGCCTGGTAGGCTACAGTCCATGGAGATGCAAAGAGCTGGACATGACTGAGTGACAGAGCACACGCACTTTAACACAGTGTTGATTCTAGAGACAATGTGTCTGCCCAAATAGTTACCGTCCTAATAGCTACCACTTGCTGAGTAGGCATTAGTTAGCAGCATCTTGGCATCTATCAGGACAGACAGGATTATGGTACAGTAACAGGCAAGTCCCCAGTCTCAGAGGTTTAAAACCACATTGTATTACCAACAAAGGTCTGTGTAGTCAAAGCTATGGTTTTCCTAGCAGACATATATGGATGTGAGAGTTGAACCATAAAGAAGGCTGAGGGCTTCCCTGGTGGTCCAGTGGATAAAGAGTCCACCGTGCAGTACAAGGGGCACCAGTTCAATCCCTGACCTGGGAGGATCCCTGGCCTGCCATACAGCAACTGGACTGCTATGTCCAATTACGAGCCAGCGCTTTGGAGCACACGCGCCCAGAGCCAGTGCTCTGCAACGAGAGAGGCCACTGCAATGGGAGGCCCACACAGGCCAAAGAACAAAGATGGATGAAAATAAATAAATGAAAGACCAATAAAAGAGGCCAAAAATAAAAATTAAAAAAAAAAGAAAAAGAAGGTTGAGTGCCAAAGAACGAATGCCTTCAAACTGCGATGTTAGAGAAGACTCTTGAGATTCCCTTGACTGCAGGGAGATCAAACTAGACAATCCTAAAGGAGATCCACTCTGAATATTCATTGGAAGGACTGATGCTGAAGCTGAAGCTTCAATACTTTGGCCACCTGATGGAAAGTGGTAACTCACTGGAAGAGACCCTGATGCTGGGAGAAATTGAAGGCAGAAGAGGATGACAGAGGATGAGATGGTTGGATGGCATCACTGACTCAGAAGAGTATGTGTTTAAGCAAATCCTGGGAGTTGGTGAAGGACAGGGGTGCCTGGCTTGCTGCAGTCCATGGGGTCACAAAAAGTCAGACACGACTGGGAGATTGAACATTAGTCAATTCATGTTGTATTAATGTTGTGTAAAAACCATCTCCACATTGAGACTCGTAACCAGAAGCATTCTTCTTCCTAAGGGTTTGTATCTGAGGGGGGCTCTGTTCCTGGCTGTGCGCTGGTGAGTTTGGCTCCAGTGAGGGAGGGGAACCTAATTCTACTCCGTGGGGATCCACAGTCTTTTGGGATCTAGGTCTCCCTAGCTAACGTCCTTCTCATGGCAGATGTAGGGGCACAAACGCCAAGTGCACCAAAAGTCCCTGTGGAGGTGCGATGTTAACATTCGGTGGAGGAAAGTGAATCCTATGGTTTAAAGTCAACCTGGGTGAAGCAGGAAAGCACACTTCCCTCCAGGGTCCTATCAAACCCCACGGGAGAGGAAGGGACAAGCAGTCTGGCCCCTATGGTCCCACCCCTGTCAGACATGTTTCATAACCATGGCACAGGACCACTTAGGGTCATGACATGAAAATGATCCATTTTATCTTCACAGCTACTCCTTGTGACAGGTGCTATTATTCTCATCCCTGTTTTTAGAAGAATCTGAGGATCAGAGAGGGAATGTCCCATTGGCAACTGTGCAGCTCAAAAGTGGCAGAGCTTAAGATTTTAATCATTGCATCATGTTGAGAAAGAGAAAGAGACCACCTCACAGAGTGTGGGGACAAGCCTGTATCAGTTCTCGATCCTTGGTTCCATAACAATCCCCTCCAAACCTCAGTTGCTGAGATAACTGCGTGTACAAACATATTTCTATTTGTGTATTTCTTTGGCTGCATTGTGTCTGATTTGTAGCATCCAAGATCTTCGTCAGGTCGTGCAGGATCTCCACTGTGGAGCATGGACACTCTAGTTGCAGCTCACAGGCTCCGTTGCTCCTTGGCCTCTGGGATCTTAGCTCCCCCAACCAGGGATAAAACTTGAAACTCCCGCATTGCAAGGCAGATTCTTTTTAAAAATATTTATTTATCTGGGTATACCAGGTCTTAGTTTTGGTATGTGTGACCTTTAGTGTTTGTTATTTGAGACCTCTACTGCAGCATGTGAACTTTCAGTTGCAGTATGTGGGATCTAGTTCCCAGACCAGGGATCAAATGTGGGCCCCCTGCCTTGGGAGCTCAGTCTTGGCCCCTGGACCACGAGTGAATTCCCTAGAATTACTGCCTTGTGCTTTTTTTTTTTCGGGGGGATTGGGGAGGGAGGGGGGCAGGTGGGCCACTTCTATTGGTCTTTCATTTATCCATTTTCATCCATCTTTGTTCTTTGGCCCGCGTGGGCCTCCCATTGCAGTGGCCTCTGCTGTTGCAGAGCACCGGCTCTGGGCGCATGCGCTCCAGAGCTCTGGCTTGGTAATTGGACACATCAGTTCAGCTGCTTCGTGGCATGTGGGATCTTCCCAGGCCAGGGATCGAACCGGCCCCCTTGCACTGCAAGGTGGTGTTCCTACCCACTGGACCATCAGGGAAGTCCTGCCTTGTATTTAACACATTTTGTGGGTTTGAAATTTGGTCTAGCATCAGCTGGGTGATGGCTCAGCTGCTGGTCAGCCCTCTTTCAGAGGGCTAACACTAGCTGGAGGGTCCCGGCTGACAGGTCCACATGTCTCTTATCACCCACCAGGTTAGCTGGACTTCTGCATGTGTTCATGGCTGCACGGGTCCCCAGGACACCAAGAGAGAAGGTCCCAATGCAGGAGCACTTGTCAAGCCTCTGCCCACATCACGTTAGCGGTCATGCCAGTGGTTAAGCAGACCCAAAAACTAGGTCTAAAGTCAGGATGAGAGGGGTCTATCCAGGACCTGGCTGCAGAGATGCTGAACAGGCTGGGGCATCTATGGGCCAAGCTGGTTCTGTTTACCATCACAGCCCCAAGGTCTGAACACTCACAGGTCCACCCACCCCTCCGGGCTGGCAAAACTCAGATAAAGACTCTGAATTCAGCCCCGAGTTTCTACCCTGCAAACATATCCACCACCCCACCTCTCCAGAGACCCAGGAGTCCCCACCCTTGACCCCTCCTCCATCAGACCCAGGAGTCCAGGCCTCCAGCTCCAGTCAGAATACCAAGCATCTCCCCGACTCCTCTTAAATTCCCAAAGAACAGACACACCATCCAATTTCTACGTTTTTATTCACTCCTCCAAAAAGCACCACAGGCCAACTCGCCCTTGATTCTCTCAGCTCCACAGTTCCCCACCTCAATGGACACAAGACTGCCATTATCCAGATAAATATCAAATTCAGCAAAGTTGATGAAGTTCTATGCCTCCTCTGCTTCTGGCCATGGAAACAGAGATTCATCATCTGTTTCCTTGAAATTCTGCCTTAAAGGGCCCTCCAGGTGCCATGTAGACTGACTCCGAGGGCAGCAAGTGATCCCTCCACCAAGGGAGTCCTAAGTCTTTTCTGCTTGAATCCTCCCAGAGTCAGATGCCTCAACTAGCAACCTGCTACCTCCACACAGCCAAAAATCAATCTCTTTTAAAGTCATGATTTAAAACTTTAACCCCTCCAAAAGACATGGCACTGGAGGATGCTGATACACAACTACGTAAACACAGTCAGCACACTCCACTCAGACAGCGACATGAGAAAACAAAACCGGGCCCTGTTTCCTCAGATCTGATCTCAGGCAGGACTCCCCTTAACAGGAGGAGGGAGGGAATTTTGAACAGAGAGGCATAGGGTGGAGGTGTCAGACAGGGCCAAGTCAGAGATGGTGTCAGAGAGGAGGGCACCCCGAGTAAAGGCACAGGGGTGATACTCATGTTTGAGCTCCCCGTGTTTGGGCTTCCAGGAGGGGCTGCAAGTCCATTAATGTGGACGAGAGAGAACGCAGCTGCGTACATGCCTACATGGACTTCTCACCATAAGCCTGCGGGTAGATGCCATTAGTTGAGTCACTTGCCAAACAACTCTCTGATCAGATAGCCCTTTGATTACCCCTAGGATCAAAGAGCTGTCCAGCGAGGGCAATGCACAGAGAATTCCCTGTGATCCTAGGGCTGTGTTGTCCAGAGCTGTGGCTGCTCACTGCGTGTGGCTGGTGTAACAGGGAACCTGAAATATACAAGAATCCTGGAGTGGGGAGCTATCCTTTCCTCAGGGGTCATCCCAACCCAGGATTCAAACCAGGGTCTCCTGCATTACAGGCAGATTCTTTACCAGCTGAGCTTACAAGGGAAGCCCACCTGTGAGTTACTTTGAATTAATTTCAAAATAGTTACTCACCCCTATCAAACTCCCAATCTTCTGTGACCTTCTTCCCAGAACTAGACCAAACAATAACACAGTTCATATGGAAACACAAAAGATCCTGAATAGCCAAAGCAATCCTTAGAAAGAAAAATGGAGCTGGAGGGATCAGCCTCCCTAACTTCAGACTATACTACACAGCAACAGTCGCCAAGACAGTATGGTACTAGCACAAAAACAGAAATAGACCAATGGAACAAGATAGAGAACCCAGAGATAAACTCATGCACCTATCTGACTCCGAGGGCAGCAAGTGATCCCTCCACCAAGGGAGTCCTAAGTCTTTTCTGCTTGAATCCTCCCAGAGTCAGATGCCTCAACTAGCAACCTGCTACCTCCACACAGCCAAAAATCAATCTCTTTTAAAGTCATGATTTAAAACTTTAACCCCTCCAAAAGACATGGCACTGGAGGATGCTGATACACAACTACGTAAACACAGTCAGCACACTCCACTCAGACAGCGACATGAGAAAACAAAACCGGGCCCTGTTTCCTCAGATCTGATCTCAGGCAGGACTCCCCTTAACAGGAGGAGGGAGGGAATTTTGAACAGAGAGGCATAGGGTGGAGGTGTCAGACAGGGCCAAGTCAGAGATGGTGTCAGAGAGGAGGGCACCCCGAGTAAAGGCACAGGGGTGATACTCATGTTTGAGCTCCCCGTGTTTGGGCTTCCAGGAGGGGCTGCAAGTCCATTAATGTGGACGAGAGAGAACGCAGCTGCGTACATGCCTACATGGACTTCTCACCATAAGCCTGCGGGTAGATGCCATTAGTTGAGTCACTTGCCAAACAACTCTCTGATCAGATAGCCCTTTGATTACCCCTAGGATCAAAGAGCTGTCCAGCGAGGGCAATGCACAGAGAATTCCCTGTGATCCTAGGGCTGTGTTGTCCAGAGCTGTGGCTGCTCACTGCGTGTGGCTGGTGTAACAGGGAACCTGAAATATACAAGAATCCTGGAGTGGGGAGCTATCCTTTCCTCAGGGGTCATCCCAACCCAGGATTCAAACCAGGGTCTCCTGCATTACAGGCAGATTCTTTACCAGCTGAGCTTACAAGGGAAGCCCACCTGTGAGTTACTTTGAATTAATTTCAAAATAGTTACTCATCCCTATCAAACTACCAATGTTCTGTGACATTTTTCACAGAACTAGACCAAACAATAACACAGTTCATATGGAAACACAAAAGATCCTGAATAGCCAAAGCAATCCTTAGAAAGAAAAATGGAGCTGGAGGGATCAGCCTCCCTAACTTCAGACTATACTACACAGCAACAGTCGCCAAGACAGTATGGTACTAGCACAAAAACAGAAATAGACCAATGGAACAAGATAGAGAACCCAGAGATAAACTCATGCACCTATGAGTACCTTATTTTTGACAAAGGAGGCAAAACTATAAAATGGGACAAAGACAGCCTCTTCAACAAATGGTGCTGGGAAAATTGGACAGCTACATGCAAAAAAATGAAGTTGGAACATTCCCTGACACCGTACACAAAGACCAACTCAAAATGGATTAAAGACCTAAATGTAAGACCAGAAACCATCAAACTCTTAGAGGAGAATACAGGTAAAACACTCAAGGACATAAATCAAAGAAAGATCTTCTCTGACCCACCTACTAGAATAGTGGAACTAAAGACAAAAATTAACATGTGGGACCTAATGAAACTTAAAAGCTTTTGTACAGCAAAAGAAATTACAAAAAAGCTGAACAGACAGCCCACAGAATGGGAGAAAATCATAGCAAATGAAATAACAAAGAATTAATCTCCAAAATCTACAAGCAACTCAGACAACTCAGCACCAGAAAAATGAACAACCCAATCAAAAAATGGGAAAAGGACCTAAACGGACATCTCACCAAAGAGGACATACAGATGGCCCAAAAGCACATGAAACGATGCTCATTATTAGAGAAACGCAAGTCAAAACTACAATGAGATATCACCTCACACCCATTAGAATGGCTATCATCAACAAATCCACAGACAATAAATGCTAGAGAGGGTGCGGAGAAAAGGGGACACTCTTGCATTGCTGGTGGGAATGTAAATTGATACAGCTTTATGGAAGACAGTATGGAGATTCCTTAAAAAACTAAAAATAGAAGCACCATATGACCCAGCAATCCCACTATTAGGCTTGTACCCAGATGAAATCAAAACTGAAAGAGGCACCTGTACCCCAATGTTCATTGCAGCTCTCTATACAATAGCTAGAACATGGAAGCAACCTGGATGTCCATCGACGAATGAATGGATAAAGAAGCTCTGGTACATATATACAGTGGAATACTACTCAGCTATAGAAGAAGCAAAAACCTTGGACAGCCTCTAATCGACTATACTACACAGCAACAGTCGCCAAGACAGTATGGTACTAGCACAAAAACAGAAATAGACCAATGGAACAAGATAGAGAACCCAGAGATAAACTCATGCACCTATGAGTACCTTATTTTTGACAAAGGAGGCAAAACTATAAAATGGGACAAAGACAGCCTCTTCAACAAATGGTGCTGGGAAAATTGGACAGCTACATGCAAAAAAATGAAGTTGGAACATTCCCTGACACCGTACACAAAGACCAACTCAAAATGGATTAAAGACCTAAATGTAAGACCAGAAACCATCAAACTCTTAGAGGAGAATACAGGTAAAACACTCAAGGACATAAATCAAAGAAAGATCTTCTCTGACCCACCTACTAGAATAGTGGAACTAAAGACAAAAATTAACATGTGGGACCTAATGAAACTTAAAAGCTTTTGTACAGCAAAAGAAATTACAAAAAAGCTGAACAGACAGCCCACAGAATGGGAGAAAATCATAGCAAATGAAATAACAAAGAATTAATCTCCAAAATCTACAAGCAACTCAGACAACTCAGCACCAGAAAAATGAACAACCCAATCAAAAAATGGGAAAAGGACCTAAACGGACATCTCACCAAAGAGGACATACAGATGGCCCAAAAGCACATGAAACGATGCTCATTATTAGAGAAACGCAAGTCAAAACTACAATGAGATATCACCTCACACCCATTAGAATGGCTATCATCAACAAATCCACAGACAATAAATGCTAGAGAGGGTGCGGAGAAAAGGGGACACTCTTGCATTGCTGGTGGGAATGTAAATTGATACAGCTTTATGGAAGACAGTATGGAGATTCCTTAAAAAACTAAAAATAGAAGCACCATATGACCCAGCAATCCCACTATTAGGCTTGTACCCAGATGAAATCAAAACTGAAAGAGGCACCTGTACCCCAATGTTCATTGCAGCTCTCTATACAATAGCTAGAACATGGAAGCAACCTGGATGTCCATCGACGAATGAATGGATAAAGAAGCTCTGGTACATATATACAGTGGAATACTACTCAGCTATAAAAAGAAATGCAGAAGAATCAGTCCTAATGAGGTGGTTGGGTATAGAACCTATCATAAAAAGTGAAGTAAATCAAAAAGAGAAAGACAAGTACAGTATACTAACACATATATATGGAATCTAGTAAAAGGGTAATGATAACACACACAGTGAACCCACGGAAAAACAGACAGAACAGACATATGGACATTGTGGGGAATGAACAGTGGGTGGGAGGCATAAAGGGAGTAACATGGAAACCTATACTATCATATGTGAAAAAGATAGCTATTGTCATTGCGCTAAGGGAATAGGAGTTCCTACAAGGGCTCAGTGCGACATCCTGGAGGGGTGGGATGGCGGGGGGGCAGGGCTGGGGGGGGAGGGGACCAGGGGTGTGCATATGACTGATCTGGGAACATACATATCTGTAAACAACAAAACTCTGTAAAACACTTAAAAAAAAACCAACTAAAAAACAAATTGTTACTCATCTCTGTTACTGGAAAAATATTCAACATTTTGACTATGTGGGTATAGGAACTGACTTCTCCAATAGAGTTTCATGAAAGCTAAATAGAGGTCAAGTGTTTCTGATGAAAACTTATTGCCTGAATTGTGATGTGTTGTGGGAAACACCCACCAGATTTCAAAGATTTAATGTAGAAAAGAATGTGCACAGTCTCATTAGGACTTTCCTACTGATTACATATTGAAATGATATCTTATATATAATGACATGAAACATGTTAGATTTGGTGTCACCTGTTTGGTTTTTCTTTCTTTCTTTTTCTTTTTTTTTTGGCCACTTCTATAGGTCTTTCATTTATTCATTTTCATTGATCTTTGTTCTTTGGTCTGTGTGGGCCTCCCATCGCAATGGCCTCTCTCACCGCAGAGCACCAGCTCCGGCGCATGTGCTCCAGAGCTCCGGCTCAGTAGTTGGACACATCGGTCTAGCCGCTGCGCGGCAGTCAGGATCTTCCCAGGCCAGGGGTCGAACCGGCGCCCCCTGCACCGTAAGGTGGTGACCCTACCCACTGGACCACCAGGGAAGCCCTGGTTTTCCTTTCTTAATGTTGCTACAATAAAACTGGACCTACCCACGTGGCCAATGGGCTGCCCAGGTGGCTCAGTCATACAGACCCACATCCCAAGGCAGTAGATACAGGTTAAAACCCTAGGTAAGGATGATCCCCTGGAGAAAGAAATGGTAACCCACACAGTATTTTTATCTGAAAAATTCCCTGGACAGAGCAGCTGGGTGGGCTTCAGTATATGGGGGTGCAAAGAGTCGAATATGACTAAGCAACTGAAAAACAACAAACTGATATTATCAAAACACAATATAAGTAACTGTAGGATTATCCTAGTAGTCTGGTGGTTAGGAATCTACCTGCCAGTGCAGGAGTCATGGTTTCATTGCGCTAAGGGAATAGGAGTTCCTACAAGGGCTCAGTGCGACATCCTGGAGGGGTGGGATGGCGGGGGCAGGGCTGGGGGAGGGGACCAGGGGTGTGCATATGACTGATCTGGGAACATACATATCTGTAAACAACAAAACTCTGTAAAACACTTAAAAAAAAACCAACTAAAAAACAAATTGTTACTCATCTCTGTTACTGGAAAAATATTCAACATTTTGACTATGTGGGTATAGGAACTGACTTCTCCAATAGAGTTTCATGAAAGCTAAATAGAGGTCAAGTGTTTCTGATGAAAACTTATTGCCTGAATTGTGATGTGTTGTGGGAAACACCCACCAGATTTCAAAGATTTAATGTAGAAAAGAATGTGCACAGTCTCATTAGGACTTTCCTACTGATTACATATTGAAATGATATCTTATATATAATGACATGAAACATGTTAGATTTGGTGTCACCTGTTTGGTTTTTCTTTCTTTCTTTTTCTTTTTTTTTTGGCCACTTCTATAGGTCTTTCATTTATTCATTTTCATTGATCTTTGTTCTTTGGTCTGTGTGGGCCTCCCATCGCAATGGCCTCTCTCACCGCAGAGCACCAGCTCCGGCGCATGTGCTCCAGAGCTCCGGCTCAGTAGTTGGACACATCGGTCTAGCCGCTGCGCGGCAGTCAGGATCTTCCCAGGCCAGGGGTCGAACCGGCGCCCCCTGCACCGTAAGGTGGTGACCCTACCCACTGGACCACCAGGGAAGCCCTGGTTTTCCTTTCTTAATGTTGCTACAATAAAACTGGACCTACCCACGTGGCCAATGGGCTGCCCAGGTGGCTCAGTCATACAGACCCACATCCCAAGGCAGTAGATACAGGTTAAAACCCTAGGTAAGGATGATCCCCTGGAGAAAGAAATGGTAACCCACACAGTATTTTTATCTGAAAAATTCCCTGGACAGAGCAGCTGGGTGGGCTTCAGTATATGGGGGTGCAAAGAGTCGAATATGACTAAGCAACTGAAAAACAACAAACTGATATTATCAAAACACAATATAAGTAACTGTAGGATTATCCTAGTAGTCTGGTGGTTAGGAATCTACCTGCCAGTGCAGGAGTCATGGTTTCGATCCTTGGTCTGGGAAGATTCCACACGCGTGGGGGCAAGTGAGCCTAACGTCTCAACTGCTGAGCCTGGGCACCTAGAACCTGTGCTCTGCAGTAATCAAAGCCAAGGCAACGGGAAGGCCGAGCACTGTAAAAACTAGAGTCAACCCCACCTGCTGCAAGTACAGAAAGCCTGCGACAGCAATGAAGTCCCGCAGCAGCCAAAACTAACACACAATTATAATAATAAAAAAGAAAAACCTCAGGGAATGGGAAATTGTGACATAAGGGTTTCCAGACTCTGAAAACATAAAGCCCTGAGCTAACCATTCCACTTTTCTAGGTAAGGAAGAGGTGAATAATAAAGATGCACTGGCCATATTAAAGTTTTAGCTAAAAATGTGTTTACTCTTTTCATAATTTTAAAGTTGAATTTTGATCTAAATCAGTTTGCCAAGAAGACAAGAAAACTCTTTTTTCATTGTCCCAAAGATGCTTGATTTTATGTAAAATTTAAAAGGTCATTAGACTCCTTAGGCAGCTTCAGAAAACCAATCAAAATTTAAGCCAGAGGTGGTGAACTCGAATCTAAGAAAAGGAAATCAACTAATCCTGAACAGCCAAATCCTTTAATCCCAAGTAAGGCAACCCTTTAAGATCCAGGGAGGTGGGGTGGACTGGAAAATTGGGATTGATATGCACACACTATTGATTCCATGTACAGACTAGACGGCTAACGACAGCCCACTGTACAGCACAGGGAGCTCCCCTCAGGGCTCTGTGGTGACCTAAATGGGAAGGAAATCCAAACAGGAGGGGATGTATACATAGAGCTGGTTCACTTTGCTGTACAGTGGAAACTAACACCATATTGTAAAGGAGTTGTACTCCAATAAAAATGAATTAATTGGGCTTCCCTGGTGGTCTAGCGGGTAAAGACGCTGCCTTGCAGTGCAAGGGGCACCAGTTTGATCCCTGGCACGGGAAGATCCCACGTTCCATGGAGAGGCTGGACTGGTATGTCCAATTACAATCCAGCGCTCTGGAACACATGCGCCCAGAGCTGGTGCTCTGCAGTGAGACAGGCCACTGTGATGGGAGGCCCACGCAGGCCTAAGACTTAAGATGGATGAAAATAAATAAATGAAAGACCTGTAAAAGTGGCCAAAATTTTTTTTTCATGAATTAATTTTTAAAAAAGTTCAAGCTCTAGCCAGTTAAATAATTGCTCTGCCTCTGCTTTCAAGTTTTCTCTCTAAACACCTCTATGCCTCACCCACCCACAACGCATCTGTAATCATTTTTCAGTGTTGGTTGCCTGACTAGTACTGTCATGCTGTGCAGCCCTGGGGGACATACAACCTCTCTGAGCTGCAGTTTCCTATAGTGAATGGGGGAGACCCCCTTCTGAAGGAGTTGAGATGACACAGATTGCTAACCACCACAAACCACAGCCACTTTAGAAGCATCTAAGTATCAGTGGTGAGGCAGAGCTGCAATGCCTGTAATACCGCCCGACAGGTCTGGGCTCCAGAAGCTATTTTTTTAAATTTTTTGTTTGGCTGAATTGGGTCTTAGTTGTGGCCTGTGGGATCTTCACTGCGTCATGCAAGACCTTTCACTGTGACAGGCGGGCTACAGACTGCCAGGGCTGGCAGCTGTGGCTGCGTGCAGGCTGTCCTGGGCTGTCTCTAGTTGTGGTGCCTGGGCTCAGCTGCCCTGAGGCAGGTAGGATGCTACTTTCCTGACCAGTGATGGAACCTGCATCACCTTCACTGCCAAATTTTTTTCCCCCCGGGAGGTGGGGTGGACTGGAAAATTGGGATTGATATGCACAATATACAGTACAGACTAGACGGCTAACGACAGCCCACTGTACAGCACAGGGAGCTCCCCTCAGGGCTCTGTGGTGACCTAAATGGGAAGGAAATCCAAACAGGAGGGGATGTATACATAGAGCTGGTTCACTTTGCTGTACAGTGGAAACTAACACCATATTGTAAAGGAGTTGTACTCCAATAAAATGAATTAATTGGGCTTCCCTGGTGGTCTAGCGGGTAAAGACGCTGCCTTGCAGTGCAAGGGGCACCAGTTTGATCCCTGGCACGGGAAGATCCCACGTTCCATGGAGAGGCTGGACTGGTATGTCCAATTACAATCCAGCGCTCTGGAACACATGCGCCCAGAGCTGGTGCTCTGCAGTGAGACAGGCCACTGTGATGGGAGGCCCACGCAGGCCTAAGACTTAAGATGGATGAAAATAAATAAATGAAAGACCTGTAAAAGTGGCCAAAATTTTTTTTTCATGAATTAATTTTTAAAAAAGTTCAAGCTCTAGCCAGTTAAATAATTGCTCTGCCTCTGCTTTCAAGTTTTCTCTCTAAACACCTCTATGCCTCACCCACCCACAACGCATCTGTAATCATTTTTCAGTGTTGGTTGCCTGACTAGTACTGTCATGCTGTGCAGCCCTGGGGGACATACAACCTCTCTGAGCTGCAGTTTCCTATAGTGAATGGGGGAGACCCCCTTCTGAAGGGAGTTGAGATGACACAGATTGCTAACCACCACAAACCACAGCCACTTTAGAAGCATCTAAGTATCAGTGGTGAGGCAGAGCTGCAATGCCTGTAATACCGCCCGACAGGTCTGGGCTCCAGAAGCTATTTTTTTAAATTTTTTGTTTGGCTGAATTGGGTCTTAGTTGTGGCCTGTGGGATCTTCACTGCGTCATGCAAGACCTTTCACTGTGACAGGCGGGCTACAGACTGCCAGGGCTGGCAGCTGTGGCTGCGTGCAGGCTGTCCTGGGCTGTCTCTAGTTGTGGTGCCTGGGCTCAGCTGCCCTGAGGCAGGTAGGATGCTACTTTCCTGACCAGTGATGGAACCTGCATCACCTTCACTGCGTCACCTGCATTGCAAGGCAGATTCTTAACCAATGGACCACAAGGGAAGTCCCCAGGAGCTATGTTTACCTCCATGTCACAGGTGAGCCTAAGAGACAGGAAGCAACCGTGTCACTTCTTCCCCCAGGTCACATGGCTGAGGCCCAGGCAGGCCAGCTGGGCTAAAACCAAAGTCGCAGCAGGGCTATGTTCCTTCTAGAGGGTCTTGGGGAGAATCCATTTCTTGTCTTGTCTCCAGCTTCTTAGAGCTCCCTGCACTCCTAAGTGGCCCCTTCCTCCATCTTCAGAGCCAGCAGGGGCATCACCCCAGCCTCTGCTTCCAGTCCCACATCTCCTCTGACTCTGGTTCTCCTGCCTCCTTTATAAGGACCTTTGTGATTACATTGCCTCCCCTCTCCAAATCATCCAGGCCAATCTCACCACCTCGAGATCCTTACAGGGACTTCTCTGGTGGTGTGGTGGCTAAGACTCTATGCTCCCAATGTAGAGGGTCTGGGTTCGATCCCTGGTTGGGGAACTAGACCCCACAAGCTGCAGCTAAGAGCCCACATGCTGCCACTAAGAGTCTGCATGCTACAACTAAACATCCTGCATAGGCCAATGAGATGAAAGATTCTGCATGCTGCAGCTAAGATTCACTGTGGTCAAATAAACATAATCTTTTTTTTTTTAATTTTGGCCTCTTTTATTGTTTTTTTTTTTTTTAATTTATTTTTTTCATCCATGTCCACTCTTTGGCCTGTGTGGGCCTCCCACTGCAGTGGCTCCTCTTGTTGCAGAGCACTGGCTCTGAGCACATGCGCTCCAGAGCACTGGCTCATAACTGAACACACGGGTGTAGCTGCTCCGTGGCGTGTGAGATCCTCCCAGGCCAGGGATTGAACCAGGGCACCTTGCACTACAAGGCAGACTCGTTACTCACTGGACCACCAGGGAAGCCCAAATATAAGTATTTTTTTTAAAAAAAAAAAACCCTTACATAATCCCTTTCTCCATGTAAATGATGCATGTACAATTTCTATGGATTAGGATGTAGACACCTTTTTTGTCTGCTCAGTCCTGTCCAACTCTTTGTGACCAGTCCACCCACGACTGTAGCCCACCAGGCTGCTCTGCCCATACATTTCTCCAGTCAAGAATACTACAGTGGGTTGCCATTTCCCTCTCCAGTGGATCTTCCCAACCGAGGGATCGAACCGGCATGTCACCAATGGCAGGCAGATTCCTTATCACTGAGCCTCTGGGGAAGCCTGTGAAACCTTTTAGGGGCTGTTATTTTGTCTGTCTTGCTTAGTTCGGTTCTTCCTGGGCTGGGCAGCACTGAATGTTACAACCACATGGGGAGAAAGGGTCAGTAATTCTCCTGGCTTTCCAGATGGGGAAACTGAGGCCCAGACAGGTAAATCAATGATTCACATGTCACACACACACAGCTAATGACTAGCAGAGAAATTCAAACCCAAATGCCTGACGACAAGCCAACATTGCTTTCCAACTCCACAATTTCAATCCCTGTGGCGAAAACTCAACATTTTGGGACCACCCTGAAAGTCCAGTGGTTAGGATTCTATACTTCTACTGCAGGGGACCCAGGTCAGGGAAATAAGGTCTCTGTGCGACATGACATGCCAAAGTTAAAAAGACTCTACATCTCTGCCTCTTCCACCTTATAAAGCATGGGGCCCTCCACCTAGTAGGAGGAATGGACTGACACGTCCACACTGCTAGAGCTAAAAGAGATTACCAACGAGAATCTACTGTCCAACACAGGAACTCTACTCAATACTCTGTAAGCACCCAAGTGGGAAAAGAATTTTAACAGGAATAGATACACGTGTATGCATAACTGAATCACTCTGCCAAACACTTGAAATGAAGAGCATTAATCAACTCTACTTCAATATAAAATAAAAATTATAGGGGCTTCCTTGGTGGTCCAGTGGAAAAGACTGTGACTTTCTACTGCTGGAGGCTCAAGTTCAATTACTGGCTAGGAAAGTATCATCCCACATGCCACACAGTGCCACCAAAAGACTGAATTAAAGTTAAAAAAAAAAAAAAAAGGTTCCCATCCATGAAAAGCAATGTTATGCATCTTTGAAAGAAAACGGCTGAATTTGACACCATGACAGTTTACCCCTAAGATACAGTTTCTTGGGAAAAAGCAAGGGAGAGGACCATGTACATACTAGGTATTATTAAAAAGGAGGGATTATACATATCTGTAAACAAAAATCTGTAAAAGTAAAAATAAAAATAAAAATAATTATTACAATAAATAAATAAAGGAGGGGAGGGGTGACTATCTAGGCTTGTATGCGGACAGAGTGATCTGCCGAACCACATGAGAAACTGCTCACAGTTTCTGTCACAGGAAGGAAGACCTGGGGAGCAGGGATTGAAGGGGGCGGGAGCTAGAGGGGATAGAAGTAGGTGGCTGGTGATGAGGACTTCCTTCTCAGTGTACACCCTTCCTTTTGTGCCTGTTTGACTAATGCACCATTTGCAAATAACACCCATTTGATAAGTAAACTTAATAAAACCACAATGGTCATCTCCAACAATGGAATAGCATGCAGAAATGAGAACGAACCTTCTAGAACCATACCCAGCAAGCAAAATGAAACTTACAAAATATGAAACTAACCAACGACACAGATAAAGAACAGACCAGTCAATGTGGAAAGTAGTGAAAATTCTAGGTACCCTGTGATTCCATTTATATACAATTCAAAACCAGGCACAGTTCATCAAAGGTGTTAAAAATCAGGGTCCTGGTGACCCTTCAGGGGCAGTGACAGGAAGAAGCCTAAGGAGACGTGGGAGGAGGGGAGGTGTGTTCCATGCCTTGATCTGGGTGCGAAGGACATGGGATGGACATGTGATGCTTCACTGGACCGTGGGCTATGCTGTACACTCAGGCCATGTCCAAAGAAGGTAAAATATTTCAAAACACCACAATGGCAAAATGGGTAACGAGAAAACAATGAACTAAAGAAAGGGATGTATCCAATTTGCTATGGAACATTTCTCTAAGAATATAGCTCCAGCAGGGGACTGGAGCCACCCCTCAGGCCCAGGGGCGGTGAGCCAAGAGGCTGGGAATGCCATCCCGGGAGCAGGGGATGGGTTGGAGACAGCCTCTTTTGATTACTGCACACACAAAAAGGCATGTGGGGCTGTCCCGAGCTGAAACCCAGAGGGCAATACGCAGATGCTGTGAGATATTATCTGAGGCAAAAAATTACAGAGTAGTAGGAAAACCAAACTTCTCTATAGATACGTTTGTTGTTGTTGTCAAAGGACAAAGCCCTCTCCGCTGTCACCTCCACTCCACCCACACTGGCCTCCGAGCTGTCCCTCCAGCTCCGCAGGCATCCACCCACCAGGCCCCAGCCTGCCCCGCAGTCTGTTTCTTCCCCAGATACTCCCAAAGCTCACTCTCCTTGAATGTCAGCTCCTCAGGGAGGCTTTTCCTGACTCCCTATTTACATAATATACCTCTTGGAACTTCCCCAGTGCTCAAGGAGCTAAGACTCCACACTCCTATACAAGACACCCAGGTTCCACCTCTGCCCAAGGAACAGGATCCTACATGTCACAATTAAAAGCCTACTCAGCCAAACAAATATTTAAAAACAACAAAGACAAAACCTCTTGCCTCTGCCTCCTCTCCCATGGGAGGCATGCCTCAAACCTCCTATCTGTGTAATTTTCTCCCCAGCTCTCATGAGCTGACACTCATTTTACTTATTAATCTGTCCATCTTTCCTAGTCAAATAAAATCTCCACAGATCCGACACGTTGTCAGGTGTTGTCTGCTGCACTGTGTACAGGGCTGGGCCTACAGACGGCGCTTCTGTGAATGAATGAACCAATGAAGCCAACCACTCCCAAGCCTCCAGGGCCGGTCCCTGTGCTAACAACTCCTACAGCTTGGTCTCCTGCTCCAGGTCCAATCCCTGGCTGTCCCCTCGATGCTGCTCCCTGGATGTCCCAAAGTCACAAGAGAACCCGGAGCTTCTTTTTTTTTTTTTAAACCTAGACATTCTAACCAGACTATCACCTTCTCAAGCTGCCCCTCCTCTAGGCTCCCCATTTTGGTGACAGGTGCAGTGTCCCCCAGGGTCCCCCAGGCCAGAGAAGCCTGGACCTCGACTGGCTCCACTGACTCCCTCACTCCCCACATCCTGTCTCTTCCTGCTCCTGCTGCATCTGGGGTGCAGACCAAATGGGATGCTCCTGGTGCTAAATGAGCCCAGCAGGGCCATGCAGTAATAAACACATGAATCCATCCCTTTCCACAAACACCTGAGTGTTGACAGGGCATTTTTGCAAACCTTCTGTCACCAGACTTTCCTGATAAACCTGGGTTGGGAAAAACAGAGTAGTAGGAAAACCAAACTTCTCTATAGATACGTTTGTTGTTGTTGTCAAAGGACAAAGCCCTCTCCGCTGTCACCTCCACTCCACCCACACTGGCCTCCGAGCTGTCCCTCCAGCTTCGCAGGCATCCACCCACCAGGCCCCAGCCTGCCCCGCAGTCTGTTTCTTCCCCAGATACTCCCAAAGCTCACTCTCCTTGAATGTCAGCTCCTCAGGGAGGCTTTTCCTGACTCCCTATTTACATAATATACCTCTTGGAACTTCCCCAGTGCTCAAGGAGCTAAGACTCCACACTCCTATACAAGACACCCAGGTTCCACCTCTGCCCAAGGAACAGGATCCTACATGTCACAATTAAAAGCCTACTCAGCCAAACAAATATTTAAAAACAACAAAGACAAAACCTCTTGCCTCTGCCTCCTCTCCCATGGGAGGCATGCCTCAAACCTCCTATCTGTGTAATTTTCTCCCCAGCTCTCATGAGCTGACACTCATTTTACTTATTAATCTGTCCATCTTTCCTAGTCAAATAAAATCTCCACAGATCCGACACGTTGTCAGGTGTTGTCTGCTGCACTGTGTACAGGGCTGGGCCTACAGACGGCGCTTCTGTGAATGAATGAACCAATGAAGCCAACCACTCCCAAGCCTCCAGGGCCGGTCCCTGTGCTAACAACTCCTACAGCTTGGTCTCCTGCTCCAGGTCCAATCCCTGGCTGTCCCCTCGATGCTGCTCCCTGGATGTCCCAAAGTCACAAGAGAACCCGGAGCTTCTTTTTTTTTAAACCTAGACATTCTAACCAGACTATCACCTTCTCAAGCTGCCCCTCCTCTAGGCTCCCCATTTTGGTGACAGGTGCAGTGTCCCCCAGGGTCCCCCAGGCCAGAGAAGCCTGGACCTCGACTGGCTCCACTGACTCCCTCACTCCCCACATCCTGTCTCTTCCTGCTCCTGCTGCATCTGGGGTGCAGACCAAATGGGATGCTCCTGGTGCTAAATGAGCCCAGCAGGGCCATGCAGTAATAAACACATGAATCCATCCCTTTCCACAAACACCTGAGTGTTGACAGGGCATTTTTGCAAACCTTCTGTCACCAGACTTTCCTGATAAACCTGGGTTGGGATCACATTATTCCTAATGGACACATGAGAAAACAGGACCTGAGAAATGAAAGCATTTCCCTGAGGTCAAAGAGCAAATAAGAGGGAGACACGGGGATGTCCATCTAGATCCGAGACTAACTTGTCAGTACATGTACCTCTCTCAGTTTACAACACTGGCTCTAGGCAAACTGTATAACCTCTCTGGATCTAATTTCTTCATAATATAAGGGGATAATAATACATTCCAGGTAATGGGTTTTTTAATGAGGATTCAATTAATTAACCCATGTCAGGTATTTTGAACAGTGACTGGCAGATTTTGGCAAGAGGGGGTCTCATTTTTCCAATCAGTTACTGAATCTGGGCCTTGGAGGACGGAGACCTAACCACTGGACTACCAGGGAATTCCCAGGCTGTAGAAATGCTGAATAACATGCTACCTCAGATGATTCATATTGTACTACATTTGGGACCTAGCAGATATGTAAACCCCTAAAATCATTCCGAGAATCTTGTGGGTTTGTGTATCTTTCCAGGGAGGAGAATTCTCAGCTTCTCTCTAATTCTCAAGAGGTTCCATGATCCAAAAACATTTTCAGAACCACTGGGTAAGATAGTCAAAAATATATTTAACACAATCAGGTAAGCCTAGCTCCCAGCACCCCTCAAAATCACCCCTACATTCAGGAAGAATGTGGCCCAAACCAAGAAAGTCAGCAAGTACCTGGTGGTCAAGGGATGTTGAATCCCTGCTTCCAACGTGGAGGTCCAGGTTCAATCTCGGGCCAAGGAACTAACGTTCAAACATGTCATTTGGGGTGGCCAAAAATTTTAAAAAACAGAACTTTTTTTTTAAAGAGAGAAACTTGCCTGGACCTCGACTGGCTCCACTGACTCCCTCACTCCCCACATCCTGTCTCTTCCTGCTCCTGCTGCATCTGGGGTGCAGACCAAATGGGATGCTCCTGGTGCTAAATGAGCCCAGCAGGGCCATGCAGTAATAAACACATGAATCCATCCCTTTCCACAAACACCTGAGTGTTGACAGGGCATTTTTGCAAACCTTCTGTCACCAGACTTTCCTGATAAACCTGGGTTGGGATCACATTATTCCTAATGGACACATGAGAAAACAGGACCTGAGAAATGAAAGCATTTCCCTGAGGTCAAAGAGCAAATAAGAGGGAGACACGGGGATGTCCATCTAGATCCGAGACTAACTTGTCAGTACATGTACCTCTCTCAGTTTACAACACTGGCTCTAGGCAAACTGTATAACCTCTCTGGATCTAATTTCTTCATAATATAAGGGGATAATAATACATTCCAGGTAATGGGTTTTTTAATGAGGATTCAATTAATTAACCCATGTCAGGTATTTTGAACAGTGACTGGCAGATTTTGGCAAGAGGGGGTCTCATTTTTCCAATCAGTTACTGAATCTGGGCCTTGGAGGACGGAGACCTAACCACTGGACTACCAGGGAATTCCCAGGCTGTAGAAATGCTGAATAACATGCTACCTCAGATGATTCATATTGTACTACATTTGGGACCTAGCAGATATGTAAACCCCTAAAATCATTCCGAGAATCTTGTGGGTTTGTGTATCTTTCCAGGGAGGAGAATTCTCAGCTTCTCTCTAATTCTCAAGAGGTTCCATGATCCAAAAACATTTTCAGAACCACTGGGTAAGATAGTCAAAAATATATTTAACACAATCAGGTAAGCCTAGCTCCCAGCACCCCTCAAAATCACCCCTACATTCAGGAAGAATGTGGCCCAAACCAAGAAAGTCAGCAAGTACCTGGTGGTCAAGGGATGTTGAATCCCTGCTTCCAACGTGGAGGTCCAGGTTCAATCTCGGGCCAAGGAACTAACGTTCAAACATGTCATTTGGGGTGGCCAAAAATTTTAAAAAACAGAACTTTTTTTTTAAAGAGAGATACTTCCCTGGTGGTCCAGTGGGAAAGACTGCACACTTCTAATGCAGGGAGCCCAGGTTCCCACCCTTGGCCAAGGAACTAAACCCCACATACCCCAGCTAAGACCCAACACAGTCAAATATAAATATAAAAAAAGAAAGCCAACCTACGAACACTAGGAGCATGCAAAAATGGCTAACAGCACCCACACTGGGGTCAGGGCTTAGCAACGCCGTGTTTCAGTGGTGTTAACGGTTCAACATCACCCAACACCTGAGGAGTCAGATCACACAGGTAAAACACCAGGCAGACACCTGACAACACACTAGGCTCGCTTCTCCCAACGGTGTCTTCTCCTGACAGGAACAGCCTGTCGGGAATTACTGAAAACATCCCGCATCAAACTTCCCTTTCACCTTTGTCTCTCTGCAACTTCACTGAGAAAAATATACCAAAGCACTATCCACTCTGAACACTGGTGGCTTAGACTGGACACTTTACATCACCCTCTCTAGGCCTCACTTAGAACAAGGTTGATTGGCCTAGATGATTGGAGACACCTTCCAGCCCTGAGCCTTGTGACTTTAGAAGGCAGAATGGGTGTTACTGATGAACTCTGTTCCAACAAGTACACTAAGGCCCTGAAAGGGGCGGCAACCTAGCCTGGGCCTGGTCTTTGAGTCAGCTTTCTCCTCAGCTAAGGGCCACAGGGACCACTCTGCTCATTGTCCAGGTAAGGAAGCTGAGGCCCAGAGGGGAAAATGCCTCAACTCACTGCCAGTTACCTCCAGAGGACAGTCTGGACCCTGGACCTTCAGACTCCTATGAAGGAGGTCGAGGAGGGAGACTTCCAATGGGGCCCAGTGGTTAAGACACTGAGCTTCCACTGTAGTGAGCACGGGTTGCATTGCTGGTTGGAGAACTAAGATTCCTCACACCACCCACCTAGTGGCGAGGCCAAACAAACAAATAAACAAAAGATGGGGACTGCTGAATCCCTGCTTCCAACGTGGAGGTCCAGGTTCAATCTCGGGCCAAGGAACTAACGTTCAAACATGTCATTTGGGGTGGCCAAAAATTTTAAAAAACAGAACTTTTTTTTTAAAGAGAGATACTTCCCTGGTGGTCCAGTGGGAAAGACTGCACACTTCTAATGCAGGGAGCCCAGGTTCCCACCCTTGGCCAAGGAACTAAACCCCACATACCCCAGCTAAGACCCAACACAGTCAAATATAAATATAAAAAAAGAAAGCCAACCTACGAACACTAGGAGCATGCAAAAATGGCTAACAGCACCCACACTGGGGTCAGGGCTTAGCAACGCCGTGTTTCAGTGGTGTTAACGGTTCAACATCACCCAACACCTGAGGAGTCAGATCACACAGGTAAAACACCAGGCAGACACCTGACAACACACTAGGCTCGCTTCTCCCAACGGTGTCTTCTCCCTGACAGGAACAGCCTGTCGGGAATTACTGAAAACATCCCGCATCAAACTTCCCTTTCACCTTTGTCTCTCTGCAACTTCACTGAGAAAAATATACCAAAGCACTATCCACTCTGAACACTGGTGGCTTAGACTGGACACTTTACATCACCCCTCTCTAGGCCTCACTTAGAACAAGGTTGATTGGCCTAGATGATTGGAGACACCTTCCAGCCCTGAGCCTTGTGACTTTAGAAGGCAGAATGGGTGTTACTGATGAACTCTGTTCCAACAAGTACACTAAGGCCCTGAAAGGGGCGGCAACCTAGCCTGGGCCTGGTCTTTGAGTCAGCTTTCTCCTCAGCTAAGGGCCACAGGGACCACTCTGCTCATTGTCCAGGTAAGGAAGCTGAGGCCCAGAGGGAAAGTGCCTCAACTCACTGCCAGTTACCTCCAGAGGACAGTCTGGACCCTGGACCTTCAGACTCCTATGAAGGAGGTCGAGGAGGGAGACTTCCAATGGGGCCCAGTGGTTAAGACACTGAGCTTCCACTGTAGTGAGCACGGGTTGCATTGCTGGTTGGAGAACTAAGATTCCTCACACCACCCACCTAGTGGCGAGGCCAAACAAACAAATAAACAAAAGATGGGGGGGGGGGGGACTGCTGAATCACCTGGAGCACCACAGAGATGGTCTTCTCGCCCGCCTTGGCTGCCCGCCATTTTCGGTAAGCATCTGCCTTAGAAGGTTTTCTGCACAATAGGTCTGGAGAGAAGGCAGGAAAAGAGAACGCTGAGGTTCAGAGATGAGAGCTTGGTTCTCAGCTTCCAGATGATCCTGAGAGTTCTCTCAAGCCCCCGCATATCCCCCAGATTCACGTTGTCTTAACAATCTCCCCACACTTTGGGCTTTGGGGAAGAATGCATACACGTATCTAAATAACGGAGTCCCTTCCTGCTCATCTGAAACTACTACACCGCTAATTTGCTATACTTCAACACAGAATGTTTTGGCATAAAAAATACACTACTACTAAACCCCTTCACACTCTTCCTGGAAGCTGCTACAATATTTCCCCCCAAAATTCACCTCTGATCCCTCCCTGGAAGCACCTCATATGACTCTTTTTTTTTAAGATTCATTTATTTATTTATTTTGGGAGGGGATGGGGAGGGAGGGGAGCAGGCGGGCTACTTCTATTGTTTCTTTCATTTGTCTATTTTCATCCATCTTTGTTCTTTGGCCCGTGTGGGCCTCCCATCGTGGTGGCCTCTGTTGTCGCAGAGCACCGGCTCTGGGCGCATGCGCTCCAGAGCTCCGGCTCGTGGTGGGACACATCGGTCCAGCGCTCGCACGTGGATCTTCCAGCCAATGACGCGCTCGCACTACAAGGCGGTGTCCTTACCCAGTACAAGTACACTAAGGCCCTGAAAGGCGGCAACCTAGCCTGGGCCTGGTCTTTGAGTCAGCTTTCTCCTCAGCTAAGGGCCACAGGGACCACTCTGCTCATTGTCCAGGTAAGGAAGCTGAGGCCCAGAGGAAAGTGCCTCAACTCACTGCCAGTTACCTCCAGAGGACAGTCTGGACCCTGGACCTTCAGACTCCTATGAAGGAGGTCGAGGAGGGAGACTTCCAATGGGGCCCAGTGGTTAAGACACTGAGCTTCCACTGTAGTGAGCACGGGTTGCATTGCTGGTTGGAGAACTAAGATTCCTCACACCACCCACCTAGTGGCGAGGCCAAACAAACAAATAAACAAAAGATGGGGGGACTGCTGAATCACCTGGAGCACCACAGAGATGGTCTTCTCGCCCGCCTTGGCTGCCCGCCATTTTCGGTAAGCATCTGCCTTAGAAGGTTTTCTGCACAATAGGTCTGGAGAGAAGGCAGGAAAAGAGAACGCTGAGGTTCAGAGATGAGAGCTTGGTTCTCAGCTTCCAGATGATCCTGAGAGTTCTCTCAAGCCCCCGCATATCCCCCAGATTCACGTTGTCTTAACAATCTCCCCACACTTTGGGCTTTGGGGAAGAATGCATACACGTATCTAAATAACGGAGTCCCTTCCTGCTCATCTGAAACTACTACACCGCTAATTTGCTATACTTCAACACAGAATGTTTTGGCATAAAAAATACACTACTACTAAACCCCTTCACACTCTTCCTGGAAGCTGCTACAATATTTCCCCCCAAAATTCACCTCTGATCCCTCCCTGGAAGCACCTCATATGACTCTTTTTTTTTAAGATTCATTTATTTATTTATTTTGGGAGGGGATGGGGAGGGAGGGGAGCAGGCGGGCTACTTCTATTGTTTCTTTCATTTGTCTATTTTCATCCATCTTTGTTCTTTGGCCCGTGTGGGCCTCCCATCGTGGTGGCCTCTGTTGTCGCAGAGCACCAGCTCTCGGCGCATGCGCTCCAGAGCTCCGGCTCGGTAATTGGGACACATCGGTCCAGCCGCTCCGCGGCACGTGGGATCTTCCCAGGCCAGGGATCGAACCGGCGCCCCTCGCACTACAAGGCGGTGTCCTTACCCACTGGACCACCAGGGGAGCCCTCATATGACTCTTCTCCTGGCAAATTCCTCTATTCCACATCTCTCCACAGTTCCCTGAAGGACTCCCAGAAATTCTCCCATGACACTCATTAGAATTGCACAACTCTAATAAAAGGAAAATCAAAAGGAAGTTGGTATTGCGTATTGCTAAAAGGGATCTCCAAGAGGAAGTCGGGGCACCACTGACGACTCTGACCTGAATCAGCCAGAATGGGGTCTGATGTTTTACCAATTTAGTGCATCCACAGAAGCATCCACAATATGTGTCAAAAACTCTAGACACTTATCTGAACCAGACCAATAGCAATTCGTGACAGCTTAGTGTTTACGGTCAAATATTTATAGTTACGTGTAGACAGTCAATTAGAATTCTCTCCACACAACTTCAACAACCTGGTGACCTCTGCCCTCACAAGCCCCCAGTTTCCTCTGCCAACACTCAGGGTTCCGGGAAGCTGTGTCTACCAACGCGCAATTCTGAACAGCCCCAGTCAAGCTCTTCTTTGCTTGGCAGCCCGGATACTACCTATCTGTCAACACCTTTTAGACTCCAAAAGTTCTCCTAGAGCCCCCGCACGACTTCCCTCACTCCAACCTCCCCCACCCAGGCCCTCACCGAGTCCTGGCTACTGCAGGACACCACATGGCAGAGGCGGATCTCCGGCATGGCCACGACGTGTGGGCTTCGCCGGACCCAGAAGATGCTGCAAGGTCTGAGTTTGGGGGAGCAGACGAGCAAACAGGGGGTGAGCCCCGCGTGGGCTTCTGTGCGCAGGAGCAGGAGGCTCGGGCCTTTCAAACCGCGGCGCGCCCGCGGTGACGTCACCGCTGCGCTGGCTTCTGCGTCCCTCCGGAGAGCGGCGAAAAGCGCTCAGTTCCCTAGCAACGAGCTTTCCCGCCTCCCAAGGGCCAAACCGCTCTCTAGCTCCTCCTCCCGGTCGCTCTCACTCCAGGCTTTTCTAGCACCCAGCGTGGCCCGCAGGATTGGTCCCTAGAAGACATTCACCATCCTCACCTTCCCACATGAGGCCTGGAAAGCAACAGGCCAGCAAACTTGAGTGGAGTTTTGAGGGGATTCGGGAGCCTACGGCAACAGAATCCCTTCCTCCGGCGACTACCTACCCTCCCAATGTCCACCCCACACACGGACACAAACACACACAAACATACACGAATAATAACTCTAATCTCGGGATCATGCCTGAGGCAGAGAGAGTGGGCAAAGGACCTCAATAAAGCATGTGTCCAAGCCAGACACACACCCAGCCCTGATTGTTTCCAACAATGCCTCACTTTTCCAACAAGACTGTGGGTATCTGTCCGGTGCCATACCCATACCGGCCTGATGACTCTATTTGGTACCGGAGAGGTCTAGAAGTGTATCTAGGGGTGGGGTCAGAGCTGGAGACAGCTCGAACACAAAAGAGAGTATAAACCAAGCAACCCCCAGCCAAGCAACCCCCGCAGAACAAGTCTGGACTTGCTGGGCTTTACCAGGTGGGGCCTCACCCACGCTGAGCATCTCCGTGGGAAGAGAGAGAAGGGAGAGGGTATCTGAGTCTTAGCAGCTATTCTTTATAGGGAAACAAATGGCAAGATTCTGATCTCAGATTCTGATCACAAAAAAAGGGGAAGGTGCAGTAACCTGATGGAAGAGAGGATAGGAAGCCTAGACTCAGAGAGGAGGGGGCAGGGCACAAGATGCACTTGATCCTGGCCAATTCTGATTCCACCTCGCCCACTCCCAGCTGCAGAGACCTACCCCCAGGTATTACATCATCATTTCTTAGCCTGGAGATAAGGTAGGTACACACCTGTCATTTGTCAGCTTCCTATAAAAGCACCTAGGGACCTGGGACTGCAGGTTCATTCATCCTTCCATCATGAAGCCTTTCATGAAACCTGAGACCTTCCTGCTGGCCTGCGTGCTGCTCTGCACCCTCCTGGGTCTGGGTAAGTGTCTTGGGGTCTGGACGACTGGGACCCTCGAAATGAGGACTGTGAGAGAGCATTCAAGCAAGGCCTCGAGGACTAGCAGGAAAGAGGAGGTGTCCTGGGATTTCACATTCATGGAGAAGGCAGAGGGTAAAGGAGGGAAACTCTGGGTCTCCAAGGGAGGAAGTGCTCAAAACCTGTGGGTTTAAATCTCTGAGAAACGAAGGGTTGTGATGGGCTCTGCTCCCCTGTCCCTCAGGCAGATTCTCAAAATAAGACATCTGAATTCTAGAAAGTCGGATGAGAGTATGATTAGGTTCAAAAAAAAAAAAAAAATGAGGTGAAGGGGAAAGAAGTCCTTTCTCCCAGGACTAAAAGACATCAGGTCTCCGGTGGCCCCTCCTGTAGATGGAGGAGTTGAGGAGACTCCACCTTCCCCAGGACCCTGCTTCCGTGTGTCTGGGTCCCCAGTTGCCTCCTCTCTCAAGTCCAAGAAGTCCATGCACATACCTTCTTAGTCCTTGATATTCCCCTTGACCTAGGATGCAGATCCCAGTCTCAGGTACCCCTGTTTGAATACCTACTGTCTACCAGACTTAAGTGTGATACCCAGAAGGAAGCGAGTCCCACTAATGAGAATCAGCTGGACCTGAAGGCTCACAAGAGTCACTGAAGGACTTCCCTGGTGGTTCAGTGGTTGAAAATCTGCCAGCCAAAGAGGGGACATGGGTTTGGTCTCTGGTCCAGAAAGCTTCCACATGCCTTGTGGCAGCTAAGCCTTTGTGTCACAATTACTGAGCCCGTGCTGTGGAGCCTGTGCTCTGCAACAAGAGAAGCCAACCACAAATGAGAAACTGGAGCACCGCAACTAGAGAGTAGGCCATACTAGCTGCAACTAAAGAATAACTCACAGGAAGCAAGGAAGACACCGCACAGCCAAAAATACAAACAAGAAAATTAACAGGTAACTTTTTCTTCTAAAAAACAAAAACAGGGGAAAACCCTTTATCAGGACGCCTCACTGTCCCCAGGCTTTCTCAGGGGGCCATAGCATCTAGAGTTCCCAGCCTTGTAATAGGTAAACTGGCTCCCTGGTTGGAGCTGCCTTCTGACCAGAAAGCTGTTTTCCTAGCAGCCCTACAGCGTCCTTGCTGGAGCGTTGGACAATCCCCTGTTCCATGGCCAAAGTCCAGCCCATGAGTAACCAGGGAGACAGCCATCCGTCTTCCTTTGAACCCCCCACACCCAGTTCCCCTCTGGTCTCTGAAGGGTTTGCCCAGAGATGACACAGCTTTGACTAGAGCCCTGCTCTCTGTTCCACAGGCTACCCACTAAGCTGCGAGGTGTGCATGGGCAATGGACCCACGTGCAGTGGAAACCTGCAGACGTGTGCCCCTGACGAGGACTCCTGCATGGTCATCGTGGCTGAGACCAACAGAAGTAAGAGGGCAGGGAGCAGCGTCAGATCCTGGGGAGGTGGGGGTGAGCCTTCAGGGTGGCTGATACTACCATGGGCCAGGAGGAACCTTTGAGTGATGAGGGGCTAAAAGACATCAGGTCTCCGGTGGCCCCTCCTGTAGATGGAGGAGTTGAGGAGACTCCACCTTCCCCAGGACCCTGCTTCCGTGTGTCTGGGTCCCCAGTTGCCTCCTCTCTCAAGTCCAAGAAGTCCATGCACATACCTTCTTAGTCCTTGATATTCCCCTTGACCTAGGATGCAGATCCCAGTCTCAGGTACCCCTGTTTGAATACCTACTGTCTACCAGACTTAAGTGTGATACCCAGAAGGAAGCGAGTCCCACTAATGAGAATCAGCTGGACCTGAAGGCTCACAAGAGTCACTGAAGGACTTCCCTGGTGGTTCAGTGGTTGAAAATCTGCCAGCCAAAGAGGGGACATGGGTTTGGTCTCTGGTCCAGAAAGCTTCCACATGCCTTGTGGCAGCTAAGCCTTTGTGTCACAATTACTGAGCCCGTGCTGTGGAGCCTGTGCTCTGCAACAAGAGAAGCCAACCACAAATGAGAAACTGGAGCACCGCAACTAGAGAGTAGGCCATACTAGCTGCAACTAAAGAATAACTCACAGGAAGCAAGGAAGACACCGCACAGCCAAAAATACAAACAAGAAAATTAACAGGTAACTTTTTCTTCTAAAAAACAAAAACAGGGAAACCTTCATCAGGACGCCTCACTGTCCCCAGGCTTTCTCAGGGGACCATAGCATCTAGAGTTCCCAGCCTTGTAATAGGTAAACTGGCTCCCTGGTTGGAGCTGCCTTCTGACCAGAAAGCTGTTTTCCTAGCAGCCCTACAGCGTCCTTGCTGGAGCGTTGGACAATCCCCTGTTCCATGGCCAAAGTCCAGCCCATGAGTAACCAGGGAGACAGCCATCCGTCTTCCTTTGAACCCCCCACACCCAGTTCCCCTCTGGTCTCTGAAGGGTTTGCCCAGAGATGACACAGCTTTGACTAGAGCCCTGCTCTCTGTTCCACAGGCTACCCACTAAGCTGCGAGGTGTGCATGGGCAATGGACCCACGTGCAGTGGAAACCTGCAGACGTGTGCCCCTGACGAGGACTCCTGCATGGTCATCGTGGCTGAGACCAACAGAAGTAAGAGGGCAGGGAGCAGCGTCAGATCCTGGGGAGGTGGGGGTGAGCCTTCAGGGTGGCTGATACTACCATGGGCCAGGAGGAACCTTTGAGTGATGAGGGGGCAGAAAAGAGGGAACAGCAATCTCAAGGCGGGTGGAAGAAAGAGAATCTGAAGGTATGAGAGAAACCACTGTTGCCAAGCATTTCCGAAAATGAGACTCCAAAGAGTGGATAGGGGAAGGAACTGATATAGAGATTTTCTAGGCAGGTGGAGATTAAGCAAGGAAAGGCCACAGGGGAAGAGAGAAATCGAGAGCAGGGAGCCGGATATGGGCTGTAATCTAATACAGAAAAGGAGGAGAGTGGGTGTAGAGAAGAGGCTAGGTGGGTGCAAGGAAAGTGATCAACTTAAGCTTTGGGGGGCTCGTGGATCCCTCAGAGATGCGAACTGGAAGAGACCTTTTCTGACAGCAAAAATGGCGAGATATTGAAGTTGGCTGAGTTGAGTGGATGCCTAGTCATGTCTGACCCTTTGCAACCCATGGGATGTGGCCTCCCCCACCCCCGCCAGGCTCCTCTGTCCATGGAATTTTCCAGGCAAGAATACTGAAACGGGTTGCCATTTCTCACTCCAGCAATTCTTCCTGACGCAGGGATCGAACCTGCAACCATTGCTTCTCCTGCATTGACAGACGGCTTCTGTCCATGGGGAATCCCCAATATTGGGATAGAGGTATATAAGGATAGATGATCCCTGGTGCCTCGGTCCATGAGGTTACACAGTAGAACACCACTGAACACACATACCCATGGCCGTGGGGTGAACAGCTGAAACCCTAGGGTTGGAAGAGACCACTCTATAGTAGGGAGAGGGAAGGCCAGAGACACTGGAAGAAACCATGTTGGACAGAGAAGGATATGGCTGTCACAGGATGAGTGGATGAGTGCCCCATCCCAGCATTTGGTGGAAGGGATTCCAGAGGTCAGTGGAGGGTGAAGGGCTGGAAGAGACCATTTCACACAGGTATGGGGGTAGCCACAGGTGGCCTGGAACAGGCCACTCCAGGTGTGACCCTGAGAAAATGGCAGTGGGGTGGTGGCCCTGGGCCAAAGAAATCACTCTGGAGAGACTTCAACAGCAGGGGGCAGAGGGAGGGGGGATTGCCTACCTAATGAACTGTCTGGACCATGCCCTAGGCAGATAAGGGTGTCTGATCTTGGGGAGCTGAAAGAGACATCTCTAGAAAGCAGCCAAATGGAGCTTCTGTAAAGCTGGGGAGAGACCCAGGGGCCAGAGCCCAGATCAGAGCCCCTGAACCCTGCCCCGGCCCCATTGCAGAGGGCTCCCAGGCGGTGGCCAGCTACAAGGCGTGTGCGAAATCCAGCCAGTGTGACTCCAGTTTCCTCTCCATCACTATGGAACCTGAGAACTACATGAGGTCCAACACGCGCTGCTGCCAGACCGACGGCTGCAACCAGGGTCCCCTGCCTGGTAAGCACCAGCTGACCCCACAGCTGGAGTGCCCCCCCTGCCTGCCCCTCCCACCACCAGAGCCAGCTGGGAGCACTGACCCAGCCTGTAACCCAGGGTGAGCATCTTCCTTATTCTGAGCCTTGGTTATTCCCCTGTAAAATGCAGTGTCCAGGCACATCCCTGGTGGCCAAGGGACTAAGACTCTGTGCTCCCAATGCAGGGCTTTGATCCCTGGTCAGGAAATTAAAACCCACATTCCCCGGCTAAGATTCAATACAGCCAAATATATATAGTTTTAAATGGAGTGTCCTTTAGCAACCGGTATCCCCAGGGTGGTTGTAAGGCTGGGAAAGGGCTTAACATCCCCATGCACCCTCCTCTCCTCCCTCGTCTCCAGCGATCATGACAAATCACACAGAGAATGGCCTCCGCTGTCCTTCCTGCATCGCTGGCCTGAAGGAAACATGTACTCCAACTCACAAAGTCCTCTGTGTTGGTGAAGAAACCCGCTGTGTCGCCGTGACTGGCCACGTGCAGCTTGGTGAGGGACCTCTGGATTTCTGGAGGAGAGTACAAGAGCCCCAGAGGGTTCCAGAACGGAAGGCTCATTCTTCTAGATTCTAGGGGAGGGAGTGGCTTCAAAGATCTGGGGGAGGAGGTGCTGGGGCACGACCCCTGGTGGGTGACCCTGAGAAAATGGCAGTGGGGTGGTGGCCCTGGGCCAAAGAAATCACTCTGGAGAGACTTCAACAGCAGGGGGCAGAGGGAGGGGGGATTGCCTACCTAATGAACTGTCTGGACCATGCCCTAGGCAGATAAGGGTGTCTGATCTTGGGGAGCTGAAAGAGACATCTCTAGAAAGCAGCCAAATGGAGCTTCTGTAAAGCTGGGGAGAGACCCAGGGGCCAGAGCCCAGATCAGAGCCCCTGAACCCTGCCCCGGCCCCATTGCAGAGGGCTCCCAGGCGGTGGCCAGCTACAAGGCGTGTGCGAAATCCAGCCAGTGTGACTCCAGTTTCCTCTCCATCACTATGGAACCTGAGAACTACATGAGGTCCAACACGCGCTGCTGCCAGACCGACGGCTGCAACCAGGGTCCCCTGCCTGGTAAGCACCAGCTGACCCCACAGCTGGAGTGCCCCCCCTGCCTGCCCCTCCCACCACCAGAGCCAGCTGGGAGCACTGACCCAGCCTGTAACCCAGGGTGAGCATCTTCCTTATTCTGAGCCTTGGTTATTCCCCTGTAAAATGCAGTGTCCAGGCACATCCCTGGTGGCCAAGGGACTAAGACTCTGTGCTCCCAATGCAGGGCTTTGATCCCTGGTCAGGAAATTAAAACCCACATTCCCCGGCTAAGATTCAATACAGCCAAATATATATAGTTTTAAATGGAGTGTCCTTTAGCAACCGGTATCCCCAGGGTGGTTGTAAGGCTGGGAAAGGGCTTAACATCCCCATGCACCCTCCTCTCCTCCCTCGTCTCCAGCGATCATGACAAATCACACAGAGAATGGCCTCCGCTGTCCTTCCTGCATCGCTGGCCTGAAGGAAACATGTACTCCAACTCACAAAGTCCTCTGTGTTGGTGAAGAAACCCGCTGTGTCGCCGTGACTGGCCACGTGCAGCTTGGTGAGGGACCTCTGGATTTCTGGAGGAGAGTACAAGAGCCCCAGAGGGTTCCAGAACGGAAGGCTCATTCTTCTAGATTCTAGGGGAGGGAGTGGCTTCAAAGATCTGGGGGAGGAGGTGCTGGGGCACGACCCCTGGGTGTGAGCAGGAGGAATGGAGATCCTGAGTCTGGGATGAAATCCCCTCCCACAGGTATCAAATTTGCTGCCCAGGGCTGTGGTTCAGAGAACGCCTGCCACACCAAGCCTGGAACCCTGGTGCCCGCAGGCTCTCATCTGTACACCATCAAGAAGACCAGCTGTCTTCCAAGCTCCCAGCCTTCAGGCAAGCCTGAGTGAAGAACTGAGGCCCATGTGATGTTTGGCCTGATCCACTGTCAAACACAGATTCCTGTGTGTCTATTAATTAAACGAATTAACAGCACAATCCTGAGTGTTCGAGGTGATGCATTTAGGGGAGATGGGGTGCAAAAGGCATGTCTCCAGCCTGGGGAACCCCCTCTTTGGAAGAAATAAGGGAGGATACTACTTTTTGTTAAAGGAGTACTTCCTCCTGAGTCCCTGAGTTAAGTGCTTTCCACGTGGTACCTGATTTTGTAATCACAACAACTGTGTGAATTGAAAATATTGTACCTATTTCACAGCAAAACAAACTGAGGCAGTGACTGTGGTGTCCCTTGCCTTTGGTCAAAGAGGTGGACGGCATCAGATTCCAGAGTCCGTGATCGCCTCTCCTGGTTAGCCTCTTTTGAGTTTTCATGTTAGTAAATTGTGCATAATAATCACTATAATCTCATAGCCGTGTCTAAAAAGGAACTTCATGCAGTGCCTTCCAGCTTTAAGGGAGCTTCCCTGGTGGCTCAGACAGGAAAGATTCTGCCTGCCAGTGCAGGAGATAGGGATTGATTCCTGGGGTGGGAAGATCCCCTAGAGGAGGGCACAGGAACCCACTCCAGTAGTCTTGCCTAAAGAATCCCATGGACAGAGGAGCCTGGTGGGTTACAGTCCAAGGGGTCACAAAGAATTGGACACAACTGAGTACACACACACACACAAGATGTGTCTACATCCTAATTCATAGAACCCACACATGTATCCTTTATATGGAGAAAGGGACTATGCGAGGATTTAAAAATATATATATATATATATTTATATTTATTTGGCTGCAATGAATCGTGGCTCTTGCATGCTAGATCTTCCGTCTTCATTGGGGTATGGAGGATCTTAAGTTGTAGCATGCAAACTCTTAGTGGCAGCATGAACTCTTAGTTACAGCTTGTGGGATATAGTTTGCTGAGTAAGGTATCAAACCCAGACCCCCTACACTGGGAACACGGAGTCTTAGCCACTGGACCACCATGGAACGACTCAGCATGCACACATGCAGTTAGACCTATGTTTTAAATTTATTAGAAAAGGACATTTTTTCCAAAGTGGTTGTACCATTTTGCTTTCCCTTCAGCAGTATATGAGCTTCACATCCTTATTTATGCTTGATGTTGGCACTCTTTTACTTATTTATTTTTCTAGGCCAGGTCTTAGTTGCAGCATGAACATCTTCTTCCCTGACCAGGGATCACACCCAGGGCCCCTTGCATTGGGAGTGCAGAGTCCTAGCCTCTGGACCACAAGGGAGGTCCTGCCAGTCTTCTAACTGAATGTGTGTTGAATTTTATCAAGTGTTTTTCCAGCTTCCAGTTTTAACCAATGAGGTTTTCCTAGAGCACACATTCTTATTCTACAGATTCTAGGCAATTCCCTGGTGGTCCAGTGGTTAGGACACCACTTTCTCAAGCCGAGGGCCAGATTTTGATCCATCCCTGGTTGAGGAACTAAAATCCCACAAGCTGGGCAGTGTGAACAAAATAATAATAATAATAATAATGATAATGATGGTCCTATAAATTGTAAAAAGGCAAAACTGGGGCACACTATGATTAAAACGTTCATGTAGCAAACAAGTCCAATCAGGCAGCCCAAACTGAAAAATATTAGAGGTTTTGTGGGTAAGCTAGGACAGAGGTTTTGGAGAGAAAACATGAAAATAGATCAGAGCAATTATTTTATTTCATAGGCTAGAGCTTGAACTTTTATATCAATTAACTTTTATTGGAGTATAAGTCCTTTACAATATGGTATTAGTTTCCACTATACAGCAAAGTGAATCCTCTCTGTGTATACATCTCTCCCCACATTTTTGGATTTCCTTCCCATTTAGGTCACCACCAAGCACTGAGTGGAGTTTCCTGTGCTGTACAGTAGGTTCTCATTAGCCATCTAATAGTATATGCCTATCAATCTCAATCTCCCAATCCACCCGCCTCCCTGGATCTTAAAGGATTGCCTTGGGAAAATCGAGGGACTTGGCTGTTCACGAGTAGTTGATTTTATTTTTTTAGATTCCAGTTCACCAGCTCTGGCTTAAATTTTGATTGTTTTTTTTTTTTTTTCCTTTAATTGTATTGTTTTACAGAGTTTTGTTGTTTACTGCCACACCTCAACCTGAATCTGCCACAGGCATACATACCCCCACTCCCCACCCCGAACCTCCCCCTCCATTGATTGGTTTTCTCAAACTACCTAAGGCTTAAGAGTACCCAAGGCTAATGGCCCTCTTGTTAATTCTCCATAAAATCAGGCATCTTGGGGACAACGGGAGAAAAAAGAAACAGTTCTCTCTTCTTTCTGGCAAACAGATTTAGATCAAAATTCCATTTTACAATTATGAAAAGAGAGTAAGTGCATCTTTAGCTAAAACTTTATCTACTCTGGCCTGTGAATCTTTTTTATTCACCCGCTATCTACATAGAGAAGTGGAATGGTTAGCTCAGGGTTTAAAAAAAAAAAAAAAAAAAGGGTGAGTGCAGCAGCCCAGACTCCTGGAGTCCCCATGGAGGTGGGTGCTGGGCACAAGATGGCCATGTTCTGTTCGGACTGTTGTTCAGCCTCCCCAAGCTCAGAACTGAGAGACAGAAACCCAGCTCTTACAACGTCCTTTCTTAGCCTAGGGGTAAAATGAGTCCAGACCTGCCCTTTCTTTCTTTTTGTTTTTCAGACCTGACCCTTCTGAGTTTCTTGTAAGAAGAGCTGGGGATCTCGGGCTGCAGGCTCACTCATCTTTCCATCATGAAGCCTTCCATGAAAACTGAATCCTTCCTGCTGGCCTGCACGCTGCTCTGCACCCTCCTGGGTCTGGGTAAGTGACTACGGCTCTGGACTGCTGGCACTCTGGAGACAAGGATCTGAAAGCGCATTCAGCCAGCTCCTTGCGGAAGAGGGGGAAAGAGAAGGTGTCCTGGAGCAGGCTACATTCTTTAAAGGATTTCCTTCCCATTTAGGTCACCACCAAGCACTGAGTGGAGTTTCCTGTGCTGTACAGTAGGTTCTCATTAGCCATCTAATAGTATATGCCTATCAATCTCAATCTCCCAATCCACCCGCCTCCCTGGATCTTAAAGGATTGCCTTGGGAAAATCGAGGGACTTGGCTGTTCACGAGTAGTTGATTTTATTTTTTTAGATTCCAGTTCACCAGCTCTGGCTTAAATTTTGATTGTTTTTTTTTTTTTTTCCTTTAATTGTATTGTTTTACAGAGTTTTGTTGTTTACTGCCACACCTCAACCTGAATCTGCCACAGGCATACATACCCCCACTCCCCACCCCGAACCTCCCCCTCCATTGATTGGTTTTCTCAAACTACCTAAGGCTTAAGAGTACCCAAGGCTAATGGCCCTCTTGTTAATTCTCCATAAAATCAGGCATCTTGGGGACAACGGGAGAAAAAAGAAACAGTTCTCTCTTCTTTCTGGCAAACAGATTTAGATCAAAATTCCATTTTACAATTATGAAAAGAGAGTAAGTGCATCTTTAGCTAAAACTTTATCTACTCTGGCCTGTGAATCTTTTTTATTCACCCGCTATCTACATAGAGAAGTGGAATGGTTAGCTCAGGGTTTAAAAAAAAAAAAAAAAAAGGGTGAGTGCAGCAGCCCAGACTCCTGGAGTCCCCATGGAGGTGGGTGCTGGGCACAAGATGGCCATGTTCTGTTCGGACTGTTGTTCAGCCTCCCCAAGCTCAGAACTGAGAGACAGAAACCCAGCTCTTACAACGTCCTTTCTTAGCCTAGGGGTAAAATGAGTCCAGACCTGCCCTTTCTTTCTTTTTGTTTTTCAGACCTGACCCTTCTGAGTTTCTTGTAAGAAGAGCTGGGGATCTCGGGCTGCAGGCTCACTCATCTTTCCATCATGAAGCCTTCCATGAAAACTGAATCCTTCCTGCTGGCCTGCACGCTGCTCTGCACCCTCCTGGGTCTGGGTAAGTGACTACGGCTCTGGACTGCTGGCACTCTGGAGACAAGGATCTGAAAGCGCATTCAGCCAGCTCCTTGCGGAAGAGGGGGAAAGAGAAGGTGTCCTCAGAGTTCAGATTCATGGAGCAGGCAGAGAGGGTAAAGGAGGGAAAGCCCCAAGGAAGAAAGAGCTAAAAAAATGTATGGGTTGAAATGTCTGGGAAAGGAGGAGTTTTGAAGGGTTCTGCTCTCCTGTCTTTCAGGCAGGGTTTCAAAATAAGACATCTGAATTCTAGGAAATCAGATGAGTGTATGATTAAGGGGAAGGGGGAAGGTGAGGAAAAGAGATTTCCTTTCTCCCAGGACTCGGAGGAGTTCAGATCCCTGGTGCCTCCTCCCTTGGATGCAGGAATTGAGGAAACTCCACCTTCCCCAGGACCCACTTGGCCTGTATCTGGGTCCCCAGATGCCTCCTCCCTCAGACCCAAGGAGTCATTGTCCTTACCCTCTTATTCCCGGCTCTTCCCTCTTGACCTGGGGTGCAGATCCCAGCCTCAGGTTCCCCTGACTGAGCGTCTACTGTCTATACGACTTAAGCATGCCACCTGCAAGGAAGAGGGTCCCACTTATGAGAACCATCTGGACCTGAAGGTTCACAAGAATCCATGAAGGAGTTCCCCAGTGGTTGAGAATCTGCCTGTCAAAGCAGGGGACAAGGGTTCAGTCCCTGGTCCAGGAAGTTTCTACATGTCTTGGGGCAATTAAGCCTTGTGCCATATCAACTGAGCCTGTGCTCTGTCACAGGAGAACCCACCAGAAATGAATTGACTGAGCACCTCAACTAGAGAGTACACCCTCCTCGCAGCAACCAGAGAAAAACCCACAGGAAGCAAGAAAGGCCCAGCACAGCCAAAAATACAAAAAAGAAATTTCAAAGATACTTTTTTCTTAAAGTCTGTGGAGACCTTCCGCAGGGTCCTTCACAAGCTTTCCCAGGAAACCCACGAGCCCAAGTCCCCAGCCTGTAATTTAGGTAAATGCGCTTCCTGGTGGAGCTGCTTTCCAACCCTGGAAGCAGCTTGGCTGACAGCAGCATGGCGTCCCTTCCAGAGCTTCAAACAGTTCCCTGTTCAGTAGCCAATTTCCCACCCATGAACAACTAGGGAGAACTCGTTGCTCTTCCTTCAGGCCCTCCCCACTCCACCCCTATCCCCCTCTGGACTCAGAGGTCATGGTCTGCAGACTGCACCACATTTGACCAGAGCCCTGCTCTCTACTCTGCAGGGTACCCACTAAAATGTGAGAGGTGTATAGGCAACAACGCCATATGCAGTGGGAAAATGCAGACTTGCTCCGAAAGCATGGACTCCTGCATCCTCATCATGACCGAGATAAACAACAGTAAGAAGGCCAGGAGTGGCGTCAGATCCTGGGGAGGTGGGGGCGTGCCTTCAGGGTAGCAGATGCCACCAGGTGCACTGGAGGAACCTCCAAGTGATGAGGGAGCAAGAAAGAAGGAAAGGCAATCTCGAGGTGGGTGGAGGAAAGAGGAAGATATGACAGAAACCACTGTTGCCAAGGATTTCTAAGAATGAGACTCCAAAGAGAGGATGGGGAGAGAGGCAGATACAGAAACTTACTTAAGCAAGAGGACATTAGGACAAAAAGGACACAGAGGAAGAGAGAAATAGAGTGGGGGAAATCTAATATGCAAAAGGTGGAAGGTGGGTGTAGAGAAGAGGCTGGGGTGAGGCCCAAGCAGTGTGATCAAGTTGAACATTTAGGGACACATGGGATCTCCCAGGATGCGGGCTGGAAGAGACTATTCCAGACAGGAGAAAGGTGGAACTACTGAGGTCGATTGAGGTGGGCGTCTAGACCCCTGTCAAACATGTCTTGGGGCAATTAAGCCTTGTGCCATATCAACTGAGCCTGTGCTCTGTCACAGGAGAACCCACCAGAAATGAATTGACTGAGCACCTCAACTAGAGAGTACACCCTCCTCGCAGCAACCAGAGAAAAACCCACAGGAAGCAAGAAAGGCCCAGCACAGCCAAAAATACAAAAAAGAAATTTCAAAGATACTTTTTTCTTAAAGTCTGTGGAGACCTTCCGCAGGGTCCTTCACAAGCTTTCCCAGGAAACCCACGAGCCCAAGTCCCCAGCCTGTAATTTAGGTAAATGCGCTTCCTGGTGGAGCTGCTTTCCAACCCTGGAAGCAGCTTGGCTGACAGCAGCATGGCGTCCCTTCCAGAGCTTCAAACAGTTCCCTGTTCAGTAGCCAATTTCCCACCCATGAACAACTAGGGAGAACTCGTTGCTCTTCCTTCAGGCCCTCCCCACTCCACCCCTATCCCCCTCTGGACTCAGAGGTCATGGTCTGCAGACTGCACCACATTTGACCAGAGCCCTGCTCTCTACTCTGCAGGGTACCCACTAAAATGTGAGAGGTGTATAGGCAACAACGCCATATGCAGTGGGAAAATGCAGACTTGCTCCGAAAGCATGGACTCCTGCATCCTCATCATGACCGAGATAAACAACAGTAAGAAGGCCAGGAGTGGCGTCAGATCCTGGGGAGGTGGGGGCGTGCCTTCAGGGTAGCAGATGCCACCAGGTGCACTGGAGGAACCTCCAAGTGATGAGGGAGCAAGAAAGAAGGAAAGGCAATCTCGAGGTGGGTGGAGGAAAGAGGAAGATATGACAGAAACCACTGTTGCCAAGGATTTCTAAGAATGAGACTCCAAAGAGAGGATGGGGAGAGAGGCAGATACAGAAACTTACTTAAGCAAGAGGACATTAGGACAAAAAGGACACAGAGGAAGAGAGAAATAGAGTGGGGGAAATCTAATATGCAAAAGGTGGAAGGTGGGTGTAGAGAAGAGGCTGGGGTGAGGCCCAAGCAGTGTGATCAAGTTGAACATTTAGGGACACATGGGATCTCCCAGGATGCGGGCTGGAAGAGACTATTCCAGACAGGAGAAAGGTGGAACTACTGAGGTCGATTGAGTTGGGTCTGTGCTCAGTCATGTCTGACACGTTCCATGGATGTAGCCCACCAGGCTCCTCTGTCCATGGGATTCTCCAGGCAAGAACCTGGAGTGGGTTGCCATTTCCTTCTCCAGGGGATCTTCCCGACCCAGTGATCCAGGGAAAGAAGTTATGGCTCTTGGGTCTCCTGCACTGGCTGGTGAGTTCTTTAACACCATACCATCAGGAAAATACCACTATTGAAATATAGAGTAATATATATATATATATAAGAGCAGGTAATCCCTGGGGGCTCAGTCCATAAAGTCGCAATCTGTCAGACATGACTGAGAATTCACACACCCATGGGTGGGGAGAAGAGCTGAAACCCTAGGATTGGAAGAGACCACCCAGCAGTGGGCAAGGCCATAGAGATTGGAAGAAACCACTTCAGGCAAGACCTGAGTGCAGCCAGATAAGCAAGAGACTGTCGGTAGAAGGTCTGGGGAGTTCCTCTTGAGAAATCTGGAAGAGACCACAGTTAGACAGAGAGGGATATGGCTGTTCCAGAGTTGGGGGATGAGGGCCCCATCCCAGCATTTGGTGGAAGGAATTCCAGGGGTCAGGGGAGGGCGAAGGGCTAGAAGAGACCATTTCACACCGGTATGGGGGTAGCCACAAGTGGCCTGGAAAAGGCCACTCCAGGTGTGACCCTGAGAGGATGGTGGGGGTGTGGGTGGCCCTGGGCTGAAGGGACCACTCAGGAGAGACCACCACAGCTGTGGGCGGGCAAGGAGGGGTTGCCTACCTAAGGAATAGCCAGGCCACGTCCCAGGCAAATAAGGAGGTCTGACTTTGGGAAACTGGAAGAGACCTCTCTGGACAGCACACAGATGGGGCAGCTATAAGGTGGGAGAGACCCAGGGCCAGAGTCCATACCAGCACGCCTGAGCCCTCCCACACCGGCATTGCAGAAGGCTCTGTGAGGGTGACCAGCTACAAGGACTGCACGAAATCCAGTGAGTGTGAGTCCGGATTCCTGTCCATCAACTTGGGCCCTAACAGATACATGAAGTCCAACACAGGAGAAAGGTTTAGGGACACATGGGATCTCCCAGGATGCGGGCTGGAAGAGACTATTCCAGACAGGAGAAAGGTGGAACTACTGAGGTCGATTGAGTTGGGTCTGTGCTCAGTCATGTCTGACACGTTCCATGGATGTAGCCCACCAGGCTCCTCTGTCCATGGGATTCTCCAGGCAAGAACCTGGAGTGGGTTGCCATTTCCTTCTCCAGGGGATCTTCCCGACCCAGTGATCCAGGGAAAGAAGTTATGGCTCTTGGGTCTCCTGCACTGGCTGGTGAGTTCTTTAACACCATACCATCAGGAAAATACCACTATTGAAATATAGAGTAATATATATATATATATAAGAGCAGGTAATCCCTGGGGGCTCAGTCCATAAAGTCGCAATCTGTCAGACATGACTGAGAATTCACACACCCATGGGTGGGGAGAAGAGCTGAAACCCTAGGATTGGAAGAGACCACCCAGCAGTGGGCAAGGCCATAGAGATTGGAAGAAACCACTTCAGGCAAGACCTGAGTGCAGCCAGATAAGCAAGAGACTGTCGGTAGAAGGTCTGGGGAGTTCCTCTTGAGAAATCTGGAAGAGACCACAGTTAGACAGAGAGGGATATGGCTGTTCCAGAGTTGGGGGATGAGGGCCCCATCCCAGCATTTGGTGGAAGGAATTCCAGGGGTCAGGGGAGGGCGAAGGGCTAGAAGAGACCATTTCACACCGGTATGGGGGTAGCCACAAGTGGCCTGGAAAAGGCCACTCCAGGTGTGACCCTGAGAGGATGGTGGGGGTGTGGGTGGCCCTGGGCTGAAGGGACCACTCAGGAGAGACCACCACAGCTGTGGGCGGGCAAGGAGGGGTTGCCTACCTAAGGAATAGCCAGGCCACGTCCCAGGCAAATAAGGAGGTCTGACTTTGGGAAACTGGAAGAGACCTCTCTGGACAGCACACAGATGGGGCAGCTATAAGGTGGGGAGAGACCCAGGGCCAGAGTCCATACCAGCACGCCTGAGCCCTCCCCACACCGGCATTGCAGAAGGCTCTGTGAGGGTGACCAGCTACAAGGACTGCACGAAATCCAGTGAGTGTGAGTCCGGATTCCTGTCCATCAACTTGGGCCCTAACAGATACATGAAGTCCAACACGCGCTGCTGCCAGACCGACGGCTGCAACCAAGATCCCCTTCCCGGTGAGTGCCAGCTGACCCCACAGCTGGAATGCCCCCTGCCTGCCCCTCCCAACACCAGAGCCAGCTGGGAGCACCTGCCACTGACCCACACTGGAACCCAGGGTGAGCATCTTCCTTATTCTGAGCCTTGGTTACTCCCCCTGTAAAATGCAGTGTCCAGGCACTTCCCTGGTGGCCAAGGGACTAAGACTCTGTGCTTGCAACGCAGGAGTTTGATCCCTGGTCAGGGAACTAGATTCCACCTACCACAACTAAGAGCCAACACACCCAAGTAAATATTTTTCTAAAAATGCAGTTTTGGGTAGAAATTGGTGTCCCCAAGGTGACTGTGAGGTTGGGAAAGGGCTTAACGTCCCCATCCGCCTTACCCTTCTCTCTAGAGTTCATGAGAAATCGCACGGAGAATGGCCTCCGCTGTCCTTCCTGCACTGCCGCCTTTAAGGAAACATGTACTCCGACTGAGGAGGTCATCTGTGTCGGCCAGGAAACCCGCTGTGTCGCCGTGACTGGCCTTGCGCAGCTTGGTGAGGGACACCTGGACTTCTGGAGGAGGGCACAGGAGCCCCAGAGGGTTCCAGAACTGGAGGCTGGTTCTTCCAGATTCTGGGGGAGGGACTGGCTCCAAAGACCTGGGGGAGGAGGTGCCAGGGCACGACCCCTGGGTGTGAGCAGGAGGAATGGAGATCCTGACTCTGGGGTGAAATTCCCTCCCGCAGGTGTCCAATTTGCTGCCCAGGGCTGTGGTTCGGGGAACGCCTGCCACATCAAGCCTGGGACCCTGGTGCCCTCTGGCTCTGATATGTACACCATCAAGAGGAGCAGCTGTGGGCTTCCCCGGTGACTCAGTGGATAAGAACCCATCTGCCAATGCAGGAGACACGGGTTCGATCTCTGATCCAGGAAGATCCCACATGCCACGGAGTTACTAAGCCCACACATCAATGAAGACCCAGCACAGTCACAAATAAATAAATAAAAGGTTTCTTTTTTTAAAAAAAAAAAAAAAAAGAAGAAGAAGAAGAAGAAGAGCAGCTGTCCTGCAAGCCCCTCACCTTCTGGCAAGCCTTGAGTGAAGAACTGAGCCCTCTGCCGTATTTGGTCTCCAATTGTTCTCAGCTGCGGATTCCCATGTGTCTATAAATTAAATGAATTCATAGAATAATCCTGAGTATTCGAGGTGATGCATTTCGGTGAGATGGGATGCAAAAGGCAGGGCTCAACCCTGGGGAAACCCCCTCTTTGGATGGAAGAGAGGGAAGATGCAACCCTTTTGTTTATGGATTACTTCCTCCCAGGTCCCTATGCTAAGTGTTATTCATGTGGTACCACATTTCAAAATCACAGCAACTGTGTGACATTAAATATATTGTCCCCATTTTACAGAGGAACAACCTTAGTCACAGGTTGTGGTGTTCTCGTGCCTTTGGTCAAACAACTGGGGGAGCAGACTCCAGAGTCTGTGATCACCTCTCCTGGTTAGCCTCTTTTTGACTCAGTTTTCATGTTTGTAAAATGTGGGTGTTAATCGCTATCATCTCACAGGGCTGTCTTAAGAGTCAAATGCAAGGAAACTCGAAAAGGACTTATTTAGTGCAGTTTGAGGAGGCTTCCCTGGTGACTCAGATGGGAAAAAAATCTGCCCGCCAGTGCAGGAGACATTCTGTAGACTATGTTTCTGGCCAACTAATCACCATCCTAATAGCTTCCACTTAACTGCATAGGCATTAGCTGGCAGAGCTAAACCTTGGCATCTCTCAGAATAGACTGGATTATGCTACAGTAACAAATAAGTTCCGGATCTCAGTGGCTTAAAACAACAAAGTTGTATGAGTTAGTTCATGCTGTAGTGATGTTGTATAAAACAAGGGACCCTGGTGCCCTCTGGCTCTGATATGTACACCATCAAGAGGAGCAGCTGTGGGCTTCCCCGGTGACTCAGTGGATAAGAACCCATCTGCCAATGCAGGAGACACGGGTTCGATCTCTGATCCAGGAAGATCCCACATGCCACGGAGTTACTAAGCCCACACATCAATGAAGACCCAGCACAGTCACAAATAAATAAATAAAAGGTTTCTTTTTTTAAAAAAAAAAAAAAAAAGAAGAAGAAGAAGAAGAAGAGCAGCTGTCCTGCAAGCCCCTCACCTTCTGGCAAGCCTTGAGTGAAGAACTGAGCCCTCTGCCGTATTTGGTCTCCAATTGTTCTCAGCTGCGGATTCCCATGTGTCTATAAATTAAATGAATTCATAGAATAATCCTGAGTATTCGAGGTGATGCATTTCGGTGAGATGGGATGCAAAAGGCAGGGCTCAACCCTGGGGAAACCCCCTCTTTGGATGGAAGAGAGGAAGATGAAACCCCTTTTTGTTTATGGATTACTTCCTCCCAGGTCCCTATGCTAAGTGTTATTCATGTGGTACCACATTTCAAAATCACAGCAACTGTGTGACATTAAATATATTGTCCCCATTTTACAGAGGAACAACCTTAGTCACAGGTTGTGGTGTTCTCGTGCCTTTGGTCAAACAACTGGGGGAGCAGACTCCAGAGTCTGTGATCACCTCTCCTGGTTAGCCTCTTTTTGACTCAGTTTTCATGTTTGTAAAATGTGGGTGTTAATCGCTATCATCTCACAGGGCTGTCTTAAGAGTCAAATGCAAGGAAACTCGAAAAGGACTTATTTAGTGCAGTTTGAGGAGGCTTCCCTGGTGACTCAGATGGGAAAAAAATCTGCCCGCCAGTGCAGGAGACATTCTGTAGACTATGTTTCTGGCCAACTAATCACCATCCTAATAGCTTCCACTTAACTGCATAGGCATTAGCTGGCAGAGCTAAACCTTGGCATCTCTCAGAATAGACTGGATTATGCTACAGTAACAAATAAGTTCCGGATCTCAGTGGCTTAAAACAACAAAGTTGTATGAGTTAGTTCATGCTGTAGTGATGTTGTATAACAAACCACCCCCAAATTGAGACTTGTAACCAGAAGCACTCTTCTTCCTAAGGGCTTGTAGGTTTCTAGGGGCACTCCGTGCAATGCTGGGTTTGGTTCCAGTTTGGGAAAGTGAAAGTGAAAGTCACTCAGTCAGTTGTGTCCCATGGACTGTAGCCTGCCAGGCTCCTCTGTCCATGGAATTCTCCAGACAAGAATAATGGAATGGGTAGCTGTTCCCTTCTCCAGGGGATTTTCCCAACCCAGGGATCACAACCAGGTCTCCCACATTGCAGGCGGATTCTTTACCATCTGATCCACCAGGGAAGCCCAGTTCGGGAGGGGGCCTCAAGTTCTCCTCCGTGGGGTTCCACAGTCTTTTGGGATCTGTGGCTCCCTGGCTAACGTCCATCTCATGGCAGATGATGGACACAAAAACCAAGTTCACCAAAGGTCCCTGTGGAGGTGGAGATGCTGTGTTCCATGGAGGAAACTGAATTGTCTGGTTAAAGCCAACCTCAGTGGAGCAGGAAAGCACTCTCCCATCCATGGTTCTCGCAAGCCCCAAGGGAGGGGAAGGGAAGAGCAATCGGGCCCCCTATGGCCCCACCTCCACCCCTTTCAGACACATTTTGTAACCAACATGTCCTCCTAGGGTCACAACATGAAAATGACCCATTTTATCTTCACAACTACTCTGGGGATAGACACTGTTATTCTCATCCCTGTTTTCAGGAGAACCTGAGGTTTAGAGAGGGAATGTCCCATTGGCGACCGTGCAGCTCAAAAGTGGCAGAGGTTAAGATTTTAATCACTGGGTCACCTTGAGAGGGAGAGAGAGACCACATCAGAGAGAGGGGACAAGCCTGTATCAGTTCTTAATCCTTGGCTCTATAGCAAGCCCCTCCAAACCTCAGCTGCTTAGAATAATTGCTGATATAAACAAATCGATATATATTTATTTATTTGGCTGCATTGTGTCTTAGTTGCAGCACAAAAGATCTTTGTCCTTGGATCAGCTTGCTAAGGGGCACAGGGACCCCTCTGCTCATTGTCCAGGTGAGGAAGCTGAGGCCCAGAGGGAAAGTGCCTCAACTCCTCTCCAGAGGAGAGTCTGGACCCTGGACCTTCAGACTCTTATGAAGGAGGTCAGGGCTTGGAGCTTTCACTGCAGGGCGCACGAGCTCGATCCCTGGTAGGCGAACTTAGATGCTGCATGCCACACAGCACCAAGAACAACAACAACAAAAAGAGGGGGAGCTGGCTGAATCACCTGGAGCACCATGCTGATGGCCGTTTCACCCGCCTTAGCTGCCTGCCATTTTCAGGAAGTGTCTGCCTCGAGAAGGTTTTCTGCACAGTAGGTCTAGAGAGAAGAGAGAGAAAGAGAAAGGTAAGGGCTGACATGAGAGCTAGGCCCCCAGTTCTCAGATGATTCTTTGGAGTTCTCTCAGGCCCTCTGTCATCCCCAAGATTTAAGTTTTCCTTTGAATGCCCCCTCAATCTGGTTTTTGGGGAAGAACAGATACAAGTATATGTATGGCTGCGTCCCTTTGCTGTTCCCCTGAAACTGTCACAACAGTGTCACTTGGCTCTACCCCAATATTGTTAATAATAATAATAATAATAAATCCCTCTCACACTCTGCCTAGAGTCCCCGACAACATTTTCCCCTGGGAATTCACCTCTGGGTCCTCCCAGGAAACACCCCACCCGTCCTCTTCTACTTGGCAAATTCCTCTATTCCACATCTCTCCAGAATTCCCTTAGGACCTCCGAGAAATTCTCTCATGACTCTCCTTAGAATGCCACAAAGTCCTTGTTGTGAAAGGAAAATGAAAATGAAGTTGGTATTGCTAAAAGGATTCCCTAAGATGCAGGGGGAGGTTCACTGAGGGGCTCTGACCGTGAGCCAGAATGATTTAGTTTTTTTATTTATTTTTTTCCTCCTTTTAGAAAAAACTTTTTTTTTTCTATCTTTTTGTTATGAACCAGAATGGAATCTTGACCTTTGGATGAGTTACTGCAATCCCACATGCAGGTAGGAATAGAGGCCAGCATCTCAAGATACTTATCAGACCCTTACCTTACAGTAACTGGAGATAGCGTAATCTTTAAAGTCAAATATTTCTTTACGTGTATCACAGTCAATTACAATTCTCATGACACAACTTTAACAACCTAGTAACCTCTGTCCTCATAACCCCTCGGACTCCCTCTGTCAACACTCAGGTTTACAGGAATCTATGTCTCTCAAAGTGAAATTCTTAAAGCTCCAATCAAGCTCTTTTCTTCTTGGCAGCCCGGATACTGACTATTTTCTACACTTTTTAGGATGCAAAGTTCTCCTAGAGACCCCTCACAACTTCCGTCACTCCTCCAACCTCCCCCACGCCAGACCCTCACCAAGTCCTGGCTATTGCAGGACACCGCATGGTGGAGGCGGTTTCCGCCATGGCCATGCCGTGTGCACTTTGCCTGACCCAGAAAATGCAGGAAGGTCTGAGTTTAAGGGGGCAGACAGAGGGTGCACCCCGCGTGGGCTTACCTGCGCAGATGCACGAGGCTTGGACTTTTCAAATCCATGCTGGCCTGAGGTGACAGAAGCATTTCACAAGCCTAGCAACTCATGCCGGAAAGCAGAAGAGGCACTGAGTTTCCAAGCAACTAGCTTTTCCCCTCTGCCACCAGCCAAACTGCTGGCTAGCCCTGCCTTCTAGTGTGAGGGGTGACTTTCACTCCAGGCTTTCCTAGCAACCCGCATGGCCTGCAGGATTGGTCCCTAGAAGAAATTTGCCATCCTCACCTTCCCACATAAGGCCTGGAAAGCAACAGGCCAGCAAACTTGAGTGGATTTATGCAGGGAGCCAGGAGCCTACAGCAACTGGATCCCCTCCGCTGACGGTTGGCTCCCCGCCCCATGCCCACCACACAAATGCACACAGTTCAGTCGCTCTGTCAGGTATGACTCTTTGCAACTCCATGGACTGCAGCATGCCAGGCCTCCCTGTCCTTTCTCATCTCCTCGAGTTTGCTCAAACTCTTGTTCATTGACTGGTGATGCCATCCAACCATCTCATCCTCTGTCGTCTCTTCCTTCTGGTTTCTATTTTTTGCAACATCAGGGTCTTTCCCAATGAGTTGTTTCATCACATCAGGTGGCCAAAGTGGCTACACACACACACACACACACACACACACACACTATACCGAAAAAATTTCTGATCTGTGAAGATCATGCCTGAGGCAGAGAGAAGGGTAAAGGACTTCAGTAAAACACAGAGTATGTGCCCCAACCAGCTTTAACTGTTTCCAACAGTGCCTTAGTTTTCCACTGAGACCTGTGGGCGTCTGTCTGGTGCCATAACCATCCCTGTCTGATGACAAGCACACCTCTGTTCAGTTTCTGAGAGACCCAGAAGTGTATCTTAGGGTGGGGTCTGAGCTGGAGACAGCCCAAACACAGAAAAGTGAGTCTGAACCCTGCATACCTTCGCAGAACCAGCCTGGGCTTGTTGGGCACTCCCAGGTATGGCCACACAGCCTCTGGGCACCTCCTCAGGAAGAGGGAGGAGGAGGAGGACATCTGAATCTTAGCATCTGCTCTACCCTACAGGGAACCGAATGACCTGATTCTGATTTGGGGCTTCAGGATCAGAAAAAAGGGGTCTGGCGGTCGTGGGAAGTGATGGAAGAGAGGGTTGGAAGCCCAGACTCCTGGAGTCGCCATGGAAGTGAGGACTGGTCACAAGATGCCTGGACTGGTCACGAGATGCCTGTATTCCTTTTGGGTCCTGGATCTATCTCCTCAATTCAGGGCTGGTGAGACCTACCCCCCTCTCCAGTCTTACATCATCATTTCTTAGCCTAAGGGTAAAGTGGGTTCATTTCCGCTCCTTCTCAGCTTCCTATAAGAGCACCTGGGGACCTGGGACTGCAGGTTCGCACATCCATCCATTATGAAGCCTTCCATGAAACCTGAGACCTTCCTGCTGGCCTGCACGCTGCTCTGCACCCTCCTGGGTCTGGGTAAGTGACCAAGGCTCTGGACTGCTGGGACCCTTGAAACAAGGACTATGAGAGAGCCTTCGGCCTGGGTCTTGAGGAAGAGGGGGAAAGAGGAGGTGTCCTGGGAATTCAGATTCATGGAAAAGGCAGAGTGTAAAGGAGGGACAGCCTGGGTCCTGAAGCAAGGAAGAGCTCAAAACCATGTGACTTAAATCTCTGAGAAAGAAGGGATTTTGATGGGCTCTACTCCCCTGCCCATATTCAGCGGCCAGTGTCACTCCCATGAAGGACCAGGCAGACACCTGACCTTCCCTCTTCCTTCAGACCCTCCACGTCCATCCCTCTCTGGGCAGTGAAGTCTTGGCCCACAGACTACACCACCTTTGACGACAGTCTGGCTCCCTATTCTGCAGGGTACCCGCTAAGCTGCCAGGTGTGCATGAGGAAAGACAGGCCCACGTGCAGTGGAAAAACCGAGCGTTGTGCCTCTGACAACGACACATGCATCACTGTCATGTCAGAGACCAGCACTGGTAAGCGGGCAGGGAGAGTGCCAGATCCTGGGGAGGTGGGGGTGTGCCTTCAGGGTTGCTGATACCACCACGGGCCAGGAGGAACCTTGGAGTGAGGTGGGGGCAGGAAAGAGGGAAAGGCAATCGTGAGGTGGGTGGAGGAAAGAGAATCCAAAGCAATGACAGAAGCCACTGTTTCCAAGGATGTCTGAAAATGAGACTCCAAAGAGAGGATGGGGAGAGGGGCAGATGCAGAGATTTTCTTAGGCAAGAGGGGATCAGGCAAGAAAAGGACCCGGGGAAGAGAAAATACAGAAAGTGGAGGAAATCTAATATGCAAAAGGCAGAGGGTGGGTGTAGAGAAAAGGCCGGGGTGAGGTCCAAGCAGTGTGATCAAGTTGAGCATTTGGGGGCACGAGAAATCTCCCAGGAATGCGGGCTGGAAGAGACTTCTCCTGTTAGAAGTAAGGGGAGAGATCTTGGGGTGAGTTTAGTGGGGTGTGTATTCAGTTTCGTCTGACTCTTTGCAACCCCATGGACTGTAATCTGTCAGGCCCCTCAACCCACAGGATCTTCCAGACAAGAACACTGGAGTAAATTGCCATTGCCTCCTCTAGAGGATCTTCCCAATCCAGGGATCGAACCCAAAGCTCCTGCGTCTTCTGCTTTCGCAGGCGGGTTTTACCACTTTACTACCTGGGAATGCCCAATATTGGAATAGAGAGACATATGGACAGATAATGCCCGGTGCCTCAGTCCATGAGGTTGCAGTCGGACTGAGCACACATGCACTCACACCTGTGGGGTGAAGAGCTGAAACCCTAGTGTTGGAAAAGACCACCCAACAGTGGGGAGGGAGAAGGCCAGGGAGACTGGAAGAAATCATTTCAGACAACACCAGAGAGTAGCCAGGAGGCAGGAAGAGATCATCAGTAGGAGGTCTGGGGTCTGACCCTGGGGAAATCTGGAAGAGATCACTTTAGACAGAGAAGGATATGGCTGTTCCAGGGTGGGGGATGAGGGCCCCATCCCAGCATTTGGTGGAAGGAATTCCAGAGGTCAGGGGAGGGCGAAGGGCTGGAAGAGACCATTTCACACCGGTATGGGGGTAGCCACAGGTGGCCTGGAAAAGGCCACTCCAGGTGTGACCCTGAGAGGATGGCAGATGGGAAGGAGGGTGGCCCTGGGCTGAAGGGACCACTCGGGAGAGACCACCACAGCATGAGGCGGCGGAAGGAGGGGTTGTCTACCTAATAAACAGTCCAGACTATGCCCCAGGCATTGAAGGGTGTGACTACGGGAGCTGAAAGAGACCTCTCTACACAGCAGCAAGCTGGGCAGCTGTAAAGTCCGGGAGAAACCTCGGGGCCAGGGTCGAGACCAGGGCCGCTGAGTCTCAATATCCTCTCCCCCTCCTGCCTCCATCCTGCAGTGGGCAAGGTGGGCGTGGCCAGCTACAAGGGGTGCTCGAAACCCAGCCAGTGTGACTCCACATTCTTCTCCGTCACCGTGAGCCCCGACAACTACATGGTGTCCAACAGGCGCTGCTGCCAGAGCGACTGCTGCAATCATGATTCCCTGCCCAGTAAGCACCATCTGAGCCCCACAGCTGGAGCCCCCCTGCCGGCCCCTCAGACCCAGCTGGGAGCTCCTGCCATGGACCAAGCTGAAACGCAGGGCAAGCATCTTCCTAGCTCTGAGTTCTGGTTTTTTCATCTGTAACATGCAGTGTCCAGGGACTAAGACTCCGTGCTTCCAATGCAGGGGTTTGATCTCTGGTCAGGGAACTAGATTCCACCTGCCACAACTAAGACCCAATGCACCCAAAAATAGTTTTTTAAAATATGCAGTGTCCATTAGTAACTGGTGTCCCCAGGGTGGTTGTGAGGTTGGGAAAGGGATACGGTCCCCAGGCACCTTACTCTCCTCCCTCCTCTCCAGCGTTCATGACAAATCGCACACTGAATGGCTTCAAGTGTCCTGCCTGCCTTGCCTTCAAGAAAGAAACATGCACTCCGAAACGGGAAGTCCACTGTGTTGGCGAGGAAACCCACTGTGTCACCCTGAGTGGCTTTGTGCATTCTAGTGAGGAATACCTGGGCTTCTGCAGGAGGGCACAGGAGCCCCAGAGGGTTCCAGAACTGGAGGCTCGTTCTTCCAGATTCTGGGGGAGGGAGTGGCTCCAAAGACCTGGGGGAGGAGGTGCCCGGGCATGACCCTTGGGTGGGTTCTGGAGGAATGGAGATCCTGACTCTGGGGTGAAATTCCCTCCCGCAGGTGTCATATTTGCTGCCCAGGGCTGTGGTACGAAGAGTGCCTGCCACACCACGCCTGGGACCCGGGTGCCCTCACGCTATGGTCTATACGTCATCAAGAAGATCAGCTGTCTTCCAAGAACCTAGCCTTCTGGCAAGCCTGAGTGAAGAACGGAGGCCCATGTGGTGTTTGGTCTCCATTTGTTCTCAGCTATGGATTTCCCCGGGACTATAAATTAAACAAGCTAATAGAGCAAGTTTGAGGCCTTGTGATGTGATGTATTTCGGGAAGATGGTATGTAAAAAGCAGAGACCTCAACTTCGGGGGACCCCTCTTTGGAAGGAAGAGAGGGAAGATGCTACCTTTTGTCAAGGGATTACTTCCTGCCGGGTCCCTGGGCTAAGTGTTTTCCATGGGGCACCTCACTTCAAAATCACGACAGCTCTGTGAAGTTGAAACTAAGGTTTCCTTTTTTTTTTTTAATTTTTTTTAAATTTTGGCCACTTTTATTGATTTTTTTACTCATTTATTTTCATCCGTCTTTATTCTTTGGCATGTGTGGGCTTCCCATCGCAGTGGCCTCTCTCGTTGCAGAGCTCCGGCTCTTGGCACATGCGCTCCAGAGCACTGGCTCATAATTGTACATACCGGTCCAGCCGCTCCACGGCATGTGGGATATTCCTGGGCCAGGGATCGAACCAGTGCCCCTTCTACTGCAAGGCAGAGTCTTTACCCACTGGACCACCAGGAAAGCCCCTGTTCCCATTTTCTAGAGGGATAAACTGAGTAACAGATTGCTGTCACTTGTCTTTGGTCAAACAAGTGGAAGGGTCAGACTCCAGAGTCCATGATCTCCTCTCCTGGTTAACCTCTTTTTGCTTTGGTTTTCATGTTTCTAAAAAGTAGGTATTCGTAGCTACAACCTCACAGAGCTCTCTTAAGAGTGAACTGATAGAAACTGAAAAAGGGCTTAGTGTAGTGTGAAGCACCTCTAAGAGGTCTTCCCTGGTGATTCAAAGGGGGAAGAAACTGCCTACCAATGCGGGAGACGGGGTTTCTATTCCTGGGTGAGGAAGATCCCCTGGAGGAGGGCATGGCAATCCACTCCAGGTTTCTTGCCTTGGAGAATCCCATGAACAGAAGAGCCTGGCGGGCTACAGTCCATGGAATTGCAAAGACCTGGACATGACTGAGGGACGGACCACGCGCACTTTAACACAGTGTTGGTTCTGCAGACAATGTGTCTGGCCAAATAGTCACCATCCTAATACTTGCCAGTTGCTGAGTAGCCATTAGTCGGCAGGGTCTAGAACTTGGCATCTATCAGGATAGACAAAGTTATAGTAAGGTAATAAGTCCCCAGTCTCAGTGGTTTACAGTCCTGCTGTATTAGCGACAAAGATCCATGTAGTCAAAGCTATGGTTTCCCCATTAAACATGTATGGATGTGAGAGTTGGCCCATAAAGAAGGCAGATGTAGGGGCACAAAAGCCAAGTGCACCAAAAGTCCCTGTGGAGGTGGGGGTGCTTAGTTCTGAGGAAGAAAGTGAAACCTGTGGTTAAAGCCAACTTGGGTGGAGCAGGAAAGCACACTCCCCTCCAGGGTCCTAGCAAGCCCCACGGGAGGAAAGGGGACCAGCAGTCTGGCCCCTATGGCCCCACCCCCGCCCCTGCCAGACATGTTTCATAACCAACAGGACCTCTTAAGAGTCATGAGTGAAAATGACCCATTTTATCTTCACAACTACTCCTTGTGACAGGTGCTATTATTCTCATCCCTGTTTTCAGAAGAATCTGAGGTTTAGAGAGGGAATGTCCCATTGGTGACCGTGCAGCCCAGAAGCAGCAGAGTTTAATATTTTAATCATTGCATCATGTTGAAAGAGAGAAAGAGGCCGCCTCACAGAGTGTTCTCGATCCTTGGTTCCATAACAAGCCCCTCCAAACCTCAGTTGCTGAGATAACTGTGTATATAAACATATTTCTTTTCACATATTTATTTGGCTGCCTTGTGGCCGACTTGCGGCACCCAAGATATTCGTCAGGTCGTGCAGGATCTCCACTGTGGAGCATAGACACTCTAGCTGCAGCTCACAGGCTCCGCTGTTCCTTGGCATCTGGGATCTTAGTTCCCCAGCATCTGGGATCTTAGTTCTCCCACCAGGGATCGAACTTGAACCCTCTGCACTGCAAGGCAGATTCTGGTTTTAAAGATTTATTTATTTGGGTATACCAGGTCTTAGTTTTAGCACGTGCGACATTTAGTGGTGATATTTGAGACCTCTAGCTACAACGTGAACTTTTAGTTCCCTGACCAGGGACTGAACTTGGGTCTCTTGCCTTGCGAGCTCAAAGTCTTGGTCCTTGAACCACTAGCGAATTACCTAGACTAATTGCCTTGTATTTAACGCATTCTGTGGGTTGGCAGTTTGGCCTAGCATCAGCTGGGTGATGGCTCAGCTGCTGGTCAGGCAGGCAGCTCCCTTTCAGAGGGCTGACACTAGCTGGAGGGTCCCGGCTGACAGGTCCACATGTCTCTTATCACCCACCAGGTTAGCTGGACTTCTGCATGTGCTCATGGCTGCAGGGGTCCCCAAGACACCAAGAGAGAAGGTCCCAATGCAGGAGCACTGGTCAAAGCCTCTGCTCGCATCACATTAGCGGTCATGCCAGTAGTCAAGCAGACCCAAAGACCAGGTCTCAAGTCAGGATGAGAGGGATCTATCCAGGGCCTGGCTGCAGAAATGCTGAACAGACTGGGGCATCTATGGGCCAAGCTGGTCCTAGAGCTGTTTACCATCACAGCCCCAGGATCTAAACAACCACTGGTCCACCCACCTCCTCCAAGGTGGCAAAACTCAGATAAATTCTTCATTCCATCCCAGTTTTTCTACCTTGCATACCCCCCCCCCCACCATTCCTCCTCTCCAGGGACCCAGGAGTCCCCACCTTTGCTCCCTCCTCCATCAGACCCAGGAGTCCAGGCCTCCAGCTCCAGTCAGAATCCCAAGCATTTCCATCCCCTCCTCTTAAATCTCCCAGGAACACACACAAAATGCAATTTCTAAATTTTTATTCACTCCTCCAAAAAGCACCACAGGCCAACCCACCATTCATTCTCCCAGCTCCACGGTTCCCTACCTCAATGGACACAAGTCTGTCATCCAGACAAGCATGAAACTCAGCGAAGTTGATGAGGCTCTGTGCATCCTCTGCTTCTGGCCATGGAAACAGTAAGATTCATCATAGGTTTCCTTGAATTTCTGTCTTCAAGGTCCCTTCCGCCTGCAGGTGCCATGTAGACTCACCCTGAGGGCAGTCAGTGACTCGTCCCCAAGGGAGTCTTAAGTCCTTTCTACTTGGATGCTCCCAGAGACAGATGCCTCACTAGCAACTTTCTGCCTCCATAGAGCCTAAAATCGATCTCTTTTAAAGTCAATATTTAAAAGGCGACCACTCCAAAAGGTCGTCATGACACCCAAGAGTGCCTATGTACACCTACATAAACACAATTAGCACACTCCACTCAGACAGTGACACATGAAAACAAAACTGGGTCCAGCTTTCTCAGATTTGCTATCAAGTATGAGTCTGCTTGGCGAGAGGGCAGAGGGGATTTGGAACAGAGAGGCATATGGTAGAGGTATCAGACAGAGCCAAGTCAGAGATGGTACCACAGAGGACACACTGAGCAAAGGCACGGGGATGAGACTGAACTCCTTGTGTTCCACGCTTCCAGGAGGGGCTGCAAGTCCATTACTGTGTAGGAGAAAGAATTCAAGTACGAAAAAAAAATAATAATACAGGTACATACACGTTCACATGGAATTCTCATAATAATCCTGTGAGTAGATACCATTTGCTGAGTCACCTGCCAAAGGTCCCCCTATGGCCAAATGGCTCTCTGGCTGAAGCAATGCACACAGATTCTCTGTGATCCTAGAGCCGTGCTGTCCAAGGCTGGGGCTCCCCACCACATGCAGCTGGTACAACAGGGGAAGCATTTACCTGTGCGTTACTTGTGATTAATGTAAAAATTGTCACTCATCTCCGTTACTGGAAAACTAGTCAACATCATTGGGATGACTTGGGTATAGGAACTGCTTTCTTCAAATGGGAGTTTCATAAAATCTATAGAGGTAGAGTATTTCTGATGAAAATGCATTGTCTTACTTGAGATGTGCTGTTAGAAACACCCATCAGATTTCAAAAATTTGGTGTGAAAAAGAATGTGAGTGATCTCATTAGGACTTTTCTACTTATTACAGGTTGAAATGATAATATGTTGGATATATGGACAGGAAATATATTAGAATCGGTTTTGCCTGTTTCCTTTTCTTTTTAATGTGGCGGCTAGAATATTTGAAACTGCCCATGTGGCTCATGTACTCCCCAGGTGGCTCAGTGTTATAGAGCCCACCTGCCAACATAGGAGACAATGGTCCAATCCCTGGGTTGGGAAGATTCTTTGGAGAAGTGGCAGTTCCAGTATTCTTCTCTGGAAAATCCCCTGGAGAGAGGAGCCTGGGGAGGTTACAGTCCAGGCGGTTGCAAAGATTCATACACAACTTAGGACAAAACCTGTCGCTGACGTTCTACTTCTACTGGACGGGGCTGCTCTGTGCATGCCTACTCCTGCTCGTGGCAGGCAGGCGTGATGCAGGGGAGAGAACTGCAGATGAGGGGGAGACAGGGTTTTGCTGGGTATCAGATATGGATGAGGAACATTCTCTTAAGGCCAAAAGAGCTTTCAGGACCATGCCTGGAGCCATTCTGTATAAACGCAAATGGTTTCCCCTATCCTGGCCCTCTCAACTTCGATGGGCCAAATTGTGTTGGTGGAGGAAGGTCTAGGTAGACCTGGGAGTACCAACCTCTAGTTACCTGCCCCTCAGATTCATTACCCTTGTCTTCCACTGTCAAAGGAAATAGGGCCTCGGACATGTTTGTGCTTTTCTGGCCCTTTCATTTCACAGGTGTGAACACCAGGCACAGGCCCAAATCCCCTGGTGCGAAAGTGGCAATGCCTTGTTGACTTCCCAGTTTCCCTGACGTCATACAGGGCTTCCTTTCCCAGGAGATGCTTGTTTCTCCTCCTTCTCCCACCTTTTCCCTGTCGTAGGAGGTGAGAAGCCGATGCCCTAAATCCTAGCCTCAGTTATGCCACTGATTAAATGAATTAAATATTCAATAAGCACCTTCTGTATGTCAAGCGCTCAACTAGCTGCTGAGGATACACATGGGGATAAGACAATAAACAGGTAAATAAATAATTTTCTATAATAATTGCTTCAAGGAAAAAAGAAACACAGTGGAGATGAATAAGGATGGGGTGTGAGCTACTTCAGTTATAATGGTCAGGAAAGTTTCCTCTTTTTTTAATTTAATATTTATTTACTTATTTAGCTGTACCAGGTCTTAGTTTTGGCATGTGGGATCTAGTTTCCTGACCAGGTATCGAACCTGGGCCCCCTGCCTTGGGAGCTCAGAGTCTTAGCCACTGGACCACCAGGGAAGCCCTCCCAGGAAAGTTCCCTCTTGAGGGGACATTAGAGCTGAGACCTGATGGACAAGAAACCAGTCATGTGAGATGATCAGGGCATGGAGCATTCTAGGCAGAGATAAAAGAAATTGCAAAGGTCCTAAGGCAGGACCCCAAGGGCCAACTCAAGCCTCAGAAGGAAGATGAGATTGGTTGCGGGGGGAACAGGAGGGAGGAGAAAATGCGAAACAGAAACGGCCCTTGCTGTGTGCTCTTGGGCCTAGAGCCTTGCCCTCTCTGGGCTTTGCTTTCCCCATCCAACATAACAGAGATTCTGCAAGATGGTCTCTCGGGTCCTCTTCCCCCTCTTTTTGGCATCGAAGAATTCTATGACCTGTGGCTTCTTTGTTACTTGTAGCTGGCAGCTTAGAACATTCCAGGCACTGTGGCTTCTACTTTTGCCTTGCTGAGGCACATTGCCAGAGCCTGGAGCACCTACCCAGCTGTTCTGTGGGTCCTTTGCTCACTGTGGCCTTCTCTGTGTCTCTCTTGGGGACACCTGAGGTCGTCCACATAGAAACGTTTGGATTAGTCTAACAGTACGGGGAAGCTTGCTTTTCCCAAAAGGCAGGTATATAAAATACCAAGGCCAGAAACAATTAACATTTAATGACAGAAGAAATCACAACCAAAAAAAAAAAAAAAATAGAAACCCCTAAAGGAGAGACAGACAGAGTTCCAAGAAAGTCCTCTAACTGACCAGCGCCTATAAAATGGGGGCAGTCCTATCCTTTCTCAGTCAAACTCAAAGAAGGGCAGTCACTGGGATCCAAATCCACTGGGGATTTGGGGGAGTTGCCTCTGAGCGATGGGTGCCTGCCCTTCCACACTCAGAAAGCCTCATTCCTGGTTTCTGGTTAGTCTCTCGCCCAGAGCCTGCCATGCCCAGAACTCTTGCTTCCTTTCATGTTCTGTGATCTCATCCATCCCACAACATCTGGAAAAGAAATCTGCATTCCCAAGTCCCAGGAGGGGCAAATATTACACCCCTCTATTCCCAAAGAGGGACCAAGGGGTCTCCAGCTCTCTTATACAGCCAGCCTCCTATTCTCTCCTCTACATCGACAGCCTCCACCACCAGCCTCCACCACCCACGAATTAGGAAACAAGAACCACAGCCCTCTGGCTAGCTAGGAGTCCTGCCTCTTCCGCTAATGAGGATTCAAAGCTCACCCCGGACACGTAGATCTCATATCCGTTTGTCGCTAGCCAGGAGTCCTGAGACTTCAGAGAACCCTCTTCTGCTAATGAAGATTCAAATCCCACTCCGGACACCTAAATCCTATATTCATTTGTGGCTCAGAAGCCTAAGGATTCAAGTTCCCCTAGCCACCCCCTCCAAGCAAGAATCCCCAGTGTGGAGAGCCCATTCATCAGGAATCAAGGCATCCACCTCCCTCCCCTTGGGAGACCCAGAGCCCCTCTTTGAGGAGTCCATACCCTCAACTCCCTTGAGTTCAGGAGTCGAGTGGCCACATCCTCCGGTCCTCAGAGAAATCAGGAGTCCTGTCCCCTGAACTCTATTCTCCTTCAGGACCCAGGTATCCTGTTGATGAGACATCACACATTCCAACGGGGAGTCGGAGCCCTCATTCCCTTTAAGCACCCAGGATTCTGACTGGTGGCCCCACCCCTCTCTGTGATCTTTCAGGCCCAGACATCCCATGCTAGAGTCTGGAGCCCTGTGCCCTCTCCCTCTTCCCGGGTCTTGAGTCCTCAGCCCCTGGCATAGCCAAGCGGCCCGGACACGGGGCACCCCGGAAGCCCCGGCTCTCAGCCCACCCCTCACTGTGCGGGCACCTGCGGCGCCAGCACTGCCTCCGCGTCCGCCCGCATCTCGTCGAGAGCCTGCAGCAGGACGCCGTGCGCCGCGCGGTAGCCCAGGCCCCCGGTGGCCGCCGCGCCGCCCGCCGGCCACAGGAAGGAAAGCGCGCCCAGCGCCGCGCCCCCGGCCGTGCCTTCGCCCGCCCACGAACCCAGTCTCGCCTCCACTTCGGCGCGCGTCACCGGACCCGGGAAGCGCGTCCGCTCCGCCAGCTCCCCCGGCGACAAGCCCAGCGCGCGCTCGCGTCGTGCCAGCGCCGCGGGTTCGAGCCCCAGCGCCCGCCGCCACTCTGCCAGCTGACCACGCAGGAGCGCCACGTCGCACGCCCAGCCCAGCCCCGGTACTGGGGCTGCCGCCGCCGCCAAGCTAGCCAACAGGGCCGGCCGCCACGCCCCAGCCCGCAGCGCCGCAGCCTTGGTCCGGGCCGCGCGGGGAGACGCGGGCGGCAGCGCCAGCAGCAGAGCCCCGGCCTGGGCCGGGGGGAGCGCGCGCCGCAGCCACTCGCACAGCCCTGGGAGCCCGCCCGGCCGCAGCGGGAACACCGGCGGCGGCGCCTCCTCCAGCACCTCCCACGTCTCGTCCTCCGGGCTCAGGGCGGCAGCGCGCTCGGAGTCCCCGCTGCCTGATTTCTTCGCGCCGACGCCCACCGGCTGCGAACTCTGCATGCCTGCTTCCTCGGAACCTTCCCCACTGCCTCCCTTCTGCGATCCGGGGTCGCATTTCTCCTTTCTCTCACTGCGAGCATTCCCAAACCCCTCTCCGCCCGCGTTCTCTAAGCTCTCGCCGCCGGGCTTCTCCGCCTTTTCCTCTTCTTCCAGAGCCTCGGGATCCTCGCCCTCGCCGTCTGTTCGCACGCAGACCAGCGGCGTATCCGGTAGCACCAAGGGCCGGACCTGGGCCCAGTCCTTCTCAGTGGGGGCCCCAGGGGTGACGAGGATGAGAGCATCGTAGTGACTGGTCGGGTACTGGGCGACAGTGGTGCCCTCGGGGCCCAGAGGCACGCTCCAGAGCACCACGTTGGGGCGCTCTGGGGCCGGGTAGGGCGTGGGCTCCGCGGGCACCGAAACAGGCACTGCACCCGGGTCTTCAGGATCTAACCCGAGAAGCACGTTCAACACAAGGCCAACGTCAGCCCTACCGGCCACGGCCAGGTCCAGGCGAGCGCTGCCCAGTCGCTCCAGGCCGGCCCGAACCCACGACAGCGCCGCCTCCAGGCCACCCGTCTCAAAGGCCTCGCGCACAGCCTCCAACTCTGCGGCGCCCAACACCTCGAAGCCATCCTGAGCCGGCGGCAGAAGCCTGCGGGGACAGGGAGGGATGGGGTCACTGAATGCTTGGAGAGCTAGACTAGAGAGACAGGACTGTGTTGAATGACAAGGTGGAGCTTTTGGAAAGAGCAGGAAAGGGATAGGCCAGGATAATTGCATACAAATAGAAACCCAGGCTAGGAAGGAAAGGTAGGGGTTTAAAGGAGGGATGGGAAGCCTGGATTGAAATCAGGTTTCCAACAGAGCCGAATATGGGGACCCAGCTAAATCTTCCCCGGGGTTACACTCTTTGGGAGCGGGGCTGTCTGAGAGACCTGCAGGATAAAGAAAAGGCCGTGCTGGACGGGGCAAAACTCAAAGAGTGAGCCTTAGAGCAAAGAAAGAACCGCGTCTGAATTGAGGACTAAATGAAAATCGAACCCTACTCTACAAGGGCAAGGTCCCAAGGGCTCTTTTCCTGAGAGGAGGTGTTAGGAGGGCTGTGAAAACCAGGGAAGGGAAAAGCCTCCTCTACAAGTTCTTGGTCAGGGCTTGTGGCTAAGGAAACATGAATGGTAGGCGAGGAGGAGAGGCCACCCCTCCCTAAGGCTCTTTTATATCTCTACAAAAGGATGCCAGACAACTCTGGAGTGCGGGGGAGAAAGGTCAGGAGGGAGCCAGGAGGTGGGCACAGAAAGGAGAGAGGATTAGAGACAGGAAGTGGGGGATGGCCTGCTAAAGGATAGAGCTCGCTGAGGGTGTGGCCCTCAGGAGCCTGGGATCCCTTGAGAACCAAGCAGATGGTGAGGAGGAGAGGGAAGACTGGAGAGTGAAGTCTTCCAGTACAAGCTTCACAGGGATCACCAGCTTGGACAGCAAGCCTTCCTTCACCCCTGGGCCTGGGGGCAGTGTTTGGGCTTTAGGTCCCAGCCCTTCCCAGAACTCTCAAGAGGGAGCAGGGCTTACAACCTCAGATCGCTCGCAGGAGCAGGAAACCTGGATGACAGGCTGGGATTTCTAGCTGACCCTCGATGGGGCCTAGATGACAGAAAAGGGTCAAGCACAGTGCTAGCTTGAGGTGGAGTCTCAGGGACCTCAAAACCTGCTCTGAGAGGGAGGATCTGGAGCAGGGCTTTCAGCAGATACCCCCTTTAAGGTTGGTCTAAAACTAGCTGCGGGCGGGGGTCTCGCTGGGCTGGGAGGTATAGAGTAAATGAAGCTTCAGGCCTCTTCCACCCACTCTGAAACGCCGCGCTCACCTCTGCAGCGCCTCCGCCTGGCTCCGCAGCGCCGCTCGCAGGCGCTCCAGCTCCTCGCAGCCTTCGCTGCTCTGGCAGCCCGTCTGTAGCACGAAAAGAGTCGCGGCTCCCAACCCGGCGCTGTCCAGCAGGGCCGAAGTCTGATCCCGGGCCTGGGCTTCATTCTGTGACTCCTCGGGTCGGAGGTTCCGCACAGCTAGCAGCGGGGTTCCTCGGGCCAGGGCGGCCCGTGCTGCCTCCCCCAACGCTGGGGCCAAGGGCTCCTCATTGCCCTCGGGGCCGGGCAGCACCAGTACCAGCATGTTGGCCTCCGCCGCCCAGGGTCCCGGCTCTGCGGGCGGGCAGCTCAACTCGCCCAGGAAGAGGCCTGGGCCTGCAGCTCGCAGGCTGGGGAGCCCGGAATCCGGCCGTCCGTCGGGGATCTCTATCGTCTCCACATCCTTGTCGCAAAGGGCTGCGATCAGCGCAGATTTTCCGGAGCTCGGGGGCCCCAGGAATAAGACGGTCACGTCGCCCCGCGGCGGAGGCATAGCTGGGAAGCAAGGAGAGAGGAAGCCCCGCGTCACTGAACACCCAACCTTGTTCTTTCCTCGCTTCCTGACTCTGGTTTCAGATTTCAGCTGCCTATCCTGTCCCCTTCTTTCGTTCTCGGGTATTACTCCCAGCCACCCAGAAATCTGGCGCCCAGGCTCTATTCCCCAAGGACCCAGGAGTCCCATCCACCCTCTTTCTGGATCGGTTTCCCTTTCTGCTTTAAGAACTCAGAAATCAACCTCCAGCTCCCAACCCCCTCAGGGATACAGATGCTTTTATCCCTCACTCCTCCCTTCCAAATCACCGATCGAACAGCCGGCACGCAGGAGGGACAGCGCAGCCGGTGACAACTGGTCAACCTCCACGGAGCCCCGCCTCTGGTCCGAGGACGGAGGCCCGAGAAGCTAGAGCGCCGGGATTTGGGGATGTCCAGACCCGTTCGGGGGCTCTCACCTGACGTCATTCCTTTTCGGAGGGGGTGTGTCTTGAAAGCGTTACCTCGGGGAGACGGCCCTTTAAAGCGCCTGCGCAGAGCGATCGATGGGCGCGCGCTCCCTCGGCGGTCGCAGGGCCTGGAACAATGAGGGAGCCAAAGCGCGTGCGCGCCAAGAGCACCTAACACGCTTGCGCAGTTCAGCACAGATTTGTGCGGCGAGTGTTGCTTGCAACGTCATCATTACGCACCTCAGTGCAGGGAAGGACCCCTTGCGTTATTTTGAGGACCGAATTGGTGTGATTGCATCACTGTAAATCGGATGGCAATCCAAGATCTGGGCTTCGAAAGGCTTATCAGGCGAAAGGCCGTGGAAACCCTCGGGACTTTGAGACTCGGTGGGCCCTACCCCGCTTCCCTTCGGGTGCCGGCGCTGTGACGAGCAACTGACAGGCGCAATGAGAGGCAGCCCTCTGCTGTCAGCAGAAAAGCAGAGGCTTGGGCTACGGTCTTGGGGAGGGAGCCGAGGGCAATGCTTGGGGTAGCGGGTCACAGCGCGTAGGAAGCGGGGGCCTCGGGATGGAATGAGTTTCCCGATGTCAGTGAAAGATGTCTCCCGGGAGGAGGCGGGCTAAAGTGTGGGTACCACTACCTGCCTTAAAGGCAGGTGGGAGGGAAGGGGTGAGGCTGGTGTCAGGGATCAGGGGTCCCGCGCTCTGAGTTCAAGGGGTTAGCTTGGGGGTAATAGGAGGCACAGAGAGTCTCACAGCCCATCCGTCCCCTTCTTTCGTTCTGGTATCTCCCAGCCACCCAGAAATCTGGCGCCCAGGCTCTATTCCCCAAGGACCCAGGAGTCCCATCCACCCTCTTTCTGGATCGGTTTCCCTTTCTGCTTTAAGAACTCAGAAATCAACCTCCAGCTCCCAACCCCCTCAGGGATACAGATGCTTTTATCCCTCACTCCTCCCTTCCAAATCACCGATCGAACAGCCGGCACGCAGGAGGGACAGCGCAGCCGGTGACAACTGGTCAACCTCCACGGAGCCCCGCCTCTGGTCCGAGGACGGAGGCCCGAGAAGCTAGAGCGCCGGGATTTGGGGATGTCCAGACCCGTTCGGGGGCTCTCACCTGACGTCATTCCTTTTCGGAGGGGGTGTGTCTTGAAAGCGTTACCTCGGGGAGACGGCCCTTTAAAGCGCCTGCGCAGAGCGATCGATGGGCGCGCGCTCCCTCTCTGCGGTCGCAGGGCCTGGAACAATGAGGGAGCCAAAGCGCGTGCGCGCCAAGAGCACCTAACACGCTTGCGCAGTTCAGCACAGATTTGTGCGGCGAGTGTTGCTTGCAACGTCATCATTACGCACCTCAGTGCAGGGAAGGACCCCTTGCGTTATTTTGAGGACCGAATTGGTGTGATTGCATCACTGTAAATCGGATGGCAATCCAAGATCTGGGCTTCGAAAGGCTTATCAGGCGAAAGGCCGTGGAAACCCTCGGGACTTTGAGACTCGGTGGGCCCTACCCCGCTTCCCTTCGGGTGCCGGCGCTGTGACGAGCAACTGACAGGCGCAATGAGAGGCAGCCCTCTGCTGTCAGCAGAAAAGCAGAGGCTTGGGCTACGGTCTTGGGGAGGGAGCCGAGGGCAATGCTTGGGGTAGCGGGTCACAGCGCGTAGGAAGCGGGGGCCTCGGGATGGAATGAGTTTCCCGATGTCAGTGAAAGATGTCTCCCGGGAGGAGGCGGGCTAAAGTGTGGGTACCACTACCTGCCTTAAAGGCAGGTGGGAGGGAAGGGGTGAGGCTGGTGTCAGGGATCAGGGGTCCCGCGCTCTGAGTTCAAGGGGTTAGCTTGATATAGGAGGCACAAGACAGAGGTCTCACGCAAGTTAGAATGCGCTAGAGGGAGTCACAAGTCCGGGGAGTTGAATCTTCTCTAGTGAGAGCTGTCAGGTTAGAATTCAAGAGTAGGTAATCTCATGGAAGTCAAAGGCTGGCCAAGTAAGCCTGTCAAAGGTCACAGGATTAGCGGGCCCTCTAAATCTGGCTCTAGATAAACGACTTCACTTGATTTACTATTCTGCCATGCGTGCTCCTCTCTTGACCAGAGGGGTCCCAGTCACCATGGAAGACCAGCACCCCAAACAGACAATGGAACAGCAGGATTCGTCCAAGGAGAGAAGTCCCCAAAGTCCGGGAGGTGACATCTGTGAGTACTGCCAACCAGAAGAGGGTGGGTGAGGGTGGGTGGCAGGAGCTGGGACGCTAAAATAATTTCTGTAGCATTTCCCTGTTCAAAGTGTTGAGGGGACTTGCCCGTTGGGAAGGAGCTGTTAATGGTCCTAAGCTGCCCTCTCAGGACCTGATACTTCCCACCCCTACCCTTGTTACCCTCAGACATACGCGCACCCCTCAGATGGACCCGCCCTGCTCTGTCCATATAAGTATGAAAGGGATGCAGTTTGGAGGCACAGAGGAGCATCCCGAGAGGCTTGAAGTGGGAGGTGTGACCGGGAAGGGCAGAGAGCCCCAGTCTGAACTCCACCCCAGACTTTTCAGTGTGACTTGGGCCTCAGTTTCCCTATCTGTCAAAAGAGGTTGCCACTGCTCACCTGACAGGGCTGGCTGGTATGGAGATTACTGGCAGAAAAGAGGAAAGCTTAATACCAATGAAGGTAGCCAGTTTGACACAAGACAACAGCAACGGCATCTACTGAATGCTTATGTTGCAACGGTCGTTCTGAGAGGTTAACCTTTGTTATCTCACTCTGTCCTCCTGACAGATTCTATGAAATTGACAATGATCACTTATAGAGGAGGGAACTGAGGCAGAGGGGTTAATTATAACAGTGAAAGCCACTGTGTCAATGAGCTCCGGCCGGAGACCACAGGTTGTGGAGCTGAACGATGTGCACTTACTGCTCATTGCACTGAGGAAGCGCACAGACCGTGGGGCATCTCATGGTAAGAAAGGACTTAGAATAGGATTTGGGCTTGTGGCAGGTGTTTGGGGAAGGGTTGAACAAAGGGGTTTTGCTCTGGATAGAAGCTGCCAGGAAGCAGGGGCTCTTATCTGGCTGACTCTCTTAGCAAATCTGACCTAGAAGAAGGAAGGGACAAGGGAAGGCTCCAGTATGACTGACAAAGCAGCAGCAGGCACTCAGATTAACCAGGACAGGGGGCTGTCTGGCCATTTTTGTGGCCTGGGGAGTGTTCACATTTTGTCTGTATACAGATGGCACCATGGCGTGGTCTTGATCTGCCTCAGTCACAGCATGGCCTCGTTTAACAGTGTTCTGTGGAATTGTTTATGCTCACCAGAAGAATGCCATGGCCTAGCTCTGAGTTCCAGGCCAGCCCCTAGCTGCGGGGCCTCTTTCTCAACAATTATTGCAAACCATTGTCTAGTGCTGTTTTAAGCACTTTTTATAAGTTCACTTATTTATCCCTTCCAACAGTCCTATGAGGTGGGTACTGATATGGTGATTATCCCATTTTCCAGATGAAAACAGTTTTCACTTGCCACGGGAGTCACTTCCTGGCAGTCTGGCTCCAGAGGCTGTGCTCTAATCACACGGCTCTGTCGGAAGGGCAGACTCCCTGGGTTCCAGTCCTGACTCCACCATTTCACTTCCTAGCCTCAGAACTGTCAGCAAGTTGCCTAACCTTTTTCAGCCTCCGTGTGCTCATTCACAAAATAGGTCCAGTAAATCTGCGCTCCAGGCCAGGCCTAGCCCCTGGCACAGATCAAGTCAAGGCCTGCACGATGGTCATTGGCACACGTCTGGGGCTGGGAGAGGCCCTCGCCATGCCTGCTGGCCTCCCCCAACCTCTCCCCACATCCTCAGGCCACCTGGGGGCCCTGCAATGCACCCGCTGCCTCATCACCTTCGCCGATTCCAAGTTCCAAGAGCGCCACATGAAGCGGGAGCACCCAGCGGACTTCGTGGCCCAGAAGCTGCAGGGGGTCCTCTTCATCTGCTTCACCTGCGCCCGCTCCTTCCCCTCCTCCAAGGCCCTGATCACCCACCAGCGCAGCCATGGTCCAGTGGTCAGGCCCTCCCAGCCGGCTGCACCCACCACCACCCCGCCCACCTTCCCCTGTCCTGACTGTGGCAAGACCTTTGGGCAGGCCGCTTCTCTGAGGCGGCATCGCCAGGCGCACGAGGCCCACGCCCTTCCTGGCCCCTTTGCCTGCACCGAGTGTGGCCAGAACTTTGCCCAGGAAGCAGGGCTGCATCAACACTACATTCGGCATGCACGGGGAGAGCTCTGAGTGTGGCTTATGCCCTCCCCAGGGTCGTGGGAGATCAGTGGCAGGTGGGACCCACGTCTGATATGGGACAGAAGCCTTGGAGGGATTGACTTTCCTCCCTGGAAAGCCAAAGGACTCCTGGTAACCAGGACTCAGAAGACACTCATTTAAGAGCCTCAGGGAAACAGTCAAATCAGACAGCAGTGAGATCTGCTATTTAAAGAAAAAGAAACTAACAAGAAAGAGGGGAAACCATTATTTGTATCTCCCTCATCCCCAATTAAATAGTTTGAAATCACGAACTAGCTGCAGATTGTGTAACCACTTTTAATTCTTCCCAGACGGATGCCATGGGGCTGTAGGAGCCAAGTGCCTGGACTTGGGCCTGAATGGGGGCAGGGAAGGTGAGGTGCTGCCTGCCCGTAGCCCCCGCAGAGGTCCCACATATGGAACAACTTGGGCCTTTGGCGATGGGACAGCAACTGGCTGTACTGAGTCATGTGGGGGTTGCGATCTGAGCCGTTGTCTCTTGCCACTCCCTGCCAGTCTTTCCCACTCAAGGAGGGGCCCTGGCACCGAATGGCCCTGCCCTCCTCCTCCCCAGCTGCTTCCTGTTCATTTAAATAATTTTATGTACCCTTCTGGTCATGGATTATTTCCTATATGTGTAGGTGAGATGGTATGAATAAACTAACAGAAATAGTATCTATAACACAAAAGGTCCGTGGGACTTCCCTGGCAGCCCAGTGGTTAAGACTCTGCGCTTTCAATGCAGGGGACATGGGTTTTCGATCCCTGTTGGGGGAACTAAGATCCCACATGCCTTGCAGTGCAGTGAAAGGTACAAATAAAAAACAAAAGGTCCATGTTAAACTGTCTAAACAAGGAACTCTGGCTCTTGAGCAGGAATTCCCAGAGAACAGAAGGGCGTGGGGAGTGGGGTGCTCAGGGCAAAGCTGGCCCTGTGGGGTAACTGGTTTGGAGTCAAACAGAGATACCTTCTGTTTCCTGTTGTATTTGGCCAGCACCGGGAGATAGTCCGTTACGATCCTATTTTCAGCTCATCAAAGGTCCCACTCTGGGCTGCATTCCACCGGGGCAGTTTTACTCCCTCCCATTACCTGCTCTGCTCCAGAGACAATGGTCGATGCCCTGCACACAGCAATCACAGGCTCTGAATTGAGGGATATTTAGAAAGCCCACAGGTGAGATGAGTGTGGTAGAGACCGAGCTAGCTCCCAGTTTTAAGGTAGGCACATGGTGGCGACAAAGACTGCAGCTCCAGGCTTCCTTGCAGCTAGATGTCACTATATGACGGAGTTCTGACTAAATTCATAGGGAGAATCCTCAAGCTTCAGAAAGGAACCCGCCTTTCCTCCACCTTCCCACCTGGAATGTGGACATGCTGTCCAGCCATCTTAGATTAGGAGAGGGACCTCATGGTGGCAGAGCAACAAGATAGCAGGAGGCAGGGTCTTCTGTCACTACTGCTCTGCACCACACCCCCACCCTCTACTACTCTACTACAGACCACCCCCTGTGTACAATGGAAGCCCACTTACATCACTCCTTTGGAACCCTCCAGTGGGGGACTTCTGGTGGTCCAGTGGCCAAGACTCTGCACTTACAGTGCAGGGGGCTTGGGTTTGATCCCTGGTCAAGGAACATGCTCCAACTAAGCCCTGGCACAGCCAAATAAATATTAAGAAGACTGTGAGACACAGGACTGAGGCAAAATGCCTACATGCCCAGGTCTAAGAGTGGTAGTGGCCACCTCCTCCAAATTTGGGGGGGGAAAAAAGACCCACCCTTCAGTGTTCAAGCCCTTGGCCACCCGGCCAAGGAGGTCCGCTTTCAAGGGCCCAGGGACATGGGTTTTCGATCCCTGTTGGGGGAACTAAGATCCCACATGCCTTGCAGTGCAGTGAAAGGTACAAATAAAAAACAAAAGGTCCATGTTAAACTGTCTAAACAAGGAACTCTGGCTCTTGAGCAGGAATTCCCAGAGAACAGAAGGGCGTGGGAGTGGGGTGCTCAGGGCAAAGCTGGCCCTGTGGGGTAACTGGTTTGGAGTCAAACAGAGATACCTTCTGTTTCCTGTTGTATTTGGCCAGCACCGGGAGATAGTCCGTTCGATCCTATTTTCAGCTCATCAAAGGTCCCACTCTGGGCTGCATTCCACCGGGGCAGTTTTACTCCCTCCCATTACCTGCTCTGCTCCAGAGACAATGGTCGATGCCCTGCACACAGCAATCACAGGCTCTGAATTGAGGGATATTTAGAAAGCCCACAGGTGAGATGAGTGTGGTAGAGACCGAGCTAGCTCCCAGTTTTAAGGTAGGCACATGGTGGCGACAAAGACTGCAGCTCCAGGCTTCCTTGCAGCTAGATGTCACTATATGACGGAGTTCTGACTAAATTCATAGGGAGAATCCTCAAGCTTCAGAAAGGAACCCGCCTTTCCTCCACCTTCCCACCTGGAATGTGGACATGCTGTCCAGCCATCTTAGATTAGGAGAGGGACCTCATGGTGGCAGAGCAACAAGATAGCAGGAGGCAGGGTCTTCTGTCACTACTGCTCTGCACCACACCCCCACCCTCTACTACTCTACTACAGACCACCCCCTGTGTACAATGGAAGCCCACTTACATCACTCCTTTGGAACCCTCCAGTGGGGGACTTCTGGTGGTCCAGTGGCCAAGACTCTGCACTTACAGTGCAGGGGGCTTGGGTTTGATCCCTGGTCAAGGAACATGCTCCAACTAAGCCCTGGCACAGCCAAATAAATATTAAGAAGACTGTGAGACACAGGACTGAGGCAAAATGCCTACATGCCCAGGTCTAAGAGTGGTAGTGGCCACCTCCTCCAAATTTGGGGGGGGAAAAAAGACCCACCCTTCAGTGTTCAATGGCATCCTCTAAGTTAACATTAAAAGGCCTACCCAGGCCCACAAAACCCAACAGCTCCAGGGAGGGGGCCTCTGTCCCTACACTCCAGCCACATGGGCCAGGAGTTTCTGCACTCACTGCTTCCTCTCACCCAGCGCTTTGCCAGGTTGCCTCCTCCCTTATCAGGTCTCAATGTCTGCCACCTCAGGGCCTCCTTGGCGAAATCAGCACCTCCGCCCCTGACACTGATGTAGTTTCTTCCCAGCATGCTTCACCACTGGGAACTGGCACACCTGTGTCCTGCCCCTGGAACCCAAGCTCCTGAGGGCCAGTATGCCATCTTTCTCACGGCTTCGTGCTCAGCACCTTGGACAGCGCTTAACATCCTTGACTGGTGCCCACTGGCTTACCTCGCTCTCAGCCTCAGCCCGCCTGTCCACACTGTTCTGTGAGGCTGGGCTTTCTGCAGCTGTGCTTCCTGGAGCTTCCTGGAGCAAGCTGTGCTTGCCTGGAGAGCTGGCTTCCTTAAGTTCATCCCACAAGGGCTGTGGGCAGAAGGAAGGTCCAAGAGGAGAGGAGGGACTCACCTAGCCTTGGGCTCCTGTTGGAACCCTCTCCAGCAGCAGTTTGGGCTCCAGTACCTTCCCACATGTTCAGCACAGGGTACTGTGCCCACCTTAGGGTTTAAGCAGCAGCTGTGAGGTCTCTGGTCCCTGCACCAGCCACCATCGTGGCTCCCACAGGGTTCTGGTCATCGGGCTTCTCTTTCTGCATCCCAATCCTAGAGGCAGGAGCTCCTCGCAGACTAATTTCTTACCTACCTCCCTTTTCCGTGTTTGTGCTCTCAATCTTCTAGTACCTGTGTGACCAATTTCCAGGACAGAATCCTCTGGGAATTCCTGGTTTGGTCTCCATATCCTGACTAGGCTCTGAAGGACTGAAGAACTCCCCTGGCAGCAGACCTGGTCTCTTGATTGCCAGGCTCTCATGATCCTTAGGAACATGTGCTGACGAAAGGTTAATTCTTTACTTCTATGCATAGAAAATCCTGTCTTAGGGCAGAAGAGGGCTTAGGCATTCTGCTCCAGGAAATAAAATCCATCTGTGTTGTTTTTAACGAGCTGTGAGTTTCTATCAAATTGGCTAAATAGGTCATTAGGGTTTTTCCAGAACAGCCTGGGTCAGTTACTGAGATTCTGAGGTGATTTTGTGGTAGTGGTTTGGTCACTAAGTCATGTCTGACTCTCTGTGACCCATGGACTTTAGCCTGCCAGGTTCCTCTGTCCATGGGATTTTCCAGGCAAGAATACTGGAGTAGGTTGCCATTTCCTCCTCCAAGGGATCCTCCCAACCCAGAGACTGAACTCGTGTCTCCTGCATGGCAGGCTGTCTGCTACACTGTAAGCAGATTCTTTACCACTGAGACTCCAGGGGAGCCCCCATAACATCTTATGGAAAAACGTGAATGAACTCTTTGGCTAACCCAATACTTTGATGATTCGTTGATGCTAAACTAGAGTGACTATCAAAGTCTCAAAGAGTGGATAAATGTCAGATTCTGAGCTTCCAGGATCAAAGTATGGTTTTTGAAAGAATGCTTTGGTCACAATCCTGTAACAGGCACCAAAATGTAAATGCTCTTTGGGACCAAGTGGGTACCACAGATCAATGAGGCAAGCAGGGGGTCCAGATGCCTGGCGGTGGGGACTGGGCATGCAGGAGAGAATGCCCATTAATAGGAGGTGACTTCCCATTGAGCTCTGGCAAAATAAAAAAAAACGCAGGTGCTTCAGAAGGGGAAGGTCCAAGAGGAGAGGAGGGACTCATCGGGCTTTACCTCTAGCAGCAGTTTGGGCTCCAGTACCTTCCCACATGTTCAGCACAGGGTACTCCCTGGGAGCAGCAGCTGTGAGGTCTCTGGTCCCTGCACCAGCCACCATCGTGGCTCCCACAGGGTTCTGGTCATCGGGCTTCTCTTTCTGCATCCCAATCCTAGAGGCAGGAGCTCCTCGCAGACTAATTTCTTACCTACCTCCCTTTTCCGTGTTTGTGCTCTCAATCTTCTAGTACCTGTGTGACCAATTTCCAGGACAGAATCCTCTGGGAATTCCTGGTTTGGTCTCCATATCCTGACTAGGCTCTGAAGGACTGAAGAACTCCCCTGGCAGCAGACCTGGTCTCTTGATTGCCAGGCTCTCATGATCCTTAGGAACATGTGCTGACGAAAGGTTAATTCTTTACTTCTATGCATAGAAAATCCTGTCTTAGGGCAGAAGAGGGCTTAGGCATTCTGCTCCAGGAAATAAAATCCATCTGTGTTGTTTTTAACGAGCTGTGAGTTTCTATCAAATTGGCTAAATAGGTCATTAGGGTTTTTCCAGAACAGCCTGGGTCAGTTACTGAGATTCTGAGGTGATTTTGTGGTAGTGGTTTGGTCACTAAGTCATGTCTGACTCTCTGTGACCCATGGACTTTAGCCTGCCAGGTTCCTCTGTCCATGGGATTTTCCAGGCAAGAATACTGGAGTAGGTTGCCATTTCCTCCTCCAAGGGATCCTCCCAACCCAGAGACTGAACTCGTGTCTCCTGCATGGCAGGCTGTCTGCTACACTGTAAGCAGATTCTTTACCACTGAGACTCCAGGGGAGCCCCCATAACATCTTATGGAAAAACGTGAATGAACTCTTTGGCTAACCCAATACTTTGATGATTCGTTGATGCTAAACTAGAGTGACTATCAAAGTCTCAAAGAGTGGATAAATGTCAGATTCTGAGCTTCCAGGATCAAAGTATGGTTTTTGAAAGAATGCTTTGGTCACAATCCTGTAACAGGCACCAAAATGTAAATGCTCTTTGGGACCAAGTGGGTACCACAGATCAATGAGGCAAGCAGGGGGTCCAGATGCCTGGCGGTGGGGACTGGGCATGCAGGAGAGAATGCCCCATTAATAGGAGGTGACTTCCCCATTGAGCTCTGGCAAACTATCACCCCAAGGGATTGTGGGTTCACTCTCACAGGGAGGCCTGAAATTTCTGTTTCTGTTTCAAATGGTGGTAACAAATTTAAAAACAAAAATGCTGGGGACCAAACAGTCAGATGGTAGCTGTGGACAGCCATTTCTGGGGTGTGGCTTAGTGGCTAAGAGTGCTCCCAGTTGCCTAGATTCAAACCTAGCGTCTGCTTTGTTCTAGCTGTGTGATTTCTAGCAGATTCTTCAACCTCTCTGTGTCCCGGTGGTAAAATGGTCATGATCAGAGCCCCCAAGCCCTAAAGATTATGATGAGGACAAACTTGGAGACAAGGTCAAAGTCAGTATTGTGGCCTTGGCCCCTGCTGGCCCCCAAGCTCCACCTGTCTTCTTCAGCAACAGCCTCTTGGCCCCAGTGCACCGCTACAAACACCCTAAAAGCTGGTTCCCACCTCTGGGCCTTTGCACCTGCGGTCCCTACAGTCATGTGGCCTACTCTTCCTCCTCTAGGTCTGCTCTGATGTCACTTTCTTAGCGAAGCCTTCCCTGACTACCTCATTTGAAACTGCTTTGAACACACACAAGCCTCCCCATCCCCTTTCTCTTGTCCTCCACGGAACGTATAACCTCCTGACATTCTTGTTTTTTTTTTTTTTTTCTCTTGGAGGGCTCAATCTCCATTGTGGCTTTGGGGTTCTTTTAGTTGCAGCATATGGGATCTAATTCTCTGACCAGGGATTGACCCTGGGCCCCCTGTGTTGGGAGTATGGAGTCTTAGCTGCTGGACCACCTCTTATGGAAAAACGTGAATGAACTCTTTGGCTAACCCAATACTTTGATGATTCGTTGATGCTAAACTAGAGTGACTATCAAAGTCTCAAAGAGTGGATAAATGTCAGATTCTGAGCTTCCAGGATCAAAGTATGGTTTTTGAAAGAATGCTTTGGTCACAATCCTGTAACAGGCACCAAAATGTAAATGCTCTTTGGGACCAAGTGGGTACCACAGATCAATGAGGCAAGCAGGGGGTCCAGATGCCTGGCGGTGGGGACTGGGCATGCAGGAGAGAATGCCCCATTAATAGGAGGTGACTTCCCCATTGAGCTCTGGCAAACTATCACCCCAAGGGATTGTGGGTTCACTCTCACAGGGAGGCCTGAAATTTCTGTTTCTGTTTCAAATGGTGGTAACAAATTTAAAAACAAAAATGCTGGGGACCAAACAGTCAGATGGTAGCTGTGGACAGCCATTTCTGGGGTGTGGCTTAGTGGCTAAGAGTGCTCCCAGTTGCCTAGATTCAAACCTAGCGTCTGCTTTGTTCTAGCTGTGTGATTTCTAGCAGATTCTTCAACCTCTCTGTGTCCCGGTGGTAAAATGGTCATGATCAGAGCCCCCAAGCCCTAAAGATTATGATGAGGACAAACTTGGAGACAAGGTCAAAGTCAGTATTGTGGCCTTGGCCCCTGCTGGCCCCCAAGCTCCACCTGTCTTCTTCAGCAACAGCCTCTTGGCCCCAGTGCACCGCTACAAACACCCTAAAAGCTGGTTCCCACCTCTGGGCCTTTGCACCTGCGGTCCCTACAGTCATGTGGCCTACTCTTCCTCCTCTAGGTCTGCTCTGATGTCACTTTCTTAGCGAAGCCTTCCCTGACTACCTCATTTGAAACTGCTTTGAACACACACAAGCCTCCCCATCCCCTTTCTCTTGTCCTCCACGGAACGTATAACCTCCTGACATTCTTGTTTTTTTTTTTTTTTTCTCTTGGAGGGCTCAATCTCCATTGTGGCTTTGGGGTTCTTTTAGTTGCAGCATATGGGATCTAATTCTCTGACCAGGGATTGACCCTGGGCCCCCTGTGTTGGGAGTATGGAGTCTTAGCTGCTGGACCACCTGGGAAATCCCCCTTCTATACGTTTTCCTTAAACATTCAAGTATCTTTTCTCCATTATAACCACCACAAAGGCAGGGATTTCTGTACGCTGTGTTCACCACTCTGTTCTGTGCTTCCTCCAACAGTACCTGCATCACCTAGGTGCTCAGTAAATCAGTGTTGGATGAATGAGAATAAATAACAGTCCCTACCTCATAAGGGATCCGATGTGATCGTCTCTATAGAGCGCATAGCCCAGGGCCTGGTCCGCCGTGAGCCATTATGGTAATTCAGGTTCTATTCTTGAGGATTCTTAGTTGCCAAGCTTCTATGAATTAACACATGGAAAGCGGCTTAGAACAGAGCTTGGCACACAGTAAATGCTCAGTAAAGGGTAGCTATTATTATAATTAAGCTTCTATTTTCAAAGGCACCTCGGTGCCAAGCTTCTGGAAATGAGTACTTCCCATCTCAGAAAGAGAGCCTGTGTTTCCATACGGCTGTTGGCTGTCACTAGCCGACCCTCTGCTCCCCTCTGACCTCATCCCTCCAGCTCGAGCTCATCCCCTCATCACTTCCAGCCACTCATGTCTCCTTGAGGCCTGGCACAGGCTCCTGGCCCTTCCCTACCCCATCACCTAGATGGCTCCTCCACCCAGATGCCAGGCTCCCCACCCCCGCTTCTCTGGTCTCTGTCACCTCCTCAGGGAGGACTGCACCTCTTCCAGAACTGTTCTCTCTTCTCTGCTCTAGTCTTCTCCACAGTGCTTACCACCGTCAAGTGTATGTTATGCCTTACTTGTTTGTTTCTTATTTACAACCTGTCCCCACCAGTGGTCCCTGCTCACCTCCATGGAAGCTCCATGAGCACAAGGATTTTATTTTATTCACTGCTGTGTTCCCAATGCTTAGCATACAGCCAAGGATTCAAAACATATCTGTTAAATGAATTAATGGCTCACAGTCCCTACCTCGCAGAGTTATTCTAAAGGCCTGATGATCTCATGCAAATAAAATGCAGCACTCTGTAAGTGCTGGGAAAATAGCAACTGTAATTATAATTAAGGTTCTATTTTTGTAAGTTCCTAGATGCACAACTTCTCTGAGTCAATATACTGAATACATAAAACTCTTGGACTGGTGCTTGGCACTCAGGAAGTGCTCAGGAAGCAGAGGCTATGATTATAATTAAAGTCCGCTTTGTGAAGGTTCTTGGATGAAGTGGCAGAGAGCACTCACTGTCTTCCACAAACCCTCTTCTGCTTTCTGAGCCCTTGACTAGACCATCTTTCCCATACTCCCTTGCAGTGCGCTGTGGTCATGTGACCAATAAGCTAAAGAATGTGAGTGGCGGCAGTATGTGACCCCTGTAGGCTGGGGCTTCTAAGCAAACGTGTGGACCTCTCTTCTTCCACCAGTAGAACCCAGGCCATGGACATCCAGCCATGACCATGTGAATGGCATTTACATGGTTACCTGCCTGCTAACCTGAAACACCCACCCTGGACTATGCTGTGAGTGAGAAACAAAATCCTGTTGTGTCTGAGCCTACAGCACGTTGTAGGGTCTATGGTTAAATGCATGGAAACCACACTGACGTATGCACTTAGTAAACGTTTTAAAATTAAATTTCCCCCGGCAAGAGCCTTTTTCACGGCTCCTCAGAGCTCGAGCTCATCCCCTCATCACTTCCAGCCACTCATGTCTCCTTGAGGCCTGGCACAGGCTCCTGGCCCTTCCCTACCCCATCACCTAGATGGCTCCTCCACCCAGATGCCAGGCTCCCCACCCCCGCTTCTCTGGTCTCTGTCACCTCCTCAGGGAGGACTGCACCTCTTCCAGAACTGTTCTCTCTTCTCTGCTCTAGTCTTCTCCACAGTGCTTACCACCGTCAAGTGTATGTTATGCCTTACTTGTTTGTTTCTTATTTACAACCTGTCCCCACCAGTGGTCCCTGCTCACCTCCATGGAAGCTCCATGAGCACAAGGATTTTATTTTATTCACTGCTGTGTTCCCAATGCTTAGCATACAGCCAAGGATTCAAAACATATCTGTTAAATGAATTAATGGCTCACAGTCCCTACCTCGCAGAGTTATTCTAAAGGCCTGATGATCTCATGCAAATAAAATGCAGCACTCTGTAAGTGCTGGGAAAATAGCAACTGTAATTATAATTAAGGTTCTATTTTTGTAAGTTCCTAGATGCACAACTTCTCTGAGTCAATATACTGAATACATAAAACTCTTGGACTGGTGCTTGGCACTCAGGAAGTGCTCAGGAAGCAGAGGCTATGATTATAATTAAAGTCCGCTTTGTGAAGGTTCTTGGATGAAGTGGCAGAGAGCACTCACTGTCTTCCACAAACCCTCTTCTGCTTTCTGAGCCCTTGACTAGACCATCTTTCCCATACTCCCTTGCAGTGCGCTGTGGTCATGTGACCAATAAGCTAAAGAATGTGAGTGGCGGCAGTATGTGACCCCTGTAGGCTGGGGCTTCTAAGCAAACGTGTGGACCTCTCTTCTTCCACCAGTAGAACCCAGGCCATGGACATCCAGCCATGACCATGTGAATGGCATTTACATGGTTACCTGCCTGCTAACCTGAAACACCCACCCTGGACTATGCTGTGAGTGAGAAACAAAATCCTGTTGTGTCTGAGCCTACAGCACGTTGTAGGGTCTATGGTTAAATGCATGGAAACCACACTGAACGTATGCACTTAGTAAACGTTAATTATCCTGGCAAGAGCAATCCTGAAGTTTCCCCAAGAAGGAGCCTAAGGACACACTGGACTGACACACAGAATTTGACTTTTATTCTGGCCTTGGTCCTTCACGCATCTACTGCTAAGACGACACAGATCTGAGGTACCCCATCCGCATGAGCGCTGTGACTACCCCGATGTCCTCAGCACCCTCCCCCAAACCCCTCCCCCCCTCCCCACCCCTCTACTAAGCTCTCTGGGTAGGGGCTCTGCCTACACCTCCCCCCGGGCATGCAGCATGAAGTGGCCATGCAGCTCCCCAAGGCTGTCGAAGGAATCCTCGCACTCCGTACAGTGGTAGGTGCCCTCCTCCTCCTCGTCCTCCTCCTCCTCCTCCCTCCAGCAGGTCGCCCCTCCCCAGCCCGGGGCAGCTCCCCCTCTTCCTCCCCAAGGGCCCTGCTTTCTGGGGCTGGTGCTTCCTGGGGGGCTGCAGCAGGGCAGCAGAGCCGGCAAGGTGGGGTGCCTGGCGGGGCCTCCCCAAGGGGTGAGCGGCCACAGAGCTGGCAGGGCTGGGCTGGGGGGCCAGGGAGCTGAGCTGTACGGGGGGCCCGGCGGGATGGGCCCCCTCGGCCCCCACCCAGGCGCTGCTTCACCTTGTAGCCAGGGTCATATTCAGGATCATCAGTGGTCTCCTCCTCCTCCTCCTCCTCATCTTCTTCCTCTTCGGAGTCTGGCTCTGAGAGGGTGTATTCAGAGTCGGAGGAATGCTCAGGGCCTGCAGTGGGTAGGTGAGGAAAGACGGTGCGTCAGAGCACAGAGGGCTGTGTGCATCTGTCCCCTCCCCGAGTCCTGTTCAGACTCGCCATGGTATGGAGAGGGCAGCCTGGGTCACCAATAAGCTAAAGAATGTGAGTGGCGGCAGTATGTGACCCCTGTAGGCTGGGGCTTCTAAGCAAACGTGTGGACCTCTCTTCTTCCACCAGTAGAACCCAGGCCATGGACATCCAGCCATGACCATGTGAATGGCATTTACATGGTTACCTGCCTGCTAACCTGAAACACCCACCCTGGACTATGCTGTGAGTGAGAAACAAAATCCTGTTGTGTCTGAGCCTACAGCACGTTGTAGGGTCTATGGTTAAATGCATGGAAACCACACTGAACGTATGCACTTAGTAAACGTTAATTATCCTGGCAAGAGCAATCCTGAAGTTTCCCCAAGAAGGAGCCTAAGGACACACTGGACTGACACACAGAATTTGACTTTTATTCTGGCCTTGGTCCTTCACGCATCTACTGCTAAGACGACACAGATCTGAGGTACCCCATCCGCATGAGCGCTGTGACTACCCCGATGTCCTCAGCACCCTCCCCCAACCCCCTCCACCCCTCCCCACCCCTCTACTAAGCTCTCTGGGTAGGGGCTCTGCCTACACCTCCCCCCGGGCATGCAGCATGAAGTGGCCATGCAGCTCCCCAAGGCTGTCGAAGGAATCCTCGCACTCCGTACAGTGGTAGGTGCCCTCCTCCTCCTCGTCCTCCTCCTCCTCCTCCCTTCCAGCAGGTCGCCCCTCCCCAGCCCGGGGCAGCTCCCCCTCTTCCTCCCCAAGGGCCCTGCTTTCTGGGGCTGGTGCTTCCTGGGGGGCTGCAGCAGGGCAGCAGAGCCGGCAAGGTGGGGTGCCTGGCGGGGCCTCCCCAAGGGGTGAGCGGCCACAGAGCTGGCAGGGCTGGGCTGGGGGGCCAGGGAGCTGAGCTGTACGGGGGGCCCGGCGGGATGGGCCCCCTCGGCCCCCACCCAGGCGCTGCTTCACCTTGTAGCCAGGGTCATATTCAGGATCATCAGTGGTCTCCTCCTCCTCCTCCTCCTCATCTTCTTCCTCTTCGGAGTCTGGCTCTGAGAGGGTGTATTCAGAGTCGGAGGAATGCTCAGGGCCTGCAGTGGGTAGGTGAGGAAAGACGGTGCGTCAGAGCACAGAGGGCTGTGTGCATCTGTCCCCTCCCCGAGTCCTGTTCAGACTCGCCATGGTATGGAGAGGGCAGCCTGGGTCCACCCTTGCTCTCCCCACAGAAGGTGCTTAGTATCTGTGTGTCAAGCAAATGCACATCTTTTCTGAACTACATCTAAGAGGTTTCAAAAAGAATAAAGTGGGGGGGACTTCACTGATGGTCCAGTGGGTAGGACTGTGTGTTCCCAATGCAGTGGGGCCTGGGTTCGAGCCTTGGTCAGGGAACTAGATCCCATATGCCGCAACTAAGACCCAGCACAGCCAAATAAATAAATAATAATGATAATCTTATACATATATATATTTAAAAAAGAATAAAGTAGGGGATTTTCTGGTGGTCTAGTGGCTAAGACACCGAATTCCCAATGCAGAAGGCCTGGGTTTGATCTCTGGTCAGGGAACTAGATCTCACATGCTGCAACTAAGATCCAGTGCAGCCAGGAAAAAAAAAAAACGAACAAAGTAGGAGAAGGAGGAATAAGAACAACCATAGTGACAGTGTCCACTGCTGTTTTAAGAACCTTGGGGTGCTTTTAGCCATGCTGTACAGGATCTTAGTTCCCTGACCAGTGATTGAACCTGTGCCCCCTGCAGTAGAAGCACAGAATCTTTTTCTTTTTTCTTTTGGCCACTTCTAGTGGTCTTTCATTTATTTATTTTCATCCATCTTTGTTCTTTGGCCTGTGTGGGCCTCCCATCGCAGTGGCCTCTCTCATCGCAGAGCACTAGCTCTGGGCGCATGCGCTCCAGAGCTCCAGCTTGGTAGTTGGACACATCGGTCCAGCCGCTCCGCGGCACGTGGAATCTTCCCAGGTCAGGGATCGAACTGGCACCCCTTGCACTGCAAGGCGGTGTCCTTACCCACTGGGCCACCAGGGAAGCCCGGAAGCACAGAATCTTAGCCACTGGATTGCCAGGGTATTCCCAAGAGCCTTGTTGTTTGTTTTTTTTTCCCAAATGTACTGACGCAACTCATCCTTAAAATAACCCTGAGAGAGTACTATTATTATTCCTAAGTGACAAATGGGGAAACTGAGGCACAGCAGTGCAGTGACTCATTGGCCTCTGGTCAGACAGCTAAATGGGGAAAGCTAAATGTGGGTGATGGGTCATTTTAGGGAGGCAAACACCTGAGCAGGTATTTCAGCAAATTAAAACACATACAGGGGCTTCCTGGTGGTCCAGTGGGTAAGGACACCGCCTTGCAGTGCAAGGCACTGGTTCGATCCTGGCCTGGGAAGATCCGTGCCGGAGCGGCTGGACCAGAATTATGAGCCATCTGAAGCGCATCCCAGGTCGGTCGATGGCAATGCTGGCTTAGGGTAATATATTCTAGACCCAGCACAGCCAAATAAATAAATAATAATGATAATCTTATACATATATATATTTAAAAAGAATAAAGTAGGGATTTTCTGGTGGTCTAGTGGCTAAGACACCGAATTCCCAATGCAGAAGGCCTGGGTTTGATCTCTGGTCAGGGAACTAGATCTCACATGCTGCAACTAAGATCCAGTGCAGCCAGGAAAAAAAAAACGAACAAAGTAGGAGAAGGAGGAATAAGAACAACCATAGTGACAGTGTCCACTGCTGTTTTAAGAACCTTGGGGTGCTTTTAGCCATGCTGTACAGGATCTTAGTTCCCTGACCAGTGATTGAACCTGTGCCCCCTGCAGTAGAAGCACAGAATCTTTTTCTTTTTTCTTTTGGCCACTTCTAGTGGTCTTTCATTTATTTATTTTCATCCATCTTTGTTCTTTGGCCTGTGTGGGCCTCCCATCGCAGTGGCCTCTCTCATCGCAGAGCACTAGCTCTGGGCGCATGCGCTCCAGAGCTCCAGCTTGGTAGTTGGACACATCGGTCCAGCCGCTCCGCGGCACGTGGAATCTTCCCAGGTCAGGGATCGAACTGGCACCCCTTGCACTGCAAGGCGGTGTCCTTACCCACTGGGCCACCAGGGAAGCCCGGAAGCACAGAATCTTAGCCACTGGATTGCCAGGGTATTCCCAAGAGCCTTGTTGTTTGTTTTTTTTTCCCAAATGTACTGACGCAACTCATCCTTAAAATAACCCTGAGAGAGTACTATTATTATTCCTAAGTGACAAATGGGGAAACTGAGGCACAGCAGTGCAGTGACTCATTGGCCTCTGGTCAGACAGCTAAATGGGGAAAGCTAAATGTGGGTGATGGGTCATTTTAGGGAGGCAAACACCTGAGCAGGTATTTCAGCAAATTAAAACACATACAGGGGCTTCCCTGGTGGTCCAGTGGGTAAGGACACCGCCTTGCAGTGCAAGGGGCACTGGTTCGATCCCTGGCCTGGGAAGATCCCACGTGCCGCGGAGCGGCTGGACCGATGTGTCTAATTACTGAGCCGGAGCTCTGAAGCGCATGCGCCCAGAGCTGGTGCTCTGTGACAACAGAGGCCACTGCGATGGGAGGCCCACACAGGCCAAAGAACAAAGATAAATGAAACTAGATAAATGAAAGACCAATAGAAGTGGCCCAGCTGCCCTCCTCCTGCCTGACCTGCCCCCCACCCAAAAAAACCACACACACACACATATACATATATACTTTGATATATATGGCTTTATATTAATATATATGCATGTGTGCATCCTCAGTTGTTTAAGCTGTGTCTGACTCCTTGCAACCCCATAGACTGTAGCTCACCAGGCTTCTTTGTCCCTGGGGTTCTCTAGGCAAGAATATTGGAGTGAGTTGCCATGCCCTCCTCCGGGGACCTTTCTGACCCAGGGATCGAATCCACATCTCCTGGCATCTCCTGCACTGCAAGCAGATTCTTTACTGCTGAGCTACTGGGGAAACCCTTTATATATATGTATATAAAAAACATCTAGTTAAGTGAATGAAAATTTTTTTTCTTTTCTTTTTTTAAATTTTGGCCTCTTTCATTGGTCCTTCATTTATTTATTTTCATCCATGTTAACTCTTAGCCCTGTGTGGGCCTTCCATAGCAGCAGCCTCTCATTGCAGAGTACCGGCTTTGAGTGCATGCGCTCCAGAGCGCTGGCTTGTAATTGGACACACTGGTCCAGCCACTCCGCAGCATATGAGATCTTCCCAGGCCAGGGATCGAACTGGCGCCCCTTGCACTGCAAGGTGGACTCTTTGCCCACTGGACCACCAGGGAAGCCCTTGAATGAAAATATAGGTATATTACTGTGATTTCATGGGTATGAAGGACATGCCTAGGACAAATTTAGGTTAAATTTAAAAAGGAAACAAAGTAAGGTGACGTACAGGAAGGGGCGACACCAACAGCTGTTACGGGGCTGTGGACCCTGAACCTAGTCGGTCGTGCAGAGGGAGCCCCACCTATGGCGGCAGTGGTGGTGTGGGAGATAAGATGCCTGCCAGGAGCACCTCCTAGGACTGCAACCACCTAGCCCTGTATCCACGGCGCCCTGCCTTTGTCTCCTCTGGCAGCGTACAGGGACCCCATTACGGCCGGGCCAGCCACCTTCCTCATGTCCCTCAACACCAGGCCAGCCCCACCTCAGGGCGACCCTTTCTGCAGCTGGACTAAGGCTTAATCCCTCCCTTCTGTCACATCTCTGCTCAGGTCAGAAAGCCTGGTCACATCTGCCCTCTGGCTGTCCAAGCTCGGAACCCTCAGGGTGGTGTCCATCTGAAGTCCTTCCCCACCAGACCAGTGAGCAGGCCTGGTCTGACTCATCACTGGGTCCCCAGCATCCCCCAGCTCAGAAGCCCAGGTTATAAATGTCTGCTGAACGCCCCTCTCTGCAGCTCCTTCTGTCTCTTACTTGCTCCTGCCTCTGTCCTGCTGTCTCTCTGCCAGTTGAAGAGCCTTGCTGTGGGTGGCTCCCTCAGCTTGGAAGGCTGTTTCTCACTCTGTCTGCCTGGTGACCTCCTACTCATCCTTCAGAACCCAGCGCAGGCTTTGTCCTCCATGAAGTCACCGCTCTGATGACTTCAGGTGGGGGGGTCTCTCCCCTGTTCCCTCCACCCTGGCTCCACCTCCTGGTCACTGTCCTAAAGGCTGGAGCCATCTGGGGTCCGCAACAGGATGCATGGGTAGGATGAGCCAGGGCAGCCCTGCCCTCCCTCTGCTAGGCCTTTGCTCTGGCATGCAGCAGCTTCATGCAGAGTACCGGCTTTGAGGCCCCAGGCGCTGGCTTGTAATTGGACACACTGGTCCAGCCACTCCGCAGCATATGAGATCTTCCCAGGCCAGGGATCGAACTGGCGCCCCTTGCACTGCAAGGTGGACTCTTTGCCCACTGGACCACCAGGGAAGCCCTTGAATGAAAATATAGGTATATTACTGTGATTTCATGGGTATGAAGGACATGCCTAGGACAAATTTAGGTTAAATTTAAAAAGGAAACAAAGTAAGGTGACGTACAGGAAGGGGCGACACCAACAGCTGTTACGGGGCTGTGGACCCTGAACCTAGTCGGTCGTGCAGAGGGAGCCCCACCTATGGCGGCAGTGGTGGTGTGGGAGATAAGATGCCTGCCAGGAGCACCTCCTAGGACTGCAACCACCTAGCCCTGTATCCACGGCCCCCTGCCTTTGTCTCCTCTGGCAGCGTCAGGGACCCCATTACGGCCGGGCCAGCCACCTTCCTCATGTCCCTCAACACCAGGCCAGCCCCACCTCAGGGCGACCCTTTCTGCAGCTGGACTAAGGCTTAATCCCTCCCTTCTGTCACATCTCTGCTCAGGTCAGAAAGCCTGGTCACATCTGCCCTCTGGCTGTCCAAGCTCGGAACCCTCAGGGTGGTGTCCATCTGAAGTCCTTCCCCACCAGACCAGTGAGCAGGCCTGGTCTGACTCATCACTGGGTCCCCAGCATCCCCCAGCTCAGAAGCCCAGGTTATAAATGTCTGCTGAACGCCCCTCTCTGCAGCTCCTTCTGTCTCTTACTTGCTCCTGCCTCTGTCCTGCTGTCTCTCTGCCAGTTGAAGAGCCTTGCTGTGGGTGGCTCCCTCAGCTTGGAAGGCTGTTTCTCACTCTGTCTGCCTGGTGACCTCCTACTCATCCTTCAGAACCCAGCGCAGGCTTTGTCCTCCATGAAGTCACCGCTCTGATGACTTCAGGTGGGGGGGTCTCTCCCCTGTTCCCTCCACCCTGGCTCCACCTCCCTGGTCACTGTCCTAAAGGCTGGAGCCATCTGGGGTCCGCAACAGGATGCATGGGTAGGATGAGCCAGGGCAGCCCTGCCCTCCCTCTGCTAGGCCTTTGCCTCTGGTCCCCTTCCACCTGGGACTACCCTTTCCCTCTCAACTAGCAAACTCCTCTTCTTTTAAGTCCCAGCTCCATGTCACCTCCTCCGTGACGTCCAACCTGACTGCCCTAGTGCTTCTCTCGTCTGAGGTCCCTCTGCCCTCAACACACACTGACCGCCTGGGCAGTGACCATCTGGGTGTAGAGACTTAAGAGTCCTAGAAGGCAGGACCTCTCTGAGTCCTAAGCCATACTGTGAATAGGGCAGCCTGGTGGGGCATTTGCAGAAGGGCTGTGAAACACACTTCCAGCTTTGGGCTGGGAGACTTGGGGGGCTGAAGCCACGCCCCTCTTTCTCCTGCCCCCCCAGCCCCGCCCCTCTTTCTCCTCTCCCTCTGATTTCACCCCACCTCTCCTCCAGGCATTTCACTGCCCACTGTGACTTCACCATGCTGGCTTGGGAAAGGCAGTCAGGGAGTCACCCACAGCTATCAAGCCTTTTGTGTCCACCGTGCCTTCCAGGACCACAAGCCCTTTCAGGGCCACCATGCCTTCTCCACCGACGAGAACCCCGAAGTCCAGCACATCTCCAGCCCCCCCCAGACCCCCGATGCACACCTCCTTGAAGACCCCCAAATCAGCAGCACCCAGCAACCCCTCAGCGCCCACCAAATCGTCCACAGATCCCAACTCAGTCACGAGCCCAAGCAGTTCCAAATCCCCTAAATGGGCAAGGAGCAAGGCAGCCCCTTCTACCCAGCCCGGTAACAAGTCACGAGTCCACAGCCAGGCGCACACGCCCAGCAAGGCCAGCATCGACACCAGGGCCAGCACCGACACCAGGGGCAGCAAAGCCAGCAAGGCCAGCGGGGTGAGACGCCCCCGGCGCCGAGGCACCCGCAGCCGGGGCAGAACTCCCGGCAGAAAGGGAAGTCGCAGTTCCAAGCGGTCGGCTAACAGGGCCAGCACACCGAGCAGGGTAAGAACTCACGGTGCCAGACTAGGCACAGCCAGCAAGGTAAGAACGCCTACCTCCCAGCAAAAGCAGAGTAGGGGGAAGAGTTCCAGCCAGCCGAGAACCAACCATCGGGGGAGGAGTGAGAGCCAGCCTAGAAGTATGAGAACAAAGAAGAGCCACAGCCCCCTAGGAGTCTCCAATACAGAGAAGAGTTCCAGCCTGGCAGCAACCCCCAGCAAAGCAAAGAGTTACAGCCCCATGAGAACGCCCTTCGAGGACAAAGACTACAGCCAGTCTCTGTCGTCCTTGCGGAAGGTGAAGAGTTCCAGTCAGATGGTCATCCCCAGCATGGAATGGAGTTACAGCCCGACTGAAGTGTTCAGCAAGGTCGAGAGTTATAACCAGGGAAGTACAGCCAGCCGGCCCCAAAGTCATAGCCGGCCTACCACCCCCAGCCGCCCCCAAAGTCACAGCCGGCCTACCACCCCCAGCCGCAGCCCCGAAAATCCCGGCCGGTCCAGAACACCCAGAAGGGCAAGAAGTCGCAGTCGGGAGAGATCCCACAGCAGGGTAAGAAGTCACAGTTGGAAGAGGGATCATAGCAGGGCAAGAAGTCGTACCCGGAAGGGAACTCCCAGTCAGATGGGAAGACAAAGTCAGTCAAGAATCCACAGCAAGGGGAAAAGTGATGACCAATCTAGAACCCCCAGAAGGGAAAGAAGTCACAGCCAGTCTAGAAGCCCCAGAGGAGAGAGGTCACAGACAACCTAGGCACCCCCCCACCGGCGAGAACCCCAAGTCCAGCACATCTCCAGCCCCCCCCAGACCCCCGATGCACACCTCCTTGAAGACCCCCAAATCAGCAGCACCCAGCAACCCCTCAGCGCCCACCAAATCGTCCACAGATCCCAACTCAGTCACGAGCCCAAGCAGTTCCAAATCCCCTAAATGGGCAAGGAGCAAGGCAGCCCCTTCTACCCAGCCCGGTAACAAGTCACGAGTCCACAGCCAGGCGCACACGCCCAGCAAGGCCAGCATCGACACCAGGGCCAGCACCGACACCAGGGGCAGCAAAGCCAGCAAGGCCAGCGGGGTGAGACGCCCCCGGCGCCGAGGCACCCGCAGCCGGGGCAGAACTCCCGGCAGAAAGGGAAGTCGCAGTTCCAAGCGGTCGGCTAACAGGGCCAGCACACCGAGCAGGGTAAGAACTCACGGTGCCAGACTAGGCACAGCCAGCAAGGTAAGAACGCCTACCTCCCAGCAAAAGCAGAGTAGGGGGAAGAGTTCCAGCCAGCCGAGAACCAACCATCGGGGGAGGAGTGAGAGCCAGCCTAGAAGTATGAGAACAAAGAAGAGCCACAGCCCCCTAGGAGTCTCCAATACAGAGAAGAGTTCCAGCCTGGCAGCAACCCCCAGCAAAGCAAAGAGTTACAGCCCCATGAGACAGCCCTTGAGGACAAAGACTACAGCCAGTCTCTGTCGTCCTTGCGGAAGGTGAAGAGTTCCAGTCAGATGGTCATCCCCAGCATGGAATGGAGTTACAGCCCGACTGAAGTGTTCAGCAAGGTCGAGAGTTATAACCAGGGAAGTACAGCCAGCCGGCCCCAAAGTCATAGCCGGCCTACCACCCCCAGCCGCCCCCAAAGTCACAGCCGGCCTACCACCCCCAGCCGCAGCCCCGAAAATCCCGGCCGGTCCAGAACACCCAGAAGGGCAAGAAGTCGCAGTCGGGAGAGATCCCACAGCAGGGTAAGAAGTCACAGTTGGAAGAGGGATCATAGCAGGGCAAGAAGTCGTACCCGGAAGGGAACTCCCAGTCAGATGGGAAGACAAAGTCAGTCAAGAATCCACAGCAAGGGGAAAAGTGATGACCAATCTAGAACCCCCAGAAGGGAAAGAAGTCACAGCCAGTCTAGAAGCCCCAGCAAGGAGAGAGGTCACAGACAACCTAGAACCCACAGCAAGGAGAGAGGTTGTAGATGGTCTACAACCCTCAGTCAGGAGAGAGACCACAGTCGATCCAGGACCTCCAGTGAGGAAACAGACCACAGCCGATCAAGAAGTCCCAGCAAGGAAAGATACTACAGCAGATCTCGAACTCCCAGAAAATGGAGAGATCACGGCCGATCTCAAACTCCCAGAAAAGAGAGAGATCACAGCCGATCTCAAACTCCCAGAAAAGAGAGAGATCACAGCCAATCTAGAACTCCCCACAAGGAGAGAGACCACAGCCAAACCAGAACCTCCAGCAAGGAGAGAGATCGCAGCCAAACTAGAATCTCCAGCAAGGAAAGATATTACAGCCGATCTAGAACCCCCAGAAAAGAGAGAGATCACAGACGATCTCAAACCTCTAGCAAGGGGAGAGATCACAGCCGATCCAGAACCCCCAGAAAGAAGAGACACCACAGCCAATCCACAACATCCAGCAGTGAAAGTGACCCTACCAAGGAGAGCAATCTCAGCAGGAGGGGATCCCCCAGCCGGGCACAGAGTCCTAATCAGAATAGAACACCAAATGAGACAAGGAGCCAGTCGCAGTCAAGATTTCTCAGCAAAGCCGCAATCCCAAACCAGGATGATATTCAAGTCAACATAACCACCTATAAGGCTATCTCACCTGGAGAGAGGTCCTCATCATCTTCTTCCAAGCTGGCGTAGCCCCCAGTCTCAGCTGGCTCACGGGTCTCTGTCATGGCCGGAGGAGGGGACAAGAGACAGGAGCAGAGCAGAAGCTGGGCAGTGTCCCTCCCCAGCCAGCTTTCCACAGCCACACCTCGACCACAGGTCCTCTAATGTGGGATGCTGGCAGGTAGAGGAGGATGCTGGACAGGGGAAGGAAAGACCTGTGGTGACTCAATAAATTTTTACATAGCATCTGCCTCCCCAGGACTCAGTGTGGGTAAGGTGAACGTGACCCCACGCCCATCCTCATCTGCCTATGGAGCCTTGACTGCAGACTCTGCCCCTTTGTAGGCTTTAATTTCCCCATCTGGTTCTCATTCGATGGGATGTGGAAGGGTAATATTCCAAATATTGAACAGGGAGTACTAACATGGGCACGAATCAGAACTGACTGTGGAACGTGGGCCTCTGCAGGCATTAACCCTTCACTTGCTGGGTTGTGGGCAAGCCCGGGGCTGGGAGAAGCGCCCAAAGCAGCAGAAGGGGGTAGGGATTCCTTGGTATGGTGATGATACACCAACCAGTCTAGAAGCCATTCTGTATTTAAACAACTAGTATGGCTTCACTAATTTGTGACTGTCAGCCCGAATTCTTTTATCAGTTTATACCTTGGCATGATGATGTCTAGGTCTAAACCCTAAATCTGCCACATTCTAACTGTGGAGCTTCCAGCAAAGGACCAACCTTCTCTAGTCTGTTTCCTTCTGGGGACAGAAAGGTGTTTCAGAGCTTAATTTATGTATTTATGACCATGCTGAGACAGGTTATTACCTCCTTTGTACATATGAGGAAATTGAACCACAAAGAGGATTAACATGAAGCCCAAGGTCATACCAAATGGGAGGTGAGTGAACTAGGATTTGAAGCCATGTCACCCTACCTCTCATAAAATGATCCTTAAGCTGAAGAAATCCTTTTTTTTTTTTTAATGCAGTAGATTCGTTCATTTCAGTTGCAGGTATGTGGCAGGCACCCCGTGAACAATAGCTATTACAACCCCCACCCGCCCCCAAACCCCAGCCATGCCAGGCTTCTCACCTCTCCTTGTGCACACCAGGTCTTTTCACTTCTGTGGGGCTTAATAAATCCTGCAATGGCTCTCTAGAACAGGCTCCTTCCCCCATCTCTGCCTGGAGAACTCTTAACTAATCTCTCTCCAAAGCCCACCTCAAGCACAAGAACCTCTGTACTTCTCCCCAGCCAAACATCATCTCTGCCTCTTCCAAGAAGCCTTCGGACTCCTCTCCTTTCTCTCTCTTCATCATTAGTACACATACACACACATTCACACATGTAGCTTCTTTTGTCTCCCATTGTGCCCCATGACAGCAGAGCAAGTTATAAAGGGGCTGGCAACCTCAGCTGCACCTCTTATATGCCAAGGCTGGTGCTGGGTATTGGGTAATATGGTGGAAAATGCATGATCCCTTCAAAGCCTAAGGGTTGTTAAGTCTAATGCTGGAGACTAAAAAGATTAGGATGGCTTCCTGGAGGAAGCTGAGGCATGGGAAAGTTGGCTTCAATGGCAGGTGAGTTTTCTAAAGACACCTGGATGGGTTTTAAGGACAGAAAGGATTCATAAATGGCAGAGGAGGGTTCTCATAATACCCTACTGCTTATAGGGCATTTAATTCGGGAATTCTACTTCATGTCAGGATAGGTTGCCAGATTTAGTAAATAAGACTATACAATAACCAGTTAAATTTGAATTTCAGATAAACAACTAGTCTTTCAGAAATCTACATCCCAGATACTGCATGGGACACAGGTATATTAATTCTTTGCTGTTTATCTGAAATTCAGATTTAACTGGGTATCCTATATGTTAACTGGCAACCATACACCAGGGACAATCAGAACATCCTACAGGATTACCAGGAGACATTGTTCAGCAGTCCAGCCTACCCTTTCCCAAGCCCACATCACATCATGCCCCTTCCAGAGTATTCCAGATATCAGTGGGAGACATCCCTTGATGCCCAAGTCCCGTTCTTAACAATGATCAGGGCTGCCAGACTGGCTTCCACGATCTTAAGAGGGGCGTAAATGAGGCTCCCTCACTATCATGACACAGGGACCCGACAATGATGCCAAGTGCAGCATAACACTTTAGCCCCATCATCCCCACCCGCCCCCAAACCCCAGCCATGCCAGGCTTCTCACCTCTCCTTGTGCACACCAGGTCTTTTCACTTCTGTGGGGCTTAATAAATCCTGCAATGGCTCTCTAGAACAGGCTCCTTCCCCCATCTCTGCCTGGAGAACTCTTAACTAATCTCTCTCCAAAGCCCACCTCAAGCACAAGAACCTCTGTACTTCTCCCCAGCCAAACATCATCTCTGCCTCTTCCAAGAAGCCTTCGGACTCCTCTCCTTTCTCTCTCTTCATCATTAGTACACATACACACACATTCACACATGTAGCTTCTTTTGTCTCCCATTGTGCCCCATGACAGCAGAGCAAGTTATAAAGGGGCTGGCAACCTCAGCTGCACCTCTTATATGCCAAGGCTGGTGCTGGGTATTGGGTAATATGGTGGAAAATGCATGATCCCTTCAAAGCCTAAGGGTTGTTAAGTCTAATGCTGGAGACTAAAAAGATTAGGATGGCTTCCTGGAGGAAGCTGAGGCATGGGAAAGTTGGCTTCAATGGCAGGTGAGTTTTCTAAAGACACCTGGATGGGTTTTAAGGACAGAAAGGATTCATAAATGGCAGAGGAGGGTTCTCATAATACCCTACTGCTTATAGGGCATTTAATTGGGGAATTCTACTTCATGTCAGGATAGGTTGCCAGATTTAGTAAATAAGACTATACAATAACCAGTTAAATTTGAATTTCAGATAAACAACTAGTCTTTCAGAAATCTACATCCCAGATACTGCATGGGACACAGGTATATTAATTCTTTGCTGTTTATCTGAAATTCAGATTTAACTGGGTATCCTATATGTTAACTGGCAACCATACACCAGGGACAATCAGAACATCCTACAGGATTACCAGGAGACATTGTTCAGCAGTCCAGCCTACCCTTTCCCAAGCCCACATCACATCATGCCCCTTCCAGAGTATTCCAGATATCAGTGGGAGACATCCCTTGATGCCCAAGTCCCGTTCTTAACAATGATCAGGGCTGCCAGACTGGCTTCCACGATCTTAAGAGGGGCGTAAATGAGGCTCCCTCACTATCATGACACAGGGACCCGACAATGATGCCAAGTGCAGCATAACAGGCACCTGTACCCGCAATGCGAGGCTGACGAGGCAAGAGCAAAACCTTACAACTATAAAGGCCAGTCCCCCACAATGCCCTGCTCCTGCAAGTTCTCCCAGGATGCCTCGGGTCGTTATAACGACCACCTTCCAAGGCGCTCTTGGTCTCAGCGCTTCAAGCTTCCAGGATGTTCAGCGGTAGGTGTGTGACAAAAGGGACGGCTCCCCCTCAAGAAGCTAGGATAATCCCAGAATGCTCCAGGCCCGTAACGACTAGCATACAGACTCCCACAATGCTTTAAGGCAGGGCGTTCCGTTTTCCCAGGATGCCCCAGAGCGGCACGGAGCCGCGTGGTGGGAGAAAAGGGAGCCTGGGTCTCGCCTTCAAGCCATCACGGCCCAAGATCGCAGCCAGCTCCTCGGCGACGGGAGCCGTCACTCCCATCATGCATCGCTGCCGTACTGTCCGCTTCCCAGCATGCCCCGCGCACCTCCATCCCGGACACTCACCGGCGCTGGCGACCCCAGCTCTGGCTCGGCGGCTGCGGCTGCAAGCCCAGGCTCTGCGCCTGCGCTGCAAGTTGGGTAGGAGAGAGTGTGAGGGGCGTGAAGAGCCTAGGGCGCTTGCGCGATGAGATAGACCATTCCTGTCGCATAGTGGGAAGGGGGGCTCTCTGAGTCGGCCCATCGATGAGGCTCGCGCAGGGGGTTCCGGGCTTTGCCCCTCGCTGTCCCGGCTTACTTGGTACAGTCTGCGGCCCGACCGAATTAGAAACTGAAAGGCACGCGCGTGCATGAGCGAGCATGAACGCGCCTTACCGAAAATCGGTAGCGCTGGGGTCGGGTGGGGGTACCAGCTCTGCCTGGATCCTGGACCTGAGGCCTGATTATTTGCATAATCTTAGCACAGGACAATGGGAGGCCTCGGGCGCTGGAAAGGTTGATTTGCATATTCCCCGGAGGAGGCCATCCCCCGGCGCGCAGAGATTAGCATATGCTGGGCGTTGGGGGTGGAGGTGGGGGTGGGGTGGGCGACTGATTAGCGCGTGCGCAGAGGGACTGCGGACTAGCGCGGAGCGGGCATCCTTGGTATCGTTGGGGTCAGTTTGCATCTGGAGTTGGGGCACTGGGAACGAGACCCTTACCAGCCCTCACAACCTTCCCTCCCCACAACCAGGATAAACATTACTTTCTTGTGCTACAGGGCACTATGGTTTTCGCTGCGAACATATCTGGCCTCTGTCCTCCCCAATCAAAGGAAGGAGATTGACACATAATCAGAACCACAACCCAGAGTGGTCAGACTTGGGATGAATACAGTAGAGGAAGCTGTGGGAGCCACAGGAAGCGCCTGCCCCAGGGAGTCTTTTTGGCAAAGGACAAAGGCAAATTAAAACAACAGCAAAGGTTGAATGGTTTGAGGAAGTGAAATCTGTTTAGTTTGCCTGGGACACTGAGTCAGGAGGGAAAGTCTCCAGGTGAGGTTAACCGGCCCAAGATCGCAGCCAGCTCCTCGGCGACGGGCCGTCACTCCCATCATGCATCGCTGCCGTACTGTCCGCTTCCCAGCATGCCCCGCGCACCTCCATCCCGGACACTCACCGGCGCTGGCGACCCCAGCTCTGGCTCGGCGGCTGCGGCTGCAAGCCCAGGCTCTGCGCCTGCGCTGCAAGTTGGGTAGGAGAGTGTGAGGGGCGTGAAGAGCCTAGGGCGCTTGCGCGATGAGATAGACCATTCCTGTCGCATAGTGGGAAGGGGGGCTCTCTGAGTCGGCCCATCGATGAGGCTCGCGCAGGGGGTTCCGGGCTTTGCCCCTCGCTGTCCCGGCTTACTTGGTACAGTCTGCGGCCCGACCGAATTAGAAACTGAAAGGCACGCGCGTGCATGAGCGAGCATGAACGCGCCTTACCGAAAATCGGTAGCGCTGGGGTCGGGTGGGGGTACCAGCTCTGCCTGGATCCTGGACCTGAGGCCTGATTATTTGCATAATCTTAGCACAGGACAATGGGAGGCCTCGGGCGCTGGAAAGGTTGATTTGCATATTCCCCGGAGGAGGCCATCCCCCGGCGCGCAGAGATTAGCATATGCTGGGCGTTGGGGGTGGAGGTGGGGGTGGGGTGGGCGACTGATTAGCGCGTGCGCAGAGGGACTGCGGACTAGCGCGGAGCGGGCATCCTTGGTATCGTTGGGGTCAGTTTGCATCTGGAGTTGGGGCACTGGGAACGAGACCCTTACCAGCCCTCACAACCTTCCCTCCCCACAACCAGGATAAACATTACTTTCTTGTGCTACAGGGCACTATGGTTTTCGCTGCGAACATATCTGGCCTCTGTCCTCCCCAATCAAAGGAAGGAGATTGACACATAATCAGAACCACAACCCAGAGTGGTCAGACTTGGGATGAATACAGTAGAGGAAGCTGTGGGAGCCACAGGAAGCGCCTGCCCCAGGGAGTCTTTTTGGCAAAGGACAAAGGCAAATTAAAACAACAGCAAAGGTTGAATGGTTTGAGGAAGTGAAATCTGTTTAGTTTGCCTGGGACACTGAGTCAGGGAGGGGAAAGTCTCCAGGTGAGGTTAAGAGCTCAGGCTTTAGGAGGAGCGCATAGGAAGCTAGTGCAGCATTCCAGGCTTCCTGGAAGTGACTCACTTTCCAATGTAAAACTCTCCAATGGGATCCCATTACATTTAGGACAAAATTCAAACCCTTTATCAGGTCCCAGGGACTATACGTTAGATCCAGGGTGACTCAGACTGTAACAGAATCTGCCTGCAATGCAGAAGACCCATGTTCAGTTGGGTGGGGACGATCCGCTGGAGTGGGAAATGGTAACCCACTCCAGTATTATTCTTGCCTGAAGAATTCCATGGACAGAGGAGCTTGGAAGTCTACAGTCCCCGGGGTCACAAAGAGTCGCACATGGCTGAGTGACAGGCACTTTCACTTTCAGGGACCAACACTTTTAGGGGTTATATACCTGGTCTCACCCTGCTCACCTGACTTCACCCTAGGCACCTCCTCTAGCCACTTCTGTCCTGTCTACTTCCACCTGCTAACACCCCAGTCTTTACCATCTTAGGTCCTTGCCCTTGCTGCTGCTCCCTGTGCCTGAGCCGGCTTTGCCCTCGGATCTCTGAATAGCTCTTGTGCTCATCATTCATATTGTGGCACAGACGTCAAGCTGACTGGCTTTCGCTGATGTTTGAAACTGCACCTCCAGATTGGCTTTAGAGAAGTGAGTGGGTTATGAATAAAGCAAGACTGTCTCAGAGCCAAATGAGATGACTGTTGAAGCTAGAATGACAGTTGCATGGTGCTTCATTGTCCTGTTTCACTTCTGTATGTTTGACATTTTCCATAGTAAGAAGTTAAAAGAGTACCTTAGATCTCCTTACTCAGCATTTTACCTTAATGGTACTTAAGTGTATGTGTGCTCAGTCGTGTCCCTCTGTCTGCCACCCCCATAGACTGTAATCTCACTGGGCTCCTCCATCCATGGAATTTTCCAAGCAAGAATACTGGAGTGGGTTGCCATTTCCTACTCCAAGGGATCTTCCCAACTCAGAGATTGGTCGAATCGCCGTCTCTTACATCTGGATTGGCAGGCAGATTCTTTACCACTGCACCTTCTTAGGAAACCCAATAGTCTTTATGACGATCTGAAATTGTTTTCTTGCTTGTTTTGATTCCTTGCTGTTTTCTTCATGAAAGGAAAGAAGGCAGGAAAGGAGGCACTCTTTTCCACTTTGGGTGCTTAGTGCCTAGAAGAGGATCAAGTCTGCGGTTAGCGCTAAGCTGTCTGGAACATCTAGCTTTTGCCTGTTTTCTTCACCATTGCATCTCCAGACGTTTGAGCAGCACCTAGTACAAAATAAGGCTGATGTATTTTTGAACGAGGGGCCTGGAATGCCAGGCTCCAGAGCTTTGACTTGACCTAGAGGTGACAGAGAACTACGGCATGATTTTTGAGCAGGGCAGGGACAGGATTTGACACAGCAGGATGGGAATCATTGAAAGGTCCTTTGGAGATGGATGTCAGGGGTGGAGGTAAGCCCGGGGAGGGGCCTAGGCTCTCGCGTGGGGACGGGGTAGTATCTGAGTGGCTGCTGGAGAGATAAGACAGTGATGTTTGCCTGCAAGACTGACCAGAAAGAACCCAGGTCTCTTGGGAGGGTAGAGGTGTCCTTGGAGATGCAAGGACCCTCTCCTGGCCTATACTGTCCACCAGAAATCAGCACCCTCCCTGCCCCCTCCCCTAGTTCAGCACCCCTCCCAACATGGTGCAGCTCTGGGCGGAGGGACAGACACACAGCCACCCCAAAAACTTGTTCTCTCCTCAGTTTAATGGTGGTTAGTGGGATTGCCAACCCCCCTCCCCATCCCCTCCCCGCCCCATACAAAATGTGTGGTTTTTTTTTAACAAGAAAAAGGGGGCAAAAGCCAGGAATGGGGGGAGGGGGGCGCAATCTGATATTTTCATACAGGTTTTTTATTTTTTTTTAATATATTATATATAAAACCATAGAGAGCAATGCACCCTACCCCCCCGAACTCCTGTTCCCCCTCCCTGGGGGGCCTGGAGGAGAGATGGGGAAGGCCCCCCCAGGAGTGGGTGGACAGAGGGACAAAGATGGATGGGACAGATGTGTGAGGAGGGGGAGGGGTGGAGAGCCCAGGAGCCTGGGGAAGGGGGACTGGAGCGACGTTGGCGCTGTCTCCCTCACCACCCCCATCAAAGTTATGACACAAAGACACAGAATCCCTGTTTCCACGCCCTCCCCCCACCCTTACCCCCACCGTGCAAACATGGCTTTGCAAAGAGGTGCCCAGAGCTCTGTGGAACTCCTACAATGGCTGGCATGGGGTCTGGGACCCCCAAAGAAATCTCTGTTCCCCTTCCCTGCCCATCCCACCCTTCCCAGAATCTGACCCCTCCCCAACAAGACCTGGTTCTGCAGCTTAGGGGCCTTGGCCTTCCCCCAGTTTTATCTTACCCCAACCCAATCCCTACCGCCCTCCCTGGACTTGAGGGGGTCTGGACCTTTGGCCCTCCCCTCTCTGGGGGACCCAGACCTCTGGGCCCTTGCTTCTGGCCCTTGCAGAGACCCAGGCAGCCGACACCCCCATCCCTGCCCAAGCGTCTGAGGTGTTAGTGGTGGGGGGAGAAGCCCACCATCCCAGACTGTAAATGTCTTTGCAGCTGGCAGTGGGGTGGACCCCAGTCCAGGCCCAGGCCTGGGGTGGAGGTGGGATCAGATGAAGAATTCTTCTTTCCTCTTGTGTCCATCGCTGCCATTGAGAAAGGCTTCTCTCGCTTCTCCCTGCTCATCCAGGCCACTGGCCTCATGGGTCAGATAGGAGCCTGAGGGGTGACAGACCCCCCCGGCATAGGCAACAGATACGTGTGGACCCAGGAGTTGGACGGGGAGGCAGACAAAACACACCAGACGAAGGAAGAGGAAGAGCCGGAACATACAGGGAGAGTCAAATCCAGGGAATGGCAGTAACAGGCAGAGAAAGAGATAAAAGTAGAATTAAGACTTCGCAAGTTCACGGAAAAATCGACCTTCATCCATCCGTTCTCTAGTATCCGCTTGCTCTGCCCCAACAAACTCGCCAATTAGGAATTCAAATTCTTTTATTCAACTTCAATTCTTTCACCCCTTTTATGACCCTGGACCGAAAAACCCTCCCCTCTCGGGATCTGGGCCTCAGGTTTCAAATCCGGGATCTAGGCTCCGTCCCCTTGTCCTAGCTCTACGCCCGCCCTCCGTCGAATCGAGTTCTAGGCCCCACCCCTTTCTGGACCCCACAACCAACCGCACCCGCCGCTGAATTTGACCCCGCCTCCACTCACCCTTCTGCCGTACCGAGCACCAGACCATGCCCACCAGCACACAGATGATGAGAAACACCAGCAGCGCCAGGATCCCGCCCACAATGGCGTAGGGCACCGACGTCTGAGCCTCTACCACCGCACCAGGGTCTGCCGGGGGACAGGGTGCAGGTCCAGGTCATCAGTGGACGGTCCCAACCCTGACCCATAAGCTGACAATCACTCGAACTGTTCTGCACGCCACGTGCAACCGCGCCCTCTTACAAGCCACGCCCCTCAAATTACCACCTCCTGCTGGCCTCTTCCCCAGGCGCCTTTTTCCAATTAGCAATCATCACGCCTGGGATAAACCCTCATTGGCCCCACAACCCCCTTGCCCCTGAGTCCAGAGACCCAGGCAGCCGACACCCCACCCTCCGGAGGTGTTAGTGGTGGAGAAGCCCACCATCCCAGACTGTAAATGTCTTTGCAGCTGGCAGTGGGGTGGACCCCAGTCCAGGCCCAGGCCTGGGGTGGAGGTGGGATCAGATGAAGAATTCTTCTTTCCTCTTGTGTCCATCGCTGCCATTGAGAAAGGCTTCTCGCTTCTCCCTGCTCATCCAGGCCACTGGCCTCATGGGTCAGATAGGAGCCTGAGGGGTGACAGACCCCCCCGGCATAGGCAACAGATACGTGTGGACCCAGGAGTTGGACGGGGAGGCAGACAAAACACACCAGACGAAGGAAGAGGAAGAGCCGGAACATACAGGGAGAGTCAAATCCAGGGAATGGCAGTAACAGGCAGAGAAAGAGATAAAAGTAGAATTAAGACTTCGCAAGTTCACGGAAAAATCGACCTTCATCCATCCGTTCTCTAGTATCCGCTTGCTCTGCCCCAACAAACTCGCCAATTAGGAATTCAAATTCTTTTATTCAACTTCAATTCTTTCACCCCTTTTATGACCCTGGACCGAAAAACCCTCCCCTCTCGGGATCTGGGCCTCAGGTTTCAAATCCGGGATCTAGGCTCCGTCCCCTTGTCCTAGCTCTACGCCCGCCCTCCGTCGAATCGAGTTCTAGGCCCCACCCCTTTCTGGACCCCACAACCAACCGCACCCGCCGCTGAATTTGACCCCGCCTCCACTCACCCTTCTGCCGTACCGAGCACCAGACCATGCCCACCAGCACACAGATGATGAGAAACACCAGCAGCGCCAGGATCCCGCCCACAATGGCGTAGGGCACCGACGTCTGAGCCTCTACCACCGCACCAGGGTCTGCCGGGGGACAGGGTGCAGGTCCAGGTCATCAGTGGACGGTCCCAACCCTGACCCATAAGCTGACAATCACTCGAACTGTTCTGCACGCCACGTGCAACCGCGCCCTCTTACAAGCCACGCCCCTCAAATTACCACCTCCTGCTGGCCTCTTCCCCAGGCGCCTTTTTTTCCAATTAGCAATCATCACGCCTGGGATAAACCTCATTGGCTACAACATTGCCACTGAGCAAAGCTCCTGGAGCCATTCCTGATGCTCTGCTTCCTTACCTGGCCCCGTCATTTCGCTAATACCTACCAGCCGCTTCCTCCTCCCGTCTTATCCCCCAGAGAACAGAAATAACATGTCCTTTTATCTTTGACTTCAGGTCCACCTCCCTTCCCATCTTGTTTACAAGGCTCCAGGTATTTAAACTGCTGAGCTAGGGCCCAATCACTCCAAAGTGCCTGCGCCACCGTCATAGGAACTAAACACATAACACTTTATGCTAGCGGCCTCCAACCGCTTTATATAATTAGCTCATATAATTTTTACAATAACCCTAATGAGGTAGGTGCTGTTGTTTGTTTCCATTTTACCGATAAGGAAACTAAGGCACAAAGTTACCCGCAATAGGACGCTGCAGAATTGAACCTGAACCTAGACGATCAGTCTGTCCCCAGAAGAACTCTGTGGCTCTTGACCCCCTGGAATCATTCTCTGTACAGGCCAGGGTTTCAAACACCATCCAGTCCAGCCCGCCCGTTCCCAAGCTCTGGTCCCAGGCCTGAACCTGACTCTGAACCCTTCCCCCAGGTCATCACCGTAGACAACTAGCACATAGAGCGCCCTCGCGTGGCCGTGCTTGTTCGACGCCTCGCAAGTGTAGGTGCCATTATCTGCGGATACCAGGCCCGGCAGCGTCAGCGTCTCCCCGAGGGCCTCCGCCCGTTCTGGCAAAGACTCATTACCGCGGTTCCAGCGGATCTGGTTTGGCCTAGGCGGGGATATAATAAGAGAGACTCAAGTGCCAGCACCCAATTCTGACGTCTCAGGAATCTATAGATAGGCGACATCTTCCAAACAAGAGGATCCTTACTAGCCCTTTCCTTCCCTGAAAACCAAGAGTCCCCGGGCCCAGCTTCCACCCATCAGCAGAGTCTCAAGAATCCTAACCTCTCGCTCTCAGCCCCTTCCACCCTAAGAATCCAGGAGTCCAGGAACCCACAGCCTCCTCTCTCACAATCCAGCCCCAGACCTCGCCTTTCTCAGGATTCAGAAGTCTGGACCTCAGTCCCATCTGGTTCTCCCAGCTCCGTCTTTCCTGAGACACAGGTGTCCAAGTGTCCAGTCCTATTCTCAGGACCTGGGCGTCTCGGGCCCCAAAGCTCACCTGGGGTTCCCCGTCACAGCACACGTCAGCACCAGCGTGTCTCCCTCCCTCACTACAGCTTGGGAGGCATGGATCCGGGCCGTCGGCGAGTCTGTGGGCAGGAGTGCGATGGGAAAGCTCAACCTGGGGGGGTTCCCCCCTTGCTAGTCAGGAACTAAACACATAACACTTTATGCTAGCGGCCTCCAACCGCTTTATATAATTAGCTCATATAATTTTTACAATAACCCTAATGAGGTAGGTGCTGTTGTTTGTTTCCATTTTACCGATAAGGAAACTAAGGCACAAAGTTACCCGCAATAGGACGCTGCAGAATTGAACCTGAACCTAGACGATCAGTCTGTCCCCAGAAGAACTCTGTGGCTCTTGACCCCCTGGAATCATTCTCTGTACAGGCCAGGGTTTCAAACACCATCCAGTCCAGCCCGCCCGTTCCCAAGCTCTGGTCCCAGGCCTGAACCTGACTCTGAACCCTTCCCCCAGGTCATCACCGTAGACAACTAGCACATAGAGCGCCCTCGCGTGGCCGTGCTTGTTCGACGCCTCGCAAGTGTAGGTGCCATTATCTGCGGATACCAGGCCCGGCAGCGTCAGCGTCTCCCCGAGGGCCTCCGCCCGTTCTGGCAAAGACTCATTACCGCGGTTCCAGCGGATCTGGTTTGGCCTAGGCGGGGATATAATAAGAGAGACTCAAGTGCCAGCACCCAATTCTGACGTCTCAGGAATCTATAGATAGGCGACATCTTCCAAACAAGAGGATCCTTACTAGCCCTTTCCTTCCCTGAAAACCAAGAGTCCCCGGGCCCAGCTTCCACCCATCAGCAGAGTCTCAAGAATCCTAACCTCTCGCTCTCAGCCCCTTCCACCCTAAGAATCCAGGAGTCCAGGAACCCACAGCCTCCTCTCTCACAATCCAGCCCCAGACCTCGCCTTTCTCAGGATTCAGAAGTCTGGACCTCAGTCCCATCTGGTTCTCCCAGCTCCGTCTTTCCTGAGACACAGGTGTCCAAGTGTCCAGTCCTATTCTCAGGACCTGGGCGTCTCGGGCCCCAAAGCTCACCTGGGGTTCCCCGTCACAGCACACGTCAGCACCAGCGTGTCTCCCTCCCTCACTACAGCTTGGGAGGCATGGATCCGGGCCGTCGGCGAGTCTGTGGGCAGGAGTGCGATGGGAAAGTGGTTGTCCGGGTTAGCATGTAGGACTAGGAACTCTGCTGGGGGCAGGCGGCGGTCACTGGAACCCTCCTTCCCCCTCTCCCCACCACCCCGGTTCTGGCCTGACAGGCACTTACACTGCACATCCAGCACGTACTGCGTCTGCTTGCTGTGTCCGGAGGGTACCGCCTGGTTCTGCGCCTCGCAGATGACGATACCACCGTCATCCTTGCGGTCTACACGAAACCGCACTGTGCTCGCCACACTCCAGACCTTGCCATTTTCCTGGGCGCTGGTCACTCCTGCCAAGTCCCGCCCAGATACTGTCCGGTCGCGGTTATGGCTACGCCCCCCGAAGGCACACCCTCCTTCCGGCCAATCCCAAAGCGGGCTATTTGCCAAGCTCCACCTCTTAGCCGCAGCCCTCGCCTCGTCCTCCAAACCACGCCCCTCTCCGAAGGAACCCCACGACCCCACGCGCCTCTTCCCAAAGCTCCTCAAGCTTTCACCCCACGCCCTCTCATCTGTCAATTCATTCGATACGTATATACAGAGTAGTGTCCGCCAAACCCGTGCACGCTTCAAGCCCCGCCCACATATAAATCAGCCTTTCCCAAACCACGCCTCCTGGAACCCCGCCTCTTCTGTCCTGCCCTTCGCTGGCACCTCTCCAGCCTACCACCATCCCCAGTTCCAGGTAGTACCTTTCAGTTCCTTTCGGTCCCGGTACCAGCGCAGGGCGGCGGCTGGGCGGGATCGTGGAACAAGGCAGCTGAGCTCCACCTCGCCGCCCTCCACCGCCTGTTCCCGGACCTCGCCTTTCTCAGGATTCAGAAGTCTGGACCTCAGTCCCATCTGGTTCTCCCAGCTCCGTCTTTCCTGAGACACAGGTGTCCAAGTGTCCAGTCCTATTCTCAGGACCTGGGCGTCTCGGGCCCCAAAGCTCACCTGGGGTTCCCCGTCACAGCACACGTCAGCACCAGCGTGTCTCCCTCCCTCACTACAGCTTGGGAGGCATGGATCCGGGCCGTCGGCGAGTCTGTGGGCAGGAGTGCGATGGGAAAGTGGTTGTCCGGGTTAGCATGTAGGACTAGGAACTCTGCTGGGGGCAGGCGGCGGTCACTGGAACCCTCCTTCCCCCTCTCCCCACCACCCCGGTTCTGGCCTGACAGGCACTTACACTGCACATCCAGCACGTACTGCGTCTGCTTGCTGTGTCCGGAGGGTACCGCCTGGTTCTGCGCCTCGCAGATGACGATACCACCGTCATCCTTGCGGTCTACACGAAACCGCACTGTGCTCGCCACACTCCAGACCTTGCCATTTTCCTGGGCGCTGGTCACTCCTGCCAAGTCCCGCCCAGATACTGTCCGGTCGCGGTTATGGCTACGCCCCCCGAAGGCACACCCTCCTTCCGGCCAATCCCAAAGCGGGCTGTTGCCAAGCTCCACCTCTTAGCCGCAGCCCTCGCCTCGTCCTCCAAACCACGCCCCTCTCCGAAGGAACCCCACGACCCCACGCGCCTCTTCCCAAAGCTCCTCAAGCTTTCACCCCACGCCCTCTCATCTGTCAATTCATTCGATACGTATATACAGAGTAGTGTCCGCCAAACCCGTGCACGCTTCAAGCCCCGCCCACATATAAATCAGCCTTTCCCAAACCACGCCTCCTGGAACCCCGCCTCTTCTGTCCTGCCCTTCGCTGGCACCTCTCCAGCCTACCACCATCCCCAGTTCCAGGTAGTACCTTTCAGTTCCTTTCGGTCCCGGTACCAGCGCAGGGCGGCGGCTGGGCGGGATCGTGGAACAAGGCAGCTGAGCTCCACCTCGCCGCCCTCCACCGCCTGTTCCCGGACCTCCACGATAGGATTCTCAGGGGCCACTGCCGCAAGGGAGAAGGGGACAAGAGGGAGGTCAACGGAGGGACCAAGATGGGCTCAAAGTAACCGAGCTGCGGAATTCCAGGGACCAAGGGAAACAAGGGGTCAAATACAGAGGCCAGAGGTCTATGAAACCATCCATATTTACTGGACCAGATGTCCAGGAGGTTATAAACAGCCAGGGTCAAGTCTCGGGATTAGGGATGAGCAAAAGAGAAAGGAGATGGGTCTGAGAAGAGGCCCTTACCTAGTACAGTGAGCGTGGCAATCTGGTGGTGGGTGTCCTCCGTGTAGAGCTGGCAGAAGTAGCCCCCCTCATCCTCCAGGCGCGCATCTGAGAGCCGAATCCGCACCCGGCGCGGAGAGAACTCCTCAAGCTGGAAACGCTCATCCTTCAGGGCTAGAGAGTGAATGGGCAAAAGTGAACTTGGGGAATCCAGACTTCAGAAGTCCCACGTTTTCTTCAGGAGCTTAGAGTTCCGCTCTCTGCCTCTTTTCTCCAACCACACTCATGTGTCTAAGGTGCCCACCTAGTTACTCCCTTGGGTACCCAGAACCGTTCGGGCCCTCCCACCCACAGGACTGGGACTCCAGGTCCCCAACGCTCAAACCTAGGAGTCCAGAGTCTTAGCTCTGTCTTCGATAAGTCCCCAGTCCTCCCTCCTTCCAATACGTAGGATCGGGACCCCAGCACTCACCACGGGTGCCGTTGAAGAAGAGGGTCTGCCGGGCGGGATTCTGAATGACAACTATGGATCCATCATACTGGTGCAGCCGGCAGGTTATCTCTGCCACCCCACCCTCAGCCACTGTCACATTCTCTGTCTGTACTTCCTGTCCTGCCCCTGGACCAGCAGACAAAGAGACAGGATAAGAGACTTATTGAGGGGTGCAATTCAGTCTTTGCTCTCTCCCTCTGGTCCTCGCCCATCCAAACTTCGAAGACCTCTCCTTCCCCCTCAGGTAGTTCATTACACCCAGCATTTCCTCTGGGCTGGAATCCAGGAGATGGAGAAAATGCTCCCTGCTCTTGAGGCAGCTGAGTCCCCCCACCGCCTGTTCCCGGACCTCCACGATAGGATTCTCAGGGGCCACTGCAAGGGTGTAGTGGACAAGAGGGAGGTCAACGGAGGGACCAAGATGGGCTCAAAGTAACCGAGCTGCGGAATTCCAGGGACCAAGGGAAACAAGGGGTCAAATACAGAGGCCAGAGGTCTATGAAACCATCCATATTTACTGGACCAGATGTCCAGGAGGTTATAAACAGCCAGGGTCAAGTCTCGGGATTAGGGATGAGCAAAAGAGAAAGGAGATGGGTCTGAGAAGAGGCCCTTACCTAGTACAGTGAGCGTGGCAATCTGGTGGTGGGTGTCCTCCGTGTAGAGCTGGCAGAAGTAGCCCCCCTCATCCTCCAGGCGCGCATCTGAGAGCCGAATCCGCACCCGGCGCGGAGAGAACTCCTCAAGCTGGAAACGCTCATCCTTCAGGGCTAGAGAGTGAATGGGCAAAAGTGAACTTGGGGAATCCAGACTTCAGAAGTCCCACGTTTTCTTCAGGAGCTTAGAGTTCCGCTCTCTGCCTCTTTTCTCCAACCACACTCATGTGTCTAAGGTGCCCACCTAGTTACTCCCTTGGGTACCCAGAACCGTTCGGGCCCTCCCACCCACAGGACTGGGACTCCAGGTCCCCAACGCTCAAACCTAGGAGTCCAGAGTCTTAGCTCTGTCTTCGATAAGTCCCCAGTCCTCCCTCCTTCCAATACGTAGGATCGGGACCCCAGCACTCACCACGGGTGCCGTTGAAGAAGAGGGTCTGCCGGGCGGGATTCTGAATGACAACTATGGATCCATCATACTGGTGCAGCCGGCAGGTTATCTCTGCCACCCCACCCTCAGCCACTGTCACATTCTCTGTCTGTACTTCCTGTCCTGCCCCTGGACCAGCAGACAAAGAGACAGGATAAGAGACTTATTGAGGGGTGCAATTCAGTCTTTGCTCTCTCCCTCTGGTCCTCGCCCATCCAAACTTCGAAGACCTCTCCTTCCCCCTCAGGTAGTTCATTACACCCAGCATTTCCTCTGGGCTGGAATCCAGGAGATGGAGAAAATGCTCCCTGCTCTTGAGGAGCTGCAGTCAGACATGGTGGATGCAGCAGAGTGGGGCAGTCCAGGGTCACACTGAGAGTCCAGAAGAAGTGGAGACTAAGACCACCCGGGAGACAGATGATCAGAGACGGTTCTAGAAGAAAGCTCCATTGGCTCCACATGTTAAAGCGGGAGTGGGTACGAGAAACTGCTTGTCTGTTCACCAAACCCCGTCTTTGTCACCTGAGCACATGTCGTAACTTATCTGCAGAGGTGGCCAAGATATTCTTCCCATCCCTGCAAAGTTAACTTTCCCGCTCTTCCCATTGGGTTGGTTTTTTTTGTATTTTTTTTGGCGAAGGCTGTGCAGCACAGCATGTGGGATCTTAGTTCCCCAAATAGGGACTGAACCCACACCCCCTGCAGCCTAAGTATGGAGTCTTCACTGAACCACCAGGGAAATCCCTGCTGTTCCTTCCCATTCACGAAGCAATCTGACTCTGCGAATCTGGGGAGGGCTTTTGGGTGACTTGCTTTGACCGAGAACTTGCTAGAAGTGAGACTGAATGAGTTCTGGAGCCTAGGCCTCACGAGACCTCACAGCCTCCACTCGTGCCCTCTTGCTGCTCTGACACTGTTGGGTGAAGGGACCAGCCCCTGGAGGCTGAGGGCACCACATGGAGAGAGAAGCCCAGCCAGAAGTCAGCCCCAATGGCCAGCCACGGGAGTGAGACCATCCTGCACCATCCAGCCCCCGTGGCAGCACCAGGGGACTGCAGCCACATGAATGACCCCAGTTGAGACCAAGAGAAGGAGGACCCAACTGATCCAGTCCAAACTGCTGACTCCCAGAGCCACGAGCAAAAAGCATAATTGCTGGTCAAAGCCGCAATGCTTTGGAGGAAGTCTTAACACAGCTGAAGTTAACAACATGCTATTAGGCTACATTTCCTAGGATCTGTTTAGGTGGAGCCAGGTGACTAATTTCTGGCCAACGAGAGAAGGCGAAAGAGAAACACCTCTTTCAGCCTGGCTCATCTCTCCCACCATCTTTCATGCTGACTGAATGGAGAGGACTCCTAGGAGTCCAGAGGAGAACAGGATCACAAGCGAGAAGGAGCCCGGGGCCCCGACTTCCTGCTCCATGTGACCTACCTGCACAGGACTGTACCATGATGAAGAAATGTTTTTTCAAAGCCATCAAGATTTCAGGGCAGTTAACTTACCCTGATTAATCCATCAGAGGGACAAGGTGAGGGATTAGTAAGGGGGTGTTTCCAGCCAAGAAAACATTGCAGAGTAAAGCTCAAAGCTGAGATTAATCATCATTAACATCATCATTGTCACTGTCAACTACAAAACAACAATAATCTTCATAGCTACTGCTTATGAGGCCCTTCCTGTCCCAGGCTTTGTGCTAAGGGCATTACCTATATAACTGCCATTTAATCATCACAATACCTGAATAAATGAGTCACCATTATCAATCCCCAGGTGTTTTTTTTTTTTCCAGTTCCCATTTTATAGATGAGAAAATTGATGCAGAGAGAGAAAATGACTTGGCCTGAGAGTGGCAGACCTGTATTGAGATCTGATTCTGTATCCTGCGACCACATCCACTCCTGATTGTCTGGGTGAAAGGTGTCCAGCACTGGTGAGGACCGTGGTATGTGCTTGTGAAGGGTCTCAAATGTCAAGCTAGAACATTAGCTTTTATCCTGAAGGCCAGGAAGTGAAGCAGGAAACAGCCATGATCAGATCTGGTTATTCACTTTTTTGGGGGGGCCGTGCCATGCAGCATATGAAATATGCTTGGTTTCTTGACCAGGGATCAAATTCGTACCCCTTGCATTGGAAGCAGGGAGTCTTAACCACCAGACCACCAGGGAAATCACTGGTTATTTGCCCTTAAATTCTGGATAACTATTCCTTCATATCTCTTACATTCTGTCTCATTCATTCTTTTGCGTTGCAGGAAGGTTTTCAGGGGCTGGGTGCCCAGAGATGAGTCAGATGAGGTCCCTCTCCTGGAAGGCCTTCAAGATTTATGAAGAGGCAGATATAAATCACTGTAAAATCCCATCAGAAGTGTTACAGTCCCTGTAAGAGGGAAAGGTAACCTGATTTGGGGGTTGAAGGGTGGAAAAGATTAATTCTGGAGGAAGAATAGGTAGAGATAGCTAGCTTCCTAGTCAATATTCATTCTTTCCTTTCTCTTTAGTACAAAACAAACAAAAAACCTGACTGCATTTTATGGTAGCCCTGTGCTGTGCTCAGTCGCTAAGTCATGTTCGACTCTTTGCGACTCCACACCATGGACTGTAGCCCACCAAGATCCTCAGTGCATGGGATTCTCCAGGATAGAATACTGAAGTAGGTTGCCATTCCTTCTCCAGGGGATCTTCCCCACTCAAGAACCGAACCTAGTCTCCTGCACTGGTAGGCGAATTATTTACTGCTGAGCCACCTGGGAAGCCCTTATGGTTGCTTGCCCTACACCCAGCAGAAAGAGAAATTTCCCAGACTCCTTTGCAGCTGATTCAGGTCACGTTCTGTCCAACTGGGTATCAGGAAAAGTGTCATGTGATAATTTGAGGAGACTTTATACATATACACATAGATAGACAGATAATTTGGTTATGTCAGGCCTTAGTTTTGGCAGGCAGAATCTTTAGTTGCATCATGTGAACTCTTAGTTGAGGCATGCCAGATCTAGCTCCCTGATCAGGGGTTGAACCCGGGCCTCCTGCCTCGGGAGCATGCAGTCTTAGCCGCTGGACCACCATGGAAGTCCCAAGGAGGTTTTCTAAAGAAAGGAGACAAGCTCTTTTTCCACCAGGTCACCTTTGTGCTGCCTGGAACTAGGATGTGATGGAGTTTGGGAACTGAGAACTGGAAGGTGCCTGCATCTCTGGTGATGATGTGGTGCTGTCATAAAAGTCTTGGATACCTACTTCTGGCTTCTTGTATCTTTGAATATAGTGCTTTGTGAATTTAAGCCCCTTTTAAGGGTTTTATCTAGCGCTTTCCTGAATATCAATCTTAATAGATCCAATTCAGGCACCAAACATTTTCTTTCCCGTGTTTTCTCAATCTCAGTAAATGTCACACTCTGGTTGCTCGGGCCAAAACACCTAGAAATCATCCACATTTTCACCCTTTCCCTCACCTCTAACACCATTCCACCAGCAAGATCTATCCATTCTACTTCCAAAATATATCCCAAACCTGTTCACCTTTGTCAGGTTGCCCAGCGACATTATCTCTGGCCTGGTCTCTCAGGAGCTACTCCTGATACTCAAGAGCTCTCCCTGCTTCCCCACCTGCCTCCCCCCACCCCAAACTAGTCCTAACACGGCAGCCAGACAGCTGCAGTGCACAGGCTCTAGAGTTCAAAGGCTCAGTAATCTCAGCTTATTTATTTATTTATTTATTTATTTATTGGTGGGGGTGGGGTGGGGAGGGAGGAGAGCAGGCGGGCCAATTCTATTGGTCTTTCATTTGTCCATTTTCATTCATCTTTGTTCTTTGGCCCATGTGGGCCTCCCATCGCAGCAGCCTCTGTTGTCGCAGAGCACTGGCCCTGGGCGCACGCGCTCCAGAGCTCCGGCTCAGTAATTGGACACATCGGTCCAGCAGCTCAGCCGCACGTGGGATCTTCCCAGGCCAGGGATCGAACCGGCGCCCCTTGCACTGCAAGGTGGTGTCCTTAACCACTGGACCACCAGGGGAAGCCCTAGTCTCAGCTTATGAACTGAGTTGCCCCGAGGCATGTGGGACCTTCACTTAGACCAGGGATCAGACCTGAATGCCCTGCATTGGGAGCATGGAGTCTTAGCCACTGGACCACCAGGGAAGTCCCCAAAACTCTTTCTATTTCATTGCCCCTGTTTCATTTCCTGTATAGAACTTTCTCTGAAATTATTTTATTCATTTACGTACTTGTGGGTTGTGTTTGTCCCCCATCACTCGAATATACACCCCATGAAGAGAAGGAGTTTATTGCTGCACCCTAGTGCCCGGAAGTGTGCCTGGCCCTTGAGAAACGTCTGGAGAGATTGATGCCAGAGTCCCACATGTTAGGCATTTCAGCCTCACAACAACTTTGCAATGTGGCTTTATTCTCCTCTTAAACACTTGGCTGGATCCCAGCTGTTCCACTTGCCATGTCTGTGACCAGGGACAAGAGACTTAACTTTTCTGAGCCTCAGATGCCCTGTCTGAAAAGTGGGGGGGGGGGCGCCAGTGCCTGATTCACAAGAATCAGCCCAGGACCTGAGGCTCAGGGAGCCCTCTGGGCAAAACCGCTGCTATTACAACCTTCGGAAACATGCTCACTCCCATGAAAACTGGACTGGCCTGCCCGCACATCCAAGCACTTAAAAAAAAAACATTCTTGAAGCCTATCTGTGGACCTTGATCTACAGGACTAGCCCCCCATTTTACAGATGTGGAGAATGAGGCTCAGGGATTCCAGGCAAGTCAGTGGCAGAAACTCAGCATCTTTTGAGAGCCCTCAAGACCTCTGGGTCTGTCCTCCCCGCCCCCAAATGCATCCCCTGCTCTCTGCTTGAGGGTGCACATGGGGTGAGGGTGGGGGGATTTTGTTTTGTTCCCTCCCCCTCCTGAGGAGTCAGTAACCAACAGCGTCTGTGCCTAGAATATTAATGTCCCAGGAGCTTTTGTTTCAGGATTGGGGAGTGGTGAGGCAGGACTTTCTGGTCAGAGATGGGCTGAGCTTTGGGGACTGGGGCACTGGCCCTTTAAACTGCCTGGCAAAAAGGGACTGGGGAGGGTTTGGGAAAGAGTGACTGAGCAGGTGATGTGTAGAGACCCAGAATCCACCACTCTTCTCCTTAAGACCCAGGAATCCAGCCCTGCAACTGCCTCCTCTTCCAGGATCCAAGAGTCCTGGTTCCTGGCGCCCTCCTCCATCGGGACTGGGAATCTGGGTACTCAGCATCTTCCTTCAAATCCAGAAGTCGCAAGCCCCCAGCCTTCTCCCTCCTCAAATACAGAATTCTGGGCCCTCACCCCCTCCTCCTTCAGGAGCCAGGGGTCCAGACTACACAGCTGGTGGATGTTTCCACGGAGACTAAAGGGAGTGGGGGGAGCACTTCCTGGGTCCTGAGTCAGCGAATACCCAAGGGAGTCTCAAGGTCACAGTTCCAGGAAGGTCACAGCCACCCCCTCCGCATCCTCTCCCCAGGGGGCCTCTGGCATCAAGCCTCCTTCCCCCCCATCCTCCCCTGGGGAGATGGTATATCCTGCGTCGTGACCGAAACCCCTCAGCCCCCATCAATGGCGGAGTCCGAACATCCTCAGTTCCACTTGCCATGTCTGTGACCAGGGACAAGAGACTTAACTTTTCTGAGCCTCAGATGCCCTGTCTGAAAAGTGGGGGGGGGGGCGCCAGTGCCTGATTCACAAGAATCAGCCCAGGACCTGAGGCTCAGGGAGCCCTCTGGGCAAAACCGCTGCTATTACAACCTTCGGAAACATGCTCACTCCCATGAAAACTGGACTGGCCTGCCCGCACATCCAAGCACTTAAAAAAAAAACATTCTTGAAGCCTATCTGTGGACCTTGATCTACAGGACTAGCCCCCCATTTTACAGATGTGGAGAATGAGGCTCAGGGATTCCAGGCAAGTCAGTGGCAGAAACTCAGCATCTTTTGAGAGCCCTCAAGACCTCTGGGTCTGTCCTCCCCGCCCCCAAATGCATCCCCTGCTCTCTGCTTGAGGGTGCACATGGGGTGAGGGTGGGGGGATTTTGTTTTGTTCCCTCCCCCTCCTGAGGAGTCAGTAACCAACAGCGTCTGTGCCTAGAATATTAATGTCCCAGGAGCTTTTGTTTCAGGATTGGGGAGTGGTGAGGCAGGACTTTCTGGTCAGAGATGGGCTGAGCTTTGGGGACTGGGGCACTGGCCCTTTAAACTGCCTGGCAAAAAGGGACTGGGGAGGGTTTGGGAAAGAGTGACTGAGCAGGTGATGTGTAGAGACCCAGAATCCACCACTCTTCTCCTTAAGACCCAGGAATCCAGCCCTGCAACTGCCTCCTCTTCCAGGATCCAAGAGTCCTGGTTCCTGGCGCCCTCCTCCATCGGGACTGGGAATCTGGGTACTCAGCATCTTCCTTCAAATCCAGAAGTCGCAAGCCCCCAGCCTTCTCCCTCCTCAAATACAGAATTCTGGGCCCTCACCCCCTCCTCCTTCAGGAGCCAGGGGTCCAGACTACACAGCTGGTGGATGTTTCCACGGAGACTAAAGGGAGTGGGGGGAGCACTTCCTGGGTCCTGAGTCAGCGAATACCCAAGGGAGTCTCAAGGTCACAGTTCCAGGAAGGTCACAGCCACCCCCTCCGCATCCTCTCCCCAGGGGGCCTCTGGCATCAAGCCTCCTTCCCCCCCATCCTCCCCTGGGGAGATGGTATATCCCTGCGTCGTGACCGAAACCCCCCTCAGCCCCCCATCAATGGCGGAGTCCGAACATCCTCATACAAAGCGTCAATTCTTCCCCAGCTCAGCCTTGTGAAGGCGCCTGTATTCGCAGGACCTAGGCATCAGGGTCCCAGCCCCTCCTCCCTCTGAAACCTGGAGTGGGACCCCTGGCCCCTTCCTCTCTCAGGACTCAGGAATCTTTACCAGCACCCCACGCTCTGTTGAGACCCAGCAGTATGGGACCTCAAGCCCCATTCTCTCTCTGGACCCAGGAGTTCAAGTTCCCAGTCCTCTCCTCCCTCAGACCTAGGAGTCTGGGACACCAGCCCCTTTCCCCCCTAACACAGAACCCCCTAGGCTTCTCCTTCCTCAGACCCAGGACTAAAGGCCCCTTGCTCCCCACTCTCCATGGAACTTTCGGCTGGGACCACAGTCCTCAGTCCCCAGAGTCACAGCCCTGGCTCCCCAGCTCTCTTGTCCCCCTCCCGTCTGTGAGGCAAGCATCAGGTGGGGGCGTCCGGGTGAGTCAGCAGCCTCACACACAAAGCCCCCCCTGTGGCCCCCACGTTCCTGGGATATTCAGAACTCCCTGGATTCCGGGCCTCCAGCCCAGCCATGGGGTGGGGGGAGTCCTCCGGAGGTTCCCCCGGGTGTGGGGTCAGGGGAAGAATTCCTGCCTCGGGAAGGGTGCACCAAGCCCTCGCTGTCCTCTCTTCCTCCCCCAGTGCCCTCTAGATTCACCCCTTCCAGAAGAGCCTGGGCTCTGTCGCTGCCCGCTCGCCCCATCGCTCCACTGGGTGCCTGGTTCCTACAGCACCCGTGGGCTGAGGGTCTGCACGGGCGGGAACCAGTGGGTGCTTGGGTCTCGGTGCCACAGGCCACTGGGCGCTGGCGAGCCTGGCCCCCCACCCCCACCCCACCCAGAGAGAGAAAGCTGCCTTTGTGTTCCCCAAGACGGGGACAGGCCAGGCTCGCACGACATTAACCCACCCCAGGCGCCGGCCCTGCTGTGTCGAAGGTCTTGGAATCCCTCGTGGAGCCTGACCCCTACTCTGGGGACTCAGGCATCCGACTGAGGATGGGTGGGGACCAGAGACAGAACCCTGCTCTCGAAGTGGCCGGCCCGAACTTTAGGAGGCAGGGCCGAGTGAGTCACTGGGGAGGGAAACATTATTTGGGATCAACAAACTCTCCCTCCACCAGAGCCCCCAAACTCTTAATGGCCTCTTTATCTTTCCTTTGGATCTGGAGGTCTGTTTCCCCATGCTCCTTCCTGGGCCGCCCGATGCTTGGCCTCTGGGTCTCTGTGTGCCTCTCTGGGCAGGCAACCCATCCCTCTCTCACTTCCTCTCGGCCTCTGAGCCTGGACCCTTCCTTCTGTTGGCACACGTTTCATCACCCTGTTGTGGTATTCCTGGTAGATGAGTGAGCCAGGGAAAAGAGAATACATTTTTGAAAAGGTGTACGCGAACCTCAGCTCGCGTTCCCCACACCTGCTGGCTGGGCAAGACAAGAGGGAAAGGAGAGTGACTGAGAGAATGTGGGGACCATGGACACCTCCTATAGTCGGGTGGCCAAAGCTATTCAGAAACAGGCAACGGAAAGCAGGCAGGGCCCCCTGGGACCTCGTACTTCAGCTGCCTACCCCACACTTTACAGAAGAGACAGTGAGGCTCCGAGATGGACGGGGCAGGGGCGGACCCAGAATTAAATCTGAGAGAGCTGGTTCCATAGAGCTTCCCATGACACCTAGCTCTCTCCCAGCTGGTAAAGTCCCATGTCATTTCATTTAGAGAAAGTTTACAAAAGAGATTAGGGCACCAGGAAGCAGTGACTTTAAAACCACATGAGGGACAAGCCTGGAGAACTCCTTCCCAGAAGTGCTGGCGAAAGAGTCTCAAACTGGGGAGGTGGGCCTCCGAGGCGAGCTTCTGAGTCTGAGAATGCAAACGCCCACGATTCTAAATCATCAAGATTCTAGACGTCAGAGGTGTCAAGATTCAGGATTTCCTGAGAGATAAAGGTTTCAGACTTTTGAAGGTGTCAGGAGGCTAGAACACTAATGGTAGCGAGGTTCTAGAAATTTAAAAGTGTCAGGGGTCTAAAGACTTTGGGATTCTGGGAGCCAGTGGTTCTAAAACACCCTCCAGTCTCTGCTCACTGGATTCACTGATTCTAGGAGTCTAGGAACTGTCTAACAAAGAAAGACAGAACTGGATGGAGATACAACTAAGGTAGAAAAGTGCTCATCGGGGAAATTGCTGCTTGTCTGACACGAAGAAAGGAGATAATGGTGAAAGTTCTGAAGGTACAACAGAGACTACAGAAGAAGGCAAAGCGGCGGGCGACAGGGCCGCTCAGCCCTTCTCTTTGCCCTGAGGAGAAGAGAAGCACGCTTTGCCTCAGGCTCCAGAGTGGGGAAGATGTCACTGCACCCAACTTGCCAGAAACCCCGTCGGGCGTCCAAAGTGGAGTTCCTTTCCTTTCAGGTCACCAAGTTCAACATCCTTCCTTTACAGAAAGGGAAACTGAGGCCCCAAGAGAGAAGGGTGCTTGTCAATGGCTACTCTGACAAATGGCACGAACCAAGATTTAAAGCTAGGCAGGCTCCCAACCCTGTGCCATTTGGTCACAGCTCCCAAATTTCTGCGGGACATCTGGCCCTCCTACTTCTGCTCAGTCACCTCCCTGTCATCCATTTCTCCCCTGGAGTGCAGGGAGGGGGTGACCGGTGGCAGGTATCAGGCACACACAAGTGTGAGAATGTGAGTGTGGGGTGACATTTCCTGACCTTGTCCCGGGTCTCAGGGTCACCCTGCCTTGGAAGACTCCAGCTTTTCTCAGCGAGTGGTAAGGGTCTGTGGAGGGCTCTCTGGACAGCCTGGAGGGGCTTCTCTGTAGATAGCGGTCTGGGTGTGCGAAGGGGTGGGGAGGGGCAGCGTTTGGGAGGCATCTGCTAGCTCCACGTGTGTGCCCACATGCCGAGGTTCCCCACACACTTCCTCACATACATACACGCACACATTTCCTCCAGGGCCCTTCAGGATGCCCTGCCCGACTCAGTTCCTCTCCAGGGGCGCAGAGGGTTCAAACGACTGTATGTGGATTCTGGAGATAAAGGTTTCAGACTTTTGAAGGTGTCAGGAGGCTAGAACACTAATGGTAGCGAGGTTCTAGAAATTTAAAAGTGTCAGGGGTCTAAAGACTTTGGGATTCTGGGAGCCAGTGGTTCTAAAACACCCTCCAGTCTCTGCTCACTGGATTCACTGATTCTAGGAGTCTAGGAACTGTCTAACAAAGAAAGACAGAACTGGATGGAGATACAACTAAGGTAGAAAAGTGCTCATCGGGGAAATTGCTGCTTGTCTGACACGAAGAAAGGAGATAATGGTGAAAGTTCTGAAGGTACAACAGAGACTACAGAAGAAGGCAAAGCGGCGGGCGACAGGGCCGCTCAGCCCTTCTCTTTGCCCTGAGGAGAAGAGAAGCACGCTTTGCCTCAGGCTCCAGAGTGGGGAAGATGTCACTGCACCCAACTTGCCAGAAACCCCGTCGGGCGTCCAAAGTGGAGTTCCTTTCCTTTCAGGTCACCAAGTTCAACATCCTTCCTTTACAGAAAGGGAAACTGAGGCCCCAAGAGAGAAGGGTGCTTGTCAATGGCTACTCTGACAAATGGCACGAACCAAGATTTAAAGCTAGGCAGGCTCCCAACCCTGTGCCATTTGGTCACAGCTCCCAAATTTCTGCGGGACATCTGGCCCTCCTACTTCTGCTCAGTCACCTCCCTGTCATCCATTTCTCCCCTGGAGTGCAGGGAGGGGGTGACCGGTGGCAGGTATCAGGCACACACAAGTGTGAGAATGTGAGTGTGGGGTGACATTTCCTGACCTTGTCCCGGGTCTCAGGGTCACCCTGCCTTGGAAGACTCCAGCTTTTCTCAGCGAGTGGTAAGGGTCTGTGGAGGGCTCTCTGGACAGCCTGGAGGGGCTTCTCTGTAGATAGCGGTCTGGGTGTGCGAAGGGGTGGGGAGGGGCAGCGTTTGGGAGGCATCTGCTAGCTCCACGTGTGTGCCCACATGCCGAGGTTCCCCACACACTTCCTCACATACATACACGCACACATTTCCCTCCAGGGCCCTTCAGGATGCCCTGCCCGACTCAGTTCCTCTCCAGGGGCGCAGAGGGACAGACAGAGGAGAGCGAGCGGGGAATGAGGGAGCCGGGCGATAGGGAGGGCTAGAGAACCAGGAATGACAGAAAGGTAGGGGACAGAGGGACAAGGGAGTGGGACAGCTGTGGGACAGAGAGGCGGAGGTGCCAGTGAGACGGGCAAGGAGGGAGACGGGGGGTTGAAAGGGAGGGCAGAAATTCACGCGGACAGAGAAGGGAATGGAGAGGGGGATGGGGGGTGGGCAGAGTGACCCAGTGAAAAGGGACAGAGACCAAGGGACAGAGGTGGGGGACAAAGACAGGATAGAGAGCTGGGAGACAGCGAGACAAGGAGAAGGGGGACAAACAGAGAGAGGGACAGTCTTGGGGACTGAGGGCAGAGGACAAGGGTAGGGGGACAAGGAGAGAGACTGAGGGACTCCGAGACAGGCGGACAGAGGGACACAGGGACCGAACAGAAAGACAGCGGGGCCGGCCTCGAGAAGGCTGGCTTGGGGCTGGAGGGGGGGTCTCAGGCCCTTTGTCCCCGCCGGGATCGGGGCCTGTGCAGGGTGGGGGGGCTGCGGCACGGTGGCCGGGCCTGCGCCCCCTCCCCCGCTCGCGGCTCCCGGCTCGCGGCTCCCGGCCCGCGCTGCGCTTTGTCCCGGGGAGGGGGCCCGGCCCGGCCCCGCGCGCATTGTTCGGCCTCTGCGGCCCCGCGACCGCCAGGCTGTCACCGCGGCGCGCTCCCCCGCCCCGGCCCGGCCGGCCAGCCGGTCCCGGCCCCCGACCCTACCTGGCCCCGCCGCGGCCGCCCACAGCAGCAGCAGCGGCCACTGGAAGCGCCGGGCCCGGCCCATGGTGCCGCCGCCGCCGCCGCCGCTGCCGCCGCCGCTCGCTCCCGGCCCGGCACCTGCACCGCCCGCGCCGCCAGCCCCGCCCCCCGCGCCCTGCCCCCGCCCGCCCGGGGCGGGCGCCGAGGCCGGGGCGGGCCGGCGCGGGGAGGGGCGGGGGGACTCGGGGAGGCCCCAGACAATGGGGGAGAGGGTACCTCTAGAGGCTGGGGGCGTCGGAAGGGAGCGGAGCCGGGGGGCCGGGGCCGGGGAGGGGGCGTGTACCAGGGTGACCCACGGCGAGAGAGTGCGGGCGCTAAGTGAGGGCAGAGGTGACGGGGGACGGTAAAGAGGGGAGCGCAGGCAGGTGGTGCGAGAGCTGAGTGTGTCGTGGGAACGATGAGGGTGCTGTTGCAAGGATGCGCCAAGGTGCGGGGGTGTGTGGAGGGGAGAGGGTGGAGTGAGGATGGGTGTGAGGCTGTGAGCGTCCAGGGAGGGGGAGTTTGGCGGGCAAGGTGAGTGTGAGAGGTGTTCCGTGGACAGGTGGAGGTGTTCCGTGGACGGGTGGGTGAAGCTGAAGGTATGGGGGAAGGGTGCACGTATTCCGAAGGGAGAGGACAGGTGAAGGCGTGAGCCTGGAGTGGGTTATAGGAAAGGTGAGATGAGGAGCAGCCAGGTGAGGGTGAAGGTGTCATGTGACAGGCTGTGAGCTGAGCCGCCCTGAGAGGGAAGGCGACAGCTTAGGTGCTTGGGCAGGTCCAGGATCTCCCGGGGCAGGGCTAGGTTGGACGGGGGTCAGGTCTCACCCTTCCTCCGGTCCTCACCCGGAAACTCCGTGTGTCTGCATCATTCCTCGGGTGGGAGAGGCTCCGTGGACGCCCTGGCGTCTAACCTCCGCACCCGTGTCGCTGTTCTTCCTGTCCCAGCCTCTCTTTGAGTCCTTGACTCTGGGCGCTCTCCCCGCGTCTCTCCGTCGTTGGGGCTGACTCCCTTCTCCAGACTTGGGTCCCTTTTCCCACCTGGGAGATGGGTCTCCCTGAGCACCCCTCTGTGGGACTTTGTAGACCTGGTGCAAGGGTTATCACTCTTATGAGCCAGGAAGACTGAGAAGCCATGGAAGGCAGGAGACTCCCACCTCTTCCACCATCATTTGACAGTCGGGGAAACTGGAATATGCCAACTTCGAAAATCCTTGATCTTTGTCTCCATTGCTACCCCAAACTCCTCCATCCAGGTCATCCACCGGACTTCAGCTCCTGATACCCTTTCTGTCCTCAATTCTCAGCATCCTCTCTGCCTTGGGGACCCAAGCTCTATAGAGTCAACTTCTATGTGGGTCCAGTCCCACAGCTCCGTACTTTCTTTTCCGGGGCCGGGAGGGCTGTACCAGGGTGACCCACGGCGAGAGTGCGGGCGCTAAGTGAGGGCAGAGGTGACGGGGGACGGTAAAGAGGGGAGCGCAGGCAGGTGGTGCGAGAGCTGAGTGTGTCGTGGGAACGATGAGGGTGCTGTTGCAAGGATGCGCCAAGGTGCGGGGGTGTGTGGAGGGGAGAGGGTGGAGTGAGGATGGGTGTGAGGCTGTGAGCGTCCAGGGAGGGGGAGTTTGGCGGGCAAGGTGAGTGTGAGAGGTGTTCCGTGGACAGGTGGAGGTGTTCCGTGGACGGGTGGGTGAAGCTGAAGGTATGGGGGAAGGGTGCACGTATTCCGAAGGGAGAGGACAGGTGAAGGCGTGAGCCTGGAGTGGGTTATAGGAAAGGTGAGATGAGGAGCAGCCAGGTGAGGGTGAAGGTGTCATGTGACAGGCTGTGAGCTGAGCCGCCCTGAGAGGGAAGGCGACAGCTTAGGTGCTTGGGCAGGTCCAGGATCTCCCGGGGCAGGGCTAGGTTGGACGGGGGTCAGGTCTCACCCTTCCTCCGGTCCTCACCCGGAAACTCCGTGTGTCTGCATCATTCCTCGGGTGGGAGAGGCTCCGTGGACGCCCTGGCGTCTAACCTCCGCACCCGTGTCGCTGTTCTTCCTGTCCCAGCCTCTCTTTGAGTCCTTGACTCTGGGCGCTCTCCCCGCGTCTCTCCCGTCGTTGGGGCTGACTCCCTTCTCCAGACTTGGGTCCCTTTTCCCACCTGGGAGATGGGTCTCCCTGAGCACCCCTCTGTGGGACTTTGTAGACCTGGTGCAAGGGTTATCACTCTTATGAGCCAGGAAGACTGAGAAGCCATGGAAGGCAGGAGACTCCCACCTCTTCCACCATCATTTGACAGTCGGGGAAACTGGAATATGCCAACTTCGAAAATCCTTGATCTTTGTCTCCATTGCTACCCCAAACTCCTCCATCCAGGTCATCCACCGGACTTCAGCTCCTGATACCCTTTCTGTCCTCAATTCTCAGCATCCTCTCTGCCTTGGGGACCCAAGCTCTATAGAGTCAACTTCTATGTGCCCAGGACCACAGCTCCGAGTGACTTTTTTCCTTTTCAATTCTCAGTTTACCTTTCTGTAAACTGGGGAAAGAGGTGTCAGGCTGGATAATCTCCAGTCCTCCCAGAGCTCACAGTCTGTGTGTTAAGTTGGGTGGGAGAGAGGTGTCCAACCTGGATTTGGGATACTAGCTTAGCAGATAGCTAAGGGTTACCTTTCCTCTCAAGAAATCTATGGGTTCCCTGCTTGCGGGCCTAACCAGTATCTCCTGGCTCCAGCTCCAGGGACGCTGGGGGATGCTGGTTCTTGTCTGTATTTTGGGGGTCCCACTTTTTCTTCCACCTGAGGTGTTCCTGTCCCTATCCTGCTCCAGGGTACTGTATGCATTCAGGTTTTCATGCAAGTGACAGCAAATCCAATCCAACTAGCTTAAGAAAAAGAGGGTTGTTTCACACATAAAAAGGTCTTGAGTATGACTGGCTCCAGCATGGTCTGTCCTAAGGATAAATGGTCATTTTTATGTAGTAGGATGACTGGTCAATACTCTTGGGGCTACATATTTGGAGAGGGGTAGAGAGAAAAAGACAGAGACAGCCAGATTGTGGAAGACCGAGAAGAGGTAAGAGACTTGAAGAAGTTCCTTCAGCAGAGTGAGGAGATGTTTTTCCTTAGAAACCCCCTTGAAACCTGCGGGGTCTCCTTGGTCCAGATAATGCTGCCTGCCTATCACTGAACCAATATCAATGGCCAGGAGATGATATTAACCTGATTAAATTAGATATGAGCCACAGGCTCCCCCAGGCCAGAGGTGAAATTAGATTTCTCAGACAGAAGTAGGGTGATCGTTCCAATGCCTGCTGTTTTGGGGGGAGGGCACGTACTGCATGCTGTGGGCTTCACCAGTCTTGAGTTCTGAAGTCTTGGGATGGTTCAGAATTTGCTATTTGCTTTCTCAGCATCATTTAGCAAGATAATAGAAAATATATTGGTCTCTGCCCCTGGTTCCTGACACTGAGCTCCTGAAACTCTTGTAATTACCTAAGCGATAAGAACGCCAGGAACATCTTTTGTTCTAATATTTAGTCTTTGACCCCAGTTCCTGACTCAGGGCTCCTGAAAGCCTTGTCATTTCTTGGGTGGTAAGAGTGTCTTTTGTTCTAATTGGTGACTTACAGTGGGCTCCTGGATGGGGGCTAGTTCCCGAAGAGACCAAACTATGGGACTCACCATCCTTTTGAGAAGGAGAAGGGCTGAAAATGGTCCAGTGGGTAAGGACACCGCCTTGCAGTGCAAGGAGCGCTGGTTCAATCCCTGGCCTGGGAAGATCCCACGTGCCGCGGAGCGGCTGGACCGATGTGTCCAATTACCGAGCCGGAGCTCTGGAGCGCATGTGCCCAGAACTGGTGCTCTGCGACAACAGAGGCCACCGCGATGGGAGGCCCACAAGAGTCAAAGAACAAAGATGGATGAAAATAGACAAATGAAAGACCAATAGAAGTGGCCCGCCTACCCTCTCCCTCCCCAACCCGCCCCCCCGAAAAATAAATAAATAAATAAATATATTAACAAAAGAATCCATGATGGCTTTGTGACGAAGCCTCCATAAAAAAAATCCCAATAGTATGGGGTTCAGGGAGCTTGTGGGTTGGTGACCACCTGCAGGGTCTGGGAGAGTGACCTACCTGAACAGGCTATGGAAGCTCTGTGCCCCTGGCCACAGACCTTGCCCTGTGAACCTCTTCTGTCTGACTGTTCATCTGTATCCTTTATCATTTTCTTTCATAATAAAGGTAAGTCTCTGTTTTCCTGAGTCCTCTGAGCTGCTCTAGCAGGTTAATCAAACCTGAAGAGGGGATCATGGGAGCCTCTGGTTTGTACCTGACTGGTAAGAAGCACAATCGGAACTTTTGATTGTCATTTGAAGTGGGAAGTGTGGGACTGAGCCCTTCATCTGTGGGATCTGAGGCTATTTCCAGGTCGGTAGTGTCAGAATTAAGTTATAGAACAGCCAGCCAGAGTCATGGAGTTGCCTGGTGTGGGGAAGCACTCCCCACATTTGATGATCTGAAGCATTGTGAGTGTGATCCTAGTGTGAGAGTAAAGGAGACACACAGGGGAAGGATGCAGTAGAGAAGAACTGAGTTGGTCCCCATACAGGAGGAAGACTGCGTGGGCACTTTCTCCTAATACACATTCCCATTCCCTCCTCCTTTGTTCTTTCCTAAGAGAACCCTGATTTTGTTCAGGTATCAACCTTTCTTTAATAGCCTGATGATGTGCGGGAAGTCCTGGAGAAGGGTCTGAATATACTTTGTTAAGTATTCCATGCTGCCTTCCAGTGCAGCATGGGGGGGTGAGGAGTGGGCGTTGGGTGGGAGGGTTATGAAACAAATCAGGCAAATTAAATGTGGGGAAAGCAAATCATCCTGGAAGTTTGGAAATAAGCTTTCTTTGTTTTAAAAAAGAAACCAAGAAGAGATAGCCCTTTGTTGTTGCTTCTGAATGTGGGTGTGATGCCTGGAACTGCAGCGGCCTTCTTGAGGCCATGAGGCAGCTATGCTTGAATGGATCTTTTAGGACATAATGGAAACACTGAATAAGTCAACCCAGGAACTGCCCTAACTCATGATCTCTTCTGTGAGATCAATAATATCCTCTTTGTTTCAACCATTTCGAATTGGGTGTCCTTTTAAATACAGCCCTGCACACCATATTGCTTGTGATTCACATAGAATACATGGATCCCTTTAAATCTTGCAGCCCTGCTTGGAGATTAAAACATTCTAAGTGGTAGTTTCCTTTTTTGCTGCTCCCCCATCCTTTATGATAGGCTCTCTCTCACAGAGGTTTTCTCGGCTCTAACCGAGTGGGATGCCAACCGTGAAAACCTCCTGAGTGGTGGATGCTTGTTTACGACTTACGCAACTGTATCTCGTGGCTTTGATATAAACTTCCCTGGCCGTAGCAGAGGAGGTCGTTGGCAGAGTCCTGACCCAAACTGGACCCCAGCAGAGAATAGTTTGTCCATCAAAATATTAGAATCAGACACAAGTAATTCTTGGTACTTGACATTTCAAGGGCATGCATTTGGCTACTATATTTGAGGCAGGAGGTAGTCTGTGAAGAGCCAAAAATAAAGTGAAAGCTCAGCCCATGATGGAAACATACACTCGGAGTAGGAAAGAGTGACAGAGAGACAGATTTTGCAAAAGGGAGACAACATTGATTTTGCCCAGCTTTTCAATTCTGTTTCTGGTCCCTGGTGCCGCCCAGAGACCCAGCTCATGCCTGGATTCTAAACTTCCAATAATGCTGTCCGGCTTTTTGCTTGAGTCAGCTCAAACAGATTTTATTTCTTGCAATTGAGATCCCTGAACAAAAACTTGGGAGCCATTAACGATGAGGTCCTGATCACAAGGTCTGGTGTAGAACATTATGAGAAGTGTGTCTCTAGCCTCAATAGCTGCAGCATGGGACATGCATTGGCATCCTTTGATCTCCACTGGAGGGCATCCTGGGAGACACAGTCCTCGCCTCCAATCTCTGTCACAGGGTCTCAAGGGAAATGCAGTCCTAGCCTCAATTTCTGTTGTAAGGCATCGTAGGAAATGTGTTCCTTGCCTCCAGTCTCTGCTGTGAGGTATCATGATGGATGCAATCCTGGCCTCCAATAATCACCCAGGGGAGCAACCTGAGGGTCCCTAACCCACACATCAACTGTCTCAATAAAAAAAAATACAACTGTCTTAGACAATGCGGTAAGGAAGCCCCTGCCCCCGCCCACCCCCACCCCCACCTTGTTTCTAATAAAAATCTTGCTCCGGGCAAACTTGCAAAAAACCATGACTGACTATATCTTCTAGCTGATTTTTTTTTTTTTTTTACAAGAGAATGTTAAGCACAAGATACCAGTATAAGCCGATGAGACTTCAAAAATTGGGCTGAGTTACTCTACAGTTCATTATCATCTCATTGTAATAATAAGATCTCTGCCCACAGCGCCATATTGATTCAACCCAATGCCTGTTCAGCCACGGAAGGATCATATGAGGGTAGAAGAGAGGAGTGCATTCCAGGAAATCAGTACCTGTTTCTCCCAGTCAGGAAGACACAAGGCCCCCAATAACGCTCCTTCATTCTTTTCTATAAAGAGCTTGTCCCCGTTTGTAATCTGGGAGAAGATACCTTTAGAGTTTGAGTGCCCCTTCTCCATTCTTGTGCCATTTAATAAAAATCTGTCTGGTTTGCACCAAATCCAGTTTCCTGATTGGAAGAACCTGAGTGGGAAAGAACTTCTGGACCCAAGGGTCTGGGGTGGGGGTGGGGAAGAGAGGGAGGTGCTTTTCAGTAACAATTTCCTCTGTAGAGTCTCACAAGAATGGTGAAAATAGCTTCAATTTTACTTCTGATGCATCTCAGAAAAAGTCAGCCTCATCTCTGCTTAAGGGCGTCGTGGAAGATACAGCCTTAGCCCAGATTTTGTTGTAAGTTACCACCAAAGATGTCCTCTTTCCTTCCCTCCCTCCCTTCTTTCTTCATTACCTGCCATGTCTTGGGCTCTAATGTAGGAACTGGGGATACAATTGTGAGCAAATAAAAGGCCTGGCTCTACATGGAGATTCTTACGGGGAGAGTTAGCAAAAACCAGACAAACCAGAGACTATTCCAGCCAACCAACCCAGCATAACAAAAAAAAACCCCCAAAACTCAGCCATGTAAAACCACAAACCTCTTAATTTTATGATTCTGTGGTTCAGGAATTTGAACAAGGCACAGTGAAGTCAGTGTGAATCGCCAATGGACTGGGGCCAACAGCTGGAGATGGATGAGCTGATTCATCTGGGGTCATATATCGGAAACCTCAGTTCTGGCTGTTGACCTGTGGTGTGGGTTGAATTGTGTCCACCACCCCCCCCCCCAAATATGCTGAAATCCTAACTCCCAGGTTCTATGAATGTGACATTATGTGGAAATAGGAAGATTTCCATGCGGGGTGCATATGTTCGATCCTTGGTCAGGGAAGAGATCCCACATGCTGAGGGTTGCAGCAAAAATTAAAAAGAAAAAAAAGTAGATTGGTATGTCAAGATGAGGTCAAATGGGATTGGTGTGAACCCCTAAATCCAATGAATGATGTCCTCATATAGAGAGAGATTTGGAGACTCACAGCTGTACTGACAGGAAAGATGGTCGTGTGATGACAGGGAGAGATGGGCGTAATGGACGCAGCCACAAGCCAAAGGCTGCTGAGGGTTGCCAGCAAAGAAGGCGGAGCACCGAAGAATTGATGCTTTCCAATTGTGGTGCTGGAGAAGACTCTCGAGAGTACCTTTGAGAGCAAGGAGATCGAACCCGTCCATCCCAAAGGAAATGAATCCCAACTATTCACCGGAAGAACTGATGCTAAAGCTGAAGCTCCAATACTTTGGCCACCTGCTGCAAAGAGCCAACTCATTGGAACAGCCCCTGATGCTGGGAAAGATGGAGGGCGAGAGGAGAAGGGGGCGACAGAGGATGAGATGGTTGGATGGCATCACCTTCTCAATGCACATGAGTTTGAGCAAACTCCAGGAGACAGCGATGGACAGGGAAGCCTGGCATGTGGTGCATCACAAACAGTCAGACTCGACTGAGGGACTAAACAACAGCAACAACATCCCAGAAGCAAGGAAGAAGCCACGAAGGATCCTTCCCCAGAAATCTTAAAGGAGCATGGTTCTGCCGACACCTAGAGGTTTTTTGTTTCCAAAGTCCAGAATTTCTGTTGTTTGAAGCAACCTCGTCGGTCATAGCTGTTTATCACGGCACTCCTAGGAGATGACATCTGCTGGCTTTTTCAGGTCTCCGTCACTTCCCGTCTTCTGGGGTTGCCCTGTCCAGGGTCGCTCCTTTGCTCACTTGGCTGGTGCCTGGGCTGAGATGCCTGGAACCTCTGGGGCTCTCTCTCCACGAGGCATCCCATGCACGAGAAGCTGGGGTGTCCTCAGAGCGTGGCAGCCTTGGTGCAGGAGGACTTTGATACAGCAATCGGCTTCCCATGGCATCACTTCCACCAGACTGTATTTTTTATTAATTTATTGTTATTGATTTGGCTGTGCTGGGTTTTAGTGGCGGCATGCAAACTCTTAGCTGCAGCATGTGGGATCTAGTTTCCTGACCTGGGATGGAACCCAAGCCCTCCGCCTTGGGAGCATGGCATCCTAGCCAACGGAGCACCGCTGAAGTCCAACATCCATCACATTCTATTGGTCTAAGCAGTCAGAAAGCCAGTCGTGTTCAACAGGTGGTGACTTTTGGTCGGGGGAGGGCATGCCACATGGCATGAGGAATCTTCTCCAACTAGGGATCATGCCCCCTGCATCTGGAGTGTGGGGTCTTAACCTCTGGACCACGAGAGCAGTCCAAGCAGTGCTACTGACCCCATCCTTTTAAGTCCGCACAGTGAGAGTTGGTGATACATCATTTGTGTGTGTGTGTGTTTGTGTACTCAGTTGTTTCTGACTCTTTGTGACCCCATGGACTGTTGCAGGCCAGGCTCCTTGGTCCATGGAATTTTCCAGGTAAGAATACTGTAGCGGGTTGCCATTTCCTACTGCAGGGGCTCTTCCTGACCCAGGGATCAAAGGAACATCTCTTGTATCTCCTACATTGGCAGGTGGATTTTCTATTACTGAAACATTTGGGAAGCCAGGATATATGATTTGAGGAGACCTTAAAAAGAAATCCTGTCCCTGAGAGAGGGGGAAGGATAGACAGGGAGTTTGGGATTGACATATACACACAATAGATATATTGACATATATCTATTTAAAATAGATAACTAACAAGGACCAGGAACTCTGCTTCATATTCTGTAATAACCTAAATGGAAGCACTTGAAAAAGGATAGGCATATGTATATGCTTTCCTGGTGACTCAGACTGTAAACAAATCTGCCTGCGATGCGGGAGACCTGGGTTCGAGCCCTGGGTCAGGAAGATCCCCTGGAGAAGGGAATGGCCACCCATTCCAGTACTCTTGCCTGGAGGATCCCATGGATGGAGAAGCCTGGCGGGCTACTGTCCATGGGGTCGCAGAGAGTAGGACATGACTGAACAACGAACACTTTTACTTTTGTGTGTACGTGCAGCTGAATTACTTTGTCTATGCCTGAAACAAACACAGTGTTGTTAATAAACTCTACTCCAATACAAAATAAAAATTAAACAAAGAAAAGAAATCCTGTGCTCTACCTGACCTTGGATACCGTGGAAAACGTCCTTTTTCTTCATAAGCCACAGGGTCCCAGGGAAACACACGTTTGTCTCTGCGGGCTTGCCTCAACAAACCATGGAAGACGTGAATTCTGCCATGTAGTGCTCAAAGAGTACCACGGAAAAGGTAGTTCTCGCAAAAAATAAAAGAAAGAAAGAAAAAAAGAAATGGTAGTTCTGGCTTTTTCTCAGTTGGTCTGAGGGCATCCTAGAAAATACAGCCCAGCCTTTATCTCCTGCCCCCGGAGCAGCAGGGGGAGAAAGTCCTGTCCTGACTCCTCACGGCAGGGCAGCCAGGGGTCATCTCCTATTCATCGCCTGTCTCAGAGCCCCCTAGGCACTGCGGACATGTCCCCTTAGAACAACTAAGGAGTCTTGACCTTTGGATGTGGGAGAAGAGACGGGAAGGTTAGTGCTTGGGTGAGTGAGTTAAGAACTTGCATTTGGAGCCCAGAAACAGACGTGGAGGTGGCTTAGGGCGGATGGTTCCGTGGGACAGCTCCCAAGGCTGGAGTCTCGAATGCCTGGGTCCTACGACGTGACTCCTGATTCCAGGAGCTGGTGAAAAGGCGCCCCCACTCCTCATTCATCCTCTGTGGAGAAGGACAGATCTGTCCGGCCTTCTTCACTGGTACAAAACTCTTTATTTCAGTATAAAATATTAAATAAGACAAATATTAATTAATAATAACAATAGCGGCAACAATATCAATAGTCACATGAGCTTTCTCCTGCTGGCCCGCAGCCTTTTGCTAGCTTTTATGCTCTGGTTCTCACAGTTCTCTGATAGGTCTCTTAGCAGCTGGGACAATTGAGGCCCAGAGAGGGCAGCACACTGGCCTGAGGTCACACAGCAAGCTGGTAGGGCTGGAAGCTGAGGGAAGGCCAAAGGGGTTCCCCGGATCCAGCCAGGGTGGTAGGCAGTTGGGGTTCAAGTGCAGAGGAGAGTGCCTCCCCACAGTCTGGCAGTCATAAGCAGGGTGACAAAGGTGAGAAGAGTAGGGCCAGGCTGCGGGGAGCCCCCCTTGCGGGGCTGGATGTCCCGGGCTGGATGGTTACAGCCATTTCCCGAACAACACGAGACGTTAACATGGGTGAGGGTGAAGGCTTCAGCCATGTGGTGGTTTTGGCACCATGAGGGGGTTGCACAGCCTCGGATGGTGTAGCTTGGGTCCCCTAGTTCTGAGGAGAGAGAAGGCCATGTGAGATCTTAGCTCTTGGGACTGGAAACTGAAATTCTCACTGGGTGCCATGCCACCTCCTGGTGGGTGCCCACACAGAGAAAGCAGCAGTTCTGAGTGTGGTCCTGGGACCCCCTGGGCTTCTCTCAGACCCTTCCAGGGGATCTGTGAAGTCAAAATTATTCTCATAGGGCTTCCCTGGTGGTCCAGTGGGTAAAGAGTCCTCCTTGCAAGTACAAGGGGTGCCGGTCTGATCCCCGGCTTGGGAAGATCCCACGTGCCGCGGAACTGCTGGGCCGGTGTGGCCAATGACGAGTCAGTGCTCTGGAGCGCATGAGCCCAGAGCCGGTGCTCTGTGATAAGAGGCCACTGCGATGGGAGGCCCACACAGGCCAAAGAACAAAGATGGATGAAAATAAACGAATGGAAAACCAACAAAAGAGGCCAAAATTTAAAAAAAAAAAAAAAATTCTCATAATAATGTTAAAACCTCATTTGCCTTTCTTTGTTTTTTTTGCTCTCACAAGGAGTTTCCTAGAAACCCCAGGGTATGTGATCTTGCAACAGACTGAACATAGAAGCAGATAGGAGAGTCCAGCTGTCTTCTATTAAGCCAGATATAAAAGGGATTGCAAAATGGTAGAACAATGCCAGTCTACTCACTCAATATTTTTTTCATTTTGGAAAATGTCTTTCTTCCTCTCTTTTTTTTTCCCATAGAAATATGTTCACATGACACGAGTTTTCAATGGTTCTTTTAAAATGAATAAATACATCTTTTAAAGTCTCCTGGTTATCATTTCTAATGCATGTTGATATAAACAATAATTTTTAAGAGCATCAAAGAATTTCGAGACCCCCAAATTTGAAAACCTCTGGAATAGACAGGGCAGTAAGCAGGGACAAAGGTGAGAAGAGTAGGGCCAGGCTGGAGCCTTGCGGGCTGGATGTCCCGGCTGGATGGTTACAGCCATTTCCCGAACAACACGAGACGTTAACATGGGTGAGGGTGAAGGCTTCAGCCATGTGGTGGTTTTGGCACCATGAGGGGGTTGCACAGCCTCGGATGGTGTAGCTTGGGTCCCCTAGTTCTGAGGAGAGAGAAGGCCATGTGAGATCTTAGCTCTTGGGACTGGAAACTGAAATTCTCACTGGGTGCCATGCCACCTCCTGGTGGGTGCCCACACAGAGAAAGCAGCAGTTCTGAGTGTGGTCCTGGGACCCCCTGGGCTTCTCTCAGACCCTTCCAGGGGATCTGTGAAGTCAAAATTATTCTCATAGGGCTTCCCTGGTGGTCCAGTGGGTAAAGAGTCCTCCTTGCAAGTACAAGGGGTGCCGGTCTGATCCCCGGCTTGGGAAGATCCCACGTGCCGCGGAACTGCTGGGCCGGTGTGGCCAATGACGAGTCAGTGCTCTGGAGCGCATGAGCCCAGAGCCGGTGCTCTGTGATAAGAGGCCACTGCGATGGGAGGCCCACACAGGCCAAAGAACAAAGATGGATGAAAATAAACGAATGGAAAACCAACAAAAGAGGCCAAAATTTAAAAAAAAAAAAAAAATTCTCATAATAATGTTAAAACCTCATTTGCCTTTCTTTGTTTTTTTTGCTCTCACAAGGAGTTTCCTAGAAACCCCAGGGTATGTGATCTTGCAACAGACTGAACATAGAAGCAGATAGGAGAGTCCAGCTGTCTTCTATTAAGCCAGATATAAAAGGGATTGCAAAATGGTAGAACAATGCCAGTCTACTCACTCAATATTTTTTTCATTTTGGAAAATGTCTTTCTTCCTCTCTTTTTTTTTCCCATAGAAATATGTTCACATGACACGAGTTTTCAATGGTTCTTTTAAAATGAATAAATACATCTTTTAAAGTCTCCTGGTTATCATTTCTAATGCATGTTGATATAAACAATAATTTTTAAGAGCATCAAAGAATTTCGAGACCCCCAAATTTGAAAACCTCTGGAATAGAGGAACCTGCTCAGGACCTCACAGGTTGGAATCCTTGAGGTCTGAAGGAAGTCCCACCCACCGACGTTCCCACTCTCAAAGAAATCCACATCTCTGTCGCCCATATATTCACTTCTGAATGAAGAAGTCCTAAGTCCTTACTACAGTCTGCACCCTCCTGAAGGAAGTCCATCTTTTTCCAAGATGATCCACCTCAGTTAAGTCCAGGTTCATGGGAAGTTATTTCCTGCAGAACCCTACCCCAGTCCCTCCCAGCACCCGTAGCCAAAGACCTCACCGTTAGTGCCTGTGCCTTGTATACATTGAGTCATAGGGCCTCGGCAGTCAGTGAGGGAAATCTGTTCAGAGGAACATCCGTGGGTGCTGTTCCCCTCACAGCTGTAACACTGGAATCCATTCAGAGGCAGGTTTTGAAGCTCCAGGACTTGGGAGAAGACACAGAAACCAAGGAAATTAGCACAAAGGGTTGTCAGCGTTAGGGCTCCAGGACGCCCAACTCTCAGCCCGAGGGGTCATGGAGCCCCCTTGTGGTCAGACCTTGGAACAGCACCCTCTTTGGGGTGGGTTCTCTTGGGCCTTTGAGAGAAATCATGGGACTCCCAGCTCCCTAAGTACCCTCACCTGCCTAGACCCTGGGTAAGGTAACCGTCCCTGCCCTCAGAGAGCTTATGATTTAGAGTTACACTGTCCCAGGACTTCCCTAGTGGCCCAGTGGTTAAGAATCCACCTGCCAATCCATCCAGGGGGCCCAGGTTTGATCCCTGGTCTGGAAAGATCTTACATGCTGCAGAGCAACTAAACCTGTTGTGCTACAACTATTGAGCCTGTGCTCTAGAGCCAGGGAATGGCAGTTACTGAAGCCCATGTGCTCTACAGCTCATGCTCCGCAACAACAGAAGCCACCGCAATGAGAAGCCCACACACTGCAACTAGAGAGTAGCTCTCTCTCTCTGCAACTAGAGAAAGCCCGCAGGCAGCAACAAAGACCCAGTGCAGCTGTAAAAAAAAAAAAAAAACAAAAACATAAATAATAGTGCTACACTGTCCCATATGAGAGACACTAGCCACATCTGGCTGTTTACATTGACAGTAAAACTCATACTAAAATTAACATGAAATAAAACCCAAAATTCGGCTCAAGGGCTCAATAGCCAGATGTCACACAGGCTACCGTGTTGGACAATACAGATACAGAACACCTCCATCACCATGGAAAGCCCTGTTGGCCAGCAATGGTTTACAGAGACAGAATAACACAAAGGATCTAGGTTATACATGCAGGGCAGAGTAAAGGAAGTCTTCCCCGAGGACAATGCTTTTAAAGCAGAGACCTGGGACTTCCCTGGTGGACCAGTGGTTAAGATTCTGTGTTCCCAATGCAGTGGGGCCTGGGTTCGAGCCCTGGTCAGGGAACTAGATCCCACATGCCGCAACTAAGACCCAGCGCAACCAAATAATTTAAAAAAAAAAAAAGAAAAGAAAAGAAAACAGTTGAGACCTAATGAATGAGAAATAGCCAGACGAGCAAACTTCTGGGCAAGATGTGTTCCTGGTGGAGGGTACTGCATGTGCAAAGGGCATGAGGCAGACACATGCTGGATCACTGACTGCAGAGTAGAATCTTGGGATAGCATTTCAAAAGCCAGTGGCAGACACTGAAGTGTTTGAGGAAGAGTGATATAATTTGATTTACATTAAAAAAAATTGCTCTTGGGTTTCCCCGGTGGTCCAGTGGGTAAGGACACTGCCTTGCAGTGTAAGGGGCGCCGGTTCGATCCCTGGCCTGGGAAGATACCACGTGCCGCGGAGCGGCTGAACTGATGTGTCCAACTACTGAGCCGGAGTTCTAGAGCGCATGCGCCCAGAGCTGGTGCTCTGCGACAGCAGAGGCCGCTGCGATGGGTGGCCCACATGGGCCAAAGAACACAGATGGATGAAAATAGAGAAATGAAAGACCAATAGAAGTGGCCCGCCGCCCCACTCCCGAACCACCTTCCCCCCCAAAAAATCGCTCTTGCTGCTGTGTTGAACATAAGCTGTAGGGTGGGTAGCAGGAGGGGCAGCAAGGCTACTGCAATAGTTTAGGCGGGAGGCCATGGTGGCTGGGACCAGCGTGGTGAGCAGTGGAAGGATTCAAGAAGATGGAGAAGCAGAAAGCCAAGGTCTTGGTGAGGCTCTGATAGTCTCATTGAATTCCCACAAAATCCGTCTTTGAGAAAGGGCTGGATAGGTCCTTTTTTTTTTTTTTCCAGAGGAGGAAACAGAGTGCATGGGGTTACCTATGAGCAAGGGGCCTGAGTGGCCTTCTCGGCCCGATCCGAGGCCTCACGCCAGGTCTCCTGTCCCCTTACCTCGGCCCCTGTTGCATCTGGTGGTGTTGCAGCACCGCAGGAAGTGGAAGGTGTGGTTGTTGTGGAAGCCGGTGGGGCCTGGGCAGCCGGGAAGGGTGCCACAGCCTTTCATGTGAGGCTCATATCTTGGAGTCTCTGTGGGGACAGAGGAGGTTAGATCATTGGTGGGGGGCTGGGACTGGATTTTCTTACTGGCTTTGTCACTTGTCCACCTTCTACTTCACCCTTAATTTATCGGACTCTCATTTTAGGAGGGGCAGCTACATAGCTAACCAAGAGACAGTTTCCAGCCTCCACGGGTATAACTGGGGCTTCCCAGGTGGCACTAGTGATAAGGAACCCGCCTGGCAATGCAGGAGATGTGGGTTCAATCCCTGGGCTGGGTAGATCCCCTGGAGGAGCACAGGGCAGCCCACTCCAGTATTCATGCCTGGACAATCCCATAGACAGAGAAGCCTGGTGGGCTACAGTCCATAGGGCTACAAAGAGTCAGGTACACCTGACGCGATTTAGCATACACACATGCATGCATGGATACAGTCGCGTGGCTAAGTTCTGGTCAATACAATCGAAGCAAAAAAGTTTTATGTGACTTCTAAGGGCTTCCCTGGTGGTCCAGAGGCTAAGAATCTGCCTGTCAATGCAGGGACATGGGCTCGATCCCTGGTCCGGGAAGATCTCACACGCCTCCGAACAACTAACCCATGTGCTACAACAAGGAAGCCACCTCAATGAGAAGCCTCTGGACCATAACTAAGAATAGCCCCTGCTTGGGGCAACTAGTAAAAGCTGGCTGGCAGCAACAAAGACCCAGCACAGCCAGAAAAAATTAAGTAAAAAAGGTTTTACAGGACTTCTAGAAAGGAGAACCTTTATAAAAGGAGGACCGCCCCCTCTCTGTCTCTTCTTTCCCCCTCTTCTTCCTTCCTGGAACTTGGATGTGAGGTCTGGAGCTCTGGCAACCATCTTGGACCATGAGGCAATCTTGAGACTGGAAGCAGTACGTAAGAAGTGAGAAAGCGGGGATTCCCTGGTGGTCCAATGGGTAAACAGTCCGCCTTGCAGTACAAGGGGTGCTGGTTCGATCCCTTGCCCGAGAAGATCCCATGTGCCGCGGAGCAGCTGGATCAGTATGTACAATTGCGAGCCAGCGCTCTGGAGCGTGTGTGCCCAGAGCCAGAGCTCTGCAGCTAAAGAGGCCACTGCGAGGGCAGGCCCACACAGGCCAGAGAATAAAGATGGATGAAAATAAATGGATAAAAACCAAAAATCAATAAAAGAGGCCAAAATTAAAAATAAAAAAAGGAGTGAGAAGGCATTTGGGTTCCTGGTGACTGTGGAACTGTCCTTGTGGTCTTAGACTTCCTATCACTGGACTTTGTTGGTGAGTACTACCTTTCTTGGATTGCACTGAGTCAATGGACATGAGTGTGAGCAAGCTCTGGGAGATGGTGAAGGCCAGGGAAGCCTGCCAGGCTGCAGTCCATGGGGTCGCAAAGAGTCGGACGCGACTGAGCCACTGCACTGAATTGAACTGAAGTACCTTTCTACCTTGCTTACATCCCTGCTATTTGGGGGTTGTTGTTGAGGGCAGCCTCGGAGAGGAAGAGAGCCAGGAAGAGGCGTTGCCAGCGCGCTGGGGCTCACCTTCCAGGCTCCAGTGGGTCACCACATACAGGCACTGGTCTCCAGGGCTGCGGCACTGCAGGGTCTGGTCCAAGCCCCTCTCACAGCTGAGGTCGGTCGAGGCGCAGGTAGCACATTCGCGGTAACGGCTTCCAGGAACGGCAAAAACTGGGACTGTTTGGGGAGGAGCAGGAGGGTGAGACCCCATGGGAATTTGTCCCCGAGATCCAATTTCCTTGAGGACTCACCTCCACATCAATTTTTCCTTACGCCACCAATCAACATGTTCTTCCCATCGCATTTCCTGAATCTTCCTAGAATCCATTCCCTCCTTTCCAGTTCCATGACTAGGTCTGACCTCCTTCAGTACCAGCTTCCCCCCTGGCCTCCAGACGTCCATTCCTGCCCTTCCCACCCCAGTGCCTCCCACACGGGCCTAGAAGGATGCTTCTCATACTCAAAGCTAACCCCGCCTCTCCTCTGCTCAACACCGTACCCTCAGAATCAAATCCAAGAAACTCAGCATGGCATCCAAAGCCCATCAAAGACTGGGTCCTGCTCACCGTTCCTGTCTCTTCTCTCTCCACCAGTTGCTCAGACCCTACACCGGTTTCCCTCAGTCCCGGAGTGTACATGTTGACCCCCACCCAGCCTGTGCATCTGCTGTCACCTTTGCCTGGAACACTTTGCCCTGCTCCCTAATTTCCCTAACTCCTACTCATTCTTCAGGGATCATCATCCTAAATTTTGCCTCCTTCAAGAAGCCCTCCTTGATCTCCCAGGCTGAAAAAGGTCCCCCTCGGGGTTCCCCAATCCCAGCCCTGTCCACTCTGGATCATCCCTGTCTAGACTCAGTCTTAGGTAGAGCCTAGGCTGCCTTGTGTGCCAACATGACCCAGCACAGGACCAAAGTCAGAAAAAATAATCAATAAATATTTGTTATTTTTTTCTTCTTGGCTGTGCAATTGGCATGTGAGATCTTAGTTCCCCAAACAGGGATTAAACCCATGCCCCCAAAGCCTGGAGTCTTAACCACTGGACCACCAAGGAAGTCCTACAACAGTAGATAATTAATAAACTAACCAATCGCAACAGAGGTCAAAGCTTCATTTGACTGATCCATGATACTTTTGCCTCTCACGTGGACCGTCCAGTCCAAGCAAGTGGATGAGTTACTTTTCCCTGGAAATACTACAGTCATTTCTCTGCCCAGACCTTGGCTCACATCCCCATGATACTTTTGCCTCTCACGTGGACCGTCCAGCGAAAACTGGGACTGTTTGGGAGGAGCAGGAGGGTGAGACCCCATGGGAATTTGTCCCGAGATCCAATTTCCTTGAGGACTCACCTCCACATCAATTTTCCTTACGCCACCAATCAACATGTTCTTCCCATCGCATTTCCTGAATCTTCCTAGAATCCATTCCCTCCTTTCCAGTTCCATGACTAGGTCTGACCTCCTTCAGTACCAGCTTCCCCCCTGGCCTCCAGACGTCCATTCCTGCCCTTCCCACCCCAGTGCCTCCCACACGGGCCTAGAAGGATGCTTCTCATACTCAAAGCTAACCCCGCCTCCTCTGCTCAACACCGTACCCTCAGAATCAAATCCAAGAAACTCAGCATGGCATCCAAAGCCCATCAAAGACTGGGTCCTGCTCACCGTTCCTGTCTCTTCTCTCTCCACCAGTTGCTCAGACCCTACACCGGTTTCCCTCAGTCCCGGAGTGTACATGTTGACCCCCACCCAGCCTGTGCATCTGCTGTCACCTTTGCCTGGAACACTTTGCCCTGCTCCCTAATTTCCCTAACTCCTACTCATTCTTCAGGGATCATCATCCTAAATTTTGCCTCCTTCAAGAAGCCCTCCTTGATCTCCCAGGCTGAAAAAGGTCCCCCTCGGGGTTCCCCAATCCCAGCCCTGTCCACTCTGGATCATCCCTGTCTAGACTCAGTCTTAGGTAGAGCCTAGGCTGCCTTGTGTGCCAACATGACCCAGCACAGGACCAAAGTCAGAAAAATAATCAATAAATATTTGTTATTTTTTTCTTCTTGGCTGTGCAATTGGCATGTGAGATCTTAGTTCCCCAAACAGGGATTAAACCCATGCCCCCAAAGCCTGGAGTCTTAACCACTGGACCACCAAGGAAGTCCTACAACAGTAGATAATTAATAAACTAACCAATCGCAACAGAGGTCAAAGCTTCATTTGACTGATCCATGATACTTTTGCCTCTCACGTGGACCGTCCAGTCCAAGCAAGTGGATGAGTTACTTTTCCCTGGAAATACTACAGTCATTTCTCTGCCCAGACCTTGGCTCACATCCTCCCCAAGCCTGGCATGCCCTCTCCTTCCTGACCCCAGATATCCACGTTAGAGTTTGAGCCAAGTCTTAGAGAAACGAGAGGGCAGCCTCAGCCAAGACACTTCACTGGCAGGCCAGCAAGCTGTAATTCGGTGAATCACTTACCTTCAAAGCCAATCTTCCCCTCCCCCTCCCCAAAGAAAAATCATGGAAAGGCCAACCACCCACGTCTTCTCATATGAACCACTAGGAAAATGGAAACAGGAACGGCCATCATTGCCAACAGAGCTGTCTCATACCACCCCTGGGCCTCCTTTGTGAGCTCTTCTTACATCACTCTTCTGAATGTGGGTGGTTCCCAGGTTCTGTCTGAGGCTTTCTCATTTCTCATGGTACAGACTCTCGCTCCTAGGATGCTATCCATGGGTAGTGCTTCATCTCCACCCATCTGCTGGGAACTCACACATCTCCCTTCAGGCCAGATTTTTCTCTGAGCTCCACAGCTGTATGCCCAAGGGCCTCCAGGAGGTCCCTTGGCTATCTATCAAATCCCTGAATCTCCACCTGACCCCAACAAGACTCTCCATCTTTTCCAAACTGCTCCTTCTCCTGAATTCCACATCTCTGAGGTGGCCCATCTGTTCTCCCAGATGGGAGAAACTTGGCAAACTCCTTGATCTTCAACATCTAGGCATCTAATGACTCCAACTGCACTGTCTTCTATAATCTTTTCACCCTAATGTTTCTGGTCTCTATTCAGCACATTCTATTGAGTTCTTAATTCTAGATCCTGTTCTCTATTTCTTGCTGGACTCATTTAAAAATGGATTCTAGATTTCTGCTAAACACTATCCTTTCCTCTATTTTTTTGAAGACATTGATCATTGCTATTTTAAACCTCCCCTGTTGAATAACTCCAATCTCCAATTCACAACAAGTCTGTTTCTGTGGTGGTATTTTTCTCTTGTTTTCCCCAGTCGATTGGTCCTTGCTATTTTCTTCAGGATACCTGGTACTTTTTGATTAGATGCCAGACACACATGACAATTTGCAAAGGCTTTAAATGATGTTACCTTCTGCCAAAGGGAGATCAGGTTTTCTTCCTGTAGCAATCAGGTGTAGGCACTTTTAAGGCTGGTCAGTTTCAGGTTTTGCCCCCACTCCTAGGGTGTAGTCTCAGAGGAATGCCTGAGACCTCTCTTTCCAGCTTGGCAGCTTCTGTCCCCCAGCATCACATGTTTGCTGGAATTCCTGCCCATTTCTGTAGGTTCCCAGATACTATTTTCTGTAGAGTTTCTTGGAGTCTCACCCTATGCATGTATGGCTTGCCAATGACTTGAAAGAAATCTGCAGATCTGGGGACTCCCTTTTCTGTGGTGCCATGCGTACCAGGATTTTACTTCTCATTTCCCAGACACTCTGGCAGCCCGAGTCCAACCTCTGCCTTCTCAGTCTAGCAACGATCTCTTTCTATCTCCATTCCATTTCCCTTCCAGAGCAGTGAATTGGCAAGGACGCTCAAGGGAAAAGTCAGTTTGTCTGTGGAATTCAACTTCTGTGCTTCCCTGATTTCAAGGACCGGAGCGCCTCCACTTCCTCTCTCCATTTGCTGCTCTTGACAGACTTTGATCATTGTTTATAATTTGTCCAGCTTTTGTAACTGTCATTGGCAGGGGGACTGGTTTGATACAAGCGTCTCCGCATGACCACCACCCCTTAGGTCTAAGCCATCATTAAGTTCTGCCTATCTGCCTGCTAAAGAGCTCTTAAATCCATCCACTTTCCTCCATCTGCTCATCAGCCAATCAGACAGACACTCTCCTCTCCTTTACCCATTTCTTTGTTGGGGGTAGGCCACACCATGTGGCATGTAGGATCTTAGTTCCCTGACCAGGGATCGAACCTGCAGTGGAAGGGCCAAGTCTTAACTATAGGATTGCCAAGGAAGTCCCTACACACCCTTCTTTATCTAGACAACCTCACACACACACCTCCAAGTTGGACTTTCCCTCCATCATTCCTTCCTTCCGATCTCTCTTACACTCTGAGGTCAGAATAGCTTGTCTGTAAACACAAATCTGATAACTCTGTACCCTTTCATGGCCTCCCAGTGTTCCCCAGATGAAGCCTATATTCCCCACCACAGTCTAGAAGACCCTGTGCAATGGGAGCTTGTCGATTTTATCAGTTCCTCTGGACCACCAGGAAATTCGCTCAGTTAAGTTACTGAATTGATAGCGGCAGCCCAAGCTCCCTGGTGGATCCCTGACCTTTCCCAACCTTCTCTTTAGAACCCTTATGTTGGGCTTCCCTGGTTGTTCAGTGGGTAAGGACACCGCCTTGCAGTGCAAGGGGCACTGGTTTGAGCCCTGGCCTGGGAAGATCCCATGTGCTGCAGAGCGGCTGGACCGATGTGTTCAACTACCAAGCCAGTGCTCTGGAGCGCATGTACCCAGAGCCAGTGGTCTTCAGTGAGAGAGACCACTGCGACGGGAGGCCCACACAGGCCAAAAAAGAACAAAGATGGAAATAAATGAAAGTCTAATAAAAGTGGCCAAAAAAAAAAAAAATCTATAGAACCCTTATGTCCCCACGATCCACTAAAGGGGTGACACCAGGCCCAGCAAGAGGCCTTGAGGGGAATCGGTCTGAACTAGTAAATGTCTTCTGCGCTGACCAACACTGTTAGAAGTTTTGGCTGTTATCTCTGATTACAAATATTCCTTAGACTCAAGTGTTAGTGCCTTCTGTCGACACATCTAACAGAAAGAAGAAGCCAGCGTCCTCTTTCTTTTCACTTCCTTGAAAATAAACATCTGATTCAGTTTCCAGCAACAGATGAAAGTTTGAGGTCAGGATCAATGAGAATCTAGCAGAATCAGGGCAGACGGAAAACAAGGGAAAAGCTCAGTGCAGACGCAGATGCTCCGCTTCCTGATGTCATTGTGACTAGACTGGTCTTAATGCATTTCCTTTCTCACTGGGGCCAGAAAGACTGGGGCTCTGTCTGACCCTGCACCACGGGTCCACTTCTTTCCACCCTTCCTCTCCCATGAGAACTTCAGGGAATTTGAGCCTTTCTAAGTCTTTCTTTTTTTCTTTGTTTTCTTTACACTGACTGACCAGAGCCTAAAATCACGAAACACAACAAAAAACCTTACGGAAGCTTCTTCACATTCATTGGCCAATTCAAGACATAAGGAAAGGTCTGAGCTGGGAGGGGGCGCAGGACTTGGGTAAGGCATGAAGCTGGAGGTGGGGTGGGCTCCGGGCGGCCACAGGACGAGGGTGACGTGGAGGTTGAACCAGGGGATATTTTGGGGTGGGGGTGAGCCAGGGCTGCCCTACTCACCAGATTGGGCCCGGTTACACAAGTCTGACCCACACACGATCTCTGTCAGGGTGATGATCTGCTTGCCAGTCCGATAGCTCATGGTCCTGTTGGTCTTCTCTGGATGCGTGCAGCCTTTTTCCACGATGTTCAGGTCATCGTTGTCTAGGAGGAACGACTCTTGGTCACCCCAGAAGCTCCCTGGGGCCCACCCAGCCTCTGGCACTCCTGATTCTAAAGGTACCTGCTCCCAGGGCTAGTTCCTGCCAGGCCTCTCCTCTTGCTTGAGGCCAATAGCTACCCTTCCTAGACTGGCCTGCCCTGCTCCTCAACTCCCTCTAGAGGAAGCCCACTCTCTCTTCGTGACAACATTGTACCTGGATCCACCTACTCCTCCCTCCCAGCTTGGTGATTTTAGCAAGGAGATGCCTCTAATAGGAATCTTCAAAGGAAAAATGCTTTGGGCTTACCAAAACATACAAGAGAATGATAATAATAAATATTGTGTATTCCTCACAGAACTTTACAAAATATTAGCATTTTGCAATATTTGTTTCAGATTAAAAAAGAAATTAAGGTTAAAAGCTAGTTAAAGCCTCCTGCTTATTAGTAGCTTCCTCTAAATCCCATTTCTCTTATTCCCTGTCTGAAGGCAACCACTTCGGGGGGGTTGCAGACGAGATGCTCCGCTTCCTGATGTCATTGTGACTAGACTGGTCTTAATGCATTTCCTTTCTCACTGGGGCCAGAAAGACTGGGGCTCTGTCTGACCCTGCACCACGGGTCCACTTCTTTCCACCCTTCCTCTCCCATGAGAACTTCAGGGAATTTGAGCCTTTCTAAGTCTTTCTTTTTTTCTTTGTTTTCTTTACACTGACTGACCAGAGCCTAAAATCACGAAACACAACAAAAAACCTTACGGAAGCTTCTTCACATTCATTGGCCAATTCAAGACATAAGGAAAGGTCTGAGCTGGGAGGGGGCGCAGGACTTGGGTAAGGCATGAAGCTGGAGGTGGGGTGGGCTCCGGGCGGCCACAGGACGAGGGTGACGTGGAGGTTGAACCAGGGGATATTTTGGGGTGGGGGTGAGCCAGGGCTGCCCTACTCACCAGATTGGGCCCGGTTACACAAGTCTGACCCACACACGATCTCTGTCAGGGTGATGATCTGCTTGCCAGTCCGATAGCTCATGGTCCTGTTGGTCTTCTCTGGATGCGTGCAGCCTTTTTCCACGATGTTCAGGTCATCGTTGTCTAGGAGGAACGACTCTTGGTCACCCCAGAAGCTCCCTGGGGCCCACCCAGCCTCTGGCACTCCTGATTCTAAAGGTACCTGCTCCCAGGGCTAGTTCCTGCCAGGCCTCTCCTCTTGCTTGAGGCCAATAGCTACCCTTCCTAGACTGGCCTGCCCTGCTCCTCAACTCCCTCTAGAGGAAGCCCACTCTCTCTTCGTGACAACATTGTACCTGGATCCACCTACTCCTCCCTCCCAGCTTGGTGATTTTAGCAAGGAGATGCCTCTAATAGGAATCTTCAAAGGAAAAATGCTTTGGGCTTACCAAAACATACAAGAGAATGATAATAATAAATATTGTGTATTCCTCACAGAACTTTACAAAATATTAGCATTTTGCAATATTTGTTTCAGATTAAAAAAAAAGAAATTAAGGTTAAAAGCTAGTTAAAGCCTCCTGCTTATTAGTAGCTTCCTCTAAATCCCATTTCTCTTATTCCCTGTCTGAAGGCAACCACTGATATAGGTAATTCTCACACCTGTGTATGCAGACCATACAGTATTGTTTATTTGTATAGTTCATTTATTTTGGTTGTTAAACACTATTTCTATTAAAAGCTGTAAAATTCCGCTTTTTTTTTTCTCTTTTAACCTTACATTTTTGAGATATATCCAGGTAATACCTACAGCCGTGTGTGTGTGTGTTGCTCAATCATGTTCGATTCTTTGCAACCCCATGACTGTAGCTCACAAGGCTACTCTGTCCACAGAATTCTCCAAGCAAGAATACTGGAGTGGGTAATCATTCCCTTCTCCAGGGGGTCTCCCCAACCCAGGGGCTGAACCTCGGGTTCAACTGTGGGCAGATTCGTTACCATCTGAGCCACCAGGGAAAGCCCCTACATGCAAGCTCCTTCACTGAAGCAGTTGGGGGTATAATGTGTGATTATACCTTAAGGTTTCTCCTCTCCAACTAGCTTCAGTCTTTCTAGTATTCCACATCACACACATAAGGGTTAGGAACATCCGTTTACACGTGTTTCTGGGCAAGAGATCTTTAGGATCTCTATTCCTAGAAGTCTACCTGCTGGCTGTAAGGTATCTTCCTCTTTATCTGTATCAGATGTTGCCACGTGGCTCTGTTTGGAAAATGCACCAATTTACCTCCCTAAGCCCAGAGCCCGCAGCTCCACCTCCTCATGCATCTCAGATTCTTAAATGCTTGTCCATCTAGTGGGTCTGTAAAAATGGGTCTCCGTGTCTTTTTCATGCGTATTTCACGTATTTTCACATATTTCGTGAGATAAAGTTTCTTGGTCACTCGCGGTCCCTTCCCCAGCTCACCGGCCCATACGTTCATGACGGTGGTCCTGCAGAGGTCCTGACCAGGAGCACAGTCTAGAGGAAGCCCACTCTCTCTCGTGACAACATTGTACCTGGATCCACCTACCCTCCCTCCCAGCTTGGTGATTTTAGCAAGGAGATGCCTCTAATAGGAATCTTCAAAGGAAAAATGCTTTGGGCTTACCAAAACATACAAGAGAATGATAATAATAAATATTGTGTATTCCTCACAGAACTTTACAAAATATTAGCATTTTGCAATATTTGTTTCAGATTAAAAAAAAAGAAATTAAGGTTAAAAGCTAGTTAAAGCCTCCTGCTTATTAGTAGCTTCCTCTAAATCCCATTTCTCTTATTCCCTGTCTGAAGGCAACCACTGATATAGGTAATTCTCACACCTGTGTATGCAGACCATACAGTATTGTTTATTTGTATAGTTCATTTATTTTGGTTGTTAAACACTATTTCTATTAAAAGCTGTAAAATTCCGCTTTTTTTTTTCTCTTTTAACCTTACATTTTTGAGATATATCCAGGTAATACCTACAGCCGTGTGTGTGTGTGTTGCTCAATCATGTTCGATTCTTTGCAACCCCATGACTGTAGCTCACAAGGCTACTCTGTCCACAGAATTCTCCAAGCAAGAATACTGGAGTGGGTAATCATTCCCTTCTCCAGGGGATCTCCCCAACCCAGGGGCTGAACCTCGGGTTCAACTGTGGGCAGATTCGTTACCATCTGAGCCACCAGGGAAAGCCCCTACATGCAAGCTCCTTCACTGAAGCAGTTGGGGGTATAATGTGTGATTATACCTTAAGGTTTCTCCTCTCCAACTAGCTTCAGTCTTTCTAGTATTCCACATCACACACATAAGGGTTAGGAACATCCGTTTACACGTGTTTCTGGGCAAGAGATCTTTAGGATCTCTATTCCTAGAAGTCTACCTGCTGGCTGTAAGGTATCTTCCTCTTTATCTGTATCAGATGTTGCCACGTGGCTCTGTTTGGAAAATGCACCAATTTACCTCCCTAAGCCCAGAGCCCGCAGCTCCACCTCCTCATGCATCTCAGATTCTTAAATGCTTGTCCATCTAGTGGGTCTGTAAAAATGGGTCTCCGTGTCTTTTTCATGCGTATTTCACGTATTTTCACATATTTCGTGAGATAAAGTTTCTTGGTCACTCGCGGTCCCTTCCCCAGCTCACCGGCCCATACGTTCAGGACGGTGGTCCTGCAGAGGTCCTGACCAGGAGCACAGTCTTCAACACGGCAGCCCTTCATGCTCTCACACCGCATGCACCGCAGGCCCCAGGAGGCTGGAGGCAGAGGGAGGAGACGAAAAAGGTGTTACTGCTCTGCACCAGAGTCCCCCTCTCGCCCCCATTTAAGCCCCAATACCTGGACCAAATCTCCAGGCCTTGGGCATTCAGGTTCGGGCTTCACTTTTACCCGCCCTGGGATCCAAAGCTGGGTTTCCACCCGCCGTGCTATCCTTAGGCCAACGTTTTATCTCCGCCCTTTCCCCTAATAGTCTTTACCCCGCCCACAGATTCAGTCCTCGCTCCCTCTCCCTTTAATTCGGACCGAGCGCCGCGAGCATCCAGAAAGGGAGATCCCCACCCACTCTGCGGGTGAAGACTTCTAGCTCTCCGCCCTATGAGGTCCTTTCCTCCACTCTGCCCGTCGCGAGCTGTTCTAATCTCATCGAGTCCCGCCGACCTTTAAGTTCCACCTTCGTCCCTGAAGCCCCACCCACTAACGCCCCTTGGTTCTCCTCCCCTTCCTAACCTCTCCCCGGCTTCCTCCCGCCAAGCAGCCGGCCACGACGAACTTCTAATTCCTCCCACCAGTATTACCGAGATTCTAACCCCACCTACCGTGCTCCCTTACCCGCCCCGCCCACTAGCGGCTCCCGAACGCTAGCCCCGCCCCCTAGGGTTCGGGAACTGCCAGCCCCACCTCCTGATTCCTCCCCGAAGCTCTGACCACGCCCTCCAGCTCCGCCCCCATGTGATAATCCCGCCCACTAGCTCCCCTGGCACGGCTCACCCCTGCTGGTCAGACCTCTCCTGTGCTCTCTTCCCCGCTCCAAATTCGGAGTCCCCTACCGAGTTATATTACTCATTCTAGGCTTACCGAGGTCCAGAAAACTTTCCGAGTTATTCATTGCCAAATCACCTCTCGCCTCCTTACCGCCCCACCCGCCCCGCCCTGACAATTCCTTCTTAACTTCCTTTCATTTTTCAACCATTTTCGTATTTACCAAAGAAAGGTGAGAGGTTTCGTCGGCTAGAGTATAGTGAAGGGGAGGGAGCCTCGAAGTACAAGCCCTGGGTCCCTGGCCCCTGGCTCTGCCACGCTCAGCCAGAGTCTCTTTAGACTTTTTTTAAAAACGAGGCGCTGTTCTCCTTGTCTTGCAAATGTGTTTGCGTGTGTGTGTGTGTGTGTGTGATCTGATAGAGTGGAGAGGGCTGAGTGTGTGTCAGAAGGACTTACTGGCTGTGTGACCTCGGACCAGTTGGTTAACCTCTCTGTGCCTCAGTTTCTCTGTAAAACGGGATTAAAATAGCTCCGCCAGCCCCTTTGGAAATTGCAAGGAAAAAACTTAGACGAGCGCTTGGAATAAAGAGCAGATTCACTAAAGACAGGCTGCCCTTAAGCTCTTTCGATTTTCCGAATTTAAAGTAGCTAGATTCACTAAGCGTGAGATCCCCACCCACTCTGCGGGTGAAGACTTCTAGCTCTCCGCCCTATGAGGTCCTTTCCTCCACTCTGCCCGTCGCGAGCTGTTCTAATCTCATCGAGTCCCGCCGACCTTTAAGTTCCACCTTCGTCCCTGAAGCCCCACCCACTAACGCCCCTTGGTTCTCCTCCCCTTCCTAACCTCTCCCCGGCTTCCTCCCGCCAAGCAGCCGGCCACGACGAACTTCTAATTCCTCCCACCAGTATTACCGAGATTCTAACCCCACCTACCGTGCTCCCTTACCCGCCCCGCCCACTAGCGGCTCCCGAACGCTAGCCCCGCCCCCTAGGGTTCGGGAACTGCCAGCCCCACCTCCTGATTCCTCCCCGAAGCTCTGACCACGCCCTCCAGCTCCGCCCCCATGTGATAATCCCGCCCACTAGCTCCCCTGGCACGGCTCACCCCTGCTGGTCAGACCTCTCCTGTGCTCTCTTCCCCGCTCCAAATTCGGAGTCCCCTACCGAGTTATATTACTCATTCTAGGCTTACCGAGGTCCAGAAAACTTTCCGAGTTATTCATTGCCAAATCACCTCTCGCCTCCTTACCGCCCCACCCGCCCCGCCCTGACAATTCCTTCTTAACTTCCTTTCATTTTTCAACCATTTTCGTATTTACCAAAGAAAGGTGAGAGGTTTCGTCGGCTAGAGTATAGTGAAGGGGAGGGAGCCTCGAAGTACAAGCCCTGGGTCCCTGGCCCCTGGCTCTGCCACGCTCAGCCAGAGTCTCTTTAGACTTTTTTTAAAAACGAGGCGCTGTTCTCCTTGTCTTGCAAATGTGTTTGCGTGTGTGTGTGTGTGTGTGATCTGATAGAGTGGAGAGGGCTGAGTGTGTGTCAGAAGGACTTACTGGCTGTGTGACCTCGGACCAGTTGGTTAACCTCTCTGTGCCTCAGTTTCTCTGTAAAACGGGATTAAAATAGCTCCGCCAGCCCCTTTGGAAATTGCAAGGAAAAAACTTAGACGAGCGCTTGGAATAAAGAGCAGATTCACTAAAGACAGGCTGCCCTTAAGCTCTTTCGATCAATTAATATTTCCTGAGCGGCTACTGTGTGCCCGGTACTGTACCGTGGGGGGCCGTAGGTAGCAGGGGAATTATTCGATTGTGGGGTGGGGGCTGAGGACTGAGCCCTCCTCCCTCCTAGTCGTCAGACTCCGAGCCCTCTTCCCTTCCCCTCCCCCTCCCTTTCCCGCCATCAGTCCCCGTTCCCAGCTCAGAGGTCCGGGCCCCCAACCGCTACCTGGAATGCAGCTCTGAATCAACAGCAGTAGCAGCAGCGGGCGGCCCATGTCCAGCCGTGGCTCCTGTTCGCGGGGTCCCTGAACCTCTTAGTCTGGACCCAGGAAGGAGAGAGTTTTGTGGCCCCGGGGGCTCCTCCCAGATGTTTGCGAAAGAGCGAGTCAGCCCCAGATGCGTAGGTCATTCCCTCTCCCTCCACCCGCATCCCCCAACCTTCCTCAAAAACTTCCTTTACCAGGGGTGCGGCCGGCCCGGGGTAGGGGAGCCAGCTTTGCTCTGACTCACCATGGCGGTAGTCACAGCTGTCCCCAGACTACCTGGGTGTGGATTCCACTTCTGTCTCTCCAAGCCAAGCAACCTGGGGCAAGGGACCTCAGCCTTAGGATTAAAACTTGTCCCTACGGAAAATTTGTGACTATTAGATAATATAGGGCTTTCCTTAGTCTTGTTAGGAAGGACTGTGGTCATGTGGCAATGTGTCTTTCTCATTTAGTATTACAGGCTGAAATACTTGGGAGTCAAGTAATATGTCTCCAATTTACCTTAAAACACTTCAGCCAAGGGCTTCCCCTGGTGGTCCAGTGGGTAAGGACACCGCCTTGCAGTGCAAGGGGCGCCGGTTCGATCCCCGGCCTGGGAAGATCCCACGTGCCGCAGAGCGGCTGGACTGATGTGTCCAATTACCGAGCTGGAGCTCTGGAGTGCGTGCGCCCAGAACCGGCGCTCTGCGACAACAGAGGCCACCACGATGGGAGGCCCACAGGAGCCAAAGAACAAAGACAGATGAAAATGGAGAAATGAACGACCAATAGAAGTGGCCCGCCCGCTCCCCTCCCTCCCCAACCCGACCCCCGCCCAAAATAAATAAATAAATAAATAAATCTTTAAAAAAAAAAAAAAACACACACTTCAGCCAAATAGTAGATATTGCTGTTAAGACAATGGTTTTGTGGTTATGCAGGAAAAAATTGTTCTTATATTGTACAGATGCTGAAATATTTAGAGGTGGAATGTCATTGATGTTAGTATTTGCCATAAAATAGGAAAAAAGGCAAAATATCATTTAGTTGCTACATTGTGTTCGACTCTGTGACCCCACAGACTATAGCCCACCAGGCTCCTCTGACCATGGGATTTTCCAGGCAAGAATACTGAATTGGGTTGCCATTTCCTCCTCCAGGGGATCTTCCTGACCCAAGGATCAAACCCACATTTCCTGCATTAGCAGACAGATTCTTTACCACTGTGTCACAGTTTGATTGTTTGTTTTTTCAATATTTATTTAGCTGTGTTGGGTTTTAGTTCTGGCTTGGAGGATCTTTGATTTTCTTTATGGCATGTAGGATCTTTAGTTGCAGAATGTGGGCTCTAACTCGTGACCAGGGATTGAACCTGGGTTCCCTGAATTGGGAGTGTGAATTCTTAGCCAGTGGACCACCAGGGAAGTCCCCCTGATAAGTTTTTTAAAAAGAAAAAAGCACCAAAGCTAAAATAGTCTTTCCCTCTGGGCTAGAGCAATTTAATGCAGTAGAATTAAATGCCTGAAATGGTCACTGGCCCACATGGAGTGCCTCATGAACCTCTGTCAGTATTTCCTGAGGACCTGCTCTCCACCAGGCACTGGTCCAGAAGCGGGGAACCCAGGAAAGTCCCTGCCCTTGTGACATTAGGGAGTAAATATGTATTACCCAATCTATTGCTGTCAGGATGTGATCATTAAAATGTAGAAAAACGAATCAGGTTGAAGGAGGTGCAAGGGTACCAGTGAGGCCAAATTGAGCTTAGGTCAAGTAATCTTGGAGGGCTTTCCTGAGGAGGTGACATTTGAACAGAGGTTGAATAGAGCAAGAGTGGATGTCCAGGCAAGTGGTCCCAGAAGAGTTCCAGGGAGAAGAAACAGCTAATACAAAGGCCCTGAGGTGGGAGTGGACCTGATGAGGCCTGGGAACAACAGAGAGGCCAGTGTGACAGGAACAGAATCAAGAGGGACACAGTAGGGAGGGAGCGGGCAGGGGAAAAAAAGAGGTCCACAGTAGTAGGCTGTGAGTAAGCAGTAGCTACCTCTACCACTGTAATAATGATTACGCTATTGTTATTCTTACTAATGCCTCAAAACCTTGTTAATGGTGTGCTGGTGCTCAATGATAATAGCAAGTAATTAATAAAAAAAAATCACTGCCAATGGTAATCTTGCTAAGATAAGGTAAGAAAAGGACTTCCCTGGTGGTCCAGGGGTGACAGATCTGCCTGCTAATGGAGGTGACACAAGTTTGATCCCTGGTCTGGGAAGATTCACATGCTTCGGGGCAACTCAGCCTATGCGCTGCAACTCCTGAGTCTGAGTGCCGCAACGAGAGCGTCGCCCTCGATCTCTGCAACTAGAGGAAAGCCTGTGTGTAGTCACCAAGACCCAACACAGGCAAAAACTAATTAATTAATAACTAAAAAAAAGATAAAGTAAGAAAAATCTCAAAGAAATTCTCTTTTCTAAGAAGCAGTCTCCCTAGTAGCTAAGAGTGTGAGGGCTGAAAGAGCTGGGAACAGCGCCTAAGGCCGGCGGAAAATGGCTGCAATGGAGGCTGTGGATACTCAGAGTTGGCTTGATCGAAAAGGACACAAATGGAGTTTTGTGGGTGTGGTGCTACCCCTCCACCACAGCTACTTTAAGGAGTCTACTGCTGAGGAAATGCTGCCTTACAGATGAAAACAAACTGCTGCATCCCTTCGAGTATTTCCTGAGGACCTGCTCCACCAGGCACTGGTCCAGAAGCGGGGAACCCAGGAAAGTCCCTGCCCTTGTGACATTAGGGAGTAAATATGTATTACCCAATCTATTGCTGTCAGGATGTGATCATTAAAATGTAGAAAAACGAATCAGGTTGAAGGAGGTGCAAGGGTACCAGTGAGGCCAAATTGAGCTTAGGTCAAGTAATCTTGGAGGGCTTTCCTGAGGAGGTGACATTTGAACAGAGGTTGAATAGAGCAAGAGTGGATGTCCAGGCAAGTGGTCCCAGAAGAGTTCCAGGGAGAAGAAACAGCTAATACAAAGGCCCTGAGGTGGGAGTGGACCTGATGAGGCCTGGGAACAACAGAGAGGCCAGTGTGACAGGAACAGAATCAAGAGGGACACAGTAGGGAGGGAGCGGGCAGGGGAAAAAAAGAGGTCCACAGTAGTAGGCTGTGAGTAAGCAGTAGCTACCTCTACCACTGTAATAATGATTACGCTATTGTTATTCTTACTAATGCCTCAAAACCTTGTTAATGGTGTGCTGGTGCTCAATGATAATAGCAAGTAATTAATAAAAAAAAATCACTGCCAATGGTAATCTTGCTAAGATAAGGTAAGAAAAGGACTTCCCTGGTGGTCCAGGGGTGACAGATCTGCCTGCTAATGGAGGTGACACAAGTTTGATCCCTGGTCTGGGAAGATTCACATGCTTCGGGGCAACTCAGCCTATGCGCTGCAACTCCTGAGTCTGAGTGCCGCAACGAGAGCGTCGCCCTCGATCTCTGCAACTAGAGGAAAGCCTGTGTGTAGTCACCAAGACCCAACACAGGCAAAAACTAATTAATTAATAACTAAAAAAAAGATAAAGTAAGAAAAATCTCAAAGAAATTCTCTTTTCTAAGAAGCAGTCTCCCTAGTAGCTAAGAGTGTGAGGGCTGAAAGAGCTGGGAACAGCGCTCTAAGGCGTCGGCGGAAAATGGCTGCAATGGAGGCTGTGGATACTCAGAGTTGGCTTGATCGAAAAGGACACAAATGGAGTTTTGTGGGTGTGGTGCTACCCCTCCACCACAGCTACTTTAAGGAGTCTACTGCTGAGGAAATGCTGCCTTACAGATGAAAACAAACTGCTGCATCCCTTCGTCTTTGGTCAGTACAGAAGAATATGGTTTTATATCACAACAGTCGAAGTTCCAGATTCTTCCATTTTGAAAAAGATGTGACTATAGGAGGGTCAACAAAATGAAAACTGATTTTTTTAAGTGATGTAAGATTCTTCTCATAACCCTTAGCTGTAGAGTTCCTCCTTCACCCTATGCTTTGGAAAAATATTAAATATACGATTTTCATTGGGAAAAAAAAAATAGTATGAGGGCCAAGACCAGACTTTGGAGGTTCTAGTTTCAACTACTCATTAGCTGTGTGGCCTTGGGCAGATTACTTAACCTCTCTGTGCCTTAAGTCCCCTATCTGAAAAGGGAAGCTAATTGCCTGCTTCCCACGGCTGGTGGCCTAGAGACAGAAAAGTGAACACCCGAGGCATTTGCCCCATGCCTGGCAGTGTGATAGTGCTCAGTCATAATAATAATAGCAAGTGCTCAATTAAAAAAATCAATGCCATTGTTACTGAGGTCAGGCCTGTACTCAGGCTCCGCGTTTCCTCTCTGGGCTGGGGCTAGGGAGCCGTCCTGTTGACTCACGGGGATTGTGGTTGTCATACTGACGTCAGCAGGACAGTACTGCTCAACCATCATGGCCAAGTTTCAGTTTCCTTATGTGGAAAAGGGACCCCCTCTGAATGAGATACTGATACAGATGAGGTGGGGAGATCGAAAATCGCGGTGTTGGTCCAGGTGGCCTTGAGACCCAGCGCAGCCCCTTGCCCCTGGGGGGCCCTGGGCAGATGGCTTCGCTCCGTGGATCCTTGCTTTTCCCAGCAGTGAAATGGGTCTGGGGTGGGGGGAGGCATCTCATGTTGAAAATTGAGTTCGGGTTTGGGGTCACAAGGAGCTGCGTGGTCTGGGCTGTGCTACTTCCTGGCCAGATGTCCACACTGGTCTGGATCATGATTTCCTCTTTTATTTGAAGAATGAGAGAAATAACCCGGAGCTCTCCCATCCCCCTACCCCAGACTCCTCTAGTCTTCCCAAATCTGTCCATCTGTCTCTCCCTTTCTGTGTCTTTGTCTTCTGTGGGTGTGTGGCCATGCAGCATGTGAGACGTTAGTTCCTGGACCATGCCCCTGGAGTGGGAGCACAGAGTCTCCACCGCCGGCCACTAGGGACGTCCTTCTCTGTCTTTTTCTGTGTCTCTGTTTTGCTTCTTTTCTTTGTCTGTTTATGACTCTGTCCTCCATCTTGGTGTTTCTCTCTCACTCTCTCTGTCTCTCTAACGTGTGCTCTCTAAGTGACACACTCTGTGAGGTCCAGTGACGTGTTACCGGAGAGGGCAGGCAGGAGGCTGGGCTGTACACAATTCCAGAAAAAAATGGCAAGAATGTTAGCTCCTTCCTCTTCGTGACTCACCTGGGCCTCACCCAGCTCCTACCTGCCTGCTGGGTCCTGGGTGAGGCCCATGGATTTCGGGGGCTTCTCGGGGTTGAGGAGAGCAGAATCTGCCGCAGAAACACAGAGGGAGAGGAACTGAGAGAGACAGGAAAGGAGAGAAAGCGAGACAGCTAGGAACCAAAGACAGACTCACGGGCAACCAGAGAGGGACACAGACAGAGACTTGACACACACACGCCCCTGTATTTCATACATGGCTTCCCTAGTGGCTCGGTGGTGAAGCATCCGCCTCCAATTCAGGAGATGAAGGTTTAGTCCCTGGGCTAAGGAGATCCCCTGGGGCTTCCCCTGGTGGTCCAGTGGGTAAGGACACCGCCTTGCAGTGCAAGGGGCGCCGGTTTGATTCCTGGCACAGGAAGACCCCACGTGCCGCGGAGCGGCTGGACCGATGTGTCCAATTACTGAGCCGGAGCTCTGGAGCGCATGCGCCCAGAGCCGGCGCTCTGCGACGACAGAGGCCACCGCGATGGGAGGCCCACAGGGGCCAAAGAACAAAGATGAATGAAACTAGACAAATGAAAGACCGATGAAAGTGGCCCGCCCATCCCCCTCCCTCCCCACCCCACCCCCCAAAAAGGATAAATAAATAAAATAAATGTTTAAAAAAAAAAGAAGATCCCCTGGAGAAGGAAATGGCAACCCACTCCAGGATTCTTGCCTGGAGAATCCCATGGACAGAGGAGCCTGGCTGGCTATAGTCTATAGGCTTGCAAAAGAGTTGTGTCTGACGACTTAGCAACTAAACAGCAATAGTATTTGAAATAGATAACCAACAAGGACCTACTGCATAGAACAGGGAACTCTGCTTAGGACTCTCTAGTAACCTGAATGGAAAAAGAACCTGAAAAAGAACAGACGTAGGTATATATATAACTAAATCACTTTGCTATACCCTTACAAGTAGCACAACATTGTAAATCAACTATAACCCAATGTAAAATAAAAAAAAAAATTTTTTTTAATTTTCTGGGGTTTCCCTGGTGGTCCAGTGGGTAAAGAGTTCACCTTGCAGTGCAAGGGACGCCGGTTCAATCCCTGGCCCAGGAAGACCCCACGTGCCGCAGAGTGGCTGGACTGGTGTGTCCAACTACAAACCAGCACTCTGGAGCGCACGCGCCCAGAGCTGGTGCTCTACAACGACAGGTGCCGCTGCGATGAGAGGCCCACACAGGCCAAAGAATCAAGATGGATGAAAATAAATGATGACTTAGGGGCAAAAAAAAAAAAAAATTGCAAAGGTTCTGAAAACTGGTTGCACGGCAGTGTGAATATATTTAACGCTACTGAACTGTACCCTGAAAATGATTAAAATGGCAAATTAAATATTACATGCATTTTATCAAAAGTAACCTTTTTTCATTGAAAAAAAAAAAAAGCAGATGAGAGGGAAGGACAGAGACAGTAAGAAACAGAGGGACGGAGAGAGATCAAAAGACAGGGTTAGCGAGAAGGACCCTCTATTGCCTTCAAAAAGAGAAAAGTAGATGGATTGACAGTCCCTGCCTCTGTCTCTCTGTCCCTCTGTATGTGTGTGTGAGAGAGAGAGACCCACTCGATCTCTTGCCACCTGTCTGAGGATGTGACCCCCTCTGGCTTGGACTGACAGTGGGGGCAGGGTTGTCACTGTTACCTCCCCGACTCCAGCAGGCCAGACAGGAAACATTCATGGGCTCTCCCATCCTGACCTGGCCACCTCCTAAACGGGGGACATCTCCTCTCAGGACCTCGGCTTTCCCTCTACAGAAGGTGGGGACAAAAGAGGACTCGCGCTTGGGAGAGGCAGAGCTGGGAGACCCTGAAATCCAAGCTTGTCTGCCCCCATTTTCCAGACAGAGAAACTGAGGCCCAAAGAACTGCTGTTGTTTAGTTGCTCAGTCATGTCTGACTCTTTTGAGACCCCATGAACCGTAGCCCACCAAACTCCTCTGTCCATGGGATTCTCCAGGCAACAATACTGGAGTGGGTTGCCATGCCCTCCTCCAGGGGATCTTCCCCACCCGAGGACTGAACCTGCATCTCCTGCATTGGCAGGCTGATTCTTTACCTCTGCGTCACCAGGGAAGCTTGAGGCCCAGAGGAAGAGACTGTAAGTGAGACTCTCTCACTCTTGATTGGGAGAAGGAAATGGCAACCCACTCCAGTATTCTTGCCTGGAGAATCCCATGGAGAGAAGAGCCTGGTGGGCTACAGTCCATAGAGTCACAAAGAGTCGGACACGACTAAGCAACTAAGCAGGCTTCTTCTTCTTTTTTTTTTGAAACATTTATTTATTTATTTTGAGGGAGGTGGGGCGGGGAGGGAGGGGGACGGGCGGGCCACTTCTATTGGTCTTTCATTTGTCTATTTTCATCTTTGTTCTTTGGCCTCCCATCTTGTGGGCCTCCCATTGCGGTGGCCTCTGTTGTCGCAGAGCGCCGGCTCTGGGTGCATGTGCTCCAGAGCTCTGGCTCAGGAGCTGGACACATCTGTCCAGCCGTTCCGTGGCACATAGGATCTTCCTGTGCCAGGGATCGAACCGGCGCCCCTTGCACTGCAAGGCGGTGTCCTTACCCACTGGACCACCAGGGAAGCCCTAAGCAGCCTTCTTGGTTTGATGGGGTGCTGGTGTTGTGCAGGCACTGGTCTGCGTGCTTTATCTGTATAACTTGGTGGACTCTCACAGACCCCTGTTTTACAGCTGAGGAGTGCTAGGCTTGATCTTGGTGGCCTTGACCTGAGACGACCTGGAGTGGGGCTTGGGCTCCCAGCCAGAGACTGGGCTGGGTGGCCTTGGTGAAAACACCAGATCCCAGCTGCTAGACCTGTGATCAGTGACTAGGGCCTGCCCTTTGACTTTGAAGAAAAGAATTACCACCAAGTGGGAAAGTAGTCAAGCAAATCAAATATTTATTAAGAGGAAAACAGTATAGTACCCGTGGCTAGACACATGGGTGGACTCAGGAGAGAGAGAGTTCTGGAGTTATACCCTTGTGGCAGTTTGAATTTACAATCATGGGGCATTTCTTCCAGGTTTCCTTTGATGAATCCCCTCCTTGTCCGTACATCTCCAGATTCTCCAGGCAACAATACTGGAGTGGGTTGCCATGCCCTCCAGGGATCTTCCCCACCCGAGGACTGAACCTGCATCTCCTGCATTGGCAGGCTGATTCTTTACCTCTGGCCACCAGGGAAGCTTGAGGCCCAGAGGAAGAGACTGTAAGTGAGACTCTCTCACTCTTGATTGGGAGAAGGAAATGGCAACCCACTCCAGTATTCTTGCCTGGAGAATCCCATGGAGAGAAGAGCCTGGTGGGCTACAGTCCATAGAGTCACAAAGAGTCGGACACGACTAAGCAACTAAGCAGGCTTCTTCTTCTTTTTTTTTTGAAACATTTATTTATTTATTTTGAGGGAGGTGGGGCGGGAGGAGGGGGACGGGCGGGCCACTTCTATTGGTCTTTCATTTGTCTATTTTCATCTTTGTTCTTTGGCCTCCCATCTTGTGGGCCTCCCATTGCGGTGGCCTCTGTTGTCGCAGAGCGCCGGCTCTGGGTGCATGTGCTCCAGAGCTCTGGCTCAGGAGCTGGACACATCTGTCCAGCCGTTCCGTGGCACATAGGATCTTCCTGTGCCAGGGATCGAACCGGCGCCCCTTGCACTGCAAGGCGGTGTCCTTACCCACTGGACCACCAGGGAAGCCCTAAGCAGCCTTCTTGGTTTGATGGGGTGCTGGTGTTGTGCAGGCACTGGTCTGCGTGCTTTATCTGTATAACTTGGTGGACTCTCACAGACCCCTGTTTTACAGCTGAGGAGTGCTAGGCTTGATCTTGGTGGCCTTGACCTGAGACGACCTGGAGTGGGGCTTGGGCTCCCAGCCAGAGACTGGGCTGGGTGGCCTTGGTGAAAACACCAGATCCCAGCTGCTAGACCTGTGATCAGTGACTAGGGCCTGCCCTTTGACTTTGAAGAAAAGAATTACCACCAAGTGGGAAAGTAGTCAAGCAAATCAAATATTTATTAAGAGGAAAACAGTATAGTACCCGTGGCTAGACACATGGGTGGACTCAGGAGAGAGAGAGTTCTGGAGTTATACCCTTGTGGCAGTTTGAATTTACAATCATGGGGCATTTCTTCCAGGTTTCCTTTGATGAATCGTTTTGACCTGCCTGGTTCACAGTCCATGTCCGGTACATCTCCAGATTCTCCCATGTGTGCGCACGCAAGTAGCCAAGATGAACTTTTACCAAAAAGGTATATGGAGGTCCCTTGACCACAACTCTCCAACTCTCCTTTGGCTTCCAAGGAAGGCACCTTTCTGTGTATGTGTGGTTGGGGAGGTCTTCTGACTTCAAGAACAAGAAACAGGTGGTCTAGCAGGACCTAGCCTCTTCTCTTGATTGTCCTGGAATTTTGGTTCCTAGGGAGTGAATCTCCAATCATTTCTCTTGTGTGTGATGGGGGGCACATCTCCCTCCTGCCTGAGGCTGAGCGATGGCCCCCCAAGAGATCCAGGTCCTGCACCTCGTAACCTGTGAGGTCACCTCATGTGAACAAAGGGTCTTTGCAGACGGGATTCAGTCAAGGAGCTAAAGATGGGGACATTCTTTATCTTGATGAGCATAATGAGTCCTAGGTGCAACCAGCAGACTCCTTCTAGTGGGAAGGCCAGTGGACATGAGACTAGACAGAGTGAGGAAACTGGAGTGAGGGAGAAGATGCTCTGCTGGTTTTGAAGATGGAGGAAGGGGCCATGAGCTGAGGAATGAAAGCAGAGCTCTAGCTACTGACAAAAGGCCAGGAGATCACTGAACCCCTGCAGTGGCTGGAGGGAGTACCGCCTTGTAACCCCTTGCTTCAGATCCCTTAAGACTCATTTCAGGGACTTCTCTGGTACTTCATGGGCTAAGACTCTGCGCTCCTAAGGCAGGGAACCTGGTTTTGAACCCAAGTAGTCTGTGTCTACTGCTCAAGCTCATAGCTACCATGTTGCCCTGGGGGGACAAGATCGCGGAGAGGGAAGCCCCCAGCCTCTTTCCATCTCTTCTTTGATCAGTTCTCTTTGTCACGCCTCCCTCTGGTTTCATGATGTTGGGGTGACCTGGGGAGAGGCGTAGAGCCAGAGGAAAACAATTTGCTGAGTCTGTGCCACAAAGGTTTTCTTGCCTCTAGCGCGGAGAGAGAGAGTTCTGGAGTTATACCCTTGTGGCAGTTTGAATTTACAATCATGGGGCATTTCTTCCAGGTTTCCTTTGATGAATCGTTTTGACCTGCCTGGTTCACAGTCCATGTCCGGTACATCTCCAGATTCTCCCATGTGTGCGCACGCAAGTAGCCAAGATGAACTTTTACCAAAAAGGTATATGGAGGTCCCTTGACCACAACTCTCCAACTCTCCTTTGGCTTCCAAGGAAGGCACCTTTCTGTGTATGTGTGGTTGGGGAGGTCTTCTGACTTCAAGAACAAGAAACAGGTGGTCTAGCAGGACCTAGCCTCTTCTCTTGATTGTCCTGGAATTTTGGTTCCTAGGGAGTGAATCTCCAATCATTTCTCTTGTGTGTGATGGGGGGCACATCTCCCTCCTGCCTGAGGCTGAGCGATGGCCCCCCAAGAGATCCAGGTCCTGCACCTCGTAACCTGTGAGGTCACCTCATGTGAACAAAGGGTCTTTGCAGACGGGATTCAGTCAAGGAGCTAAAGATGGGGACATTCTTTATCTTGATGAGCATAATGAGTCCTAGGTGCAACCAGCAGACTCCTTCTAGTGGGAAGGCCAGTGGACATGAGACTAGACAGAGTGAGGAAACTGGAGTGAGGGAGAAGATGCTCTGCTGGTTTTGAAGATGGAGGAAGGGGCCATGAGCTGAGGAATGAAAGCAGAGCTCTAGCTACTGACAAAAGGCCAGGAGATCACTGAACCCCTGCAGTGGCTGGAGGGAGTACCGCCTTGTAACCCCTTGCTTCAGATCCCTTAAGACTCATTTCAGGGACTTCTCTGGTACTTCATGGGCTAAGACTCTGCGCTCCTAAGGCAGGGAACCTGGTTTTGAACCCAAGTAGTCTGTGTCTACTGCTCAAGCTCATAGCTACCATGTTGCCCTGGGGGGACAAGATCGCGGAGAGGGAAGCCCCCAGCCTCTTTCCATCTCTTCTTTGATCAGTTCTCTTTGTCACGCCTCCCTCTGGTTTCATGATGTTGGGGTGACCTGGGGAGAGGCGTAGAGCCAGAGGAAAACAATTTGCTGAGTCTGTGCCACAAAAGGTTTTCTTGCCTCTAGCGCTGAGCAGCATCTATTTCTCCACTTAGGTGCAGTAGCAGAAATATCCCTTGTAATCCCAGAAAATATCCATTGTAATCCCAGAGCTAATGTTGTTAACAGATAAGAAGTTCCAATCAGGGGTTGAAGGGTGTGCCTATAAAAAAATAAAGAAGAAGGAGGAACAAAGAAAAAGATATGCTGAAATCTTAACTCCCTATCCTCAGAATATGACCTTATTTAGAAACAAGGATGTTCTTGCCGATGTAATGAGTTAAACTGAGGTCACAGCAGAGCAGAAAAGTCAAAGTGTTAGTCACTCAGTCCTGTCCGACACTCTTCATCACCCCCAAGGACTGTTGCTCACCAGGTTCCTCTGAATTCTCCAGGCAAGAATACTGGAGTGGGTGGCCCTTCCTTTCTCCTGGGAATCTTCTCGACCCAGGAATGGAGTCTGGGTCTCTGGCATTGCAGGCAGATTCTTTACCCTCTGAACCACCAGGGAAGCCCCACAGGGTGTAGGGTGGACCCTTCATCCAACGTGATGAATGTCTTTATAAGAAGGTGGCCATGTGATGACAGGGACCCAGGGAGAAGGCCACGTAATGCTTAGAGCAGAGACTGCAGTTAGGAGCCGGCAGACAAAGACTTTCAGTAAGCCACTAGAAGCTGCCAGGAGGCGGGAAAGGATCCCGCGACTGGTTTCAGAGAGTACTCAGTCCTGCTGATACCCAGATTTTGGACTTCCAGCCTCGAGATTGCACGATAGTGTATTTCTGTTTCAAGCCGCACCCTTTGTGGTGCTTTGCCATGGCAACCACAGGACAAAGCCTGTGAACTGACCAAAAAATTAGGAAAGGATGGAAGAAGAAACACAGTGGCAAGACTTCCCTGGGGGTCCAATGGTTAAGAATCCACCTGCCAATTCAGGGGACATGGGTTCGATCCCTGGGCCAGGAGGATCCCCTGTAGGAGGAAATGGCAGCCCCCTGCAGGACTCTTCGCTGGAGAATTCTATGGACAGAGGAATCTGGTGTGCTACCATCCATGAGGATGTCAAAGTGCTGGAGGCAACTGAGCACACATTGCTGGGTGTCCTATCACACCCCTTTCTCCTCCGGATTGCCAAAAATAAAGCACCCGGACGATACACAGAGCTGGGGAGCCTGTGGGGAAATGGACCCTTGCCACACTGCTGGTGGGACTGTCAATTGGTACAACCCCACAGACAGTCATTTTGTAATCACTCTCACAGTTACACATGCAGAAAACGTTTCTGATGTCGCAAAATGACTTCACCGCTGCTGGGAACGCGGAACTCAGTACCTGCCTTTCTGGTGGCAGCAGGTTTGTAATCACCCAGCCATGGGAACATATGCTGAAATCTTAACTCCCTATCCTCAGAATATGACCTTATTTAGAAACAAGGATGTTCTTGCCGATGTAATGAGTTAAACTGAGGTCACAGCAGAGCAGAAAAGTCAAAGTGTTAGTCACTCAGTCCTGTCCGACACTCTTCATCACCCCCAAGGACTGTTGCTCACCAGGTTCCTCTGAATTCTCCAGGCAAGAATACTGGAGTGGGTGGCCCTTCCTTTCTCCTGGGAATCTTCTCGACCCAGGAATGGAGTCTGGGTCTCTGGCATTGCAGGCAGATTCTTTACCCTCTGAACCACCAGGGAAGCCCCACAGGGTGTAGGGTGGACCCTTCATCCAACGTGATGAATGTCTTTATAAGAAGGTGGCCATGTGATGACAGGGACCCAGGGAGAAGGCCACGTAATGCTTAGAGCAGAGACTGCAGTTAGGAGCCGGCAGACAAAGACTTTCAGTAAGCCACTAGAAGCTGCCAGGAGGCGGGAAAGGATCCCGCGACTGGTTTCAGAGAGTACTCAGTCCTGCTGATACCCAGATTTTGGACTTCCAGCCTCGAGATTGCACGATAGTGTATTTCTGTTTCAAGCCGCACCCTTTGTGGTGCTTTGCCATAGGCAACCACAGGACAAAGCCTGTGAACTGACCAAAAAATTAGGAAAGGATGGAAGAAGAAACACAGTGGCAAGACTTCCCTGGGGGTCCAATGGTTAAGAATCCACCTGCCAATTCAGGGGACATGGGTTCGATCCCTGGGCCAGGAGGATCCCCTGTAGGAGGAAATGGCAGCCCCCTGCAGGACTCTTCGCTGGAGAATTCTATGGACAGAGGAATCTGGTGTGCTACCATCCATGAGGATGTCAAAGTGCTGGAGGCAACTGAGCACACATTGCTGGGTGTCCTATCACACCCCTTTCTCCTCCGGATTGCCAAAAATAAAGCACCCGGACGATACACAGAGCTGGGGAGCCTGTGGGGAAATGGACCCTTGCCACACTGCTGGTGGGACTGTCAATTGGTACAACCCCACAGACAGTCATTTTGTAATCACTCTCACAGTTACACATGCAGAAAACGTTTCTGATGTCGCAAAATGACTTCACCGCTGCTGGGAACGCGGAACTCAGTACCTGCCTTTCTGGTGGCAGCAGGTTTGTAATCACCCAGCCATGGGAACATACTGAACTATACAAGAGGTACATTTATCCAACGGAACAAAAGAAAGCCAAAACTATGTAATTCACATTACCTGATTTTCAGGTGGAAAAAAATCTAGGGGCAGAATTGTGTGTAGCATACACTGTTGTTTGTCTATTAAAGGGGGATGGGTGCGTGCTCAGTCATGTCCGACTCTTTGAGACCCCATGGACTGGAGTCTACCAGGCTCCTCTATCCATGGGATTCTCTAGGCAGATACTGGAGTGGGTTGTCATTGTTTCCTCTAGGGGTCTTCCTGACCCAGGGACTGCACTCGGATCCCCTAAGTCCCCTGCGTTGGCAGGAGAATTCTTGACCACGGAGCCACCTGGGAATGTTTGTTTGGACCTGCATTAGAGAACTACCCTGAGGTCCTCCCACCTCCAGGTTTCAAATTAAGGTCAGGGAAATGTCCCTTCCATGCCTCCCTGCCCTTCACAATCTTTTTTTTTTTTTTTCACTTTTATTTATTTATTTTTGGCTGTGCTGGGTCTTTGTTGATGTGTGGGTCTATCTGCTCTGCGGTATGTGGTATCCTCCCAGATCAGGGATCGAACCTGTGTCTCCTGCATTGGCAGACGTGTTCTTATCCACTGAGCCACAAGGGAAGCCCTGCCCTTCACAGTCTTTACCCAGAAAACCTCATGTTTGTGCAGCTCATAACCTGTTTACTCAGCCCGAGTTCTCAGCTAACTTTTGAGGAGACTGGCTGCTAGTCACAGAGCCCCAGGCCCCCATCGAGCCTGGTGTTCCTCTTCACTGCTTGAACCCGCAGGACTCTTCGCTGGAGAATTCTATGGACAGAGGAATCTGGTGTGCTACCATCCATGAGGATGTCAAAGTGCTGGAGGCAACTGAGCACACATTGCTGGGTGTCCTATCACACCCCTTTCTCCTCCGGATTGCCAAAAATAAAGCACCCGGACGATACACAGAGCTGGGGAGCCTGTGGGGAAATGGACCCTTGCCACACTGCTGGTGGGACTGTCAATTGGTACAACCCCACAGACAGTCATTTTGTAATCACTCTCACAGTTACACATGCAGAAAACGTTTCTGATGTCGCAAAATGACTTCACCGCTGCTGGGAACGCGGAACTCAGTACCTGCCTTTCTGGTGGCAGCAGGTTTGTAATCACCCAGCCATGGGAACATACTGAACTATACAAGAGGTACATTTATCCAACGGAACAAAAGAAAGCCAAAACTATGTAATTCACATTACCTGATTTTCAGGTGGAAAAAAATCTAGGGGCAGAATTGTTTTAGCATACACTGTTGTTTGTCTATTAAAGGGGGATGGGTGCGTGCTCAGTCATGTCCGACTCTTTGAGACCCCATGGACTGGAGTCTACCAGGCTCCTCTATCCATGGGATTCTCTAGGCAGATACTGGAGTGGGTTGTCATTGTTTCCTCTAGGGGTCTTCCTGACCCAGGGACTGCACTCGGATCCCCTAAGTCCCCTGCGTTGGCAGGAGAATTCTTGACCACGGAGCCACCTGGGAATGTTTGTTTGGACCTGCATTAGAGAACTACCCTGAGGTCCTCCCACCTCCAGGTTTCAAATTAAGGTCAGGGAAATGTCCCTTCCATGCCTCCCTGCCCTTCACAATCTTTTTTTTTTTTTTTCACTTTTATTTATTTATTTTTGGCTGTGCTGGGTCTTTGTTGATGTGTGGGTCTATCTGCTCTGCGGTATGTGGTATCCTCCCAGATCAGGGATCGAACCTGTGTCTCCTGCATTGGCAGACGTGTTCTTATCCACTGAGCCACAAGGGAAGCCCTGCCCTTCACAGTCTTTACCCAGAAAACCTCATGTTTGTGCAGCTCATAACCTGTTTACTCAGCCCGAGTTCTCAGCTAACTTTTGAGGAGACTGGCTGCTAGTCACAGAGCCCCAGGAGCTCCCCTGCCTCCTCCCAGATCGCAGGCTCTCTGGGGACTGTTTTCCCCTCTTCTCACTGCTGCTGAACCCAGAGGCTCACGATCCACCTGGGAAGGAGGAGGCCACCTCCCCAAACTGGTCCGTCCCTGTGACAGCACCCCATCAGAAAAGAGACACCCCCAGACTCCTGTCTTCCTCTTTAGGAGTAGTGCCTTCTAAAGAGAGCTGTTTGACTATATATCCTGACTGCGGGTCCTGCTCCAGACGATGAGAAGCCCGGCAAGGGTTGTGGAGGGACCTTAGACTGGTCTTTTCTTTCGGCTGGGATCTCTCCTCTGAGCCAAGACGGGAGGTCAGCCCCAGCCTTACAAGGCCCACTCCAGATGATGATGAGTGGGTGGGGTGATGATGATGATGATGACGATGATGATGCTGTAGAGCATCTATTGCTCTCAGCGCTCATCTCTGATGCATTGGCTCACTGTCTCCTCACGCCATCCCTGTGATGTAGATCCTTCTAGTTGCAGCACACTGGCTATCTAGTTGTGGCACAAGGGCTCAGTTGCCTTCAGCATATGGGATCTTAGTTTCCCGACCAGGGATCAAACTTGTATCCCCTGTACTGAAAGAAGGATTCTTAACCACTGGACCACCAGGGAAGTCCCTGGTCACATATTTGGACTATGCCTCCTGGGGTTGATAATCACGGTTTGTAGGATTATTGGAAGGATCCAGTGAGTTAACCTTTCTTACGAAATGACTGGCAAACCTATTAGTAATAATATTCATAACAACAGGGGCTTCCCTGGTGGTCCAGTGGGTAGGGACACTGCCTTGCAGTGCGACGGGCGCTGGTTTGATCCCTGGCCTGGGAAGATCCCATGTGCCGTGGAGCGGCTGAACCGATGTGTCCAGTTACCGAGCCAGAGCTCTGGAGCGCGTGCGCCCAGAGCCGGTGCTTTTCAGCAAAAGAGGCCACTGTGATGGGAAGCCCACACAGGCCAAAGAACAAAGATAAATAGATGAAAGATCGATAGAAGTGGCAAAAAAAAATAAATAAAACCAACAACAAAAAAACTTCTAGATTGAACCTGAAATTTGGGTGTAAATGAGATTTCCCAGGAAAGGGTGTAAAGTTTCAAAAAAAAAATTCCTAACAACAGCATTGCCCAAAAGCAAAACAAACCAAAAAATGAAAAGGAAAGAGAAAAAAAGAATAGGAGAAAAAAAAAAAGGAAAGTCAAAGCCAAAAACCAGAAAACAACAGCAACATGCCAAGAGTCCTTCTTTGGCTTCACTGTAACAGCCTCTGGCTTGTTCCCTCTGCCCCTCAGGACTCAATTTCCGCATCTCTAGGCTCCCTAGGCCCCTCCCTCAACTCCCAGTGGTCAGGCTGACAGGTGGGGCTCTATCCCTCCAGCCTATTTGCTCTCCCTCTTCCGGGACTGACACCCTAGACAAGGCCCTTGCATAAAAGGGCAGGGCACCTTGGTCCTGCATCCTCCTCTCCAGCCTGGATCATGTTCTGGCTCCTCCCTCCTCTGGCATTCCTGGGAGCGCTAGCAGCCTCAGAAGGTAGGCATCTGGTGTGTGGTCCCTCAGAGCGGGGGAGAGTGGCCCCACGGCCCGATGGGTGGAGGGAGTCTGAGTACCAGCTTCCTGTATCTTGGCTTTTTGCCCACCAGAAGCCCCCTGGAGGGAGTCTTTGAGAGCATAGTTCTGGAGCTGGGCTCAGTTCGGTTCAGTCTCTCAGTCGTGTCTGACTCTTTGTGACCCCATGGACTGCAGCACGCTGGGCTTCCCTGTCCTTCACCATCTCCCGGAGCTTGCTCAAACTCATGTCCATTGAGTCAGTGAGTCCCTCCAACCATCTCGTCCTCTGTCGTCCCTTCTCTTTAGCCTTCAATTTTTCCCATCATCAGGCTCTTTTCCAATGAGTCGTCTGTTTGCATCAAGTGGCCAAGAAACCGGGTCACTTGGGTTCAAATCCTGGTGCTGCGACTGCTTAGCTATGTGACCTTGAGCAAGCTACTTAACCCCTCTGTGCTTGTTTGTGCACCTCTGAAATGAAGGTGAGAGTGGTTTTGCCTCAGGGGGATACTGGGGGCATTCGCTGAACTAACGTGTTTCAGCAAAAGAGGCCACTGTGATGGGAAGCCCACACAGGCCAAAGAACAAAGATAAATAGATGAAAGATCGATAGAAGTGGCAAAAAAAAATAAATAAAACCAACAACAAAAAAACTTCTAGATTGAACCTGAAATTTGGGTGTAAATGAGATTTCCCAGGAAAGGGTGTAAAGTTTCAAAAAAAAAATTCCTAACAACAGCATTGCCCAAAAGCAAAACAAACCAAAAAATGAAAAGGAAAGAGAAAAAAAGAATAGGAGAAAAAAAAAAAGGAAAGTCAAAGCCAAAAACCAGAAAACAACAGCAACATGCCAAGAGTCCTTCTTTGGCTTCACTGTAACAGCCTCTGGCTTGTTCCCTCTGCCCCTCAGGACTCAATTTCCGCATCTCTAGGCTCCCTAGGCCCCTCCCTCAACTCCCAGTGGTCAGGCTGACAGGTGGGGCTCTATCCCTCCAGCCTATTTGCTCTCCCTCTTCCGGGACTGACACCCTAGACAAGGCCCTTGCATAAAAGGGCAGGGCACCTTGGTCCTGCATCCTCCTCTCCAGCCTGGATCATGTTCTGGCTCCTCCCTCCTCTGGCATTCCTGGGAGCGCTAGCAGCCTCAGAAGGTAGGCATCTGGTGTGTGGTCCCTCAGAGCGGGAGAGAGTGGCCCCCACGGCCAGATGGGTGGAGGGAGTCTGAGTACCAGCTTCCTGTATCTTGGCTTTTTGCCCACCAGAAGCCCCCTGGAGGGAGTCTTTGAGAGCATAGTTCTGGAGCTGGGCTCAGTTCGGTTCAGTCTCTCAGTCGTGTCTGACTCTTTGTGACCCCATGGACTGCAGCACGCTGGGCTTCCCTGTCCTTCACCATCTCCCGGAGCTTGCTCAAACTCATGTCCATTGAGTCAGTGAGTCCATCCAACCATCTCGTCCTCTGTCGTCCCCTTCTCTTTAGCCTTCAATTTTTCCCATCATCAGGCTCTTTTCCAATGAGTCGTCTGTTTGCATCAAGTGGCCAAGAAACCGGGTCACTTGGGTTCAAATCCTGGTGCTGCGACTGCTTAGCTATGTGACCTTGAGCAAGCTACTTAACCCCTCTGTGCTTGTTTGTGCACCTCTGAAATGAAGGTGATAGTGGTTTTGCCTCAGGGGGATACTGGGGGCATTCGCTGAACTAACGTGTTTGAGGAAACAGACAAGTACTAAATTCACTGACTTGAGACTTCTGGGTTTTCTTTAGCTGTAATCTTTTGGGGTTCGACTATCTGTTCTTTTGTTTGTTTGTTTTTGCAAAAACTCTTAACGCTGTAGTACATTCCAAATAACTCCTCACCTGCCTTTTTTGGGAATAGTCTCTCAGCGCTATATCTAAGAGCCTGTATCCTGGGTTTACGTACTCAGGAATGCCCCGAATAAAACATAATTCTCAAAAAAAAAAAAAACACCATAATTCTCAACTTAAAAATTTTTTTATTTGAGGAGATTTTTAAGAACTTAGAACAGTATCAGGCCCTAATGAGCCCTGCCTAAAAGTGAGTCATTATCACTAACGTATTATTCCTTTACCTCACCTGACTCCCCTCTGATTCTGCTATCTTTGGCTCAGGATAGGTCTTCCCTGGTGGCTCAAATGCTAAAGAATCTGCCTGTCAGGAGACCTGAGTTCGATCCCTAGATCAGGAAGATCCCCTGGAGAAAGAAATGGCAACCCACTCCAGTATTCTTGCCTGGAGAATCCCATGGACAGAGAAGCCTGACGGGCTATGGTCCAAAGGGTCGCAAAAGCCCAGACAGAACTAAGCAACGAAGCACATTGTATTCAGGATAAAACACAAGGCCCGCAGTGATTGAGCCCCAGCTCAGGGTCCTGCCTCACAGCTCCCACAGTGGGGGTACCTCTGAGCCTCCCTGGGCCTCACCTCTGCCAAAGAGGTCCCAAAGGGGTCCCAAAGAGTTGGACATGACAGAAACGAACACTTTCACTTTGGCTGAGAATGGGAATTAAGTGGCCAAAACCTAGCCAGAACCTCACAGTGTGATCTTGGATGAGACTGATTCGATTTGGCTTCCTTTTCCTCATCTATGAGTTGCTGGTGTGAGTCAAGGTCAGCACTTTTCAGAGTGTATATCTTAGAGCCTGGAGGTTTATTGGAAGAGCCTTGAGCAAGCTACTTAACCCCTCTGTGCTTGTTTGTGCACCTCTGAAATGAAGGTGATAGTGGTTTTGCCTCAGGGGGATACTGGGGGCATTCGCTGAACTAACGTGTTTGAGGAAACAGACAAGTACTAAATTCACTGACTTGAGACTTCTGGGTTTTCTTTAGCTGTAATCTTTTGGGGTTCGACTATCTGTTCTTTTGTTTGTTTGTTTTTGCAAAAACTCTTAACGCTGTAGTACATTCCAAATAACTCCTCACCTGCCTTTTTGGAACAGTCTCTCAGCGCTATATCTAAGAGCCTGTATCCTGGGTTTACGTACTCAGGAATGCCCCGAATAAAACATAATTCTCAAAAAAAAAAAAAACACCATAATTCTCAACTTAAAAATTTTTTTATTTGAGGAGATTTTTAAGAACTTAGAACAGTATCAGGCCCTAATGAGCCCTGCCTAAAAGTGAGTCATTATCACTAACGTATTATTCCTTTACCTCACCTGACTCCCCTCTGATTCTGCTATCTTTGGCTCAGGATAGGTCTTCCCTGGTGGCTCAAATGCTAAGGAATCTGCCTGTCGGGAGCCCTGAGTTCCATCCCTAGTTCAGGAAGAGCCCCTGGAGAAAGAAATGGCAACCCACTCCAGTATTCTTGCCTGGAGAATCCCATGGACAGAGAAGCCTGACGGGCTATGGTCCAAAGGGTCGCAAAAGCCCAGACAGAACTAAGCAACGAAGCACATTGTATTCAGGATAAAACACAAGGCCCGCAGTGATTGAGCCCCAGCTCAGGGTCCTGCCTCACAGCTCCCACAGTGGGGGTACCTCTGAGCCTCCCTGGGCCTCACCTCTGCCAAAGAGGTCCCAAAGGGGTCCCAAAGAGTTGGACATGACAGAAACGAACACTTTCACTTTGGCTGAGAATGGGAATTAAGTGGCCAAAACCTAGCCAGAACCTCACAGTGTGATCTTGGATGAGACTGATTCGATTTGGCTTCCTTTTCCTCATCTATGAGTTGCTGGTGTGAGTCAAGGTCAGCACTTTTCAGAGTGTATATCTTAGAGCCTGGAGGTTTATTGGAAGAGCCTCGGGGGCTTCTTGAGTGTTAAAATGAAGACTCATGGGACAAACAGGATGTTCCTCAGCCCAGCCAATGAAGGGAAATGACACTCTTTTTTTTTTTTTAATTAATTTTTGATTGGGTCTTCGGTTGCTGCTCTAGGGCCTTTGGGGCGAGTAGGGGCTACTCTCAAGCGGCGCTGGGCAGGCTTCTCGTGGCAGTGGCTTCTCTTGCTGTGGAGCACAGGCTCTAGGGTGCCAGGGCTTCAGTAGTTCTGGCTCCCCAGCTCTAGAGCACAGGCTCCATAGTCGTGACCCATGTGGGCTTAGTTGCTCTGCAGCCTATGGAATCTTCCTGGACAAAGGTTGGAACCAGTATCCCCTGCTGCGACAGGCAGATTCTTAACCACTGGACTACCAGGAAAGTTCGAGAAATGACATTTGTTCAGTTCTGGACCTGGGGGTTTGGGGGTGATGTTTGGAGAAAGTGTTCCGTGGTGTGAATTTGTAGATTCTGTGCAAACTGTCCCTAGCACCAGCTTGGAGATGCTCATTCTAGCTCCCAACCTTTGCCAGCGTTGTTTCACACACCTGGAATGCCACTCACCCACCACCAGGAAAACATTCCTTGATTTTCCCCCAGGGGAACTCCCTCCTTTTTTTTTTTTTTTTTTGATTTTTTTTTGTCTGTGGTCAGCTGCATACAGGATCTAGTTCCCTAGACCCCTGCCTTGAAACCTCAGCGTCTTAGTCACTGGACTGCTGGAAAAGTCCCTCTTAGCTCTCTTCTTGAACTCGGTGTATGCGTTTGTTCTCTTTTTCTCCTTGGATTGCAGGATCTGATCACTCCCCCTCTTTCTCCACAGGATCCTCCCAGACATGTCCCTTCTGTACTTTGTCCGGAAACTGCATGAAGAAAATATGTCCTCTGGCCAAGAATGCCTGCTTGCTTAGCCGGTTGCACCTGGGTGGGGATCCGCGGGCGAGGTTGAGAGGAAGGATGGAGAAAGCAGGCGGGTGGGGGTTGGAGGGGAGGGCCCTGAGAAAGCCTTCCTGGGACAGAAGGTTCCAGACTTTGCTTCGCAGCTCAGCTAGCTCAGGGCTGCTGGGATGGGGCTGGAGAGTTGGGGGCAGGGGTGGGGAGTGTTAAAATGAAGACTCATGGGACAAACAGGATGTTCCTCAGCCCAGCCAATGAAGGGAAATGACACTCTTTTTTTTTTTTTAATTAATTTTTGATTGGGTCTTCGGTTGCTGCTCTAGGGCCTTTGGGGCGAGTAGGGGCTACTCTCAAGCGGCGCTGGGCAGGCTTCTCGTGGCAGTGGCTTCTCTTGCTGTGGAGCACAGGCTCTAGGGTGCCAGGGCTTCAGTAGTTCTGGCTCCCCAGCTCTAGAGCACAGGCTCCATAGTCGTGACCCATGTGGGCTTAGTTGCTCTGCAGCCTATGGAATCTTCCTGGACAAAGGTTGGAACCAGTATCCCCTGCTGCGACAGGCAGATTCTTAACCACTGGACTACCAGGAAAGTTCGAGAAATGACATTTGTTCAGTTCTGGACCTGGGGGTTTGGGGGTGATGTTTGGAGAAAGTGTTCCGTGGTGTGAATTTGTAGATTCTGTGCAAACTGTCCCTAGCACCAGCTTGGAGATGCTCATTCTAGCTCCCAACCTTTGCCAGCGTTGTTTCACACACCTGGAATGCCACTCACCCACCACCAGGAAAACATTCCTTGATTTTCCCCCAGGGGAACTCCCTCCTTTTTCATTTTTGATTTTTTTTTGTCTGTGGTCAGCTGCATACAGGATCTAGTTCCCTAGACCCCTGCCTTGAAACCTCAGCGTCTTAGTCACTGGACTGCTGGAAAAGTCCCTCTTAGCTCTCTTCTTGAACTCGGTGTATGCGTTTGTTCTCTTTTTCTCCTTGGATTGCAGGATCTGATCACTCCCCCTCTTTCTCCACAGGATCCTCCCAGACATGTCCCTTCTGTACTTTGTCCGGAAACTGCATGAAGAAAATATGTCCTCTGGCCAAGAATGCCTGCTTGCTTAGCCGGTTGCACCTGGGTGGGGATCCGCGGGCGAGGTTGAGAGGAAGGATGGAGAAAGCAGGCGGGTGGGGGTTGGAGGGGAGGGCCCTGAGAAAGCCTTCCTGGGACAGAAGGTTCCAGACTTTGCTTCGCAGCTCAGCTAGCTCAGGGCTGCTGGGATGGGGGCTGGAGAGTTGGGGGCAGGGGTGGGGTTCTCAACACCAGCTAAAGCCCCAGGTTGACCTGTGGGGATTGCCGCCCAGAGGGTAGAGGTCCTGGAGGGTTTTAGGGGCAGGGGTGGGTCTCTAACATCCCCTCCTCAACTTCTGTGACCTCTGTGACCAGCACATAGGACTGACATCAAGAATGGGACCTGCGTCGACCCTGAGAAATGCCGAAAAGGAGTCTACTCCTTGACCTTTGGCCCAGGCTCAAGTCTCTCCATCAGCACGGCCTGTTTTCATGACAGCCACGCCAGTGTTTCCCCACAAGGTCTGTCGGGGGGCCTGGGGGTCACACACTGTGGTGGGGTGTCATGGTCTCTGGCTCTGCCTGGCTGATTGGGACAAGAACCTCGGTGTTCTCATCTGGATAATCGGTGTGCAATAATTTGGGCAGGAGTTACTGCCAATGCAAAGCTGGCATAGAGCAGTCACTCTATACCTTGTAGCTGTGTTTATGGAGTTATTGGGTGGGGGGCTGCTGGAGAGAAGCCCCAGACTCTTCTTTCTTCTTAGGAGAAGGGTTGCCTGAAAGCTAGTCCAGCAGCACAAGACATGTCGTAGGCCATGATGAGCTCTGGTCTAGGGTAATGGGAGGTGCTCGTTTTCAGGGGCTGATCTGCCCTCACTCCACCTTGACAGTGAGCATCTCCTCCCTAGCTCATTCCAGACTTGGCTCTGAATGGTGAGACAGATCATTTCTTGGGGCTTGGCTATTTTTCCCAAAGAAGGAGTTTTGGATTCGGCGAGTATAGCCAGGGGTGACTCCAGAGAGTTGCCCACCTGGAGCTACAAGCCATCCTTCCAGACACCCAGCACCACCCGCCTCCTATCCTGTACACGCTAAGTCCCTTCAGTTGTGTCCGACTCTTTGAGACCCCATGGATGGTAGCCCGCCAGGCTCCTCTGTCCATGGGATTCTCCAGGCAAGAATACTGGAGCGCGTTGCCGCTTCCTTCTCCAGGGGATCTTCCTGACCCAGGGATCAAACCCATGTCTCTTCAGTCTCCTGCATTGGCAGGCGAGTTCTTCACCTCTAGAGCCACCTGCGAAGCCCCCAAAATTGTGCATGTCAGCCAAATAAAACAGCCAGGTCCGAGCTGAGAGGAGGGCATGCTAGTCAGCATATACATTGCCAGCTAGGAGCATAACTGCATCAGAGAAAATTCCTATGTGTAAAGGCAGGTTGCAAGGACTACTTCAGCATACTTGAATAATTGTCTCCTTTTTTTCATTCTTTGAATTTTTTTTAATTTAAAAATTTTAAATTTTAAAATAAACATATGCATGTGCATTCTTTTTCAGATTCTTCTGATAATTTTTATCTTTTTTCATGTAAAAACCTTAAATGTTATATTAGATTGACAATATTGTTTTAATTTCAGGTGCACAGTAAAGTGATTGTCATGCCTATACATATATCAGTTCTTTTTCAGATTCTTCTACTGATTATTTTCATTTAATTTTTATCTTCTGGCCATGCTGCATGGGATGTGGGATCATAGTTCTCTGACCAGAGATCAAGCCCACATTCTCTGCATGGGAAGCAAGGAGCCTTAACCATTGGACCACCAGAGAAATCCCTATGTTTCTTTTATTGCCCTTTACAAATTTTTGTATTTTGTAGAAAAGTAGAAAAGGTATTTTATGTTATATTGTAGTGTAGTTGATTTACAATGCTGTGTTAGCTTCAGGTGTACTAGAGATTGTCTCTTGGTAGGTGCTCATAGGGCTTCCCAGGTGGCGCCAGTGGTAAAGAACCTGCCTGCCCATGCAGGAGATGTAAGAGATGTGGGTTTGATCCCTGGGTTGGGAAGATCCCCTGGAGGAGGACATGGCAACCCACTCCAGTATTCCTGCCTGGAGAATCCCATGGACAGAGGAGTCTGGCGATCAACAGTCCACGAGGTCGCAAAGAGCTGGATATGGCTGAAGTGACCTGACACGTACACACACAAGATGCCCACAGCAGTGTTGTCTGCAGAAATAAATTTGTGAGCTCTATAGGGATGAAAGCTTTTCTGGTATCCATGTTCAGAAGTGCAAAGAAGCAGGTGGACTTAATTTTAAGAATAGCTCTTAAGGTATCAGCCAGGCTCCTCTGTCCATGGGATTCTCCAGGCAAGAATCTCTTTTTAGGGATCTTCCTGACCCAGGGATCAAACCCATGCCTCTCCCGTCTCCTGCATTGGCAGGTGAGTTCTTCACCTCTAGAGCCACCTGCAAGCCCCAAAATTGTGCATGTCAGCCAAATAAAACAGCCAGGTCCGAGCTGAGAGGAGGGCATGCTAGTCAGCATATACATTGCCAGCTAGGAGCATAACTGCATCAGAGAAAATTCCTATGTGTAAAGGCAGGTTGCAAGGACTACTTCAGCATACTTGAATAATTGTCTCCTTTTTTTCATTCTTTGAATTTTTTTTAATTTAAAAATTTTAAATTTTAAAATAAACATATGCATGTGCATTCTTTTTCAGATTCTTCTGATAATTTTTATCTTTTTTCATGTAAAAACCTTAAATGTTATATTAGATTGACAATATTGTTTTAATTTCAGGTGCACAGTAAAGTGATTGTCATGCCTATACATATATCAGTTCTTTTTCAGATTCTTCTACTGATTATTTTCATTTAATTTTTATCTTCTGGCCATGCTGCATGGGATGTGGGATCATAGTTCTCTGACCAGAGATCAAGCCCACATTCTCTGCATGGGAAGCAAGGAGCCTTAACCATTGGACCACCAGAGAAATCCCTATGTTTCTTTTATTGCCCTTTACAAATTTTTGTATTTTGTAGAAAAGTAGAAAAGGTATTTTATGTTATATTGTAGTGTAGTTGATTTACAATGCTGTGTTAGCTTCAGGTGTACTAGAGAGATTGTCTCTTGGTAGGTGCTCATAGGGCTTCCCAGGTGGCGCCAGTGGTAAAGAACCTGCCTGCCCATGCAGGAGATGTAAGAGATGTGGGTTTGATCCCTGGGTTGGGAAGATCCCCTGGAGGAGGACATGGCAACCCACTCCAGTATTCCTGCCTGGAGAATCCCATGGACAGAGGAGTCTGGCGATCAACAGTCCACGAGGTCGCAAAGAGCTGGATATGGCTGAAGTGACCTGACACGTACACACACAAGATGCCCACAGCAGTGTTGTCTGCAGAAATAAATTTGTGAGCTCTATAGGGGATGAAAGCTTTTCTGGTATCCATGTTCAGAAGTGCAAAGAAGCAGGTGGACTTAATTTTAAGAATAGCTCTTAAGGTATCATGTCTAAGCTATTGTTTCAACATGGTGATAAGCACTGTAAACTTATGAATGAGATATTTTTACTTTCTTTTTCCAAACTCAACCTCTGAAATCGAGGGTGTATTTTATACTCAGAGCACATCTCAAAGGGAACCAGCCACCGTTTAGATACTTAATAGCCACATGTAGATTTATTAATCAGTATAGTTTTCTCCTTTTCTGTATCTGCCAGTGTTTCAATATAAACCCATGTTAAAACAATCTGTGGCTGTTTTGACTAGGGAAAAATATGCTTAAAGAGCTTCGTCTTCAATGTTTCTGATCTCTAAGAAAGCTCTGAACACTAATCAGATGGTGGAGAGCCTGGAATTAACCATATGGTGGTGAACCACTCTTCTGTGAAACAAAACACAATATTTCAAAACCTAAAATAACCTTTTCATCACCTTTGGAATTTGGGGCTGTTGAGGGAGGTCTTTTGCCTGTGTGGCCTGGGCTGTGTCTTGAAAACAGGGCCTGGCCCATGGTAGGTGCTCAAGAAATGTTTGTGAATGAAAGAAGCCTGGGGATTCAGCCTGAAGGTTTGTTTAGGAGAAATGAACAGCCCAGCTCCACCTTTGGTTCTGTTCACTGCTCCTTGGGATAAATCCTGAAGGACTAGAAGGAGGTGTCTGAGACCCGGCTGGTCCCACTTTGAAGGAAAATGCTCTGGGTTGTGCCGGGTAGAAGCAGCAAGAACAGAGGGTGGGAAAAGAGCGACAAGCGAAGATCTCCCCCTGTCCAGTCTTACCCTCCCTATAACCACTCCCACCAGGAGCCCCGCCCAATGGGGTACAGTGTCACTACTATTCCGGGGATCCGTCCCACCGCGTGACTCCCTTTCTGTCATGAACTGCACCGGGAACCAGACTGTGTGTTTCACCCTCAACGGGACATGGCGTGGAGGTAAGGGTCACCTTCAGGAGGTCAGCTGCGTGGCCAGCCTTCCTCCGACCTGCGCACACCAGTGTTGAGGTTCATTTGCATGTGTGTTCTGCTACTTAAATCTCTCATCTGCAGGTGGCTTAAAACCGCAACCACCATTTTTATGAACTCTTATGATTTCTGTAGGCTGGGATTTCAGGAAAAGTGCATCTGGAAAGTTCTGGGTCTCTTACATCGCTGCAGTAAGGGCTGTTGGATCTGGCACTGAGGGGCAACTAGGGGCTTAATGAGCCCCTGATATATATAGAATCTGGGCTTTTCCATGCACTCTCTCTACATTGGTTAGATTGGGTTTCCTCACAGCATGGCAGCCTTGGGGCTTTTAACGGGGTGGCTGGAGCCTCTGCTACATTGTTAAGTGCAGCAAACAAGGCAGCAGCTGGGGCTAGTGGGCCTCCTGCTTCTAAATATGCTTAAAGAGCTTCGTCTTCAATGTTTCTGATCTCTAAGAAAGCTCTGAACACTAATCAGATGGTGGAGAGCCTGGAATTAACCATATGGTGGTGAACCACTCTTCTGTGAAACAAAACACAATATTTCAAAACCTAAAATAACCTTTTCATCACCTTTGGAATTTGGGGCTGTTGAGGGAGGTCTTTTGCCTGTGTGGCCTGGGCTGTGTCTTGAAAACAGGGCCTGGCCCATGGTAGGTGCTCAAGAAATGTTTGTGAATGAAAGAAGCCTGGGGATTCAGCCTGAAGGTTTGTTTAGGAGAAATGAACAGCCCAGCTCCACCTTTGGTTCTGTTCACTGCTCCTTGGGATAAATCCTGAAGGACTAGAAGGAGGTGTCTGAGACCCGGCTGGTCCCACTTTGAAGGAAAATGCTCTGGGTTGTGCCGGGTAGAAGCAGCAAGAACAGAGGGTGGGAAAAGAGCGACAAGCGAAGATCTCCCTCTGTCCAGTCTTACCCTCCCTATAACCACTCCCACCAGGAGCCCCGCCCAATGGGGTACAGTGTCACTACTATTCCGGGGATCCGTCCCACCCGCGTGACTCCCTTTCCGTCATGAACTGCACCGGGAACCAGACTGTGTGTTTCACCCTCAACGGGACATGGCGTGGAGGTAAGGGTCACCTTCAGGAGGTCAGCTGCGTGGCCAGCCTTCCTCCGACCTGCGCACACCAGTGTTGAGGTTCATTTGCATGTGTGTTCTGCTACTTAAATCTCTCATCTGCAGGTGGCTTAAAACCGCAACCACCATTTTTATGAACTCTTATGATTTCTGTAGGCTGGGATTTCAGGAAAAGTGCATCTGGAAAGTTCTGGGTCTCTTACATCGCTGCAGTAAGGGCTGTTGGATCTGGCACTGAGGGGCAACTAGGGGCTTAATGAGCCCCTGATATATATAGAATCTGGGCTTTTCCATGCACTCTCTCTACATTGGTTAGATTGGGTTTCCTCACAGCATGGCAGCCTTGGGGCTTTTAACGGGGTGGCTGGAGCCTCTGCTACATTGTTAAGTGCAGCAAACAAGGCAGCAGCTGGGGCTAGTGGGCCTCCTGCTTTCTCCATGTAAATTCAGAGCTTCTCTATGTGGTTATCCTTGTTGGTCAAATTGGGCTTCCTCACCTCATGGCTGCCACCATCTTTACATGGCAGCTGAAGTATTCAAGAGCAAGTATTCCAGCAAACAAGGTGGCATCTGTATGGTCTTTCATGACCTAGCCTTAGGGACCTGTCCCATCTGCTATGCTTTATTGATTGAAATGATCATAGAAGTCCATTTGGGTTGGGCTTCCCTGGTGGTCCAGTGGGTAAAGAGTCCACCTTGCAGTGCAAGGCGCGCCGGTTCGATTCCTGGCCGGGGAAGATCCCATGTGCCACAGAGTGGATGGACCGATGTGTCCAATTACAGGCCAGCACTCTGGAGCACGTGCACCCAGAGTTGGTGCTCTGCAATGAGGGACCCACACAGGCCAAAGAATAAAGATGGATGAAAATAAATAAATAACAACAACAATAAAACATAAATAAATAAAAGAGGCCAAAATTAAAAAAAAAAAAAAAAGTCCATCTGATTTCATGGGGAGGAGGTGTAGACCCTCATGTTTTGGACTTAAAGAATTTGCAGATGTATTTTTATTTTAATTTTTTTAAGTTTTTAAACGAGGACCATATTTTAAGTCTTTATTGAATTTGTTACAATACTGCTTCTGTTTTATGTTTTCATCTTTTGACCAAAAGGCATGTGAGATCTTAGCTCCATGACCAGAGAATGAAACAGCACCCTCTGCGTTGGAAGGCAGAGTGTTAACCACTGGACTGCCAGGGAAGTCCCTGCAGATGTATTTTTAAAACATCACTATGTGTTTGTAAATGGTTGGAAAAGAGGCTTTTTGAGAAAAAGACTTCAAATCGAACCACAGTGATCAGAGAACAGACTAACTATTAAGATGAAGTCAACAAAATGAAAGAGAGAAGTGGCCTGGGCATCTACTCTTGGTGGGTGTGGTCCACTCTGGTGGCTCAGCAGTCAAGAATCCGCTCACCGATGCAGGAGATGCGGGTTTGATTCCTGGGTTAGGATGATCCCCTGGAGGAGGGCATGGCAACCTACTCCAGTATTCTTGCCTGGAAAATCCTGTGGACAGAGGAGCCTGGTGATAGTCCATGGGGTCGCAAAGAGTTGGACACGACTGAAGTGACTGAGCATAGCACATCGTTTAGAAACACTGGTAGATGGTGGGAATATAAACAGATGACTCTCTGTTGGTTTTGTTGTTTTTAACTGCTCTACCGACAATGCACCCACTTTTAGCCTGCTTCCAGGATGGATTGCTCCCACCACCCATCCTCCCGTGGCAAGCCACCATTGACAGATGAACAAATGCTGTACAAAAGTTTTTCCAAGATTTCTGGAGCTTGTGGGAAGTTAGGGAAATTTCCGAGAAATTTCCCTTAAAGAAAACTAAAATGTGAGCAGAAATCAGAAAGAGATCAGTGAGTGAACGTGAAAGGCACAGTCACCGTGAGAGTGAATACTTACAAACGTCTGCTTTAAGGGACTTCCCTGGTGGTCCTGTGATTAAGACGCCACCTTCCAATGCAGGGGACATAGGTTCTATCAGGGAGCTAAGATCCCACTGCTGCTCAGTGTCACCCCCAAAATAGCCAGCTTTAAGTGACTAGATCCTGGGCCCACATCATGTTTGGGGAGCTGCCTCTTTAACCCCCGCATAAGCCAGGGACCTTGGAAGGAGGTTAAAATGATTCCAAATTGGTAGCACCTCCCGGCTGTCAGTATTTTGTTGTTGTTCAATTGCTCAGTCATGTCCAACTCTCTGTGACCCCATGGGTTGCAACACGCCAGGCTTCCCTGTCCTTCACCATCTCCCGGAGTTTTGCTCCAACTCTTGTTCATTGAGTTGATGATGCCATCAAACTATCTCATCCTTTGTTGTCCCTTTCTCCTCCTGCCCTCAGTCTTTCCCAGCATCAGGGTGTTTTCCAGTGAGTTGGCTCTTTGCATCAGGTGGCCGAAGCACTGGCCACCTGATCTCAGTATAAGCAAAGGCATATCCTCTCCAGGGAAAGCTCCCAGGACTGCCACAGATGGACATCAACCCCATGTGAGCTCCCAACCCAGAGCCCATGAAATTGCACAAGGAAATAAGCCACCATGAGTGAATAGCAGAAGCAGCAACAACAGATATAGGTTCACAGGGAACTCAGCTACTGTAATCAGCAGCCACAGAACATAGTGTAGCTATAAGTAACAGAGATGAAGGAATACAGTTAGAATCCTTCAAGTGAACAGTCAACAAGAGGATGTAAGAAATGACCAAATAGAAACGAATCATACGAAACAATCAAGAGAGCTGGAAACTTTCAGAGAAAGACAGATATCCAGGGGAAAGCTCTGATTTAACTGCTCTACCGACAATGCACCCACTTTTAGCCTGCTTCCAGGATGGATTGCTCCCACCACCCATCCTCCCGTGGCAAGCCACCATTGACAGATGAACAAATGCTGTACAAAAGTTTTTCCAAGATTTCTGGAGCTTGTGGGAAGTTAGGGAAATTTCCGAGAAATTTCCCTTAAAGAAAACTAAAATGTGAGCAGAAATCAGAAAGAGATCAGTGAGTGAACGTGAAAGGCACAGTCACCGTGAGAGTGAATACTTACAAACGTCTGCTTTAAGGGACTTCCCTGGTGGTCCTGTGATTAAGACGCCACCTTCCAATGCAGGGGACATAGGTTCTATCAGGGAGCTAAGATCCCACTGCTGCTCAGTGTCACCCCCAAAATAGCCAGCTTTAAGTGACTAGATCCTGGGCCCACATCATGTTTGGGGAGCTGCCTCTTTAACCCCCGCATAAGCCAGGGACCTTGGAAGGAGGTTAAAATGATTCCAAATTGGTAGCACCTCCCGGCTGTCAGTATTTTGTTGTTGTTCAATTGCTCAGTCATGTCCAACTCTCTGTGACCCCATGGGTTGCAACACGCCAGGCTTCCCTGTCCTTCACCATCTCCCGGAGTTTTGCTCCAACTCTTGTTCATTGAGTTGATGATGCCATCAAACTATCTCATCCTTTGTTGTCCCTTTCTCCTCCTGCCCTCAGTCTTTCCCAGCATCAGGGTGTTTTCCAGTGAGTTGGCTCTTTGCATCAGGTGGCCGAAGCACTGGCCACCTGATCTCAGTATAAGCAAAGGCATATCCTCTCCAGGGAAAGCTCCCAGGACTGCCACAGATGGACATCAACCCCATGTGAGCTCCCAACCCAGAGCCCATGAAATTGCACAAGGAAATAAGCCACCATGAGTGAATAGCAGAAGCAGCAACAACAGATATAGGTTCACAGGGAACTCAGCTACTGTAATCAGCAGCCACAGAACATAGTGTAGCTATAAGTAACAGAGATGAAGGAATACAGTTAGAATCCTTCAAGTGAACAGTCAACAAGAGGATGTAAGAAATGACCAAATAGAAAACGAATCATACGAAACAATCAAGAGAGCTGGAAACTTTCAGAGAAAGACAGATATCCAGTTGGGAAGGCTCAAGCTCTGAGTCTCCCCCTTCAGTTTCTTCCTGTTTCTTCAGGGGGCCCCCAAATCCTGATGGGCTGTGCTACACCAGAGGTCTGCCACCTGAGAGTGAACACCACCCTGGGCCCGGAAGCGTCCGCATTTCGTCTTACCACCAAGCCCAAATGCAGCAGTGTGGCTCCAACCACCCAGCCAGGTGCTTTGAACCCTGACTTCCTGAGACCCTACCCTTTCTGCCCTCTCTGGATCCTTAATGCCCTTCCCAATCTCATGTGTTCCCAAGTATCCCCTCTCCCTACCATCATGCTCCCACAGAGAGCAATTACTCATGCATGCGTGGGTGTGTGTAGACACACAACCACAGATGCACACAGACACATACGGACGCAGTCACACCACCTGACACCTGGAAGCAGAAAACCCCATTGGCATGAATCTACACATCCACAGACACCTACATTTACATCACAGCACCCAAAACACGCCTACAAAGGAGCACGTACTTCAAAACATGAACATCCTGTTGTGTAAATGAGATTTGAGATCTAAACTTGGTTTAGATAAGAAATCTGGCGGCCTTTTCCTTTTCTTCACTTCCTGGCTTGTGAAAGAAGACACATTTGCCAATAGTGTTCTTTTGGCTTAACAAAGAACATTGACAATTTTTGTCTTCCAGAAAAGAGAGATTCTAATAGAGACAGTATTTACCAGGTCAACAGTTTTTTGTTGTTGTTGTTCAATATTGATTTATTTATTTGGCTGCACAAGGTCTTAGTTGAGGCATGCAGAATCTTTAGTTACAGCATGTAGGGTCTAGTTCCCTGACCAGGGATCAAACCTGGGCCCCATCCATTAGGAGCTCAGAGTCTTAGCCACTGGACCACCAGGGAAGTCCCAGCAATAGGTTTTAAAGTGACAACTAAAAAGAATTATAGACATTTAAGAGGAGCAAAGGTAGTTTTCAAACCTGGATATAGTAGTTTCCCCTCAGTTCTAGGGGCATAGAAAATGCTCTTGTTAGAATCTGCAGAGCAAAGACAGGCCTGTGATAAAGAAGGCCTATTCATCTGTTCGTTGAATTTGTAGACAAAGCAGGGACATTCTCACCTTTCCTTTCTCAGATTACCAGCTGCTAGGTGGTTTACTTTTCAAAACTAAGTCGAGGATTAGATGAATGATCATAATGAAGAAAAAAAAGGTAGATGTGAGAGCTAAAATTTACAACGTGGAAAGGAAAAAAGAGCAAAGTAGGATCACTAACAACTGGAAGATGGGACGTGGAATTTTTGTGGATACTGTCCCTGCGGACATAGGACATATCCATGCAGGGACACATTGGTTGTCAGATCCAGACACGTGGACAGGGAAAGAGACAGGTACACACATCCATGCATACAGAATATACACAGACATACTGAAACACTCACACCACCTGACACCTGGAAGCAGAAACCCCATTGGCATGAATCTACACATCCACAGACACCTACATTTACATCACAGCACCCAAAACACGCCTACAAAGGAGCACGTACTTCAAAACATGAACATCCTGTTGTGTAAATGAGATTTGAGATCTAAACTTGGTTTAGATAAGAAATCTGGCGGCCTTTTCCTTTTCTTCACTTCCTGGCTTGTGAAAGAAGACACATTTGCCAATAGTGTTCTTTTGGCTTAACAAAGAACATTGACAATTTTTGTCTTCCAGAAAAGAGAGATTCTAATAGAGACAGTATTTACCAGGTCAACAGTTTTTTGTTGTTGTTGTTCAATATTGATTTATTTATTTGGCTGCACAAGGTCTTAGTTGAGGCATGCAGAATCTTTAGTTACAGCATGTAGGGTCTAGTTCCCTGACCAGGGATCAAACCTGGGCCCCATCCATTAGGAGCTCAGAGTCTTAGCCACTGGACCACCAGGGAAGTCCCAGCAATAGGTTTTAAAGTGACAACTAAAAAGAATTATAGACATTTAAGAGGAGCAAAGGTAGTTTTCAAACCTGGATATAGTAGTTTCCCCTCAGTTCTAGGGGCATAGAAAATGCTCTTGTTAGAATCTGCAGAGCAAAGACAGGCCTGTGATAAAGAAGGCCTATTCATCTGTTCGTTGAATTTGTAGACAAAGCAGGGACATTCTCACCTTTCCTTTCTCAGATTACCAGCTGCTAGGTGGTTTACTTTTCAAAACTAAGTCGAGGATTAGATGAATGATCATAATGAAGAAAAAAAAGGTAGATGTGAGAGCTAAAATTTACAACGTGGAAAGGAAAAAAGAGCAAAGTAGGATCACTAACAACTGGAAGATGGGACGTGGAATTTTTGTGGATACTGTCCCTGCGGACATAGGACATATCCATGCAGGGACACATTGGTTGTCAGATCCAGACACGTGGACAGGGAAAGAGACAGGTACACACATCCATGCATACAGAATATACACAGACATACTGAAACACTTAAACACATCCACATCGGTGCACCAGCATATATATTCAAGCACCATAAACCTTGCTGGAAACACGGGCTCCCCAAACCAGTCTCCTACGAGGGCTTCCCGGGTGACTCAGTGATAAAGACTCGGCCTTCCCACACAAACGCAGGCTCGAGTCCTCGGTGGGGAAGATCACCTGGAGAAGGAAATGACAATCTACTCCAGTATTCTTTTTTTTTTTTTTTAATTTGTTTATTTTATTTGGTTGCTCCAGGTCTTAGTTGCAGCATGTGGGATCTAGTTCCCTGAACAGGGATCGAACCTGGGCCCCCTGCACTGGGAGCACAGAGTCCTAGCCACTGGACCACCAGGGAAGTCCCTACTCCAGTATTCTTGCCTGGGAAATCCCACGGACAGAGGAGCCTGGCGGGCTCCAGTCCATAGATTGCCAAAAGTCAGGCGTGACTTAGCAACTAAACATCAACGACACATAAACACAGATGTGCACATAGACACCCACACCCACAGGGACCCAGGGAAGCGGACACACATGCATTCCCGCCCTTCTTCAGAGAATTCCAGAAAACACGGAGTACAACATATGCATGCCTACCCAGGGGAACCACGTGTGCATACAGAGAAACAGGTCTGCACATTCGTACACACGAAGAGCATCATGGCAGCACTGGGCAGCCACACGGCACAGTCACTGGCATATAGCCGTGTGCCCAGAAATTCACACACACACACTCTCTCCAACCAGCTCCTCTTCCTCTCTCCCCAGGTCCCCGTCAGACCCCCATCAAGGCTAAGGGGACCACGTGTTTCACCTGCTCTGACCTCCACCACTGCACGTCTTTCCCCTGCACAGAAGACAGGACCCACTGTCTTCAGACAGTGGGCATCACCGGTGAGTGCCCCTCGGACAAGATGGGGGAAGAGAGGCAGAAATGGGACTTGAGACACCCACGCCCTCCTGTGTGTCCTGGCTCGACTCCAGCCTTGGTCACACTTTCCTGGCTATGAAGGACAGAGGCTGATTGCCACGGAGGATGGGACTTCGAAATCTGAGGTCACAAGTGTCCTAGTTATTCCTGAACAGCAAAGCAGCTCAAGATGTAGAGACCTCACCACGCACAAGAGGACAACTACTGTCTGATCCCACTTCCACACATCGAGAGTGGCGAAAATCATGGGAAAAGAAAGCAGAATGGTGATAGCTTCTGTTTTGCTAGATGAAAACATCCTAGAGCTCGATTACACCACAGTGTGAATAGAAGGAACGTGACTGAACTGTATGCCTAAAAACGGCTAAGAAGATAAATTTTGAGTGATGTATTTTTTACCACAATGAGAGAAAAACAAACCTCGTGACTTAAAACGACAGTGATTTGGGGAATTCCTGGGTGGTGCTTTCACAGAGGCGGGTGCCTGCTGGCGAGGGTGTGGATTCAGTTCCTGGTCGGGGAGGGAGACGTTGGCATGCGTGTCTCCTCCTGAGCCTGCCCTCCATGTCTTTCCAGTCTTAGGCACAGCTCGCTCTGTTGCTTGGGTCAGTGGTTCCTGTGTGGCCTCCAAGGACTGCAGACCTGGCCACTCCATCTCTGCCTTGACCTACAGCCTTGGTTTTGGCTTCTGGGTCATCACCACTTGTTGCCAGGGCAACTGCCAAGAGCCCGCTCCTCTCGGTAGGCTGTCACCAGAAAGTGATCAATCAGATGGGAGGCCAAGGAGGGGCTGGGGTGACTTTGGAGGAGAGTTTGTCCAGGATTGAGGAGGGTGGGCACTCAACCCCCATTCCCCGCCCTAAGTTCCCTTGGCTCCAGCTCACTGGGAAAGGCCATTAAGGGCATTCCCCTGTAGTAGAGCCTATGAGCCCATGAAGGACCCCTGGAGAATCTTCCTGGCTGACCATTACTCTTCCCCTACACAGACTTCCTGCCGAGTTCACACGCCCTGAGCAAGTTCTTGTGTCCTGTATGTACCGGGGCCACCCTGGGGCCCTGCAATTCCTCCTCCTACCTACAGTGTCCCGTCGAGCAGGGCGGAGTGTGTCCACATGAACCTGATGTCTCAAAAAGGTAAGGTGTGTGTCCATGTGTGTCCATGTGCACACAGGTGAGCCTGAATGCACTGGTATTGGAAATAGGTGTTCTTGGGTTTGGGGGCCCAGTTCCCTCATTGACTTTGTGTGGCCCAAGCCCTTTCATCTCTTTGAGTCTCAGTTTTCTCTTCTGATAAATGAGGGTGCTGGAAGCACTCCTCACAGGGTTTGGAGAGGTGATGGAGTAGAGGGCCAGAAGCAGGACTCGAGCCTGGCTGCCTGGGTTCAAATCCTGGCTCTTATGAACTGGGTGATCTTGAGCAGAGGACTTTATTTCTTTTTAATTTTGTATTTATTTATGTTTGGCTATTCTGGGTTTTTACTGCTGCAGAAGGCTCTTCTCTAGTTACAGGGAGTGGGGGCTACTCTCTAGTGGAGGTAAACAGGCTTCTTGTTGCGGTGACTTCTCTTGTTGTGGAACTCGGGCTCTAGGGCACACGGGCTTCAGTAGTTGCAGCACAGACGTCAGCTCTCTGAGCCTGCCCTCCATGTCTTTCCAGTCTTAGGCACAGCTCGCTCTGTTGCTTGGGTCAGTGGTTCCTGTGTGGCCTCCAAGGACTGCAGACCTGGCCACTCCATCTCTGCCTTGACCTACAGCCTTGGTTTTGGCTTCTGGGTCATCACCACTTGTTGCCAGGGCAACTGCCAAGAGCCCGCTCCTCTCGGTAGGCTGTCACCAGAAAGTGATCAATCAGATGGGAGGCCAAGGAGGGGCTGGGGTGACTTTGGAGGAGAGTTTGTCCAGGATTGAGGAGGGTGGGCACTCAACCCCCATTCCCCGCCCTAAGTTCCCTTGGCTCCAGCTCACTGGGAAAGGCCATTAAGGGCATTCCCCTGTAGTAGAGCCTATGAGCCCATGAAGGACCCCTGGAGAATCTTCCTGGCTGACCATTACTCTTCCCCTACACAGACTTCCTGCCGAGTTCACACGCCCTGAGCAAGTTCTTGTGTCCTGTATGTACCGGGGCCACCCTGGGGCCCTGCAATTCCTCCTCCTACCTACAGTGTCCCGTCGAGCAGACGGAGTGTGTCCACATGAACCTGATGTCTCAAAAAGGTAAGGTGTGTGTCCATGTGTGTCCATGTGCACACAGGTGAGCCTGAATGCACTGGTATTGGAAATAGGTGTTCTTGGGTTTGGGGGCCCAGTTCCCTCATTGACTTTGTGTGGCCCAAGCCCTTTCATCTCTTTGAGTCTCAGTTTTCTCTTCTGATAAATGAGGGTGCTGGAAGCACTCCTCACAGGGTTTGGAGAGGTGATGGAGTAGAGGGCCAGAAGCAGGACTCGAGCCTGGCTGCCTGGGTTCAAATCCTGGCTCTTATGAACTGGGTGATCTTGAGCAGAGGACTTTATTTCTTTTTAATTTTGTATTTATTTATGTTTGGCTATTCTGGGTTTTTACTGCTGCAGAAGGCTCTTCTCTAGTTACAGGGAGTGGGGGCTACTCTCTAGTGGAGGTAAACAGGCTTCTTGTTGCGGTGACTTCTCTTGTTGTGGAACTCGGGCTCTAGGGCACACGGGCTTCAGTAGTTGCAGCACATGGGCTCCATAGTTGCGGCTCTGAGGCTCTAGAGCACAGGCTCCATAGTTGTGGTTCACAGGTTTTTTTTTTTTTTTGATAGGTAAGAAATGGATTTATTCAGATTCAGAGAAAGCACACACCACAGACAGAGTGTGGGCCATGGCAGAGCAAATCCAGTGACTCCAAAAAGATGGTGCTCTTAGCTTTTATAGGCTGGGTAATTCCATATGCTAGAGTGGGAGGATTATTCCAGTTCTTTTAGGGAAGGAGTGAAACTGTCATGGTGCCTCTGGGTGTGTCATTTATCTTGCTGACTGACGATCAAGGTCTGGTCTGCCATCTTGAACCCATTTGATTCTGATGGGTTTATACTGTATCCTTGGGCTGTCATTCCTTTCAAAAATTGTGCCTGACTCACAGGTTTAGTTGCTCTGCAGCATGTGGGATCTTCCTAGATCAGGGTTCAGACCCGTGTCTCCTGCATTGGCAGTCAAACTCTTTACTCCCCAGCTACCGGGGGGAGAGCCCAGGCAAAGAACTATTTTTTTGTCTGTACCTCAATTTTCCCATCTGAGGAAGAGAGTACTCATAGTGTCTTATCTCTTAGGAATATTAAATAAGATAATCCATGAAGTTTATAGATGAGTGCTGTCTAAAAGAAATAGTGTTCACATATGCAAGCTAAAATTTTCTACTAACTTATGTAAAAGGTAATAGTGACATTCACTGAATAATATTTTTTACTCAGTTTATCCAAGTTATCATTTCAACATACAAATGATATAAGAAATTATAAATGAAACATCTTACACTCATTTTCTTCCTACTCAGTCTTTGAAATCTCATGAGGGTTTTCCACTCATAACCTGTCCCAGTTCAAACTAGCCACATGGCAGGGGCTCAAGAGCCACATATAGCTAGGGGCTACGGTACTGAACAGCGTAATTCTAGAACATAGTAAGGACTGTGTGTGGCATTTCAGTAAATCTAAGGTAATGGAAAGACAGTTTCTATTCAAAAAATGTTTAAGTGTGTGTGTGCGTATGCGTTCAGTGGTAAAGAATCCACCTGCTGGGCTTCCCTGGTGGTCCAGTGGGTAAGGACACCGCCTTGCAGTGCAAGGGGCGCTGGTTTGATCCCTGGCCTGGGAAGATTGCACGTGCCTCGGAGTGGCTGGACCGATGTGTCCAACTACCAGAGCTCTGGAGTGCATGTGCCCAGAGCTGGTGCCCTGCAGTGACAGAGGCCACTACGATGGGAGGCCCACACAGGCCAAAGAACAAAGATGGATGAAAATTGATAAATGAAAGATCAATAGAAGTGGCCAAAAAAAAAAGAAAAAAAAAAGAATCCACCTGCTATTGCCAGAGACGTGGGCTTGATCCCTAGGTTGGGAGGATCCCCTGGAGAAGGAAATGGCAACCCACTCCAGTACTCTTGCCTGGAGAATCCCACGGACAGCGGAGCCTGGTGGGCTACAGACCATGGGGTTGCAAAAGAGTTGGATTCGACTTAGCAACTAAACAGCCACAACAATATGTGTGTGTGTTGGGGGATGGGAATGTGCCTCTTAGAATTGATGACCTTCAGTGTTGGTGGTTCTCACTGTTATGTGTGTACAAAGCTCATATGGACTGAACAGATCTTTCATGAATCACCATCCAGGGAACAGATGTGTTGGAGAAGTTGGGTTTTCGTGCAGGATGGGTTAAGTGTGTGTGCATTTCCTAGGAGGGGTGATGTCAGTGGGCAGGAAGGCTGGGTGTGTTTGTGTGGATTGTGGATTGTTTCTGAGGCCTCATGGGAGCTGTCTGTGATGGAGATGTGCATGCGTGTGTGTATGTGTGTGTACATGTATGGGTGGGTAGGTGTGATGGTGGATGTGGGACTGTGACTCACAAACACGGCTTTTTGAGGAAGTGTACTCTAGCTCAGGGCAAGATGACATAAAACCACAGACACTACTGTGAGGCTTACATTTCTTTTTAATTTTTGTATGTTGAAGAAATTCAAGGATAAACAAAAGAGTGAAGAGTCTAATAAGCTCCATGGACCTTTCACCCAATTCTGATCATTATCCACTCATGGGTGATCCTGTTTCATTTCCACCCAGGCTTCATATTATTTTGAATACATGAGGATATCCTCTTCCTCAACCATATGTATTTCCACACATGGTGAAAAGATCAGGACCTAAAAAATAACCTCCAGGGTTGGTCAAGTGTTTTTTCTGTTAAATAAGACTGTTTCACTTTTGCATTTCCCATCAAATCCTTAATAAACTGATTGGAAGATTGCACGTGCCTCGGAGTGGCTGGACCGATGTGTCCAACTACCAGAGCTCTGGAGTGCATGTGCCCAGAGCTGGTGCCCTGCAGTGACAGAGGCCACTACGATGGGAGGCCCACACAGGCCAAAGAACAAAGATGGATGAAAATTGATAAATGAAAGATCAATAGAAGTGGCCAAAAAAAAAAGAAAAAAAAAAGAATCCACCTGCTATTGCCAGAGACGTGGGCTTGATCCCTAGGTTGGGAGGATCCCCTGGAGAAGGAAATGGCAACCCACTCCAGTACTCTTGCCTGGAGAATCCCACGGACAGCGGAGCCTGGTGGGCTACAGACCATGGGGTTGCAAAAGAGTTGGATTCGACTTAGCAACTAAACAGCCACAACAATATGTGTGTGTGTTGGGGGATGGGAATGTGCCTCTTAGAATTGATGACCTTCAGTGTTGGTGGTTCTCACTGTTATGTGTGTACAAAGCTCATATGGACTGAACAGATCTTTCATGAATCACCATCCAGGGAACAGATGTGTTGGAGAAGTTGGGTTTTCGTGCAGGATGGGTTAAGTGTGTGTGCATTTCCTAGGAGGGGTGATGTCAGTGGGCAGGAAGGCTGGGTGTGTTTGTGTGGATTGTGGATTGTTTCTGAGGCCTCATGGGAGCTGTCTGTGATGGAGATGTGCATGCGTGTGTGTATGTGTGTGTACATGTATGGGTGGGTAGGTGTGATGGTGGATGTGGGACTGTGACTCACAAACACGGCTTTTTGAGGAAGTGTACTCTAGCTCAGGGCAAGATGACATAAAACCACAGACACTACTGTGAGGCTTACATTTCTTTTTAATTTTTGTATGTTGAAGAAATTCAAGGATAAACAAAAGAGTGAAGAGTCTAATAAGCTCCATGGACCTTTCACCCAATTCTGATCATTATCCACTCATGGGTGATCCTGTTTCATTTCCACCCAGGCTTCATATTATTTTGAATACATGAGGATATCCTCTTCCTCAACCATATGTATTTCCACACATGGTGAAAAGATCAGGACCTAAAAAATAACCTCCAGGGTTGGTCAAGTGTTTTTTCTGTTAAATAAGACTGTTTCACTTTTGCATTTCCCATCAAATCCTTAATAAACTGGTTGGTTACCCTGGTATATGTACATTTATATATAAGAATATCACATCCTATCACATTATATGGTATAGGGATCTGAGGACGCACAGGAAACACTTGGGAAACTGGTTGGAGGGATGTGTGAAGCTGAGGGACTTCTGGGTGTCAGAGTTTTTACTGATATTGAATACAAGTGAAAGAAAAGCTGTAACAATAGGAGTAAGATATAGAGAATAAGGAAAGCATCAGTTGTGATCAGTCCCGGATCAAGGATCAGAACATTCCTGGTGAGTTTTCAAGAAGGACGCGGACCTGAGGGCGGGCCATCCCCTCCAAGGCTGGTGGCGCTCCCTGTTTCGCTTGCCATGTGGCTGAGTCTTTTAGGAAGGCGGCCCCGCGGGGCTGGAGGGAGTTCCGGGGAAGCCTGCAGGATTGGAGGAGCCCTCGCCGGAGTCTGGGTTCGGCGACGCGGGGCTGGTAGCCGGGGCGACGTGCCAGGCGCTCGCATGGAGGGGGCAGGTGCCCGCGCGTACCCTGACGTCCCTGTCCCCACCCGCGTCTCTGCAGACGGCCAGAACCTGAGTGTGAGCGGATGCGGCACGCGCGACCTGTGCCAGACCAAGGGCTTCCCAGAGCTCCCCGGCCTCCGGCTGGCCCGCCCGCCCGTCTGCAGCGCCAACCGACGCCTCACCCTCGACTCCAAGTGCCTCTCGGGCGCGGCGCCTGCCCTCCTTCTCGCCCTGCCGGTGCTGATGGTCGCCCTGGGCACCGCGACCCTCTCCTGAGCCATCCCACCTGGACCCCGGAGCCCCCGCTGCTTGTTCCGCCAGAGGACGCCTTGGCTCCCCTCGACTTGGGCATTTTTAGGGGCCTGGAAGCTTCTGGATTAAAGCAGGGGCTGAGCCTTTTTCTTCAAACTAAGAGCTTCGCAAAACTAGTCCTCTTTCTTCGCACTGGCACCTCCTCCCTCAGACTAGGCTGGTTTTCTTCCTCAGATTAGAGATGCCTCCATGACTCCACATTCTCCTTTGGATTGGAGCCCCAAAGACTAAATAAGCATCCTTTCTCATACAAGGGGGTCCCCAGGACCAGCCTGCTCCCTCAGACAGTGTCTCTTCTCATGAATATTGGGAAGCAGCTCCTCCTTCTCTCTCTCTCTCTCTTTAGGATCTAGCAAAGTCCTGGCAGCCAGCCTGGGACTTGAGGACCAAATACATCCCCTCCTCAGGCTTCCGGAGCAGCCCATTCCACCCCCACCACGGGACCTCTTCAGTCTGGGCACAGTCTCTCAGCTGTGTTGTTGTTCAGTCGCTAAGTCATATCTGACTTTTATGACCGCATGGACGCATGCCAGGCTTCCCGGTTCTTCACTGTCTCCCAGAGTTTGCTCAACTTCATGTCCATTGAGTTGGTAATCCTATCTAACCATCTCCTCCTCTGCCACCCTCTTCTCCTTCTGCCTTCAGTCTTTCTTAACATGCGCTTGCCATGTGGCTGAGTCTTAGGAAGGCGGCCCGGGCTGGAGGAGCGGCTTGGGGGCCCGCGCCGGAGTCTGGGTTCGGCGACGCGGGGCTGGTAGCCGGGGCGACGTGCCAGGCGCTCGCATGGAGGGGGCAGGTGCCCGCGCGTACCCTGACGTCCCTGTCCCCACCCGCGTCTCTGCAGACGGCCAGAACCTGAGTGTGAGCGGATGCGGCACGCGCGACCTGTGCCAGACCAAGGGCTTCCCAGAGCTCCCCGGCCTCCGGCTGGCCCGCCCGCCCGTCTGCAGCGCCAACCGACGCCTCACCCTCGACTCCAAGTGCCTCTCGGGCGCGGCGCCTGCCCTCCTTCTCGCCCTGCCGGTGCTGATGGTCGCCCTGGGCACCGCGACCCTCCTGAGCCATCCCACCTGGACCCCGGAGCCCCCGCTGCTTGTTCCGCCAGAGGACGCCTTGGCTCCCCTCGACTTGGGCATTTTTAGGGGCCTGGAAGCTTCTGGATTAAAGCAGGGGCTGAGCCTTTTTCTTCAAACTAAGAGCTTCGCAAAACTAGTCCTCTTTCTTCGCACTGGCACCTCCTCCCTCAGACTAGGCTGGTTTTCTTCCTCAGATTAGAGATGCCTCCATGACTCCACATTCTCCTTTGGATTGGAGCCCCAAAGACTAAATAAGCATCCTTTCTCATACAAGGGGGTCCCCAGGACCAGCCTGCTCCCTCAGACAGTGTCTCTTCTCATGAATATTGGGAAGCAGCTCCTCCTTCTCTCTCTCTCTCTCTTTAGGATCTAGCAAAGTCCTGGCAGCCAGCCTGGGACTTGAGGACCAAATACATCCCCTCCTCAGGCTTCCGGAGCAGCCCATTCCACCCCCACCACGGGACCTCTTCAGTCTGGGCACAGTCTCTCAGCTGTGTTGTTGTTCAGTCGCTAAGTCATATCTGACTTTTATGACCGCATGGACGCATGCCAGGCTTCCCGGTTCTTCACTGTCTCCCAGAGTTTGCTCAACTTCATGTCCATTGAGTTGGTAATCCTATCTAACCATCTCCTCCTCTGCCACCCCCTTCTCCTTTTGCCTTCAGTCTTTCTTAACATCAGAATCTTTTCCAATGAGTTGGCTCTTTGCTTCAGGTGGACAAAGTATTGGAGCTTCAGCTTCAGCATCAGTCATTCCAATGAAGAGTCTGGGTTGATTTCCTTGAGAATTGACTGGTTTAATCCCAGCTATCACCAAATCTGAATAAATCTCATCGCACAGTGCCTGGTTGTTTGGGTTTCCTGTTTTCTGACATTGCAGCCTCAAGTGGGCCCCCACTCTGGTCTGCTCTCTCCTCTGTGGATTTCAGAACCTGCAGATGACAAGGTCTGGGAGCCAGGGTGGGCATGAGATGTGGAGTATCATTTTAGAGCAAGCATTGGACCCCAAGGATGGAGCAGAGAGGTATAATAAAATCGAGCTTACTGGAGGCAGAATGCCAGGGGCATGTGCTCACAGCTGAAAGTAATAGAAAGCCCAAGGAAAAGAACAGAAACTATTCACTCAGCATTCACTTAACAAAAATGTGTTGATCACAATACTGTGCATCAAGCACAGTTCTAGATACCTGGGATGCAGAGTAAACAAAATCCCCTGCTCTCAGGAAGGTTATGTTTCTGTGGGGGAGGAAGATAATAAATCTCTCCTATGGGCTTCCCTGGTGATTCAGATGGTAAAGAGTCTGCCTGCAATGCAGGAGACCCAGATTCAACCCCTGGGTCAGGAAGATGCCCTGGAGAAGGAAATGGCCACCCACTACAGTATTCTTTTTTTTTTTTTTAAGATACGGATTTTTTTTTTCTTTTTCAATGGCCACTTCTATTGGTTTTTCATTTATCTATTTTCATCCATCTTTCTTCTTTGGCCCGTGTGGGCCTCCCATCGCAGCGGCCTCTGTTGTCGCAGAGCACCGGCTCTGGGCGCATGCACTCCAGAGCTCTGGCTCAGTAATTGGACACATCGATCCAGCCGCTCAGCCGCACGTGGGATCTTCCCAGGCCAGGGATCAAACTGGCGCCCCTTGCACTACAAGGTGGTGTCCTTACCCACTGGACCACCAGGGAAGCCCCACTCCTGTATTCTTGCCTGAAAAATCTCATGGACAGGGGAGCCTGGCGGGTTACAGACCATGGGGTTGCCAGAGTCGGACACAACTTAGTGCCTGAACAACAACAATCTAAATTGACAGAGGCAAATAAATGATTGAAAGAGTATAAAAAGGCATCAGAAGGGTCTCCACCCCTTTTATCCCAGGGCACACATTTCCTCTCATTTCCTCTTTCCCTCAGGCACCTACTTCATCTCCTTTGTACCTTCCTCTTCCTCATTCTAATCCTCTCATTGAATTTCCCCTTTCTCCGACAACCCCCCATTTACTGTCTTGACACAGAGTTTCTACTAGCATTGATGAGACTCTGAGAGATTTCCTGGTAAACTGCTACACTATTCCCTTAATCAGCTAAGTGAAAACAAAAATTAGAAATTAATAAGATGGCTTCCCTGGTGATCCAGTGGGTAAGGACACCGCCTTGCAGTGCAAGGGACGCCGGTTCGATCCCTGCCCTGGGAAGATCCCATGCACCACGGAGCGGCTGGACCGATGTGTCCAACTATCGAGCCAGAGCTCTGGAGCGCATGCGCCCAGAGCCCGGGGCTCTGCAGCGACAGACGCCACTGCGATGGGAGGCCCACATGGGCCAGAGAACAAAGATGGACGGAAATAAATAAATGAAAGACCAATAGAAGTGGCCAAAAAAAAAAAAAACCCATAATAATAAAAAAGTAATAAGAAAATCTGCCAAATTCCAGTAAATATTGGAGCTATACTATCGGCTTTAAACCTTACCTAGAACCTGTAGATGGAATCCTTAAAAAATCCGGCAGAAGCTAACAAAATGAAAATTCTTATCCAAATCAGCTCTTCTGCATCTCTATCTCCTGTAGTGACTATCTGAGAGAAGAAAATAAAATTTCACTTTGTCACTTCCTTCTCAGGTCCGGACCTCTCAGAGATAACGATGTTCTTCTCCCCCACCCCAACCCCGCAGGACATGTGAGATTTAGGGTTTCCCTGTTGGCTCAGTCAGTAAAGAATCTACAAGCAATGTAAGACAAAATCTGGCGCTTGCACTACAAGGTGGTGTCCTTACCCACTGGACCACCAGGGAAGCCCCACTCCTGTATTCTTGCCTGAAAAATCTCATGGACAGGGGAGCCTGGCGGGTTACAGACCATGGGGTTGCCAGAGTCGGACACAACTTAGTGCCTGAACAACAACAATCTAAATTGACAGAGGCAAATAAATGATTGAAAGAGTATAAAAAGGCATCAGAAGGGTCTCCACCCCTTTTATCCCAGGGCACACATTTCCTCTCATTTCCTCTTTCCCTCAGGCACCTACTTCATCTCCTTTGTACCTTCCTCTTCCTCATTCTAATCCTCTCATTGAATTTCCCCTTTCTCCGACAACCCCCCATTTACTGTCTTGACACAGAGTTTCTACTAGCATTGATGAGACTCTGAGAGATTTCCTGGTAAACTGCTACACTATTCCCTTAATCAGCTAAGTGAAAACAAAAATTAGAAATTAATAAGATGGCTTCCCTGGTGATCCAGTGGGTAAGGACACCGCCTTGCAGTGCAAGGGACGCCGGTTCGATCCCTGCCCTGGGAAGATCCCATGCACCACGGAGCGGCTGGACCGATGTGTCCAACTATCGAGCCAGAGCTCTGGAGCGCATGCGCCCAGAGCCGGTGCTCTGCAGCGACAGACGCCACTGCGATGGGAGGCCCACATGGGCCAGAGAACAAAGATGGACGGAAATAAATAAATGAAAGACCAATAGAAGTGGCCAAAAAAAAAAAAAACCCATAATAATAAAAAAGTAATAAGAAAATCTGCCAAATTCCAGTAAATATTGGAGCTATACTATCGGCTTTAAACCTTACCTAGAACCTGTAGATGGAATCCTTAAAAAATCCGGCAGAAGCTAACAAAATGAAAATTCTTATCCAAATCAGCTCTTCTGCATCTCTATCTCCTGTAGTGACTATCTGAGAGAAGAAAATAAAATTTCACTTTGTCACTTCCTTCTCAGGTCCGGACCTCTCAGAGATAACGATGTTCTTCTCCCCCACCCCAACCCCCGCAGGACATGTGAGATTTAGGGTTTCCCTGTTGGCTCAGTCAGTAAAGAATCTACAAGCAATGTAAGACACCCAGGTTTGGGGCTTCCCTTGTGGCTCAGTGGATAAGAACCTGTCTGCCAATGCAGGAGACCCAGGTTCGATCCCTGATCCGGGAAGATCCCACATACCACAGAGCAGCTAAACCCACACAACAACAAAGACCCAGCACAGCCAAAAATAAATAAATTAAAAAAAAAAAAAAAAAAGACACCCAGGTTTGGTCCCTGGGTTGGGAAGATCCTCTGGAGAACGAAATGGCAACCCACTCCAGTATCTCGCCTGGAGAATCCTATGGACAGAGGAGCCTGGTGGGCTACAGTTCATGAGGTCAAAAAGTCAGACACAACGAAACTACTAAACACACACACACACACACACACACACACACACACATACAGAGACACGCTGAATTTTAGTTCCTCAGCCAGGGATCAAACCTCCACCCTCTGCATTGAAAACGTGGATTCCGTATTATTATAATTAATTTTTATACTTTTAGCTATGCTGGATCTTTATTGCCACACACAGGCTTTCTATAGTTGTGGTGCTCGGGCTTCTCATTGTGCTGGCTTCTCTGTGTGTCTTTTATGAAAGGAACTGAAAGCCCTTTACAAATGTTGAATATCATTTTAGGTATCAGTGACAATGACACTTTAGTATGTGGTTTATTAAACCATATAGTAGTGGGTTTAGTTGGTATTTGTTATAGTTCTTTGTAGATATTTCTTCAGTATAAAGATCAACTATATGTCACCAAACCCAAGAGCAAGAAACTAGTCAGACTTTTAGAAGAAAAAACCAAAACAACACAGGAAAAAAAACCCTAACAGTTCATAATAGTTTACTGTTTTTTGGGTGGGGGTGGGTTGGGGAGGGGGAGGGGCGGGCGGGTCACTTCTATTGATCTTTCATTTATCTTTTTTCATCCATCTTTGTTCTTTGGCTCCTGTGGGCCTCCCATCGCGGTGGCCTCTGTCGCTGCAGAGCACCTGCTCTGGGCACATGCGCTCCAGAGCTTTGGCTCGGTAATTGGACACATGGATCCAGCCGCTCCGTGGCACATGGGATCTTCCCAGGCCAGGGATCGAACCAGCGCCCCTTGCACTGCAAGGCGGTGTCCTTACCCACTGGACGACCAGGGAAGCCCAGTTTACTCTTTTATATTCACTAAAAGTTAAGGTTTCTAAAGGTTAAGAATTCTAATTAGGGCTTCCCCTGGTGGTCCAGTGGGTAAAGACACCGCCTTGCAGTGCAAGGGGCGCCGGTTCGATCCCTGGCCTGGGAAGATCCCACGTGCCGCGGAGCGGCTGGACCGATGTGTCTAATTACCGAGCCGGAGCTCTGGCGTGTGTGCGCCCAGAGCCAGTGCTCTGTGACAACAGTGGCCACCGCAATGGGAGGCCCACAGGAGCCAAAGAACAAAGACGGATGCAAATGGAGAAATGAAAGACCAGTGGAAGTGGCCCGCCCATCCCCCCCCCTCCCCCCCCCCCCCCCCAAAAGATAAAAAAAAGAATTCTAATTAATGTACACAATTAAAGCTATTGGAAATGATAAGGAAATAGCTCGATAGCAAGAAAAGTAAGGTATGGGATTTTTTGTTGCTGTTGTCATTGTTATTATTGTTGGAAAGGGTAAGAGAGGACTTCCCTGGCGGCCCAGTGGTTTAGAATCTGCCAGTGCAGAGGACATAGGTTCCATCCCTGGTCCAGGAAGATCCCACATGCCAAGGAGCAACTAAGTTGGTGAGCCACAACTAGCATCCTAGCGCCCATGCTTCATAGCAAGAGAAGCGGCCGCAAGGAGAAGCCTGCACACTGCACTAGAGAGTATCCCTGCTCTCCCCAGCCATAATAGTTACTGTTTTTGGGTGGGGGTGGGTTGGGGAGGGAGAGGCGCGAAGAAAAACCAAAACAACACAGGAAAACCCTAACAGTTCATAATAGTTTACTGTTTTGGGTGGGGGTGGGTTGGAGGAGAGGGCGGGTCACTTCTATTGATCTTTCATTTATCTTTTTTCATCCATCTTTGTTCTTTGGCTCCTGTGGGCCTCCCATCGCGGTGGCCTCTGTCGCTGCAGAGCACCTGCTCTGGGCACATGCGCTCCAGAGCTTTGGCTCGGTAATTGGACACATGGATCCAGCCGCTCCGTGGCACATGGGATCTTCCCAGGCCAGGGATCGAACCAGCGCCCCTTGCACTGCAAGGCGGTGTCCTTACCCACTGGACGACCAGGGAAGCCCAGTTTACTCTTTTATATTCACTAAAAGTTAAGGTTTCTAAAGGTTAAGAATTCTAATTAGGGCTTCCCCTGGTGGTCCAGTGGGTAAAGACACCGCCTTGCAGTGCAAGGGGCGCCGGTTCGATCCCTGGCCTGGGAAGATCCCACGTGCCGCGGAGCGGCTGGACCGATGTGTCTAATTACCGAGCCGGAGCTCTGGCGTGTGTGCGCCCAGAGCCAGTGCTCTGTGACAACAGTGGCCACCGCAATGGGAGGCCCACAGGAGCCAAAGAACAAAGACGGATGCAAATGGAGAAATGAAAGACCAGTGGAAGTGGCCCGCCCATCCCCCTCCCTCCTCACCCCACCCTCCAAAAGATAAAAAAAAAAAAGAATTCTAATTAATGTACACAATTAAAGCTATTGGAAATGATAAGGGAAATAGCTCGATATGCAAGAAAAGTAAGGTATGGGATTTTTTGTTGCTGTTGTCATTGTTATTATTGTTGGAAAGGGTAAGAGAGGACTTCCCTGGCGGCCCAGTGGTTTAGAATCTGCCAGTGCAGAGGACATAGGTTCCATCCCTGGTCCAGGAAGATCCCACATGCCAAGGAGCAACTAAGTTGGTGAGCCACAACTAGCATCCTAGCGCCCATGCTTCATAGCAAGAGAAGCGGCCGCAAGGAGAAGCCTGCACACTGCACTAGAGAGTATCCCTGCTCTCCACAGCCAAGGAAAGCCCGCATTCGGTAAGGAAGACCCAGTGTGGCCAAATAAATAAATAAATAAATAAGTGTATCAGGTATGGAGATGCATTTTTTGTTGAGCGATGTGCAAATGGTTTTGTCCTAAAATAAAGCTGGGTTTTTTGGAAAGGGAAAGAAACGAAAATGAACATAGGAATCTGTGGATTTGTGAAAATGGAAACTTCAGGCTGGATAAGATTGAAAAGTATTGTGATAAAGGTTTTTAAAAAGTTTAATATCAATAGTGTACTTCTGTATAGAATTGGAACTAAACTTTCACCTTCTGTAGTGACAGTTTTCTTAGACTATTGCCCTGCTCCTGAGAGGAGTTTGTAGAAGGTTTCCCTTACTTTTTATTGCATTTCACTTTTAATTGGAGGATAATTGTTTTACAATGTTGTGTTGGTTTCTGCTGTATAAAAATGTGAATCAGTTTTTCTTACTTTTTACATAATATGCCTAGGAAGAAAAGATTCTGTTTTATTAAAATTATTTCCTGGGTATCTTGTCATCTAATCGGATCTTTGATTCCTTAAGAAAACAGACTCCTGAATATTTAAAGAGATAAGTTTTTCTCAGAACTATGAAGCCTTCTGCATTTACCTTTGAAATATTTTTGTCACTTTGGTAGAGTAAATAATTATCATTTCATGATAGCATGTGCTCCAATTTAGTCAAGTCTAAAATCTTTTGATATTTTGACAAACTCCCCCCACCCCAACCAACTTCTAAACAAAATTTTGTACAGACAAAAAACGGATGCAAATGGAAAGCTGGACCGCCCATCCCCCCTCACCCCACCCTCCAAAAGATAAAAAAAGAATTCTAATTAATGTACACAATTAAAGCTATTGGAAATGATAAGGAAATAGCTCGATATGCAAGAAAAGTAAGGTATGGGATTTTTTGTTGCTGTTGTCATTGTTATTATTGTTGGAAAGGGTAAGAGAGGACTTCCCTGGCGGCCCAGTGGTTTAGAATCTGCCAGTGCAGAGGACATAGGTTCCATCCCTGGTCCAGGAAGATCCCACATGCCAAGGAGCAACTAAGTTGGTGAGCCACAACTAGCATCCTAGCGCCCATGCTTCATAGCAAGAGAAGCGGCCGCAAGGAGAAGCCTGCACACTGCACTAGAGAGTATCCCTGCTCTCCACAGCCAAGGAAAGCCCGCATTCGGTAAGGAAGACCCAGTGTGGCCAAATAAATAAATAAATAAATAAGTGTATCAGGTATGGAGATGCATTTTTTGTTGAGCGATGTGCAAATGGTTTTGTCCTAAAATAAAGCTGGGTTTTTTGGAAAGGGAAAGAAACGAAAATGAACATAGGAATCTGTGGATTTGTGAAAATGGAAACTTCAGGCTGGATAAGATTGAAAAGTATTGTGATAAAGGTTTTTAAAAAGTTTAATATCAATAGTGTACTTCTGTATAGAATTGGAACTAAACTTTCACCTTCTGTAGTGACAGTTTTCTTAGACTATTGCCCTGCTCCTGAGAGGAGTTTGTAGAAGGTTTCCCTTACTTTTTATTGCATTTCACTTTTAATTGGAGGATAATTGTTTTACAATGTTGTGTTGGTTTCTGCTGTATAAAAATGTGAATCAGTTTTTCTTACTTTTTACATAATATGCCTAGGAAGAAAAGATTCTGTTTTATTAAAATTATTTCCTGGGTATCTTGTCATCTAATCGGATCTTTGATTCCTTAAGAAAACAGACTCCTGAATATTTAAAGAGATAAGTTTTTCTCAGAACTATGAAGCCTTCTGCATTTACCTTTGAAATATTTTTGTCACTTTGGTAGAGTAAATAATTATCATTTCATGATAGCATGTGCTCCAATTTAGTCAAGTCTAAAATCTTTTGATATTTTGACAAACTCCCCCCACCCCAACCAACTTCTAAACAAAAGTCTTTTTGACCTAAAGTAACTTTGAGAATTTTCAGAGGGTTTCCGGAACCTTGCAAAAGATTTTCTTCTCTTCATGAAAAATAGATATTAAACTCATTAAGCTTCTTGGATAGGTTAAATGACATAAGAAGCAGTGTCAAATAAGTGATGATACATGTTCTTAAGTTATATTGCATGGGTGAATATTATTAATACGTGTTCTAGAAATTGTATAAATTCCTAACATTATGTTTTGGCATAATGTTTTCTGTTATAATTCTAGTTCTTCTCTCCAAATGAGTGTCACAGAAACAAGCACATTTTCTTGTCAGTTGTATTGTACTAAACTCTCATCAGATGTCTACGCATTGCTGTTTTCTTTGGTCATTTACCGACCAAAAGACACGGCAATCCACTGCAGTGTATTTACCTGGAGAATTCCATGGACCAAAGAACCTGGTGGGCTATGGTCCATGGAGTCGCAAAGAGTCGGACATGCCCGAGTGACTAGCACACATTATTGTATTCTGAGACTTTCACAAAAGCCTTTCTGTGGAAGCGCTTTATAGTCAAAGCAACTCAACAAAAGGACTTTTCACAAGTACGGGTTTCTGATAACTTTACAGTGAACTAGGCAAGAATTTCCAGAACTAATGGAAAAACTGGATTCAAGCAGGAACAAGTATTGATTACATAGGACTGAATGAACTGAGAGGAGAATTATAATTTTTTATTTTTTATTTTTTGGCCACTTCTATTGGTCTTTCATTTATTTATTTTCATCCATTTTTGTTCTTTGACCTGCGTGGGCCTCCCATTGCAGCAGCCTCTCTCACTGCAGAGCACTGGCTCTGAACGCATGCGCTCCAGAGCTCTGTTTTATTAAAATTATTTCCTGGGTATCTTGTCATCTAATCGGATCTTTGATTCCTTAAGAAAACAGACTCCTGAATATTTAAAGAGATAAGTTTTTCTCAGAACTATGAAGCCTTCTGCATTTACCTTTGAAATATTTTTGTCACTTTGGTAGAGTAAATAATTATCATTTCATGATAGCATGTGCTCCAATTTAGTCAAGTCTAAAATCTTTTGATATTTTGACAAACTCCCCCCACCCCAACCAACTTCTAAACAAAAGTCTTTTTGACCTAAAGTAACTTTGAGAATTTTCAGAGGGTTTCCGGAACCTTGCAAAAGATTTTCTTCTCTTCATGAAAAATAGATATTAAACTCATTAAGCTTCTTGGATAGGTTAAATGACATAAGAAGCAGTGTCAAATAAGTGATGATACATGTTCTTAAGTTATATTGCATGGGTGAATATTATTAATACGTGTTCTAGAAATTGTATAAATTCCTAACATTATGTTTTGGCATAATGTTTTCTGTTATAATTCTAGTTCTTCTCTCCAAATGAGTGTCACAGAAACAAGCACATTTTCTTGTCAGTTGTATTGTACTAAACTCTCATCAGATGTCTACGCATTGCTGTTTTCTTTGGTCATTTACCGCCCTAAAAGACACGGCAATCCACTGCAGTGTATTTACCTGGAGAATTCCATGGACCAAAGAACCTGGTGGGCTATGGTCCATGGAGTCGCAAAGAGTCGGACATGCCCGAGTGACTAGCACACATTATTGTATTCTGAGACTTTCACAAAAGCCTTTCTGTGGAAGCGCTTTATAGTCAAAGCAACTCAACAAAAGGACTTTTCACAAGTACGGGTTTCTGATAACTTTACAGTGAACTAGGCAAGAATTTCCAGAACTAATGGAAAAACTGGATTCAAGCAGGAACAAGTATTGATTACATAGGACTGAATGAACTGAGAGGAGAATTATAATTTTTTATTTTTTATTTTTTGGCCACTTCTATTGGTCTTTCATTTATTTATTTTCATCCATTTTTGTTCTTTGACCTGCGTGGGCCTCCCATTGCAGCAGCCTCTCTCACTGCAGAGCACTGGCTCTGAACGCATGCGCTCCAGAGCTCTGGCTTGGCAGTTGGACACATCGGTCCAGCCGCTCCATGGCACATGGGATCTTCCCAGGCCAGGGATCAAACCGGCGGCCCTTGCACTGCAAAGTGGTGTCCTTACCCACTGGGCCACCAGGGAAGCCCCTAGGATTACAATTTTTAAATCACTTATCATTTGAAGCAATACTGTTCCTTGATGTTTTGCTTTTTCCTGTTTAAGGAAACCTTTTTTGTCTTAAGCTGGGCTTCCCAGGTAGCACTAATGGTAAAGAACAGACCTGCCAATGCTGGAGACATGGGTTGGATTCCTGGTTCGGGAAGATCCCCTGAAGGAGATCATGGCAACCCATTCCAGTATTCTTGCCTGGGGAAAATCCCAAAGACAGAGGAGCTTGGAGGGGTACAGTCAGTGGGGTTGCAAAGAGTCATTCACAACTGAGTGACTAACACATTTTTTGTCTTAAGCTATCTATGATTTATAACAATTTGGCAAAGTATACTTACTTTTGTAAACAAGAATAAAACATTTACCTTCTCTTCCTACCTAATCCCTCCAAAATTTGGAAATTCTTGTCTATTATTTTCATAGTAATACAGTCAGTTATTCACTTAAGTTCAATAAAAATCTGTCCTTCCTGGAACTTCCCTGCTGGTCTGTGGTTACGACTCTGCGTTTCCACTGCCGGGGGGCCTGGGTCTGAGCCATTGTTAGAGAACTAAAATTTCACATACCATGCAGCCAAAAAAAACCCCAAACAAACCAATAACAAACAAACCAATAACTATTCTCCTAGTAACAGAACAGTTAGAAACACTGATTACTATTACCAAGATGTTGACAAATATTATATTCAAGAGAAATATATGTAGGCTCAAATATGATCAAACAACTTTAAGGAGTGACTTTAACTTTGCTGTGGCTTCTTGGTCCTAAGAGGTTTATTTTAAGCATTTAATCTGAGTTTATAAAATTAGAGCATATAATACTGTTTCGAACTTGATGGTGCCTCCCAAATTAATTTTTATTTTTTATTTTTTGGCCACTTCTATTGGTCTTTCATTTATTTATTTTCATCCATTTTTGTTCTTTGACCTGCGTGGGCCTCCCATTGCAGCAGCCTCTCTCACTGCAGAGCACTGGCTCTGAACGCATGCGCTCCAGAGCTCTGGCTTGGCAGTTGGACACATCGGTCCAGCCGCTCCATGGCACATGGGATCTTCCCAGGCCAGGGATCAAACCGGCGGCCCTTGCACTGCAAAGTGGTGTCCTTACCCACTGGGCCACCAGGGAAGCCCCTAGGATTACAATTTTTAAATCACTTATCATTTGAAGCAATACTGTTCCTTGATGTTTTGCTTTTTCCTGTTTAAGGAAACCTTTTTTGTCTTAAGCTGGGCTTCCCAGGTAGCACTAATGGTAAAGAACAGACCTGCCAATGCTGGAGACATGGGTTGGATTCCTGGTTCGGGAAGATCCCCTGAAGGAGATCATGGCAACCCATTCCAGTATTCTTGCCTGGGGAAAATCCCAAAGACAGAGGAGCTTGGAGGGGTACAGTCAGTGGGGTTGCAAAGAGTCATTCACAACTGAGTGACTAACACATTTTTTGTCTTAAGCTATCTATGATTTATAACAATTTGGCAAAGTATACTTACTTTTGTAAACAAGAATAAAACATTTACCTTCTCTTCCTACCTAATCCCTCCAAAATTTGGAAATTCTTGTCTATTATTTTCATAGTAATACAGTCAGTTATTCACTTAAGTTCAATAAAAATCTGTCCTTCCTGGAACTTCCCTGCTGGTCTGTGGTTACGACTCTGCGTTTCCACTGCCGGGGGGCCTGGGTCTGAGCCATTGTTAGAGAACTAAAATTTCACATACCATGCAGCCAAAAAAAACCCCAAACAAACCAATAACAAACAAACCAATAACTATTCTCCTAGTAACAGAACAGTTAGAAACACTGATTACTATTACCAAGATGTTGACAAATATTATATTCAAGAGAAATATATGTAGGCTCAAATATGATCAAACAACTTTAAGGAGTGACTTTAACTTTGCTGTGGCTTCTTGGTCCTAAGAGGTTTATTTTAAGCATTTAATCTGAGATTCCCTATAAAACGTTCTAACAAAGCAGTCTTAAAAAGAGCTTATTAATATATAGCCAATCACTGTTCTTGCTGCATTTATGTCAACAGTCAGGCCACATTTAATGCAAATATATTTATTTTGTGCCGGGCCAGCCGGCAGTCGAACAGGTCCTGAAGAGAGTGGCAGATAGGCTAAGAAAAGAAAGAAGGACAGAAAAGATGGGGTTGAGAGGGACAGCAAGAAGGCAGACAACTCTATAGGTTGCTGACAAGTTGCTGACAAGTTTATTGAATTCGCTCATCCCTTTTATACTTCAATAAGTAATTGTGTACACGTGCTTTAGGCCAGGTGTCGATCATAAACTAGGTGTTACCTCCTGGTGTGTTATTACAATGGTTCTGGGTCATAATGCCCCTCAAGCCCTGTAAAGAGGCTCCAGGTGTTCTTTATGATAGCTAAGGAACGTCTTCACAACACCTGGGGTGGCGGGACAGCGAGCTATGCTGTTATCAGCCCCTGTTGCCAGGGCAGCTCCCAGGGCTATGTTTCCTTAAAGGAAACCCCTTGAAACAGGGCAGCTCCCCGCGATTTTGACTGTGTGTTTTTTTGGTTTTGGGTTGTGTGTGTGTGTGTGTGTGTGGCTCATGGGATCTTAGTTCCCCAACAAGGGATGAAACTGGGTCCCCAGCAGTGAAAAGTGCTGAGTCCCAACTACGGGAATGCCAGAGGACTTCCTGTGTGTCTTTGATAAAAATGAAGGCAACTGTAGAGAGAAATGATGTTTGCACCTTTATTTATGTTCCTATCTTGTTAACATTCTCTGTGGTCTGTGATAGACCTATAAACTGACCTGGATCTTCACTTCTTCTGTGTGTGTTTGTATGTGTGCTCAGCCTCTTTCTAACCCCATGGACTGTCGCCTGCCAGGCTCCTCTGTTCTTGGAATTTTTCAGGCAAGAATACTGGAGTGGTTTGCCATGCCCTCCTCCAGGGAATCTTCCTGATCCAGGGATCGAACGCTCATTTCTTGCGTCTCCTGCATTGGCAGGAGTGTTCTTTACCACTGCACCACCTGGGAAGCCCCTGAATTATTCTAGTTCCCTCAAACATCTGGCTATTAATCTCCAAACTAACGTTTCAATCCATAGGAACGAAGGATCCACTGCCCTTGGAAGTCTCCTTGGAAGGGACTAGCCCAGGTCTTCCAGATTAGCTGGAGAGCAGCCCAACTTCAGGGACTTGAAACTTGGATACACATCTCACAGCTGAAAAGGCTCTGCCTGGCATCTGATCCTCTGCCAGTGTTAGAGACCTCGGAATCAAATGACCTGGGAAGAGGTGTAGCTGACACTGCAGTGGACTGCTTCCTCCCAAGATGCCAGATAAGGGACTTTTCCTAGTGCTCCAGTAGTTAAGACTCCATGCTCCCAATGCAGAGGGCATGGTTCCATTCCTGATCAGAGAACTAAGATCCCTCATGCTGCATGGTATGGGAAAAAAATGATGCCAGAAAAAGACTTTGTACTTTAGCTAAACATTAAACACTTTCTTCCCTCTTTCTTTTCTTTCCTTTACTTTCTTTTCCTCCTTTACTCCTTTACACTGTCATGAGTCTAGAAACATAATGGTGAGGAAGGAAGATGTCTGTGAGACTGGAGGCCCCCGGAAATGAGGCCAGGATATGATCCACGTCAGCTGAGCTGGAACCCATGGCAGGTGGTCAGGAACTGCTCACAGGCGGAAACAGTCGTTGAATGATCCTGACCCTGGTGTCTGCAGGAGGAAAAAGGGACTTTGGGGGTGGGGTGGGGCCGATCTGGGTAGAAACCTGAATTTTGTTGTTTATCTCCACTTTGGCCTGTAGTCAGTTGAGTTAAAATTCTCTGTGGTCTGTGATAGACCTATAAACTGACCTGGATCTTCACTTCTTCTGTGTGTGTTTGTATGTGTGCTCAGCCTCTTTCTAACCCCATGGACTGTCGCCTGCCAGGCTCCTCTGTTCTTGGAATTTTTCAGGCAAGAATACTGGAGTGGTTTGCCATGCCCTCCTCCAGGGAATCTTCCTGATCCAGGGATCGAACGCTCATTTCTTGCGTCTCCTGCATTGGCAGGAGTGTTCTTTACCACTGCACCACCTGGGAAGCCCCTGAATTATTCTAGTTCCCTCAAACATCTGGCTATTAATCTCCAAACTAACGTTTCAATCCATAGGAACGAAGGATCCACTGCCCTTGGAAGTCTCCTTGGAAGGGACTAGCCCAGGTCTTCCAGATTAGCTGGAGAGCAGCCCAACTTCAGGGACTTGAAACTTGGATACACATCTCACAGCTGAAAAGGCTCTGCCTGGCATCTGATCCTCTGCCAGTGTTAGAGACCTCGGAATCAAATGACCTGGGAAGAGGTGTAGCTGACACTGCAGTGGACTGCTTCCTCCCAAGATGCCAGATAAGGGACTTTTCCTAGTGCTCCAGTAGTTAAGACTCCATGCTCCCAATGCAGAGGGCATGGTTCCATTCCTGATCAGAGAACTAAGATCCCTCATGCTGCATGGTATGGGAAAAAAATGATGCCAGAAAAGGACTTTGTACTTTAGCTAAACATTAAACACTTTCTTCCCTCTTTCTTTTCTTTCCTTTACTTTCTTTTCCTCCTTTACTCCTTTACACTGTCATGAGTCTAGAAACATAATGGTGAGGAAGGAAGATGTCTGTGAGACTGGAGGCCCCCGGAAATGAGGCCAGGATATGATCCACGTCAGCTGAGCTGGAACCCATGGCAGGTGGTCAGGAACTGCTCACAGGCGGAAACAGTCGTTGAATGATCCTGACCCTGGTGTCTGCAGGAGGAAAAAGGGACTTTGGGGGTGGGGTGGGGCCGATCTGGGTAGAAACCTGAATTTTATTGTTTATCTCCACTTTTCTGTAAGGGCACACATGTGAGTCCATTGTTTGAGTTAAAATTTTTATTTTATTTTAAAATATTTATTAATTTATGACTGTGCTAGGTCTTTGTTGGTGGACACGGGTGGGCTTTCTCTAGTCCCGCTGAGTGGGGGCTACTCCTTGCAGTGGCCTCTCCTGTGGCTCACGGGCTCCAGAGCAGCAGTTGTGGTGTACAGACTTAGTTGCTCCATGGCATGTGGGATCTTCCCCAACCAGGGATCGAACCTGTGTCCCCTGCACTGGGAGGTGGATTTTTTTTTTTTTTAAAAGATTTATTTATTTATTTGGGCGGGGGTCGGGTTGGGGAAGGAGGGGAGCAAGTGGGCCACTTCTATTGGTCTTTCGTTTCTCTATGTTCATCCGTCTTTGTTCTTTGGCTCTCGTGGGTCTCCCATCGCGGTGGCGTCTGTCGTTGCAGAGTGCCGGCTCTGGGCGCATGCGCTCCAGAGCTCTGGCTCGGTAATTGGACACATCAGTCCAGCTGCTTCGCGGCACGTGGGATCTTTCCAGGCCAGGGCTCGAACCAGCGCCCCTTGCACTGCAAGGCGGTGTCCTTACCCACTGGACCACCAGGGGAAGCCCCTGGGAGGCGAATTCTTAACCACTGGACTACAAGGGAAGCCCATGAGTAAAAAATTTTATTATGAATTATTTAAAACCTACAAAAACAAAGGCAGAAAGCTTTATCAAAATAATTGAAATTTAAAAAAAAAAAAAAAAAAAGAAAAGTTGAAATCAGCAGCCCTTTCCGGGCGCATGCCTCTCTAACCTCGGCTGTGATAAATTCTGCCCTGAACACAGTTGTTGTCATTTTGCTTCCTGTGGCCAACGCTGTAAGCTCTCTGAACCAAGCCTTTTCCTTTGCAGCGTCTCTCCTCTCTTTCTTTTCTCCCCAGAGACTACTCCCAGGGAATCTCATCCCAGGAGTTTCTCAGACAGCTCTTCCTGTTTTTATTTCCCAACTCAAACAATCCTATACAGAAATTCTGTCAATCCAAGCAAGTTACAAGGCCAGCTCAGATTCCTGAGAGGACAAAGACCTCCCCTTTTGGGTGGAAGAGTGGCCTGTGTCCAAGGAGATGGGAGAAATGGTAAGCAGCCATAGTTACAGCCAGCCACCAACCCCCTACCCATCCCATACCCTTGCTGTCTTGTTCTTCTTTTTTCTTATCCCTACTGGACACTATCTTGTTTTTGTTCATTGTCTGTATCTTTCCAAAACTATAAGCTCCATGAGGGCAAAAGCTACCTGTGCCTTGTTCACCTGTGTGTCTGGGCCTAGAACCGTGTCTAGATCCAGAAGGCAGTCCATACCTATTTGAATGAATGACTGAATGAATCAATTAGTCCCTGGGGGCTAGCTTCAGGTTTCCCCCAGGATAATCGCAAATGGCAAGAAGGTGAGGGCTTCCCTGGTGGCTTAGAGGTAAAGAATCCGCCGGCCAATGCAGGCGACATGGGTTCAATCCCTGATTCGAGAAGATCCCACAGGCCTGCGGAGCAACTAAGCCTGTGCACCACAGCTCCTGAGCTTGCGCTCTAGAGCCCAGAAGCCGCAACTATTGACCCCGCGCGTGCTGCAACGACTGAAGCCCGAGCACCCTAGAGCTCGTGCTTCCGGACAAGAGAAGCCACCAGGACGAAACCCACCGTCTTGGCCCACAGTCAGCAGCTATTACACAAACTTCCTCCCGGCAGGAAGTACTGTCTGCGTCATCACCGGGTTCCCGGACCGGCAGACACAGCGTGCGCGCGCAGGAAGCACCTTCACTGATTCTAAGACGCACCCCCTCATCCCCTACCTCCACCCCACCCTGCGTTTTAGCAATTCTGAGATGAGGAAGAATGGCAGTGGATGACCCCTTACAGCCAGACAGCCGTTGTGATGTAGCTGTCACTCTCTGGGTATGATCATGGAGCTGTGTTTTTTTGGATGGTTATCATTTTTTTGTTTGTTTTTTTAAATTTTTTTTTTGCTGAACAATGATTACAAAGTTGTATTAATTTCTGCTCTATAGCAAAGTGATTCAGTTAACATACGTGTACATTCCAACTCAAACCAATCCTATACAGAAATTCTGTCAATCCAAGCAAGTTACAAGGCCAGCTCAGATTCCTGAGAGGACAAAGACCTCCCCTTTTGGGTGGAAGAGTGGCCTGTGTCCAAGGAGATGGGAGAAATGGTAAGCAGCCATAGTTACAGCCAGCCACCAACCCCCTACCCATCCCATACCCTTGCTGTCTTGTTCTTCTTTTTTCTTATCCCTACTGGACACTATCTTGTTTTTGTTCATTGTCTGTATCTTTCCAAAACTATAAGCTCCATGAGGGCAAAAGCTACCTGTGCCTTGTTCACCTGTGTGTCTGGGCCTAGAACCGTGTCTAGATCCAGAAGGCAGTCCATACCTATTTGAATGAATGACTGAATGAATCAATTAGTCCCTGGGGGCTAGCTTCAGGTTTCCCCCAGGATAATCGCAAATGGCAAGAAGGTGAGGGCTTCCCTGGTGGCTTAGAGGTAAAGAATCCGCCGGCCAATGCAGGCGACATGGGTTCAATCCCTGATTCGAGAAGATCCCACAGGCCTGCGGAGCAACTAAGCCTGTGCACCACAGCTCCTGAGCTTGCGCTCTAGAGCCCAGAAGCCGCAACTATTGACCCCGCGCGTGCTGCAACGACTGAAGCCCGAGCACCCTAGAGCTCGTGCTTCCGGACAAGAGAAGCCACCAGGACGAAACCCACCGTCTTGGCCCACAGTCAGCAGCTATTACACAAACTTCCTCCCGGCAGGAAGTACTGTCTGCGTCATCACCGGGTTCCCGGACCGGCAGACACAGCGTGCGCGCGCAGGAAGCACCTTCACTGATTCTAAGACGCACCCCCTCATCCCCTACCTCCACCCCACCCTGCGTTTTAGCAATTCTGAGATGAGGAAGAATGGCAGTGGATGACCCCTTACAGCCAGACAGCCGTTGTGATGTAGCTGTCACTCTCTGGGTATGATCATGGAGCTGTGTTTTTTTGGATGGTTATCATTTTTTTGTTTGTTTTTTTAATTTTTTTTTTGCTGAACAATAGTTGATTTACAATGTTGTATTAATTTCTGCTCTATAGCAAAGTGATTCAGTTAACATACGTGTACATTCTTTTTAAATATTATTTTCTAGTATGCTGTATCACAGGATATTGAACATGGTTTCTTGTGCTACACAGGAGGACCTTGTTGTTTATTCACTATACATATAAGAGCTTACAACTGCTAATTCCAAACGGCCACCCCATCCCTCTCCCACCTGTCCCCATGGGCAACCACAGGTCTCATCTATGTCCATCAGTCTGTTTCTGATTCATAGATAAGTTCATTTGTGTCATATTTTATTATTTTTTAAAAAATTTTATTTATTTATTTATAGCTGTACTGGGTTCTCATTGAGCTTCACTGGGTTTCGCTAGTAGTTCAGATGGCAAAGAATCCACCTGCAATGCGGGAAATACGGGTTCAATTCCCCCGGACGGGAAAATCCCCTGGAGAAGGGAATGGCAACCCACTCCAGTATTTCTGCCTTGAGTATCCCACGGACAGAGGACCCTGGAGGGCTACAGTCCATGGGGTCACAGAGAGTTGGACACCACTGAGTGACTAACTTCTGACTTTTCTGTAACAGCTCTGTACTTGAGGGTCTGTGTCTTTCCGTGCCCTCGGGCTGGGGTGCGTATCTGTGGATTTGCGGGGAGAAATCTTGGTCCGTGTGTTTGCTGTCTGGGAATGTCTGAGAACATTTTTTCACCTCTAGGTCTCTGTGTTTGTGTCAGTCAACGAGAATGTGAGTGAGTCTGTGTGGTTGCTGATCCGCATGTCTCCCTCGCCTGTGGTTTAAGAACTCAATGTAGTCAGCAGACTGCCCTTTCCTCATTCTCAGTGTGACTTTGAACTAGTCTCTTTCCTTTTTTTTTTTTTTAGCCACGTGGCATGTGGGATCTCGTTTCCTAACCAGGCATCAAACCTGCACCCCCTGCATTGGAAGCAAAGTCTTCATTCCTGGACCACCCGGGAGGTCCCCTGTCTTTCCTTTCTGGGCCTCTACGTTTACCTCAGCTGTTTCTGGAGGCTCCTTTCCAGAACTGAGCTTCAGATGGTCAGGAAAACATTTGGAGTAGCCGGGGGGGACTCTGGCTACATCCCAAGCAATGGGAATGGGGGTAGGACACCTGGCCTGTATTAACTTCAGCTCTATAGCAAAGTGATTCAGTTAACATACGTGTACATTCTTTTTAAATATTATTTTCTAGTATGCTGTATCACAGGATATTGAACATGGTTTCTTGTGCTACACAGGAGGACCTTGTTGTTTATTCACTATACATATAAGAGCTTACAACTGCTAATTCCAAACGGCCACCCCATCCCTCTCCCACCTGTCCCCATGGGCAACCACAGGTCTCATCTATGTCCATCAGTCTGTTTCTGATTCATAGATAAGTTCATTTGTGTCATATTTTATTATTTTTTAAAAAATTTTATTTATTTATTTATAGCTGTACTGGGTTCTCATTGAGCTTCACTGGGTTTCGCTAGTAGTTCAGATGGCAAAGAATCCACCTGCAATGCGGGAAATACGGGTTCAATTCCCCCGGACGGGAAAATCCCCTGGAGAAGGGAATGGCAACCCACTCCAGTATTTCTGCCTTGAGTATCCCACGGACAGAGGACCCTGGAGGGCTACAGTCCATGGGGTCACAGAGAGTTGGACACCACTGAGTGACTAACTTCTGACTTTTCTGTAACAGCTCTGTACTTGAGGGTCTGTGTCTTTCCGTGCCCTCGGGCTGGGGTGCGTATCTGTGGATTTGCGGGGAGAAATCTTGGTCCGTGTGTTTGCTGTCTGGGAATGTCTGAGAACATTTTTTCACCTCTAGGTCTCTGTGTTTGTGTCAGTCAACGAGAATGTGAGTGAGTCTGTGTGGTTGCTGATCCGCATGTCTCCCTCGCCTGTGGTTTAAGAACTCAATGTAGTCAGCAGACTGCCCTTTCCTCATTCTCAGTGTGACTTTGAACTAGTCTCTTTCCTTTTTTTTTTTTTTAGCCACGTGGCATGTGGGATCTCGTTTCCTAACCAGGCATCAAACCTGCACCCCCTGCATTGGAAGCAAAGTCTTCATTCCTGGACCACCCGGGAGGTCCCCTGTCTTTCCTTTCTGGGCCTCTACGTTTACCTCAGCTGTTTCTGGAGGCTCCTTTCCAGAACTGAGCTTCAGATGGTCAGGAAAACATTTGGAGTAGCCGGGGGGGACTCTGGCTACATCCCAAGCAATGGGAATGGGGGTAGGACACCTGGCCTGGGCAGAGAGGAGGCTGGGAGGGGAGACAATCATAAAAGGCCTATAAGGTAGAAGGGAGGCTTGGAAGGTGCAGAGGTGAGAGCTGGAATTGAGGGCAGCCAGATCTGTCCCCCAGGGGGCTGGAGTTCAGATGTCTTGGTCTCTAGACCCTCAGCTCCTTTCCTGTGTGTCTGGGTCCGTGCCTTTGTTCCCATTTCTCTGGCTCTGCATCTTTGTTCTCTCTGTAACTTGTGGCTCTGAGGCTATCTTTGGTAGTTTTCTGACTTGGTTTCTCATTCACTCTGTATTTCTACCTGACTCTTCCTCTGTTTTCTCCTTAAAGAGTCTCTTTTTCCACCCCAATTCCTTCTCTTTTAAAAAAAAATTATCTTGGGGACTTTCCTGGTAGCTCAGTGGTAAAGAGTTCACCTGCCAATGCAGGAGACGTGAGCTCGATCCCAGATCCGGGAAGATCCCACGTGCTATGGAGCAACTAAGCCCGTGAGCCACAACTATAGGGTCTGTGCTCCAGAGCCTCGGAGCCACAACGATTAAGCCTGTGTGCCGGAACTACTGAAGCCCGTGTGCCCTAGAGCTCAAGTTTCACAAGAGAAGTCATTGCAACTAGAAGCCTGCTCATCTCAACTAGAGAGTAGCTCCCACTTCCTGCAACTAGAGAAGAGCCTGTGGCAGCAGTGATAACCCAGAATAGCCAAAAATAAGTAAGTGAATAAAATTTTAAAAATTTATCTTAGGGTTTCCCTGGTGGTCCAGTGGGTAGGGACACCACCTTGTAGTGCAAGGGGCACCGGTTTGATCCCTGGCCTGGGAAGATCCCACGTGCCGTGGAGCGGCTGGACTGATGTGTCCAATTACTGAGCTGGAGCTCTGGAGTGCATGTGCCCAGAGCCGGTGCTCTGTGACAACAGAGGCCACCGCGATGGGAGGCCCACACGAGCCAAAAAACAAAGAAAATAGATAAATGAAAGACCAATAGAAGTGGCCAAAATAAAATAAAATGGAGAAAAAATTTATCTTAAATTGGAGGATAATTGCTTTACAATGTTGTGTTAATTTGTGCTGTATAATAACGTGAATTGGCTATAAGTGTATATATTATCTTCTCCCTCTTGAGCCCCCCTCCTCACTCAACTCTCTTTTCTCATTCATATCTCTCCCTACTTCCATTTCCCTCTTTGTCATACTGATGCTTTCCTTAAAATTTATTTTTATTTTACTTTTTGACCACACAGCAATGTAGGATCTTACTTCCCTGATAAGGAATTGAACCTGTGACCTCCGCATTGGGAGTGTGGCGTCTTAAGCACTGGACCACCGGGAAGGCCCACACTGATACCATTTCTTTAAAAATTTTGGCCTCTTTTATTGGTTATTTATTTATTTTCATCTGTCTTTTTTTTTTCATCCATCTTTATTCTCTGGCCTGTGTGGGCCTCCCATTGCAGTGGCCTGTGTCGCTGCAGAGCACCCACTCTGGGCGCATGTGCTCCAGAGTAGTGGCTTGTGACTGGGCACACTGGTTCAGCCACTGTGCGGCACGTGGGATCCTCCTGGACCAGGGATCGAACTGGTGCCCCTTGCACTGCAAGGCGGACTCTTTACCCACTGGACCACCAGGAAGCCCCCTGATGCTATTTTCAATGGTTTCGAGGAAGCAGAGGAGGGATACAGGAGAACGGAGAAAAGGGTTTTGGAAGAGTTGGCACCTGAGCTGGGATTTGAAGGATGGGCTGAAGCGTGGGTTGTTGTCATTGTTCACTCAGCCATGTCTGACTCTTTGCAACCCCATGGACTGCAGCACACCAGGCTTCCTTGTCCTCTACTCTCTCCCGGAGTTTGCTCCAAACTCCTGGGTGTTGAGTCAGAGATGCCATCCAACCCTCTCATCCTCTGCCACCCTATTCTCCTTTTGTCTTCAGTCTTTTCCAGCATCAAAGGATGTTAAAATGTCACGGAAGGAGGAAGGCTTGTCAGGGAGCCTGGAAACCAGATACTGAATTGGGGTGGGGGTGCTGTCCCACTGCCCCGTGGACCAGGAGTCCAGGCCAGGGTCAGCAGGGTCCTACTGCCTCTCCACAGCACTTCCTCCCGTGCCAGACGGTGCTGGCTGAGGGTAATCACCACCCACAGGGCATTCACTACCCTTGCTGAGGTGGGTGAGTGAGTGGACAGTGCAGAGAGGGGAGAGCGAATGACTTGTTGAGGGAACTGAGTCCTGGAATGGAGGAGAAATAGAGGGTGCAGTGGTGAGCGGGACTGGACTCTCAGATACCAGCAGCAGAGCTGGGATTTTGTGCTGGGGATGATGGAGACCGTGAGTGGGTTTTAACAAGCAATGTAGGATCTTACTTCCCTGATAAGGAATTGAACCTGTGACCTCCGCATTGGGAGTGTGGCGTCTTAAGCACTGGACCACCGGGAAGGCCCACACTGATACCATTTCTTTAAAAATTTTGGCCTCTTTTATTGGTTATTTATTTATTTTCATCTGTCTTTTTTTTTTCATCCATCTTTATTCTCTGGCCTGTGTGGGCCTCCCATTGCAGTGGCCTGTGTCGCTGCAGAGCACCCACTCTGGGCGCATGTGCTCCAGAGTAGTGGCTTGTGACTGGGCACACTGGTTCAGCCACTGTGCGGCACGTGGGATCCTCCTGGACCAGGGATCGAACTGGTGCCCCTTGCACTGCAAGGCGGACTCTTTACCCACTGGACCACCAGGAAGCCCCCTGATGCTATTTTCAATGGTTTCGAGGAAGCAGAGGAGGGATACAGGAGAACGGAGAAAAGGGTTTTGGAAGAGTTGGCACCTGAGCTGGGATTTGAAGGATGGGCTGAAGCGTGGGTTGTTGTCATTGTTCACTCAGCCATGTCTGACTCTTTGCAACCCCATGGACTGCAGCACACCAGGCTTCCTTGTCCTCTACTCTCTCCCGGAGTTTGCTCCAAACTCCTGGGTGTTGAGTCAGAGATGCCACCCAAACCCCTCTCATCCTCTGCCACCCTATTCTCCTTTTGTCTTCAGTCTTTTCCAGCATCAAAGGATGTTAAAATGTCACGGAAGGAGGAAGGCTTGTCAGGGAGCCTGGAAACCAGATACTGAATTGGGGTGGGGGTGCTGTCCCACTGCCCCGTGGACCAGGAGTCCAGGCCAGGGTCAGCAGGGTCCTACTGCCTCTCCACAGCACTTCCTCCCGTGCCAGACGGTGCTGGCTGAGGGTAATCACCACCCACAGGGCATTCACTACCCTTGCTGAGGTGGGTGAGTGAGTGGACAGTGCAGAGAGGGGAGAGCGAATGACTTGTTGAGGGAACTGAGTCCTGGAATGGAGGAGAAATAGAGGGTGCAGTGGTGAGCGGGACTGGACTCTCAGATACCAGCAGCAGAGCTGGGATTTTGTGCTGGGGATGATGGAGACCGTGAGTGGGTTTTTAACAAGTTTTGGTGTCAGAAAACTCTCCCTGAAACCCTGTGTGGTGGGCTGAGGGCCCAGGGCTACCCAGGGGTCATCGCATGAGCATCTGGGGGCGGGGTCCCACAGGGGGCCAGGACCCCACCCCTTGACATCACCCTTACATTATTGCACCAGGACTGGCTGACCAATAAGCTGTGGTTTGCTATTATAATGGGTCCTAGCAACAGGCCATAACTTTGTGCAAACAGAAGAGGAGGCCCCACCAGCAGGCAGAGTGAAGGGGAGAGGGAGAGCCGGAAGGGCAAGTGAGTCCCCTACGAGGGCAGGTGCCCCTGTCCAATCCCAGGCTGAGCTCCCTCAGCCCCTCAGTCCACCCAGTGGCTATCAGCCTGTCCACTCTTGCACTGAGACCTGTTCAAGGATCCCCCTTCTCAACCCAGGCCATGTCTTGAGGTGGGTTAGGGGTCAGGACGCAGGAGGGACTGGGGATAGCCCCAGGGGGAAACGCCCCCACCTAGGGGATCAGACCCAGCTGGAGCAATGGAATAAGGACCTTCTTCTGCAGAGGGCTGAGTTGAGGTGGGGCCAGCGACAACCAAGGAGAGAACTCAGAAGGTAAAGACACTTGCCTTCTTTTTTTAAAAAAATTAATTAATTATTTATTTCTGGCTATTCTGGGTTTTCACTGCTACTGCAGGCTCTTCTCTAGTTGCAGGGAGGTGAGCAGGCTTCTCGTTGCGGTGACTTCTCTTGTGGAATTCAGGTTCTAGGGCACACGGGCTTCAGTAGTTGTGGCTCACAGGCTTAGCTGCTCTGCAATATGTGGGATCTTCCTGGATCAGGGATTGAACCCGTGTCTCCTGCATTGGCAGGTGAACTCTTTACCACTGAGCTACCAGGGAAGTCCAACACTTGCCTTCGTTAGCTGTAGGGAGAGCCACTCTTCAGAGGGACCAGGGCTTGAGCCCTGGCTGTGTCTCTGAGCAGGGACATGTCTTGTCTAGTATGAGCCTCAGTCCATCTTCATCCAATGGGGACAGTGATCCCTGAGCCTGAGGGATCTCTCGGGGTTCTCTGAAGAGTCTTAGTCAATAAAGAAGTGTATTTTAGAGGCAGTGAACAAGAAGAGTGTGTGACCGGGAAGAGGGAGGGCCAGGGAAGTGCCCAGGAGAGGAGGATGGGATCCCAGGAGAAACCACCATGATGGGTTCTGGGAGGTGGCAGGCGGGGTTTGGCCTAGCCAGGCCTGCCAAGTAGGGTTGGGTGTTTAATGAGGCACACGGGGAGGGGGGCACATCCCCCATGCCTGGCTGAACCCAAGAATTGTCTTCAAAGATGACCTAGGGAGAGAGAATGGGGCTCACCACCGTTCTAGGAGCCCTGCGAGGTGGGCAAGGTTATCTTCCAGGATAGAGACGCTGCAGTGGAGGCTCAGAGAGGGCAGGGACGTCACACAGCCAGGAATATTAATAATGATCAGAATGACGATGCTGATGATGCAGACCACCTGCTCTGGGTCGGGCACTATTTTAAGTGTCTTTTCCTGGAAGAACTCATTTCATTCTCAACAGCTCTAGGAGGTGGTTTGCTGTTAGGATTGCTCTGACCTTCATTGGTAAGATGAGGCAGTGTGGTCAGGCACTTGCCCCAAGTCTCTCAGCTGGTATGTGGTAGGGCCCGTACTGGATCCCAGCCCGTGTGGCTCCAGGGTCTGGGCTCCCTTTGGCCATCACTTCATGTGGCTTCTAATCACCGCGGCAGCAGCAGCAGATCTGCCGCTCTCCCTGCCTGGGCCCAGGAGCCGAGCTAAAGCCCCTTCCATGGCAGGCCTGCCAACATACGCAAATTGTAGGGCCCAATGCAAAGTGAAACTGCAGGGCTCTTGCTTCGAATGTTTGGAATTTTAGACAATGTCAGAAGAGGATTAAGCCAAAATCTGGGTGTTTTAAATTTTTATTTACTTTTATTTGTTAAAAAAAATTATTTGGCTGTGTTGGGTCCAATGGGCTCTCTAGTTGCCCCACAGCAGGTGGGATCTTAGTTTTCCAACAAGGGACTGAACCCTTCTCCCCTGCACTGGAAGGCTGATTCTTAACCACAGGGAAGTCCCAATAGCGGAGCCTTTCAAGTGTGGGGCCCTGTGTGTCTGCATGGGTCTCAGGCTGCCCATAGAACAGTCCCAGTTTTAGGCTATCCCAAAGATTCCTCAGTGTCTTGGGAGGCAGGTCAGTCACTACACTCATTAAGCAGAGAAGCAAACAGGCTCAGAGAGGTGCCTTGTTTTGCCCCAGGTCACACAGGAAGTTAGTGGCAGAGATGGGATGCGAACTTGGGCCCACCAGACTCCAAAGCTCCCCTCCCTGTGTCTGAAAGGTATCCTGGGTTTTTTGAGGAGGAGAGGGCTGTGGGGCTCCAGAGAGTCTTCCTTTGTATGGGAGGTGTGTTTCTCCCCTCCCCAGGCCAAGTTCCAGGAGGCGTTAACCACTCTCTTCTCTCCCCTCCCTGCAGACGCTGAGGACTAGCGTCTGTCCCTGCACCCTCTGAACCGCCTTCACCATGGCGACTTCGAAATCGCTGGCGGTGCCGGGGGAGGAGGAGACCGCCATCCTCATGAGCAAGGAAGAGCTGGAGGCCCTGTGCGCGGCTTTCGAGTCGGGCGACATCCCCCAGGCTGCCTCCCGCCTCCGAGAGCTGCTGGCCTCCTTGGAATGTATCCGGCTGGAGGTGGGCGTCACAGGCGAGTCGGGAGCTGGCAAGTCGTCGCTCATCAATGCCCTTCGTGGCCTGGGCGCCGAGGACCCCGGCGCGGCCCCCACCGGTGTCGTGGAGACCACAATGCAGCCGTCGCCCTATCCACATCCACAGTTTCCAGACGTGACCCTGTGGGACCTGCCGGGGGCCGGCTCTCCGGGCTGCCCCACCGACAAGTACCTGAAGCAGGTGGACTTCGTCCGCTACGATTTCTTCCTGCTGGTCTCGCCCGGCCGCTGCGGCGCCGTGGAGACCCGCCTGGCCGCTGAGATCCTGAGCCAGGGCAAGAGGTTCTATTTCGTGCGCACCAAGGTGGACGAGGACCTGGCAGCCACGCGCGCTCAGCGGCCCTCGGGCTTCAGCGAGAGCGCGGTCCTGCAGGAGATCCGCGAGCACTGCGTGGAGCGGCTGCGTGGGGTCGGCGTCAGCGACCCGCGCATCTTCCTGGTGTCCAGCCTCTGGCCCTCGCGCTACGACTTCCCGCTGCTCAGGTCCACCTGGAAGCACGACCTGCCCGCGCACCGGCGCCACGCCAGCCTGCTGTCACTGCCGGACATCTCGCTGGAGGCCCTGCAGAAGAAGAAAGACATGCTCCAGGAGCAGGCGCTCAAGACGGCCCTGGTGTCTGGCGTCATCCAGGCCCTGCCGGTGCCCGGGCTGGCGGCCGCCTACGATGACGCGCTGCTCATCCACTCGCTGCGCGGCTATCACCGCAGCTTCGGATTGGACGACGACTCGCTGGCCAAGCTGGCTGAGCAGGTGGGCAAGCAGGCAGGTGACCTGCGCTCCGTGATCCGCTCCCCGCTGGCCAACGAGGTCTCGCCGGAGACTGTCCTGAGGCTCTACTCGCAGTCGTCCGATGGTGCCATGCGGGTGGCCCGGGCCTTTGAGAGGAGCATCCCCCTGTTTGGGACGCTGGTGGCCGGCGGCATCAGCTTCGGCACCATCTACACCATGCTCCAGGGCTGCCTCAATGAGATGGCTGAGGACGCCCAGCGGGTCCGCATCAAGGCCCTGGAGGAGGAGCAGGAGGAGGAGCCCCAGCCTGAGCTCAGCCTGGAGGTGGCTGGCAACAGTGGTGTGGAAAGGCAGGCCTCTGGGGAGGGGAACACGGAGGAGCTCCCATTCTCGTCCCGCCGGAAGCTCGGCCTCCTCCTTAAGTACCTTCTGGACAGCTGGAAGAAGTGAGACTGGTCCGAGGACACATGAACATGCCGCCCCTTACCCCTTGCCTCACCCACAAACCGAGCCTCATCAAAACCAATCGAACAAACAAAGGCCGCTGTGGTGAAAATGAGAGATGCAGTTGCTAAGGGCGGCGGACTGTGGAGGGCTGAGGGAGGCACCTGGGCCAAAGTGCAAGTCCCTATATGCGGTCAGCATTGATCTTGGGAGGGAGAGGTTCCAGGTGTGGGAGGGAGGTGGGGTAGGACTCTTTGAAACTAGTCTCTCTCTCTCTAGACCCCAAGTAGCCATAGGGGGGTTGGGGGTGACAGGGTCTGAAGCCAAGCCAGGAGCCCACTGTCCACATAGATGGGTGGCTGAGTGGGTGCATGGACCTGCTGTCTCATGTCCCTTTCTGAGACCGCCAAAGACCTGCTCTGGTAGGGGAAGGGCAGTCAATGGGTGCCAGGGATGGGCACAATGGTGCCTAGCAACTGGCTGAAACAGATGCGCAGGAGACAGGGGATCTTCCGAGCCAGCCCCGCTGCCTGTGAGTGGTGAAGGGGTGGGCAGTAGGGAAGGGGAGGCCAGGTGGCCCCTGAACTGGCCTCTGTGCAGAACCTGGGGAAACAGAATGAGAGCAGAGGTGGGTAGAGGGCAGGTGGGCGCTTCTGTGAGCATCCATGGGGACAGAAGGCAGGGGCTCACTGGCCACCTGGAACGAGTCTCCTACCAGAAAGATGGCAAGTGTGTCTGTGTGAGGATGCGTCCGGCAGTGAGCTGTCTGGGTGGGTCTGTGATTGGGAGGGGTCTTGGTAAGCCTCTGTGATCTGCGCGCTGTGGGTCTAAGATCGTGAGTCGTTGGCTGAGACTGGGGTTCCGGGTCTGTGTGTGCATGGCTGCATGGCTGGGTGTGAACACTGGGGATGCGGCTGAAAGGTGGGGAGTCTGGCGGGGAGGGCGTCTGTTGGGATTTCTGAAGCTGCATGAGGCTTCAAGTAACAGAGGGTGAGTGACAAAGTGAGGCAACCCTGGGGCCCGGACTGCGTGGCACAGCCTCTCGCTCTGTGCTGGGCTCTTCAGCTGGATGCAGAAGTGCATCTGACACCTTTATCTGCTCAAGCCAAGACTCGCATGCCACGTCGAGGGTCATGCATGTTTAAAAAGGAACCGCGAGACTGGAGCGTTTGGACTGGACAGGGGTTGCCCCACGAGCCTCCATGGGCTGGGGAGGGGAGTGTCCAGCAAAGGGTAGGGTTTAAATGCAGAGAAGGGTGGGCTTCTAGGAATTCACTAGGCAGCTCTGGTGCAGGGGAGGTGGCCTCACTAACCCTCCCGGAGGGTGTTCCAGGACCTGGTCCTAGTTTCGTCTCCTCGTATATCTCCTTGTATATCTACCATCTGCGATTCTCTGAGACCCCATCAACTGTAGCCCTCCAGGCTCCTCTGTCCACGGGGTTCTCCAGGCAAGAATACTGGAATGAGTTGCCATTTCCTCCTCCAGGGGATCTTCCTGGATCAGGGATTGAACCCGCGTTTCCTGAATTAGAAGGATTCTTTACTACTGTGCCATTTGGGAAGCTCCTCTAGCCTCATCTGGGGGCCTCAAATTACCCTTGAGTCTTGGAAATGGACTAAGGGGGTCCTCTTTTACTTGGAAGGTGAGAGAGGGTGTCAAAATTTCTTTGCGGAAGAGCTCTGTGCTTTGCAAGACTCCTGTCTTCCCAGAAGGCCTCCCATTGGGTTTGCCAGAAGTATTGGGGGTTCACATGGCCTTTTTGCATCAAAGGGGGTTTGAGGGATCATGGTAGGGATATTCCAGATCCCCGAATAAACGAGGAAAATGATCCTTTTCAAATCAATTTTCAAGGGCTTCCCTGGTGGTCAAGTGGGTAAAGAGTCCGCCTTGCAGTGCAAGGGGCACTGGTTCAATCCCTGGCCCGGAAAGATCCCATGTTCCGCAGAGCAGCTGGACCGGTGTGTCCAACTACGAGCCAGTGCTCTGGGGCGCATGCGCTAAGAGCCGGCACTCTGAAACGAGAGAGGCCACTGAGATAGGAGGTCCACACAGGGTGTAGAATAAAGATGGATGAAGAGAAATAAATTTAAAAAAAAAACAATAAAAGAGGCCAAAATTCAAAAATTCATTTTCAAAAAAACACAGCCCACGTCCCCATAGCAGTGGACCCTCTGACTCACTGGCCCCAAGTAGCTGGGATGGAAACGTGAGGCACCTCAGTGCACTGGGCCTGAGGTTAAAAGAGACAGCCTGGGGTGACTACTCTCATGCTTCCAACTGGTGGCCTCATTCTTTCCTACCCCTTCTGCCTCCATCTCTCTCTTCCCCATCCCCCACCTCCACTCTCAGCCTGTTCCAGCTCCTGGCCCTCTCCACCCAGGGCCTGCCTCCGCCCCTCCCCTTGCCTCCCCGGCCCCAGTCTCCTATGCTATATGGAGGTTTTTTTTTTTTTTTTTTTTAAATTATTGACTTCACCACGTGGCCTGTGGACTGAACCTGGGCCCTCGGCAGTGAAAGCAGGGCGTCCTCACCACTGGACTTCCAGGGAGTTCCCAGGAGGTTTCTTGCTAATGTCCCCCGTGGACCTCTCCTGCCCCTGCTCAGAACCCTTCCATGACTACCCACAGATAAAGATCAAGCGCAGCCTGCTGTTTCAAGGCCATCTCAAGCTGGCCTCTGCCTGAACCTTATCTGCAGTAAGACCCCAAGTCTTCCTAAGACAACAGAGCATGGAGGACTCTGAGGAGTTGTCTCTCCATCCCACAGGTGAGGAAACTGACAAACTGACACCCCTGGCCCTCACAGAGGGGGAAATAAAGGCTCCTGAGGGGCTGTGACTTGGCTGGTGTCACCCTGCAAGTCCCTGGCACGGCTGAGACCAGACGCAGTCCCACAATCCCAGGATGTGAGCGTGGCTCCCTCATCCATCAGACGGACTTGGTGAAATCAGGTTACAACAGTGACCCAGAGTAAAACTCCAATAAACCTGAACTGTGACTACCAGCAGCGATGAGGGTTTCAGCGTTTCATCACTGCCCTTACGGTTGATCCCAGTGTTTGGTGCATGGATCCCAGTAAATGTCTCCCCCAAGCAAAGTTAAGACTTTGAATTCTAGTTGAGGGTTAGACTGTGGCCGGACAGGGCTTGCCTACGTGCACTGTGGCTCCTGAGCAGACTCAGGTACTCAGGAGTCAGGCAGCCAGGGTGAGACGCGTTTCCACAAATGTACCAGATCTGTCTCTTTTGTGGGTGCTGGAAATGCCCCTACAATGGGGCAAAAGGTTCTCGTGCGCAGTGGGACCCTGGTTGTGCAAGGATTGTGCGGTTTGTATGACAAAGCCAGAGAGAGCTGGCTCCTGTCTGGGCTCTGGTACAGGCTGTAAGACATTTAGCAAGGGAACTTTCACCTCCCTGAGCCTCAGTTTTCTGCTCAGTATAATGGGTACTTGAGGAAATCATGCATGTAGTTAGAACAGCAGCTGGCCCGGAGTAAACCTCTCACGTAAGCCTGAACTATGACTACCAGCAATGATGAGGGAAAGACTAAGGGCAGGAGAAGAGGGCGACAGAGGACAAGATGGTTGAACAGCATCACCGACTCAATAGACATGAGTTTGAGCAAACCCCAGGAGATGGTGAAGGGCAGGGAAGCCTGGTAGGCTGCAGCCTGTGGGGTCACAAAGAGTCACTGAGCGACTGAACAATGATGATGATGAGGGTCCCAGCTCAGTCACTGTCTTTTTATGGTTGATCCCAGTGCCCAGTGCCCTCTCCCCAAAGTAAAGACTGAAATTTAGAACCAGAAGACTTCAGCCCCATCCCGTTTCCCCATGTGTTAGCTGGAGGCCCTAGGCAAGTGATTTATCTTCTCACTGCCAAATGTGGATAAGAAGGGAGGAAATCTCCTTTTCCAACTGGTTTGAGGATTTGATAGATACTCCAGGAGGAGAAGTTGGCACGGATGAATAAACGTGAACTAAAATAAAGTGCTTAGCACCGGACCTGGCATCTCGTAACACAGCTTAGTGCTATTACTGGTGATGCCACAAATACTCCGGGAAAGCTGTGAGATGTAAAGAGAGGGCAACTCCAAGTGAAAAAAAAGAAAAAGCCTTCCCTTCCCTGTTCAAGGTCATCAAGTCCTGACGACTGCAGACTGTGGGTCAGGCAGTCCATGGCAAGAGAGATCTTCCAATCATGCCTCAGCCAGTGCAAGATCCTGGACCTCTCCAAGGACACCAGGGCCCCGAAGGAGGCCTTTAAGGGGGGGGACCTGCCAGCCGTCGCCGCCAAATTAAAATTGACGCTCCATCCGCTGGAGAACGCCAGCTGGACATCGGCGTCACGGGAGGCTCAGGTAAGTCCACCTTCGTCAACGCCATCCAGGGCAGACTGGGGGGGAAGGTTCTCGCAGTGGGACCCTGGTTGTGCAAGGATTGTGCGGTTTGTATGACAAAGCCAGAGAGCTGGCTCCTGTCTGGGCTCTGGTACAGGCTGTAAGACATTTAGCAAGGAACTTTCACCTCCCTGAGCCTCAGTTTTCTGCTCAGTATAATGGGTACTTGAGGAAATCATGCATGTAGTTAGAACAGCAGCTGGCCCGGAGTAAACCTCTCACGTAAGCCTGAACTATGACTACCAGCAATGATGAGGGAAAGACTAAGGGCAGGAGAAGAGGGCGACAGAGGACAAGATGGTTGAACAGCATCACCGACTCAATAGACATGAGTTTGAGCAAACCCCAGGAGATGGTGAAGGGCAGGGAAGCCTGGTAGGCTGCAGCCTGTGGGGTCACAAAGAGTCACTGAGCGACTGAACAATGATGATGATGAGGGTCCCAGCTCAGTCACTGTCTTTTTATGGTTGATCCCAGTGCCCAGTGCCCTCCCCCCAAAGTAAAGACTGAAATTTAGTACCAGAAGACTTCAGCCCCATCCCGTTTCCCCATGTGTTAGCTGGAGGCCCTAGGCAAGTGATTTATCTTCTCACTGCCAAATGTGGATAAGAAGGGAGGAAATCTCCTTTTCCAACTGGTTTGAGGATTTGATAGATACTCCAGGAGGAGAAGTTGGCACGGATGAATAAACGTGAACTAAAATAAAGTGCTTAGCACCGGACCTGGCATCTCGTAACACAGCTTAGTGCTATTACTGGTGATGCCACAAATACTCCGGGAAAGCTGTGAGATGTAAAGAGAGGGCAACTCCAAGTGAAAAAAAAGAAAAAGCCTTCCCTTCCCTGTTCAAGGTCATCAAGTCCTGACGACTGCAGACTGTGGGTCAGGCAGTCCATGGCAAGAGAGATCTTCCAATCATGCCTCAGCCAGTGCAAGATCCTGGACCTCTCCAAGGACACCAGGGCCCCGAAGGAGGCCTTTAAGGGGGGGGACCTGCCAGCCGTCGCCGCCAAATTAAAATTGACGCTCCATTCTCTGGAGAACGTCCAGCTGGACATCGGCGTCACCGGGGGGAGGGGCTCAGGTAAGTCCACCTTCGTCAACGCCATCCAGGGGCTGAGGGATGAGGACCCCAACTCGGCCTGCACAGGTGTCGTGGAAATGACCGTGGACCCCACACCCTACCTGCACCCCAAGTACCCCAACATTGTCTTCTGGGACCTGCCGGGCATAGGCACCCCCGCCTTCCGGGCTGACAAATACCTCCAGTGGGTGCAGCTCTTCCGGTATGACTTCTTCCTCGTCATTACATCGGAGAGCTTCACCGCCGACCTCGCGGAGCTGGCTCGAGAGATCCTGCGGCGCTTCTACTGTATCTGCTCCAAGGTGGACGTGGACATCAACGCCTCCCGCAGCCGCCGCCCCAGCTCCTTCTCGGAGGTGAGGGTGCTCAGCCAGATTCGGGATGATTGTACACAGCGGCTGGAAGGTGAGGGGCAGGCTCTGGGGGGCTGGGTTCTATTTTTTTGCACACACTGTGGGGCTTGCAGAATCTTAGTTCCAGACCAGGGACTGAACCCGGTCCCTTGACAGTGAAAGTGCTGAGTCCTAACCCCTGGACGGCTTGAAAATTCCTATTTATTTTATTTATTTACTCATCAGTGGGGGGCCTAGATTATTGAGGAATTTTCCCCCCTTTCCCCTGCATTTTCCCATCAAGGCCCAGGGTGAGGAAAAGGGCCATCCAGGGTTACACAGCGCCCCCTCAGCGAAATGTTGCATAGTAGCTGCTATTTGAATCTTCCTGACCCAGGAATTGAACCCACTTCTCTTACATCTCCTGCACTGGCAGGCGGGGTCTTTACCACTAAGCCCCACTGGCCAAGTTAGCACAGTGCAAATGTTGTCCACCACGCTGATACTACCACATGTCTTGGCGGAGGCAGCTAACGTTTCTTAAGGCCTCAGGAAATGGCAACCTACTCCAGTATTCCTGACTGGAAAATCCCATGGACAGAGGAGCCTGGTGGGCTGCAGTCCATGGGGTCACAAGGAGTCGGGACATGACTTAGTGACTAAACCACCAGAGGCCGGCACCACATTCACCAGCTCATTCCACGACCATGACATCCCCAGGAGGAAGTACGCGGAAGCCCAGAGAGGCCCCCCAGGGACTAGGGAGCGAGGCTGGGATCTGAACTCAGGCAGCATGGATCCAGGGCTGATGCTGTTAAACCACATAGACCCAGCTTGCCCCGTCCCTCCCCCCAGCAGGTGTCAGGACTGCTGGGACTGCTGAGAGCAGAAATCCACCCGAGGTGCCTTTGTCTCCTGCAGTGCGGGGCCTCAAAGACCCCACCGTCTTCCTGCTGTCCATGTTCAAGTTGGGCAAGTACGACTTCCGCCTGCTGGAGGAGTCAATGGTAAGGGACCTCGAGAGCCACCAGCGGCACGCCTTCCTGGTGGCCCTGCCCAACGTCACTAAGCCCACGCTGGAGCGGAAGGCAGCCTCGCTGGGGAAGCACATCTGGCTGGTGGCCACGGTGGCCTGTGGGGCCAACCCAAGTCCTGTGCCAGGCCTGCCAGAGGTGATGTGTGACCTCTGCGTGCTCACCCGCTCCCTGGAAGGCTGCCGGCGCAGCTTCGGCCTGGCCGGGGGCTCCCTCGTCAAACTGGAGGAGCAGACTGGCCGGCCCCTGTACAAGATCCTGGAGGTGCTACAGGGCCCCAAGACCAAGGTCACCGAGGCGCTGGTGGTGGAACTGCTGGGCCAGGCCTCTTGGGACGCCTTGGCATTCAGCCAGGAGCTCCTCAACATGCCCATCCTGGGCCCCTGGGTGCCTGCAGCCTCTCCTTCGCCACCGTCTACCGGATGCTCGGCACCTCCCTGGACGTCAAGGACGCCCAGAGCGTGCTGGTTCAGGCCTCCCTCGACAACCCCGACCGCAGGCTCCCGGATGGATCCCATCAGCAGTCCCGGCCCTGAAGCGAGACCGACTGGAGGTGGCAGCGAGGGGCTAGGAGACTGCAGCCTCTGGCTGTGCCCAGGCTGGGGGCTGTTGGGGGAGAGGAAGAAACTCTAGCTCCCACTGTCCTGGACTGAGCTGTGTGCTGTCTCGTGCTTCTGTGCCCTGGGTCTCCTGCCCTCTCTGCCCATGCCCCCCACTTTCCTTCTTCTGGTGAACCCCACATCAACCCACCAGTCCCCCTGGGAAGCAGAGGGAGGGGATAGGACGCGGGCATGCTAAGCTCTGACAAGCCAGGAAAGAGCCAGCTGCCTGGCTGGGGAGAGCAGTCAGGAGGGCGTCCACCACGAAGGCTGGAGGTCAGGGCAGAGGATTCAGAATTTCCGAAAGAGGGCAGTGAACAGGTCCCGGCAGCCTTTGGGGGGTAGTCACAAAGGGACGTCCTGCCTCAGGTCTCAGTCAGTGGGTGCAGGGCCAGAGCCTCCCCTGGGTCTCTAACCCCTCACACCTCAGGTCTGCTGACTCCTCACTTCCGGCCTGACGATCTCGGAGATCATAGGTTTGCTTTCTTCCCTGCCCCTCACCCTCTTTACTTCTAATTTTTTTCTCAAAAGGCCTCCCGGGTTCCCACCGCCTGGACGCCAGGACTATACACAGGATATGCCCGAGGGCAGGGGGAAGCCAGGGAGACCCAAGTGGCATGGGGGGTGGGGGGTGGACACACCAGTTCAAGCTGCTTAGACTGGAACCCAGTGCTTTAATGAAGGGTGGAGTGGCATCTTTCGAGGGAGGGTCAGGACTAGTTTGGGATTAGGGTATGGTACCAAGGTCAATTCAGAGGCGTATTTTGGGAAACACTAAACTAGGATGATGTACTGTGTTTAACTGAGTGGAGAGCAGGGGCTATGATGAACTGAAGGGTGTATTTAATTGAGGGTAAGTCCTGGATTTGAAGGGAGGGGCCATTTCTCAGAAAGAGTAGATGAGGTTTATAAGGGAAGCCACCATGGGTAAAGGTAGTTAACGGTGGTGAGGATCTGAACAAGGGCAGTGTCTGTTCACACTAAGGGGAAGTGCAGCAGGCCCTCTGTATCTAAGGGTTCCACATCTGTGGATTCAACCACTCTTGGGTTGCAAATAGTTAACAAAGAAAATTCCAGAAAGTTTGAAAAAGCAGAACTTTTCTGAGTGCTGGCAACTACTTATACACAATGTACATTGTGTTTATAAGCAACACTGGATTAAGTGTTTTAAGCAGTCTAGATGACTTGCAGTAGATGGGCAGATGTGCGTTGCTTATTTGCAAATACAGTGCTATCTAATGTAAGGGACTTGAGCATCCAGGGATTCGGGGATCTGCGGGGGTCCTGGAACCAATCCTTCATGGACACTGAGATGTGTTCCACTTTTTTAATGTACCGAATTAGGCACTGCATTTAGCTAGGTCTTATCAAAGGTAGGCACTGTCTTCAAGAGAGGCAGACGAAATGCGAGGGCCTGCACCTACCTTTCCATGACATACAGACACAGGAGGCTTGACATCACCCCATGAAATAGGACATCTGTTTCTAGAGGCTTCCTCCTCAGCAGACTGGTCTTCATCTGCTCCCAACTCTGACCTACGATGGAGGTGTCCCCATGGGAAGTTCAGTGAGAGGCCATGGCTCTCTGCCCGCAAGGGCTGGGACCAGAAATTTCGCGGCTTCCCCAGGGGAGGGAGAAGAAGAGAAGCACTGGACAGGCTTGCATGACTGTTTATTCCAACCACCAGACCAGCCTCAGTGAAGAGCTTCCTAGACCTGCCTCACCCGCCAGGCAGAGGGACCTGCTGCTCCGGTCCCTGCAGAGGGAGGCCGGCACGGAGCGGGTCTTCCTGGTGACCACGCAGGCTCCTCTCGCCATCTGTCCCTGTGAGGGCTGAGGATGGGCTACCCCGCCCAGCTAGGGGTCTGGATCTCAGTCACCCCCTGAACAATGCTCCCTGGAAGTGAGGCGCTGGCCCTGGACACCTTGTGTCTCCAGGCGAGGAAGTTGCGGCCCCTCGTTCATCAGGCCTGCTGCCCTTCTCCACCCTAAAGGGGGAGGTCATGGGAGCCCCTCACCACCCTCCGGGGGCTTGAAAGGGGGTTCTCTGTGTGACATTCCTCCCCTTGGCCTCAGGCCAGCAGGCGGCTGTACTCTGCCAGGGCGGAGGACTTCTTCACCCCGTCCCAGATCCGGGCAGCATAGTGGAACCTGTGGGGGAGGTCAAAGGTCAGCGCTGCCCTGGCTGCGGCCCCTGCACGACCAACTGCATCGCCTGGGATACAGGGAAGATGCCAGCACTGGTGCGAGGGAACCTGATCCCCTCCCCTCGCCCAGGGGAAGCCAGGCTGAAGTCCTCAAGCCCCCATCTCCAAGCCCAAACTGCTTCTGCTCCCCCCAGTGTTGGCCTTTGTGGGTGGGGGCCTGTCTCTTCAGCCCCGCCAGAGCCATGAAATCAAAAATGTCTTTTGTCTAAGTCGTGTCCAACTCTTTCTGTGACCCTATGGACTACAGGCTGCCAGGCTCCTCTGACCGTGGGATTTCCCAGGCAAGAATACTGGAGTGGATCACCATTTCCTTCTCCAGGGGATCTTCCCAGCCCAGGGATTGAACCCACATCCCCTGCATTGATGGGCAGATTCTTTACCTCTGAGCCACCAGGGAAGACTCTTAGGAAATGTCCAGCAGCTGCATAACCCTCCAGCCTCCCAAATTCTCCCCTCCTCACTGGGCCTTGGTTTTGACCAACAAGAGCAGCAGACCTCTGAACCCCCAGGCCTGTACCGGCCGAGTGGCATCCTGCTGTGTCTGCACTCCCTGCCCCTTCTGCCCACAGTCGGCTGTGGGCAGACCCAGGGGAGCCAAGCTGCAGCCACTTCTCAAGTTCCTGTTTCTCTCGGAAATGAGGTAACCCTGAACCCGCTGCAGCCTTGCTATGGGCTTTGGATGTAGAAAGTCACTCAGAGTCAGGGCTGGGGTGGTGGAGAAAGCCAGTGGGAAGAGGCAGGCAAGTGGAGAGGATGAGGGGCCCCTTGACCCAGCAGGAACTGGAGAACAAGGCTCCTGTGGTTCCCCGGCAGCTTTTCGATTTCCTCCGGTGCCACTATACTTTCCGCACTCAAGGCCTTAGAATAAATCTTTGAACTTGACCAGGCTCACTGGTTCTACTCCTTGCGATGTCAAGCGACACCTCATCATCACAGGTACATGGCCTCACCACATGACAGTTCCTTTCTCTGAGCCTAAACCTCCCCATTAGTTAAACTGGTGACAAGATCTATACCCTACCGGCTAATGAGGATTCAAACTAATGGAACAGCAACAAGAAGTTAACGATCAACCTTCCAGGACAGGAGTGTGGAGCAAGATCCCTCAACCTGGGGCTCTCGCACTGGCCCCCTCCCTCTGCCGAGCGCTCTTACCAGTTCTTCTCCGTGAGGATCGTGTGTGACAGCTGCGGCCGGGCCATGGACATCACCTGGCTCCGGAGCTTGCTCACCAAGGACTGGAAGCTGGGGTGGCCTCGGTACCCAGGGAGCAGGGAGAAGAGGGGACTGGAACCGGGTCCTGGAAAGTCAGAGGTTAGGAGGGGAGGGAGGAGCCTGCCAAAAGGGCCTGCCTCTCCGTCAACAGAGCCCTGGCCTCCCAGGAGCACCTCTTGAGTTCAGCCCCGGTCCAGGTTCCCCACCCCCAGCCTTCCACAACTCAGAAACACACTCCCATGAAAGGGTTGGGGTAACTCAAGGGTAGGCCGGTCTCTGCTCAGTCCAGGAAGAGTCCCTGTTGCCCCCAGACCAGGGCAGTCCTGGCTCCCTATGGCCCAGATCCACTGGAGGGGGAACCACACCTGCTCGGGGCGGGGTTTCACTCTCTGTCTCGCTGTCCATGAAGGGCATAAGGAAGAGGTTGACCTCCGAGTCCAGGAAGTCGGGCGGGAGCCCAGGGAAGATGTTGCACTGTAACATGGACAGAGTACCTGGTGGAGAGAACCCGTGAGGCTGTAGGTTCCATGCTGTAGGGCCAGGGCATGGGGAGGGAGGTCCACACAGGGTGCTCAGGTTGGTGGAGCGGCCACGGGACCAGATGGGGAGCTAGGCAGCTACAGGGCAGCCTGGGGGTGGCAGAGGGCCCCTCACCCTTATACCGCAGGTGGGAGTGGGCCATGAGCTGGTCAATCATCAGGTGCATCTGTCGCAGCTTGCGAGGACAAAAGTCCTCCCGGCGAGCTTTGTTCTGCAGGAAGACTGGGCGGGGAGGAGACAGGGCCTGTGAGACAGTTCGGGTCAACCACACAGACTCCCCTCCTCACCCCAAAGACTGCTCTAACCCCAAGTTCAGATTACAGGCAAGTATTCAGTACTGGGCCCTGTGCTAGGCGATAATTGGGACCTGGAAAAATGAGTCAGATTTGGTTTCTGCCCTCAGGAAGTCCCCAGTCTGATAGAAAAGGTGAAGAGTAGAGGGCCATGTGGTCAGGAACAAGCCAGAAAGACCAGGGGCTAGGCCGGGCCGGGTGGAGTAAGCAGGAAAGATCCTGTCTGGGGCATCAAAAATGAGCCAGATCTTCGCAGGAGAGCAGGGCAGGGACAGGGCAGGCAGAGGATATGCGTGCAGGGCCCCAGACAGGGTGACCAGGGTGCGTGGCGCCACTGGGGCCAATTGCCGGAACCCAGAAACAGGCAGACTAGGGTCCTGACCCCAAAGAACTGGACTCTGGGAGTCACTCCCTTGATGGTTGGGGGATAGGGGCCTGCAGAGGAAGTGGCAGCCAATCCTGTTTGACTCTCCTCTTCACAGCTCTCGCTCTCACGGGCGCTCCTCCCAGCACTCCCTTTCCCAGAGCACTCCCTGTTTCCTCCCCTCTCCCCACTGCCCACCCCTTCAGCCCCCAGAAAGCCACCCACCCAGGTGGGGGTAGTACTCAGTGCCTTCATCGGAGCCTGACGAGCTGCTGGACTCGTGGCTGGGGGACGGGGTGGAGGGCTTCACCATCTCTGCTGTCTGGAGGAACCTGGGGGTTTGGGATGGGAGGCTGGTGCCCCGGCACTGGCAGCCCTACGTCCCACCAACGCGGATTTGATTAAATTTCATTTGATTAAAGCCTCAGCCACACTCAGAACCATGCTACAAACACACCATATGCCCCACACAATTTTAGAGGAATCCAGGGACAATCCTATGATCCCACATATCCCATGTATTATTTAGCGAATTCATGCCATCAAGAAAAAGACTTCATTTTAGAGATTCATGCAAATGTCAATCATCAGGTGCATCTGTCGCAGCTTGAGGACAAAAGTCCTCCCGGCGAGCTTTGTTCTGCAGGAAGACTGGGCGGGGAGGAGACAGGGCCTGTGAGACAGTTCGGGTCAACCACACAGACTCCCCTCCTCACCCCAAAGACTGCTCTAACCCCAAGTTCAGATTACAGGCAAGTATTCAGTACTGGGCCCTGTGCTGGCGATAATTGGGACCTGGAAAAATGAGTCAGATTTGGTTTCTGCCCTCAGGAAGTCCCCAGTCTGATAGAAAAGGTGAAGAGTAGAGGGCCATGTGGTCAGGAACAAGCCAGAAAGACCAGGGGCTAGGCCGGGCCGGGTGGAGTAAGCAGGAAAGATCCTGTCTGGGGCATCAAAAATGAGCCAGATCTTCGCAGGAGAGCAGGGCAGGGACAGGGCAGGCAGAGGATATGCGTGCAGGGCCCCAGACAGGGTGACCAGGGTGCGTGGCGCCACTGGGGCCAATTGCCGGAACCCAGAAACAGGCAGACTAGGGTCCTGACCCCAAAGAACTGGACTCTGGGAGTCACTCCCTTGATGGTTGGGGGATAGGGGCCTGCAGAGGAAGTGGCAGCCAATCCTGTTTGACTCTCCTCTTCACAGCTCTCGCTCTCACGGGCGCTCCTCCCAGCACTCCCTTTCCCAGAGCACTCCCTGTTTCCTCCCCTCTCCCCACTGCCCACCCTTCAGCCCCCAGAAAGCCACCCACCCAGGTGGGGGTAGTACTCAGTGCCTTCATCGGAGCCTGACGAGCTGCTGGACTCGTGGCTGGGGGACGGGGTGGAGGGCTTCACCATCTCTGCTGTCTGGAGGAACCTGGGGGTTTGGGATGGGAGGCTGGTGCCCCGGCACTGGCAGCCCTACGTCCCACCAACGCGGATTTGATTAAATTTCATTTGATTAAAGCCTCAGCCACACTCAGAACCATGCTACAAACACACCATATGCCCCACACAATTTTAGAGGAATCCAGGGACAATCCTATGATCCCAATTCATGGACCTGTATCAACATGCATGTATTATTTAGCGAATTCATGCCATCAAGAAAAAGACTTCATTTTTAGAGAAGTTTTAAGTTCATAGCAAAATTGAGTGCAAAGTAAAGAAGTTCCCCGCCTCCGCCTGCCATACACACTTAGAAACCGTCTGATAACTCTCCACTGACACATCACCACCACCCAAAGCTCATGGCTCACATCTGGCTCACTCTTGGTGTTGTAAGTTCTGTGGGTTTGACAGAAGCCATGTGAACTCACCAGAGGGTACCACATTAAAGAGTTTCACGACCCTAAAAGTCATCTCTGCTCCACCTGGACCCCCTCCCTCTCTCAACCCTGGCAGTCATTGATATCTTTACTGGTCTCCATAGTTTGCCTTTTCCAGAATGTTACAGAGTTGGAATCGTATAGTATGAAGCCTTTTCAAACTGGCTTCTTTCACTTAATTATATGCATTTTTGAAGCTCCTGAATATCTTGCGTGGCATGACAGTGTATCTCTTTTTGGGGGGTGGGGGAGGGAGGGGGCGGGCGGGCCACTTCTATTGGTCTTTCATTTCTCTATTTTCATTCGGCTTTGTTCTTTGGCTCCTGTGGGCCTCCCATCGCAGTGGCGTCTGTCGTTGCAGAGCGCTGGCTCTGGGCGCATGCGCGCCAGAGCTCCAGCTTGGTAACTGGGCACATCGGTCCAGCCGCTCCGTGTCACGTGGGATCTTCCCAGGCCAGGGATCGAACCCGCGCCCCTTGCACTGCAAGGCGGTGTCCTTACCCACTGGACGACCAGGGAAGCCCAGTGCATCTCTTTTTAACATGTAATAATGTGATTAGGTAGCATCACTGACTCAATGGATGCAAATTTGAGCCAATTCCAGGAGACAGTGGAGGACAGAGGAGCCTGGCACGCTGCAGTCCACGGGGTCAGAGAGTCAGACAGGAATGAGCAACTCAACAACATGTGGATGTACCACAACGTATGTGTCCATTCATCTACCGAAGGACAACCGATCTGCCCCCAGTCTGGGCAATTATGAATAAGGCTGGGCAGGTTTGGGCATTGACGGCAGTTCTCAGTTTATACAATTTTAAACTAATTTTCCCCAAATACATGCCAATAAAAGTAAATAAAATAAAACCTATTATCTGAGATGGGGGGGTCTGATTAACACTGACAGTTCTCCTCACATGGGCACAAACACAATTATGTTGCCCACACTCTCCAGTGATTCTCCTGCTCTGGAAAGCCCACCTTGAAGACAATGGCTTAAAACTGAGGCTCTGTAGGGGCCAGCCCAGCCCACACCCTCTCCCTTGAACATGAACGCCCGAAGGCAGCCTGCGTTCGCGCATGTATCCCCGGGGCCCAGGACAGCGACTGGCCTACAGGACGTCTAACCCACCTGTCCCCTGAACGATCACTGGACGACGGTGGTAAAAGAGGATGCTTCAGAAGAAAGCCACTTGGATCTGGTCGTGTCAGCCAGCTCCCTCAGCAGGCTGCTTTTTTAACTGTTGGCCAGACCTTCAGCTCACCCCCATTCTCAGAGTTACTAACAGGCACATTAAGCTCCTACCTGTCAATGCTTCCTATGTACCAGGTACCATGCTGAAGGCTTTCCATTTGAACTCACTTCATCACAGGGCTCTGTTTGCCTGTGAGGAACTGTGGACAAAGCAGCCACCGCCTAACAAGGACTGGGACTCAAACCCGGGGCTCCCTGACTCTGGGGACATCTGCTTCCTTCAGCTCGGCTCCCCCATTCCCGTTCCTTCCATCTGCCTGTGTGGGCCCCGAGCCCAGGGCTGCTGGCCAACCCACAGCTACCTCCTGGGGCCTGAGGATGGGAGCCGGTCCTATCTGGGGGGATTTCTGGAACCTGCAGCTGCTTCAGGCAGAACTCCTGCCAGATCCGGCTCCCTCCCTTCCCAGCCCAGCAGGGTACTGCAGGGACAGTTCCCGCACCTGGAGGAGATGGACCACGAGACTCAAGAACCAGACATGCCAGCTCCTCAGCACGCTATTCATTCAACAAACGAGCGTTACATGTCCACCTTGTGCCGGGCACCATGATTTACATTCTCACAAGGGAGAAGGTCCACAGAGAGGAGAGGGACGCGGCACGGCAAGAACAAGAGGGCGACAGGAGCCTCTAGGTCGGGGGAGGCCTCGGGTCGACTGGAGGACACGAGGGAGGGGCCTGGCACTGAGGAGTGTTTCAGGCTGAGGGACGAGGAGGGCAGAGGTCCTAAGCAGCGGGAGGGGCAGCCGCGGAGCCACAAGCCCTTGGTGGAAGGGCTGAGGGAAGCAGAGGGAGAGCTCAGTGTGGTGACGGGACCACAGCACACAGGGCTTTGTAAACCTCGCACGGGAAGGACTCTGGATTCTCCTGAGTGACACACACCGTCCGTGGAGGGTGGAGACTGTGCTGAGAGGATGGCTCGGCACTGACCCTCTGGCTTACGTTCTCAAAGGGTCCCTGCGGCTGCCGTGTGGGAGTGGGGAGCCGGGCAGGTGGCAGAGTCGGGGGGCGGTCCCTCACCCGGCTCACCCGCCCCCACAGCTCACCTGTACAGACTGAGGTCCGTGAACCAGTCCTGGACGACGATCACCACGTGGCAGACCGTGAAGAGGAAGGCGGCGATCTGGAGTGACTGACGGGGGCAGGAAGGGTCCAGAGAGGTGAAAGTTCCCCTCAGCCCAGACTGGGGTCCCTGATCTCAGGACTCAGCTGAGAGGGCCGCGGGCAACGGCCTCTGAGCCTATAAGCACCTACTGTGTGCCCCGACTGCGCTGGCACTTTCTTCTGGGCCAACCCTAGACGGGGCTAGGCGGCAATGACCACCCTCTTGGTCATACAGACAGATGTGGATGCTCGAAGTGGGGTGACTTCCCCAAGGGGCAGAGCCAGACCGACTCTCAGTGCTGTCCTCTCCCACCCGCTCTTGGGGCACCCAGGGCTCTTTGCAAGCAGAACCAGGGCACCCCACCTCCACGAGCTCCCCATCCCAGGTCCCCAGGCCTGGCTCAGCCCCCTCACCTGCATCTCGACGTAGGTGTGGGGCAGGCTGTACTCCGGAGGCAGCTTGCGGTCGTTGTTGATGAGGTGGTCCAAGATGGAGGGGCTCAGGATGGGCTGGGGCAGGAAAAGCGGAGTGGGGGTGTCAGGTTAGGGTGGGGGTGGGACCCCAGGAGACACAGCTGCCCAAGTTACACTCGATGACGGCAAGAACACCGCCTCTCAGGACAAAGTAAGTTTGGAAACGCAGGCAGTATCTAATTAGTACAGAACAATCAGAGAGAGGAGGTGAAAGAGAAAAGTTTCAAACGCTTTCCCCAGCTCTTTTGCAAATCCCCACTACTCTCAAGGGCCACCTGCCCTAGAAGAATGCTCCCAGTGCTGATGGATCTAACACTTAATGAATGAGTCATGTCCCTGTAACACCCTTGTTGTGATGTTTCAAATGCTTTCAAAATTTCACTATGATAATTACTTAGGTCAAATAACCATAATTAATGTGAAGATTGGTGAGGATGTGAAAAACAGCCTCCGTGGGTGCACAGGAATCAGAAGTGAGCTCACCACCTTTTCTTAAAGGAGCACACCATCAAAAAAAACAAGCACCTACATCAGTGGCTGGTCTATCCACTGCTTATTGCTCTGGGTAGAATTCTTTAAAAGGCCTTCCCCAGGGCTCACTTTCTAAGACTGGAACCCAACACCGTGGTGTTCCGTTGTGTCTTAACTCTGCTCTGCTCCCTGGGGGTTCTAGCCCAGCCCACAGCGGGTTCAGTGCATCTCTGGAGCAGGTGGTCTTGGTACACAGACCCCACACCACATGTGTGGAAGGTGTTCCTCTCTCCTGTCATCCGTGTATGGCAGCCAGAGTTCTGTTTCACTAACACTGCTGGAGCACCAGCTGTGGGCTGGGCCTTGCCCTGAGGAGCTGCAGGGGGGGACGGGGGAGGGGGTAGAGCACACCAGGACCAGACTGCAGTCACGGAGCTGCGCTGAGACGGGCACATGGGCACCGTGCGCACTCAGAGGGAGAGGCCTCCTGGAGAAGGTGACACCCCAAGGAGTCTTCAGGGAGGAGAAGGCAATGGTCAGGGGACAAAGCAGAGGGACAGAGAATGTTCTCACGGAGCCGTTCCCTAAGAGAAGCCACTTCCTGTCAGGCCTTGTCAGGACTTCATTTGTGTTCATTCCTGGACACCTCGCAGAAACCCCAGCGGGGAGGGCCTGTTGTTTTTCCTGCTTAAGAAAACCGATGACTAGAAATGTTAAGTAACTGTACCGAGATCACCCAGCTCCGGAGACAGCCCATGGCAAGTCTGAGGGAGGCAAGCCACAGAGGGCCTGAATGCCAAGCTGAGGAACAAGAATCCTGGAGGAGCTGAGGAAAGTGGCCGGGCAGCACAGGACAGGCTGGCTCCCCTGACACTGAGGTGCCTGAAGGCTCCCCAAGTGCTAGCTCTCATGCCCAGCCATGGTTCCATGACTCCTTGCAACCCGAGGAAGCTGAGAACAACTATCACCCCTATTCACAGATGAACAAACCAAGGTGTGGGTGTTAAAACTTACTTAAAGTCAGTCAGTTGTAAGAACTAAAATCAGATCTGGCTACAGATGGACTCCAGGGCCCACACTTTCAACTGATATGCTACCAGAGAGGTCCCCAATCCTTGGGGGGACCAGGACGCCTAGCAGGAAGTGAGCAGCAGGCAAGTGAGTGAGGCTTCATCTAGCTACAGCCACTCCCCATCTCTCGCATCACACCTGAGCTCCACCTCTAGTCAGATCAGCGGCGGCATCAGATTCTCATAAGACCACAAGCCCTACTGTGAACTTTGTATGTGATGGTCTAGGTTTTTGTGAGCTCCTTGTGAGAACCATCCCCAAACCATCCCCCCAGTGCCCAGACTGTGGAATAATTGTCTTCCCTGAAACTGGTCCCTGGGGCCAAAAAGGCTGGAGATCAATGTGTTACAAGACTCTTTAGGCTCCTGTGTACACAGCAAATGGGAGGGAGAAGAGACACAACTTTCCCAAAGGCTGGAGCATGTCCATGGCTTGGCCAGGGCCATGGGGAGTCCAAGCGAGGCTCTGGCTTAGACACATTCCTGGAAGGAGCTGAACGTGGCGCGGGGCGGGGCGGGGCAGGCTGGCACCTGTGTGTCCAGGAAAACAATCCGCTCTTGGGTAATAAAGAAGTCGATGCCACTGGTCTGGTTGCCCCCTCGCTCCTTCATTTCGGCGCTCTGGGCCCGGAAAACATACGCCCTGCGGAGGAGCAGGTGGGGGCATTAGTGGTCAGGTTCTCGGCCTGTCGCCTCCAGAATGAGGCCCCATGAGTGAGCCTAGGGGACTTGATTCCCCGCCCGCCTTCTGTCTGTGGCCCCTGCTGTCTGGGGGGTACGTTTTATATCAGGTGACTTCACCCCCACCCATAAGTAGATCTGTTGATTCTTAGCAAAAATCAGTAGACAGAGGTGTTTAATGGCAGAGACTCTCCCAGGCTGCCGAGATTCAAATCCTAGCTCTGCCACTTCCCGGCTGTGTGGCTTTGAGCAAGTTCCTTAATCTTTCTTCTCGGTTTCCTCATCCGTAAAATGGGGATAATAGTCTTAACCTCCTGGGGTGATTGCGAGGTTGACATACATAGAGCCCTCAGAAGAGTGGCTGACGCACAGCGGTGTAAAATGGCTAGCTACTCATTACCAAGTGTACCCGCCATGTGCCAGGCATGGGACACACAGCCCTGAGGACTCACCACCCCACAGGGAGAGGATGCAGCGTCTTGGTGCCCAGTTCCTGCCGCAACTGGAATGCTGTCCCTGCTCCCCCCTCCAAGTCTGATTGTTCTCAAATGTCCCCTGACCACCTGATTTCAAACGGTAACCTAGCCCCAATGCTGCCTCCTTCTAAGCCCTCCCACTCCCTTACCATCTAACGCACTTGTTTACCGTCTCCCGTTAAAATATAAGCCCCACGAGGACAGGATTTTTGCCAGTTTTGTTTACTGTTGTGGCCCCAGTGCCTGGAACAGGGTCTGGCTCATGGCAAGTGCCCGTCAAATATTCACTGAACTAAAGTGAAGCAGGGAGACCAGCTAGAAGGCGCCTGGCCTCCTCTAGGGGAGGCGGCTGTGCCCTGGACCAGGAAGGTGATGTGGAGGGGGAGAGAAGCAGGTGCATGCTCAATCAGCAGGTAAATCTTATGAGGCCTGGACTTCCCTGGTGGCCCAATGGTTAAGACTCCGAGCTTCCAACGCTGGGGCCATGGGTTCAACCACTGGTCAGGGAACTAAGATTCTACACGCCGCATGGTGTGGCCAGAAAAAAACCACCTCAAACAAACAAAAATACTTATATAAGACCTTGAAAAGATACACGCACCCAATATTCACTGTAGCACTGTTTACAATAGCCAAGACATGGAAGTCACCTAAATGTCCACCTAAATATCCTAAACTGGGACCTCCTTGGTGGTCCAATGGTTAACCTTCTCCTTCCAGTGAAGGGGGTGTGAGTTTGATCCCTGATCATAGAGCTAAGATCCCACATGCCTCACAGACAAAACATCAAAACATCAAACAGAAGCAGTATTGTGAAAAATTAAATAAAGAGTTTAAAAAAATAAAGAAATATCCTAAATGGATAAAGAAGATGTGGAACAGAATATGTACAATGGAATATTACTCAGCCATTAAAAAGAAAAAATGCCATCTGCAGCCACATGGATGGACCTAGAACATGTCATACGGAGTAAGTCAGAGAAGCAGAAATAACCATATGACATCCCTTATATGTGGCATCTAAAAAGAAAAGATACAAATGAACTCACAAAACAAAGAGACTCACAGACTTAGAAAATGAACCTATGGTTGCCAGGGGAAGGGATAGTTATAGAGTTTGGGATCATCGTGCAAACTGCTATATTTAAAACAGAAAACCAATAAAGACCTACTGTATAGCATATGGAACTCTGCTCAATGCTTTGTGGCAGCTTGGATGGGAGGGGCGAGGTCCGGGGGAGAATGGATACACATGTATGTATGGCTGAGTCTCTTCCTTGTTAAAATATAAGCCCCACGAGGACAGGATTTTTGCCAGTTTTGTTTACTGTTGTGGCCCCAGTGCCTGGAACAGGGTCTGGCTCATGGCAAGTGCCCGTCAAATATTCACTGAACTAAAGTGAAGCAGGGAGACCAGCTAGAAGGCGCCTGGCCTCCTCTAGGGGAGGCGGCTGTGCCCTGGACCAGGAAGGTGATGTGGAGGGGGAGAGAAGCAGGTGCATGCTCAATCAGCAGGTAAATCTTATGAGGCCTGGACTTCCCTGGTGGCCCAATGGTTAAGACTCCGAGCTTCCAACGCTGGGGCCATGGGTTCAACCACTGGTCAGGGAACTAAGATTCTACACGCCGCATGGTGTGGCCAGAAAAAAACCACCTCAAACAAACAAAAATACTTATATAAGACCTTGAAAAGATACACGCACCCAATATTCACTGTAGCACTGTTTACAATAGCCAAGACATGGAAGTCACCTAAATGTCCACCTAAATATCCTAAACTGGGACCTCCTTGGTGGTCCAATGGTTAACCTTCTCCTTCCAGTGAAGGGGGTGTGAGTTTGATCCCTGATCATAGAGCTAAGATCCCACATGCCTCACAGACAAAACATCAAAACATCAAACAGAAGCAGTATTGTGAAAAATTAAATAAAGAGTTTAAAAAAATAAAGAAATATCCTAAATGGATAAAGAAGATGTGGAACAGAATATGTACAATGGAATATTACTCAGCCATTAAAAAGAAAAAATGCCATCTGCAGCCACATGGATGGACCTAGAACATGTCATACGGAGTAAGTCAGAGAAGCAGAAATAACCATATGACATCCCTTATATGTGGCATCTAAAAAGAAAAGATACAAATGAACTCACAAAACAAAGAGACTCACAGACTTAGAAAATGAACCTATGGTTGCCAGGGGAAGGGATAGTTATAGAGTTTGGGATCATCGTGTGCACACTGCTATATTTAAAACAGAAAACCAATAAAGACCTACTGTATAGCATATGGAACTCTGCTCAATGCTTTGTGGCAGCTTGGATGGGAGGGGGGGCGAGGTCTGGGGGAGAATGGATACACATGTATGTATGGCTGAGTCTCTTCCTTGTTTACCTGAAACTATTTTAATGTTCTTAATTGGCTATGCTCCAATACAAAATTAAAAGTTTAAAAAAAAAACCCCAAAACGAATGAGACCTGATGACAAGAGGTGGTAGCAACATCCACTGCATCACAGGCTGACCTTCCTCAGAATGACACATTAGGCTGACAGGATTCTAGCTGAGGACTCTGAGCCAAGAGCTGGGGGTGGAAGCTGAGACGGAGAGAATGCCAGCCAAGAGAGCTGGAGCTGTGCCAGAGCGGAGCTGAAGTCGTGAGCTCGCTGAGAAGAGCGGGACGGAACAGCCCGGCAGGCACGGTACCCGCAGCTCTGGATCTGGGGACGTACGGTCTCACCACAGGGAATCTTAACCCACTCTGGGGTTCCCTCAGACCCCTCTGAGGTCTGCTGGAAACTAGGAGCCTTTCCCTAGAAGAAAAGGCTGACTGCAGATATGAGTAAACTCCTACACACACCATTAGAAGGCTCATGGACCCCTGAGGCCCATCCATGCAGTCCACAGTAGTATCACTGGCTTTATGAAAAACCAGACCCCCATTTTTCAAACAAAACTCCCGACGGCTACTCCGCCTGCTCACCCCCATCCTGATTCCTCCTGAACTAAGACTATGTCCCCCACCCTACTCCTTATTATCATCCCTGCCCTTCTCTCTTCCCTGCCCTCAGTTTGGGGCCCTAGTTCTTCAACTGCTCCGTCCTCCAAACCCTCTCCCATGACTCCCACTGTCTACCTTCACCATCCAACCCCGTCCTCCCTAACAAGGCAGGACTGAGGCTGGTCTGGAACCCACACCCTTCATCCAGGTCTCCTGCCCCACTGTTTCCCAGGCCAGATCAGCCACATCCTGGGAACACTCGCTCTGTGCCAGGTTCTTGTTAACGTTTGCCTTCCTGATCTTGTCTCATCCTCCCAAAAGCCACTTGACAGATGAGGAAGTGAGAGACCAAGAGGTGAAGGGGCCTGCACAAAGTCAACCAGCCAGAGCAGGGCTGACCTAAGGCAGACTTAAGTCCAGACTTAATGAATACGCCATCCCAGTTCCTGGCTGGCCCCACACCACTTCTTGGAGCAAGGAAGGGAGGGAGGGAGGGGGGAAGCGAACTGGTTTCCTTGGAGCTGCATGAAGGTCTGGTCCAGTCTGTCACCAGCCTCCACTGACAGACACAATGAGGTCAACAGAGGGGAAGTAACTTCCCAAAGTCCTTCGGTGACGCCCCTTGTAATATCTAGGCTCATCCTCTCCTGACCCAGGTGGGTGCCACCCCCTCCCCCTCAGCTTTCCTACCCTGGGCCAATGCCCCACTCACCTCTGGTCCTCCTCTGGCGTGTTGGCTGACAGCAATGACATGACCATGGACTTGCCTGTCCCCTGGAGACCCAGGACACCAACCACCAGGACATCGGTCTGATCCAACAGGTACTGTGGGAAGACGCAGGAATGCGACCTTCATAAATCTGTCCACTGCAAGTGCGGGAGATAGGGAAGGGGGTGCCTGCAGACTCCTGGCTCACTGAGCTGCCCTGTCAGATATAAAAGAAAATGGCCCAAATCCCCTCAGCTGAGCACAGGGACTGTGTGTGGAGAACGTGGAATGCTCTTGCTACAAAACAGCATTTGTGAGGGCTCCAAAGTAGACAAGAGCCTCTCTGGTCGAGAAGTTAAGAGGAAGTCAGTGTGGCTGGAACATAATGGAAAAGGGTACCTAACTTTGGAGATGAGCAGGGAGAGGCTCAGACACAAAGGACCGGTGGAAGAAGCCAGGACTAGGTAATTGTAGGCTACTGGAGCAAAGGAGGTTACCTAAAAATTGGAAAGGACTCGGAGTCCAAACTTGAGGCCTCCCTAACCAGGCAGGACTGAGGCTGGTCTGGAACCCACACCCTTCATCCAGGTCTCCTGCCCCACTGTTTCCCAGGCCAGATCAGCCACATCCTGGGAACACTCGCTCTGTGCCAGGTTCTTGTTAACGTTTGCCTTCCTGATCTTGTCTCATCCTCCCAAAAGCCACTTGACAGATGAGGAAGTGAGAGACCAAGAGGTGAAGGGGCCTGCACAAAGTCAACCAGCCAGAGCAGGGCTGACCTAAGGCAGACTTAAGTCCAGACTTAATGAATACGCCATCCCAGTTCCTGGCTGGCCCCACACCACTTCTTGGAGCAAGGAAGGGAGGGAGGGAGGGAGGAAGCGAACTGGTTTCCTTGGAGCTGCATGAAGGTCTGGTCCAGTCTGTCACCAGCCTCCACTGACAGACACAATGAGGTCAACAGAGGGGAAGTAACTTCCCAAAGTCCTTCGGTGACGCCCCTTGTAATATCTAGGCTCATCCTCTCCTGACCCAGGTGGGTGCCACCCCCTCCCCCTCAGCTTTCCTACCCTGGGCCAATGCCCCACTCACCTCTGGTCCTCCTCTGGCGTGTTGGCTGACAGCAATGACATGACCATGGACTTGCCTGTCCCCTGGAGACCCAGGACACCAACCACCAGGACATCGGTCTGATCCAACAGGTACTGTGGGAAGACGCAGGAATGCGACCTTCATAAATCTGTCCACTGCAAGTGCGGGAGATAGGGAAGGGGGTGCCTGCAGACTCCTGGCTCACTGAGCTGCCCTGTCAGATATAAAAGAAAATGGCCCAAATCCCCTCAGCTGAGCACAGGGACTGTGTGTGGAGAACGTGGAATGCTCTTGCTACAAAACAGCATTTGTGAGGGCTCCAAAGTAGACAAGAGCCTCTCTGGTCGAGAAGTTAAGAGGAAGTCAGTGTGGCTGGAACATAATGGAAAAGGGGTACCTAACTTTGGAGATGAGCAGGGGAGAGGCTAAGACACAAAAGGACCGGTGGAAGAAGCCAGGACTAGGTAATTGTAGGCTACTGGAGCAATTCCCAGGAGGCTCTGAGCTTCAGGCAGGTTGGAAAAACCAGGAAACCTTGAGAAAGGGACCAGTGGCCAAGGAGCAGAGCCCAACCCAAATCCATCATGGCTCTTGGCTATGGGATTTTTAAGAGTCCCGCGGATTCCTGAGATCTTTGCCTCTGGGCCACCAGCGCTGCTGACTTTTCACCACCAGGGGGCGTAAGACACTCTCCTCAAGGAAAATAGCCCTGTCCTCAATGTCGCTGGCTATTGCACCTCAGTCACTTGGAGAGCTCGCAAAAAAAACATGAATCTAATCCTGGGCCAAACCCAGGACCCATTAAAGTGGACTATCGAGGGCTAGCCCTGTTCAATATGGTAGACACTGACCACACGTGAACACTTACATTTAATTAAGTTTAATTAAAATTAAACAAAAGCACACATTCAGTTCCTGTTATATAAGCCATATTTAGGGGATTGTGGTAAGCGCTCAACAGTAGGGCCTGGACAGTGACTTTTTTTTTTAAGTGCCCCAGTTGATATCAACATGAGAGTGGACACACAAAGGCAGCAGGGGCCAGGTAACAGATGGTCTGGCATGTTGTCCTAGGTAGGCCACGCTGCTGGAGGACAGGGGGCTCACAAGGGAGAATCTGGGCAGAGACGTGTCAGGTCTCAGGCGAAACACAACAGGAGCGAGGACGTGGAGACCATGACACTGGAGGACGGTATGACGACCAGGGCTGTGAGGTCTGAACCAGAGTGGGGACCTCTGGGGGCTGACCCTCAACCCAGTTAGCACTGCTTCACCATGCAGCTTGACCAATCAGGAGGAGGACAGGCGCAGGTCCAGGGGGCAGCCTGCTGTGGGGTGGGGAGGAGCTCCCAGGACTTCCAAACCGCTTGGGTCCCTCTTGGCCAACCAGTATCAAAGTACTTCACTAGCAGAACCAACAGCACAGCTGAGCCATGGAGACCCGGCCCAGCTAGGTGAGAACTTTCTCATCCGTTCCTCTCACTGCTGCACGTGTGTGCTCAGTTGTTTCTGACTCTGTGACGCCATGGACTATAGTTCGCCAGGCTCCTCTGTCCTGTCAGGGACTTTCCAGGGAAGAATGCTGGAGTTGGTTGCCATTTCCTTCCCCAAGGGATCTTCCAGACCCAGGGACAGAACCCCAGTCTTTGTGTCTCCTACAGTGGCAGGTGGATTCTTTACCAGCTGAGCCACTGGGGAAGCCCTCTCACTGCTGCCACTGCCCCAAAGCCCTTGAGGCTGGTGCTGCCTGCCAGGAGGGTGGAAGCGGGGGCCCTGGGGAGGGGAGGCGAGTGTGGAGCCCAGAGACGCTCCAGCAGGGAGAGACGCCCAGCCCCTAGTACCTCAATGGCACTGTCGCACCAGTTCATCTGGTCATCCACCAACTTGATGCTGTGCTTCATGCGCTCCGGGGGCAGCAGTTTGGCCTGGCCCACGACAGCTGCAGACAAGAGAAAGCAGGAGACGGAGGATGTGCTGAGGGTCTGTGGGAGGCGGAGCCAGCCCCCAACCACATCCCGCCCGGCCAACTCACGGTCCATGGCTGTCGGCGCGGCAGTGCCCATGCCCCGGTTCTGGATCTGGTACACGGGCTGTGTGGGTCTCTGTCCCTCCTTCTCGCCCTTAGCGGGTGCGGGGGCTGCCGGGGGCGGCGGAGCAGTGCCCTCAGGGGTCGTGGCACTCGTCGTGGCTGCTGGCCCTTTCCCCTCCTCCCGAGGCTTCATGAGCACGATGGGCTTCTCCAGAGGGGCTGGGGCAGGCGGGGCAGCAGGGGCTGTGGGAGGCGGGGGCTGCTTTGACTATGGGAGTCAGAAGGTTCCAGTCAGTGGCAGGGATCCTTGCCTTAACTGCTCCCGGCCTCCCCTTCCAAAGAAAGAGTCAGCCCTGCTCACCCTCTCTGCTGGAGGCTTGGAGAGGATGATGGGTGTTTTCTGCATGACCGCGGTGCTGGTCTCTTCACTGCCATCCTGTGGTGAGGGAGGGCGGTTCCTCAGGAAGGGCGCCTGGCTCCCTGGACACTTCCGGAAGTGCCAAGTGCCATTCGAAATGCCTTCAGACCTGAACTCCTCCAATCCTACCCACAGCCCTGTCCGAGAGGTACCTTTAACCCCATGTTTCAAATGAAGTAACTGAGATCCAGCGAGCTTAACTGGCTTGCCCGGGTCACCCAGGCTTAAGAGGTGGATCCAGATCCCAGTTCTGGATCCAGTTCCAGAACCATGCTGCCAGCCGCTCCACTCAGCGGCCTCTGCTGGACGAGCCCAGGTGGGAGGAGCTGGGGCTCTGAAGTGAGAGGCATCTGGATTCAACCTGGCCTTGGCTTTCGCTGGTTGTACAGATTTGATCAGAAACCACCCTCACTTAGGCCTGTGTGTTCATCTGACGAATGGGGACAGGAATTCCTTCCTCACAGGACTGTTGAAGAGGCTGAAAACAGACAGAACTCACCAACCATCCACATGGCGTTGGGCATGTGGCACGTGTGCACTGCCTAGAGCAGCTACCTGACAGCCCTGAGGTCCCCACGTCTCCGCCCAGCCCTGCTCAGGCCATGTCAGCGTGGCTGACTCCTATGCCTTGCCCTCTCCGGGCCTCTTCTGACTCACTCCTCATCTGTGTTTAAAAGGGGAAAGACCTGGGTTAGAGTCCTGTCTTTCTCTGGTGCCCTGAGGACCTTGGAAGAGTCTTGACCCCTCAGTAGGTCTGTTTCTTCACCCATGGATTGAGGACACTTATTTAAATCCTGCTCACTCACCAGCCTATGATGAAGGACAAACCAAAAGAATAGCAAAGGGCTTTGGAAAGAACAAATGAGGGGGGCTTCCCTGGGGGTCCAGAGGTTAAGAACTCACCTTCCAATGCAGGGAATGCGGGTTTGATCACTGGTCGAGCAACTAAGCCCGAACGCTGCAACTGCGGAGCCCTTACACTCTAAGGATCCCATGTGCTGCAACTAAGACCTGATGCGGCCAAATAACTAAATAAACAAATATTAAAATAAAACAAGAGGTGAGGGTAGAGAGAAGATGAGCACTGTGGACACAGTTAGGAGGTACCATGTACAGCACTGGTGCAGGGGGTGGGGTGGGAGGCGTCCAGGATGAGGCCTGAGAGGCTGTCAGTGAGCCTGGGAGGAAGAGAAATGGCCGGAAGATGCAGAGGTCAGCAGGAGATGTGGTTAGCTTGCAGGCTGCCAGGGCTCAGCAGCAAAATCAGAGTCACAGACCAGAGATCTGGGAAAGAAGGCATGTCCCCACTGAGGCTGAGACCCAAGGAAGGAGCGAGTAAGAGCCAAGCTGAGAAGAAATTTCCTTCATGTTGGCAGTTCTGTGTCTCAGAAACTGTCCTAACTGTTATCCTCTTCCACCTCCCCCAAAACGGCCCTCAGAGGTGGGCAGGGTGCTGGAGAAAGAACCTGGGCGGCGGGTTCTGGCAGTGAGTCACCTACGCAGAAGAGAGCAAAGCTCCCGAGTCCTGATTTCAGGAAAGTCTCTACCGTAGGCACGAGGGTGCTGTGCCCAAGGCTCCCGAGGATTTGCATGTGAGTCCTCGAACCAAAGCTTACTGACTTGTGACTTTGGGTGAACCCCTTCCCCTCTAAGGCTCATTTCCGCCTGAGTGAAAATAGGGTCTATCACAAGTTCCACTTCACGGGAAAGCTACAGGAGTTCAGGAAAAACCGAAGGCAAGAAAGCACTTTGCATGGCACCAGCACATTGTCCAGCAAACAGAAACGGCTGCTATGATTACACAACTCTGGAAGACAGGGGCTCTGGCACCTCTCAGCTCCAACTTCAAGGCCGATCCCATTCAGTGAGATCCAAAGTGCTTCCCAAGGCCTAGTAGGTCCCACATGACCTGGCCCCAGGGTCTTTTCTGACCTCATCTTCTATGGTTTTCTCTTGTTCTTCACCCACTACAGCCTCGCTGGCCTCTTGGCTACTCTTTGAACACAAAAGATAAAGGCCTCAGGCCCTCTGGCTCTTCATTCAGACTCTGTCAGGGACTGTCCTCTCACCTCGGGCCTCTGCTCAAGAGTCAGCTCTTCAAAGAAGCCACCTCTGACCACTTCATCTAAGGCAGCTCCGTTACTGCCCTCTGAGGACAGCTCATCTTGTCCACAGACACAACCCCGGCACCTGGCAGGTGCTCAGTAAACATTTGTGGAGTGAGCAGACACATGAATGCTGCCCTGGGGCTCAGACACTCACCCGTCTCTCTCTTTCCCAGGGTGCAATGTAGTCCCTCTCCCGACCACCAGGCCCGGAGAGATTCTGGGGGCCGCCAGGGCCTGGCTCCTTCCAGCGTCGCCGCCTCTCTATCCCATAGAGCCCCGGCTGACTGTGCCCAGACTCAGACATGGTCACCTGCGGGGAGAATGAGGTTTATTCTAGGGTGAAGAAAGTCTCTCCTCACTCTGGCTGGCTGGTCCTGGCTGGTAAGAAGGCACTTCCTTTCAAGGGAGCTCTGTGGCTGTGGTAGTGATCTCAACATCTTGGATTTTTTTTTTTTTGGAATCATAGATTTCTGATTTTATGTAAAATTCTACTCAGCACATTAAAGCCCTCACTTCTCAAAAAAAAAAAAAAAAAAAAAATATATATATATATAGGGCTCCCAATGTCCATGCTCCACGTCTTCCAAAGAAGTTCTGAGCTGGGTACATGCTATCTATAATACGTTTCTCAGGCTAGTCTGCAGTCTGGTGTGGCCATGTGATTAAGTTCTTTCTGATCAACGGTATGACACTAGAAGTATGTTTTGGTAGCATTCAGAAACTTTTCTTCACAGATGCTGGCACACGCCTCTTGTCTCCTCCTCCTCCTGGCTGAAAGGAGGGTATGGAGGCCAGAGTTCAAGCAGCTATTTTTTTCTGTGTGGCAACTAAATGGAAGAAAGGCATGTCAGAACAAAACACAAGGTTTGGAGATTCCCTATTAACCTTAAACTGCCCACCTCTGGATGCAGTGACAACCAAATCCCCTTCTTTCTCTTGTAACCAGAACTATTCCCAATTACCAATCACTCTGAAAGTGTTAGTCGTTCTGTTGTATCCAACTCTTTGTGATCCCAGAGACTGTAGCCTACCAGGCTCCTCTGTCCACGGAATTCTCCAGGCAAGAGTAGTGGAGTGGGGTGCCGTTCCTTCTCCAGGAGACAGCTTCCTGAGCCAGGCCCTGAACCTGGGTCGCCTGCATTGCAGACACATTCTGTACCGACTGAGCCACCAGGGAAGCCATGAATCACTTTGCTCAGCATAAATAATAACACATAGGGGGAGGGTCAGACAAACATGGGCAATGTTGTCGTTTAGTCGCTAACTTGTGTCCAGCTCTTTGCGACCCCATGGACCGTAGCCCATTAGGTTCCTCCATCCTTGGGATTTCCCAGGCAAGAATACTGCAGTGGGTTGCCATTTCTTTCTCCAGGGCATCTTCCCAACCCAGGAGCTGAATCAAGAGTCTCCTGCAATACAGGTGGATTGTTTACCACTGAGCCACCAGGTAAGACCCCAAAGTGGGACACACTCTTTCCCAAAGTGCAGCAAAGCCTTTCTAAACAAATCCGAAAAGTGACCCCCAGGCAGACAAGTACCCTTCTGATAAGCCAATTCTGACAGATGTTGGGGGAGGGGGCTCCAGTATTCAAGGGTCTATTTTCATCTGGTGTCCCTCTGCTTACAGCGTGTTTACCTTTCATTCTTGATGGTCTGCTATCACTCACACTACAAGCTCTCACCAGGGTTTAATCTAAGACGTTATAAAATATACGATTACCTACAGGACCCACACAACCATTTAACTACCTGCATGTCGGTCCCTACAGAGCTTACCCAGCTGTTTATACTTCATTCCCAGGAAGTCTCTGAGTATGTCTCTTGACAGGACTAGGAGGCCAACCGCTATGGCTCACAGGTTCACAGCTGCTCTGCCTTCTGTTTTTGGAAATAACGTCTTATTGGAATACAGTCACATCCATCAATTTATACTCTCTACAGCTGTCTTCTTGATGGGCTGCCAAGGTGGCACTGGTGGTAAAGAACCACTTGCCAGTGCAGGAGATCTAAGAGAGCCGGGTTTGATCCCTGGGTCAGGAAGATCCCCTGGAGGAGGGCATGGCAATCTACTCCAGTATTTTTTTTTTTTTAAGATTTATTTATTTATTTACTTTGGGCGGGGGTCGGGTTGGGGAGGGAGGGGAGTGGGCTGGCCACTTCTATTGGTCTTTCATTTCTCTATTTTCATTCGGCTTTGTTCTTTGGCTCCTGTGGGCCTCTCATCGCGGTGGCGTCTGTCGTTGCAGAGCACCGGCTCTGGGCGCTTGCACTCCAGAGATCTGGCTCGGTGATTGGACACGTCAGTCCAGCCGCTCCGCGGCACGTGGGATCTTCCAGGGCCAGGGAGCGAACCGGCGCCCCTTGCACTGCAAGGCGGTGTCCTTACCCACTGGACCACCAGGGGGAGCCCTACTCCAGTATTTTTGCCTGGAGAATCCCATAGAAAGAGGGACCTGGCGGTCCTTGGGAGTCCCAAAGAGTTGGACACGACTGAAACGACTTAGCATGCACGCCTTCTTGATACAATGGCAGAGCAGTTCAGACAGATGGCAGAGTCTAAAATAACCACCTTCTGGACCTTTACAGAAAAAGCTTGCTGACCTTTGCTTGGCTCTTAGGTGACTTCAAACCATTCTATGAATTGCTTCATCTCCTACTCAATTACACAGTGACATTAAGAGGTCGCTTTGCGAGACTCTTTTGCTAGAATGGAAATATCTGTTTACTGGATGCAGGAATAATTCTCCTAACCAGTAATTTTGTCTAGATCCTCTCCCACTGCTCTGCATGACCTCTTCCTCAGCCACAAACCAGGTGAAAGACTGCCTTCTGAGACAAAGAAGGGCAAGGTCAACTTACAGATGTTTATGGAAACTGATTCAGCACTTGAAATGACTGTTTACCGTCAAGGACAGTCCCTTCAGAAAGTGAGACTCCTCCTCTCGTACAATTAAACGTCTGCTTCTTTAATCTGGAGACTTTCCCAGCACTTAAGTGTCTGCTTTCTTGTCTCAGGGGGGATTCTTCATGAGAAGCAAAGTGTCTGTTTACGTATCTATGAGGACCTCTTCCCATGCATGTTATTCTGGGAACTTCCACAGTATTGGAGTCTATTCTACAGCTATGATGGGGAGCTCCCCAGAATTTAAAGTTGACCTACAAGCATTTTGGGGACTCTTAATATTCTCTCCAGGCTCCTCCAAGGATTCCACCTCTCCCCGCCCCAAAAAGTATAAAGCCAGTCTATTTGTGTTTATTTACAGGACTTTTAAGGTGACCTCCCAGAAATTAAGACCCTAGTTAAGGCTCTTTGGGAAGCTTCCTTAATAATGTAAGCATCTCTTAACAGCCCCTTTTGGGGGATCTCCCAGAATCTAAGTGTCTATGTTTGCAAGCTATGTGGGGAGTCTCCCAATACCTAATTCCTTATTTACGGTCTAACAAAGCACTCCCACCCCAGAAACGGAATCTATCCACACTATTTTTCTAAAAGACTCTAACAATTACATATATATATATGTATAGTCTCTTACATGGGGTCTCCCCTGGAACTTGAGTCTCTGTTTCACTCGGGAAATTCTCTCGTAATTAGAAATCTGTTCACAAGCTTCCCAAGGAACCCCATAACTTAAGTTTCTATTTACAGCATATCTGGAGTTACTTGGAGGACCTCCCCACTGTTTAAGGATCCGTTTGTAGGCAATCTATGAGTGGCCCCAGGATTTAAGTTTTCCTTTGCACGTTATTAGAGGGGTTTCGCAGTACTTTACCGCTAGTTTACAGGTCCTCACTATTAAAGGTCTCCCAGAACCAAAGTTGCTCTATACACATCCTCTGTCTCCTCCCCACCGAACTCCCGCCAACCTAGCATTTAATGGGTTGCTTTGACTCCGTACTCAGTTACAGACACCGCCAGGGCGTCCAAGAGACCAGTTAGCCGTCGAGGAAGGGGCGGGCCCCGAAGCAGGCGCCGGCGCCCCGCCCTCGCCGGGGCGGCCGCCTCGAGGGGACACGAGGGCGTCTTACCTTTGATGGCTGCTGATTGGTTCTTGGGGTGCAGTGGGCTCTCAGAGCTGGGGTACGGTGAGGGCGAGGAGGGTCCACTAGAAGCCACCGGCCTGTAAGTAGAGTCTGGGGCCCCGGGAGCGTGGCAGGAAGGAAGCAGAGAACGGGTACCGGTCAACCCAGAACCGAACGGGGCATACCGGAAGCGGCACCGAAAGAAGGCCGGCCCAAGAGAGGAAGAGCGGAAGAGCTAGATGAGATATCGCGAGACCTAAGGGAAATCTCGTTTCGCGAGCTGCCGGCACCGCGCATGCGCCGCGGGCTGGGCGCCCAAATTCGAGCATGACCGCCAGACTGAGCATGCGTTGAAGGAGAGGTTGGCCTCCGCGCTCGCGGACTCTTCTTCGCTGCGCGTGCGCGCAGGGAGCCTGTGTAGGCTTGCAGAGACTTTGGAGATGATTGGCACCGAGCGGGAGTCCCTCCTGAGCATTGCGGTTCGGAAGTGTGCTCCCAGTTTGGGGATCTCCCAGAATCTAAGTGTCTATGTTTGCAAGCTATGTGGGGAGTCTCCCAATACCTAATTCCTTATTTACGGTCTAACAAAGCACTCCCACCCCAGAAACGGAATCTATCCACACTATTTTTCTAAAAGACTCTAACAATTACATATATATATATGTATAGTCTCTTACATGGGGTCTCCTGGAACTTGAGTCTCTGTTTCACTCGGGAAATTCTCTCGTAATTAGAAATCTGTTCACAAGCTTCCCAAGGAACCCCATAACTTAAGTTTCTATTTACAGCATATCTGGAGTTACTTGGAGGACCTCCCCACTGTTTAAGGATCCGTTTGTAGGCAATCTATGAGTGGCCCCAGGATTTAAGTTTTCCTTTGCACGTTATTAGAGGGGTTTCGCAGTACTTTACCGCTAGTTTACAGGTCCTCACTATTAAAGGTCTCCCAGAACCAAAGTTGCTCTATACACATCCTCTGTCTCCTCCCCACCGAACTCCCGCCAACCTAGCATTTAATGGGTTGCTTTGACTCCGTACTCAGTTACAGACACCGCCAGGGCGTCCAAGAGACCAGTTAGCCGTCGAGGAAGGGGCGGGCCCCGAAGCAGGCGCCGGCGCCCCGCCCTCGCCGGGGCGGCCGCCTCGAGGGGACACGAGGGCGTCTTACCTTTGATGGCTGCTGATTGGTTCTTGGGGTGCAGTGGGCTCTCAGAGCTGGGGTACGGTGAGGGCGAGGAGGGTCCACTAGAAGCCACCGGCCTGTAAGTAGAGTCTGGGGCCCCGGGAGCGTGGCAGGAAGGAAGCAGAGAACGGGTACCGGTCAACCCAGAACCGAACGGGGCATACCGGAAGCGGCACCGAAAGAAGGCCGGCCCAAGAGAGGAAGAGCGGAAGAGCTAGATGAGATATCGCGAGACCTAAGGGAAATCTCGTTTCGCGAGCTGCCGGCACCGCGCATGCGCCGCGGGCTGGGCGCCCAAATTCGAGCATGACCGCCAGACTGAGCATGCGTTGAAGGAGAGGTTGGCCTCCGCGCGCTCGCGGACTCTTCTTCGCTGCGCGTGCGCGGCGCAGGGAGCCTGTGTAGGCTTGCAGAGACTTTGGAGATGATTGGCACCAGGAGCTTGTGGGTTCGAGTCCCTCCTGAGCAGTGTTGGCGAGACGCTGTGGTGGGACAGCAAGGAAGAATTTAAGTGTCCCGGGGTGACTGAGTGCTGCGAACACAGGAATGAATCAGACCTGACGTATGCACTGGAAGAAATCCCGGTTTGTGGAGAGAGACAGTTGGGGAATCAAATCACTTAGGAAAGGGCGCGCGTCCGGTTGGACCTTGAAGGGCGGCCAAGGACACTCCAGGCGAGAGAACTCAGGGAGAAAGGTCCAGACGGTCTTGGAGCCCTGGGGTTCCACAGGGGTGAGAGGTGAGGCAGAAGACACGTGCAGGTCAGATCCTGAGCGATACGAGAGGCAGACTGGTGGGAAGAAGACTGTTAAACCCTTCGCGAACCGCCGTAGAGGAGGAATAAAGAGCTAAAAGTCGAAAATTCAAATGCCTGCGGGCGGAGCCCTGTGCGCGCCAAAAAGGACTTGTTAGGCCGAGTCCCGCCTGATGAGGGCGCATGCGCGGTCAGTTCAGCGGGCTCCACGAAGTAGCAGGAGCGGGTGGTAACCCATGGGAACGATAGATGCTTCAAGAGAAGAGAGAAGCGTATATAATCGTACATATGTAGGTGAGTGGGGAATTTACCCATTTTCACGTACAATTCTGTTTGGACAGGGATTACATGTACATTCGGACAAAATCCGAGCAGCTCCTAGGGTACACAAGAAGGGTTGGTCTCCACTCTAGTTCCTTTATTCCATTCCTAGAGCACCGCTTCCCAGTTTTCTTCTGCAACTGTTACAGCAAAGCATTAGAGCTGGTCCCCTTGAGCTGGGCCGCTGTGAGACCCGCTGTTCTCAGTGTCTCCCACTTTCTCCCTTAAGCCGGCCCACTATACTGGCAGCGACGCTTCCCTCCCCCACTCTAATAAACTTTACTTTCCTCTCAAAAAAAAAAAAAAGAAAATGAAAAGCATTAGAGCTGAGAGCTTGAGCCCAGCCAAGTTCCTTAACCCGCTTTGATTCTACATCCCTGTTTCTACAAAGCAGGGACTTCCCTGGTGGTCCAGTGGTTAAGACTCAAGTACTTCCAGGGCAGGGGCACAGGATAGATCCCTGGTTGGGGGACAAAGATCCTACATCCCGCTTTGAAAGGCCAAAAAAAAGAAAGAGGTGATGGACCACTACTTCCCTGATCCAGTGGCTAAGATGCCACACTCCCCACGTAAGGGGCTTGGGTTCCATCTCTGGTCAGGGAACTAGATCCCACATGCCTCAGCTAAGAGTTCACACATTCCAGTAAGGATTTTCCAAATGCCCCAACAAATATCAAAGATCCAGAGTGCCACAACTAAGACCCAGTACAGCCAAATAAATAAAAGGTACAATGGAGATGCCCTTTCCTGGTGGCACGGTAGGTAAGAACCTGCCTGCCAATGCAAGAAAGGCAGATTTGATCCCTGGGCTGGGAAGATCCCCTGGAGTAGGAAATGGCAACCCACTCCAGTATGCTTACCTAGGAGAAATCCTGTGGACAGAAGAGCCTGGCGGGCTACAGTCCGTGGGGTCCCAAAGAGTCGGACATGAGTAAGGGACTGAATACACGTGCGTAGTGGCATGCTGTGTTATTATTTTTGGTTTCCAATGACAGTGGTAGTGACGGAATCTGACCCACTCCCCTCCCCTCCAGGCCTCATCCCTGCTGCCATTTTCTCAGCCCAGGTGGCAGGTGGAATTATTTCTCCAGGCTCTCACAGTCTGGGTGAGAACAACCATCACCTAGACTGAGTTGAGAGTCCTGTTGTTTATGGATCCTCCAGAAGATTGTGGGTGTTTGGCAGAGATACACATGACAGGGCACCTTTGTGTGATGTCTGTCAGTATCCCTTTTTAGCATCTTCATCTGTTAGGTTGCATCTGTTTTCACTATGTGAATTTCTCAACCCCAGAGGAGCCTCCATGCCACTTTCACCTCTGGGAAACCCTTAGAGGTAGAAATTTTTGAGTTAAGGGAAAAGGAGGGGCTAGGCGTTGGACCGTGGGCCCACTGTAGTCCACATTCTGGTTTATATATGTCATTGTAACCGTCTCCACTCCTCGTCTGACAGATGCAGAAGATGAATCTGAGAAGGGCCTTACTGAAACCCTCAGAGCCAGGAGGCATCAGGGCCTGAATTCAAACCTCAGCCTGTCTCATTCTAGGGTGAGTCCACAGTTTTTCCTTGGCAATGGGCAGCCTGCCTAGTGGTGAGTCACAATCAAGTATCCAGAGAGCTGCCTTTTATATTAGTAGGATGGTATGCCGTTGAGTAAATGTTCAGGACTTAATGATTTCCCTATTGATAAACATTTAGGTTGTTTCTGAAGTTTTGCTCTTACAAACATTTGCTACAGTGAATATCCTTGCACATCTGATTGCATGTGGGTGATAGTGTGATCAATAGACTGTCTTGTTTGGAGTAGAATGGCTTGGTCAAAGAGTACATGCAACTGGGAATTTTAAGAGCCCTTGGCCAAATGATCTGTTCATTTCATTCATTTGTTTATATCTATTGAGTGAATCATAGAACTCCAGTCATGTGCCAAGCATGACTGTAGGCTGGATATCCTATTGTGCCAGGGTCCCCAACTTCCAGGATCTAATACCTGATAATCTGAGGTGGAGCTGGTATAGTAATAATTGAAATAAAGTGCACAGTAAATGTAATGCGCTTGAATCATCCCCAAACCATCCTCACCCCTGTCCGTGGGAAAATTGTTTTCCACAAAACTGGTTCCTGGAGCCGAAAAGGAGAGCACCTGCCCTCCAGGAACAGATCTAGCAGTTGATGTCAGGTAAAAGATGCTTGGAAGGAATAAACAGGATAAGGGAATTGAGAGTGACCAAGGTCACTACAAGAAGTGCTCAGGGAAGGCTGCTCCGAGGAGGTGACATCTGAGCAGAGGCTTGAAGGACAGTAGATGTTGAAAAACACAAAGATTAAAGACCCCAAAGTGAGAATGGACCTGAGTGTTCAAGGATTATTAAGTTGACCAGAGTGGCCGAAACAGAGTGGAAAAGGGTAGGATTATTTACAGGTTATAACTGGAGAGAGCCAGGTTACATGGGATCTTGTGGAAAGGCGTTGGACCGTGGGCCCACTGTAGTCCACATTCTGGTTTATATATGTCATTGTAACCGTCTCCACTCCTCGTCTGACAGATGCAGAAGATGAATCTGAGAAGGGCCTTACTGAAACCCTCAGAGCCAGGAGGCATCAGGGCCTGAATTCAAACCTCAGCCTGTCTCATTCTAGGGTGAGTCCACAGTTTTTCCTTGGCAATGGGCAGCCTGCCTAGTGGTGAGTCACAATCAAGTATCCAGAGAGCTGCCTTTTATATTAGTAGGATGGTATGCCGTTGAGTAAATGTTCAGGACTTAATGATTTCCCTATTGATAAACATTTAGGTTGTTTCTGAAGTTTTGCTCTTACAAACATTTGCTACAGTGAATATCCTTGCACATCTGATTGCATGTGGGTGATAGTGTGATCAATAGACTGTCTTGTTTGGAGTAGAATGGCTTGGTCAAAGAGTACATGCAACTGGGAATTTTAAGAGCCCTTGGCCAAATGATCTGTTCATTTCATTCATTTGTTTATATCTATTGAGTGAATCATAGAACTCCAGTCATGTGCCAAGCATGACTGTAGGCTGGATATCCTATTGTGCCAGGGTCCCCAACTTCCAGGATCTAATACCTGATAATCTGAGGTGGAGCTGGTATAGTAATAATTGAAATAAAGTGCACAGTAAATGTAATGCGCTTGAATCATCCCCAAACCATCCTCACCCCTGTCCGTGGGAAAATTGTTTTCCACAAAACTGGTTCCTGGAGCCGAAAAGGAGAGCACCTGCCCTCCAGGAACAGATCTAGCAGTTGATGTCAGGTAAAAGATGCTTGGAAGGAATAAACAGGATAAGGGAATTGAGAGTGACCAAGGTCACTACAAGAAGTGCTCAGGGAAGGCTGCTCCGAGGAGGTGACATCTGAGCAGAGGCTTGAAGGACAGTAGATGTTGAAAAACACAAAGATTAAAGACCCCAAAGTGAGAATGGACCTGAGTGTTCAAGGATTATTAAGTTGACCAGAGTGGCCGAAACAGAGTGGAAAAGGGTAGGATTATTTACAGGTTATAACTGGAGAGAGCCAGGTTACATGGGATCTTGTGGGCCACAGAGAGGGCTTTTGAATTGACCTCCAAGTGTAAGAGGAAGCCTTTGGAGAGCCATGAGCAAGGACCAGCATGTAGTAATGTATGTTATCTTAAGACTTTTATGTTTCTGAACCAAGTGAGTGTTTATCTATACCCAAAAAAGTTAAAGCGCTGCTGGTTGCCATGAGGAGAGTGGGCTGCAGCTGGGCAGCAGTGGAAGCAGGAGATGAGGAAGCTGTTGTCCCTTCCCTGGGCGAGAGAGGATGATGACTCAGGAAGAGGGCTGTGTGAGAGGAAGCATGAATCAGGGATGACTTAAAGTGCTCCTGAGGGTTTGGCCCTGGTCCGCTGGGCAACGAGTGATCCTTTTTGAAGATGGGAAGGAGCAGACTTGATGGAAAATTGATAAGTTTTGAACTGCTTACCTTTGAGACGCACATTGGTCCAAGGAAGTAGTTGCAGTGGGGAGAAGCCAGGGTTTGTAGATACAGAATTTTTACTGGCTTTCCATTATGGAATTTTAAAAACATACTCAAAGGCTTTTTGGTATGAAGAACTCCTACATAACCACCTCCCAGTATGGCCGGTCATCACATTTTACTTATGGTTGTTTCTTCTGTGTTCTTTCTAATTTTGTAAGCACACTTTCTCATGGAGTTTCTTCTTTTATTTTTTAAGCTATTAAACAAACCCTCAGATGACCTGTCATTTTATCAATAATGATACAAGTATGCTAAATGTTGGAGCTGTTCATATATATATGGCATGTAAAGCCTGGTGATTTGCTGAAACCATCCAGACTAAGACAGTAGATTGAGCAGAGACATGGTCTTGGGCCTCCCCCATTTAGGAATCAGGGAAAGGACCACTGTCCTAGAGAAAGAGCAGGAACATCAAGAGAGGCAATAACCTGGGGCCAAGAGAAAGAAGAGTTCCAAAAAGATGATGATCAGCTGGGGAGCAGAGATACAGAGCAGCTGCTGGAGGTGGACATGGGGTCCACTGTGAAGAAGACGTGGCTGTCATATCCCCCAGTCTCGTTGCAGGAGAATTGGGTGTGAGAGGATGGTCCTGTCACAGCTCTCAGATAAGTCCCTGGGACAGGCCACCAAGTGAGGGCCCTTGGCTTCACACAGGAAAGAAATCAAGAGAGATCCGAAGGGCTTCCCTGGTGGTCCAGTGGGTAAAGAGTCTACCTTGCAGTGCCAGGGTCACTGGTTCGATCCCTGGCCCGGGAAGATCCCACATGCCATGAAGTGGCTGGATCTGTGTGTCCAATTATGAACCAGCACTCTGGAGCGCATGCGCCCAGAGTCAGTGCTCTGCAACGAGAGAGGCCACAGCAATGGGAGGCCCACACAGGCTGAGGAATGAAGATGGATGAAAATAAATAAATAAAAGATCAATAAAAGAGGCCAAAAATTTTTTAAAATCCCCCCACCCCCCCAAAGAGTGAGCCAAAGTATAAAGTGAAAGTCAGTTTATTTAGAGAGATAGACATTCTGTAGGCAGAAAGGAGACCACCTCAGAAGGCAAGAGTGGCCCTGAGGTGTGGGGGTAGTTCATTTTTATGGGCTGGATAATTTCATAGGCTAACAAGTGGGAGTATTATTCCAACTTTTGGGGGTAAGGGGACAGGAATTTTCAGGAATTGGGCCTCCACCCACTTTTTGCCCTTCTGTGGTCAGAACTGTCCTGGTGCCTGTGGTGTGTCATTAAGCATATGCTAATAAATTACAATGAGCATATAATGAGACTCAGGGTCTAGGAAAGTCCTATCTTCCACCATCTTGGGCCTAGTGGGCCTAGCTTTAGTTGCATCATCAAGGTCTGTCATTCCTTTTTTTTTTTTTTTTTGGCCACTTCTATCTTTCATTTATTTCCGCTTTGTCTTTTTGGCATGTAAAGCCTGGTGATTTGGACCATCCCGACATAGGCAAATTTAACAGGAAAGGACCACTGTCCTAGAGAAAGAGCAGGAACATCAAGAGAGGCAATAACCTGGGGCCAAGAGAAAGAAGAGTTCCAAAAAGATGATGATCAGCTGGGGAGCAGAGATACAGAGCAGCTGCTGGAGGTGGACATGGGGTCCACTGTGAAGAAGACGTGGCTGTCATATCCCCCAGTCTCGTTGCAGGAGAATTGGGTGTGAGAGGATGGTCCTGTCACAGCTCTCAGATAAGTCCCTGGGACAGGCCACCAAGTGAGGGCCCTTGGCTTCACACAGGAAAGAAATCAAGAGAGATCCGAAGGGCTTCCCTGGTGGTCCAGTGGGTAAAGAGTCTACCTTGCAGTGCCAGGGTCACTGGTTCGATCCCTGGCCCGGGAAGATCCCACATGCCATGAAGTGGCTGGATCTGTGTGTCCAATTATGAACCAGCACTCTGGAGCGCATGCGCCCAGAGTCAGTGCTCTGCAACGAGAGAGGCCACAGCAATGGGAGGCCCACACAGGCTGAGGAATGAAGATGGATGAAAATAAATAAATAAAAGATCAATAAAAGAGGCCAAAAATTTTTTAAAATCCCCCCACCCCCCCAAAGAGTGAGCCAAAGTATAAAGTGAAAGTCAGTTTATTTAGAGAGATAGACATTCTGTAGGCAGAAAGGAGACCACCTCAGAAGGCAAGAGTGGCCCTGAGGTGTGGGGGTAGTTCATTTTTATGGGCTGGATAATTTCATAGGCTAACAAGTGGGAGTATTATTCCAACTTTTGGGGGTAAGGGGACAGGAATTTTCAGGAATTGGGCCTCCACCCACTTTTTGCCCTTCTGTGGTCAGAACTGTCCTGGTGCCTGTGGTGTGTCATTAAGCATATGCTAATAAATTACAATGAGCATATAATGAGACTCAGGGTCTAGGAAAGTCCTATCTTCCACCATCTTGGGCCTAGTGGGCCTAGCTTTAGTTGCATCATCAAGGTCTGTCATTCCTTTTTTTTTTTTTTTTTTGGCCACTTCTATCTTTCATTTATTTCCGTCTTTGTTCTTTGGCCTATGTGGGCCTCCCATCACGGTGGCCTCTGTTGCTGCAGAGCACCGGCTCTGGGCGCATGCCACTGCAGAGCTCCAGCTCAGTAGTTGGACACATCGATCCAGCCGCTCCGCAGCACATGGGATCTTCCCACAGGGATCAAACCGGCCCCCCATGCACTGCAAGGTGGTGTCCTTACCCACTGGACCACCAGGGAATCCCCGGTCTGCCATTCTTTTAAAGGTTGTGTCCCATCCCTTTCCCTCCTGCCTCAGTCTCACTATGTTATGGAAACTTTTCAATAACGTAATAGAGACTCTGTAGGGAAAAGTTTATAGGTACCTATTTTTCTTTATTTATTTTTTGTTGAAATGTAACTTAAATGTGGACTTCCCTGGTGGTTCAGATGATAAAGAATCTGCCTGCAATGTGGGAAACCTGCGTTCAATACCTGGGATAGGAAGATTCCCTGGAGAAGGGAACAGGTACCCACTCCAGTATTCTTGCTTAGAGAATTCTGTGGCTGGCAAAGTGTACAAAAGGCACAGAGATCAAGGGTCAATACATTTTCACTAGTTAGTTGTATAACCACTAACGAAATCAAGATAGAGAACATTTCCAAAACCCCAGAAATTTGTCTGGGGCTGTTTCCCTGTGAGGTACCCGAGTCCAGAAACAGCCCCTGATCTGATTCCAGTCATTACAGATGAGTTGTGGCTGCTCTTGGACGTGATAGAAATGAAAACTTATGACAGGTCTTCTGGGTTGTCTGTCTTTTAGGCTCTTTGGTCTTGTGAGAGTCTTCCTGCTGCAGAATGCATCAGGAGAGTTTTTTCTGCAACTTTTGGGGTAAGGGGACAGGAATTTTCAGGAATTGGGCCTTTTTGCCCTTCTGTGGTCAGAACTGTCCTGGTGCCTGTGGTGTGTCATTAAGCATATGCTAATAAATTACAATGAGCATATAATGAGACTCAGGGTCTAGGAAAGTCCTATCTTCCACCATCTTGGGCCTAGTGGGCCTAGCTTTAGTTGCATCATCAAGGTCTGTCATTCCTTTTTTTTTTTTTTTTTGGCCACTTCTATCTTTCATTTATTTCCGTCTTTGTTCTTTGGCCTATGTGGGCCTCCCATCACGGTGGCCTCTGTTGCTGCAGAGCACCGGCTCTGGGCGCATGCCACTGCAGAGCTCCAGCTCAGTAGTTGGACACATCGATCCAGCCGCTCCGCAGCACATGGGATCTTCCCACAGGGATCAAACCGGCCCCCCATGCACTGCAAGGTGGTGTCCTTACCCACTGGACCACCAGGGAATCCCCGGTCTGCCATTCTTTTAAAGGTTGTGTCCCATCCCTTTCCCTCCTGCCTCAGTCTCACTATGTTATGGAAACTTTTCAATAACGTAATAGAGACTCTGTAGGGAAAAGTTTATAGGTACCTATTTTTCTTTATTTATTTTTTGTTGAAATGTAACTTAAATGTGGACTTCCCTGGTGGTTCAGATGATAAAGAATCTGCCTGCAATGTGGGAAACCTGCGTTCAATACCTGGGATAGGAAGATTCCCTGGAGAAGGGAACAGGTACCCACTCCAGTATTCTTGCTTAGAGAATTCTGTGGCTGGCAAAGTGTACAAAAGGCACAGAGATCAAGGGTCAATACATTTTCACTAGTTAGTTGTATAACCACTAACGAAATCAAGATAGAGAACATTTCCAAAACCCCAGAAATTTGTCTGGGGCTGTTTCCCTGTGAGGTACCCGAGTCCAGAAACAGCCCCTGATCTGATTCCAGTCATTACAGATGAGTTGTGGCTGCTCTTGGACGTGATAGAAATGAAAACTTATGACAGGTCTTCTGGGTTGTCTGTCTTTTTAGGCTCTTTGGTCTTGTGAGAGTCTTCCCTGCTGCAGAATGCATCAGGAGTTTGTAGTATAAAAACTCTGAAAGGATTTCCCCATACCAGTTGTTTTACAACATGGAAAATAAAGACTCAATTTGAATTCCAGATGTTTCACAGTTTGGTGAATACATGATGGGCTTTAAGGACAGTGAAGGTCATAAAGTGTTTAAAGTTCCAGTGGACTGGTTTGAAGATAAGAGGAAAGATGTTTGTGCTGGTGAAACTGTGCAACTCAAATTGGAACTTGAACCCACGCGCCAGAGTTCGAACCCAGTGAAAGCCACGCTAGGACTTGAACCCACGATCTTTTTTTTTTCTCCCCTTACTCCCTCCCCAACCTCCTCCCTCACAGCTGCCCGCGCTGTCTTTTAACTGAGATCACACACCTGGTCTCCCTACTTCATGAATGGCGGATTCTTAATGTCTCTTTGCAGAAAGAATTCAGCGAGAGACAAAGTGATAGAAAAGAAGTGAATTAATGTAGAGAGAAAGCCCACAGACAGAGTGTGGGCCATCTCAGAAGGCAACCAGCTCTTAAATTTGGGGTGGTTAATTTTTTATGGACTGGGTAATTTCATAGATTAATGAGTGAGAGGATTAATCCATCTATTTCGGGGAAGGGACAGGGATTTCCAGGAGTTCCAGCACAGCCCACTTTTGACCTTTTATCATTGGCCTTCGGACTGTCATGGAGCTGGTGGGTGTATTATATAGCTAATGTATTACAAGGAGTGTATCATGAACCGTCTACCATCTTGGATCCAGTTGGTTCTAGTTTGTCATGTCCAGTTTGCCATGCTGTTCTTTTAGAGCTTGCTCGCTACCCCTTCTATCCTACTTCAATAGCAGGGGAAATGGATGAGGGAGGAAGCATAGGACCCTTTCCCTTGAGAAGGCGAGAGAAGGTGCAGCCAGGGTGCAAGTGGACACAGGGCTTGGACTTGAAGAAGGGCCAGCTAATCCTGATAGAAGAAAGTGTTAGCATTGACATTGCCTCCAAGCTGTAAAAGCACTCTCCTCGTTTTCACATGTTAGCAGCTGTCCCACACAGCAGAAAAACTCAAAACAGGTCTTTAGATGACAGTCTGGTGTTGATGTAGTTGATACAGCTTCCTTCATGGACCTTCATAAAGAATTGGAACAATACTGGCGATATCTGTTCTAGACGGATGGGGCAGAAGGGGCAGGAGAGTAATGGACAATTACAGTGGAGACTCCTTGGGAAGGAAGAGGAGTCCGTGGCCAGAGCAGCTGTGATACTATGTTTCGTAATAAATATGGATTTGGTCTTTGTCCCTGAGTCTGGCACAGAGCTCCTAAAACCTTTGAAACTTCCAGTGAAGAAGGTAATAAGGGTGTGTTTTGTAATCAGGTGGCTTTGGGAAGAGAATAAGGGCTGGATGCCAGGGGACCCAACCGGGTGATTAGAGAGTTAGAACTTCCAGGTCTTTAGGGAGGGAAGAAGGGTTGGAGGTTGGATTAAGTTGCTAATATATGATGATTTAATCAGTCGTGAGACAAAGTGATAGAAAAGAAGTGAATTAATGTAGAGAGAAAGCCCACAGACAGAGTGTGGGCCATCTCAGAAGGCAACCAGCTCTTAAATTTGGGGTGGTTAATTTTTTATGGACTGGGTAATTTCATAGATTAATGAGTGAGAGGATTAATCCATCTATTTCGGGGAAGGGACAGGGATTTCCAGGAGTTCCAGCACAGCCCACTTTTGACCTTTTATCATTGGCCTTCGGACTGTCATGGAGCTGGTGGGTGTATTATATAGCTAATGTATTACAAGGAGTGTATCATGAACCGTCTACCATCTTGGATCCAGTTGGTTCTAGTTTGTCATGTCCAGTTTGCCATGCTGTTCTTTTAGAGCTTGCTCGCTACCCCTTCTATCCTACTTCAATAGCAGGGGAAATGGATGAGGGAGGAAGCATAGGACCCTTTCCCTTGAGAAGGCGAGAGAAGGTGCAGCCAGGGTGCAAGTGGACACAGGGCTTGGACTTGAAGAAGGGCCAGCTAATCCTGATAGAAGAAAGTGTTAGCATTGACATTGCCTCCAAGCTGTAAAAAGCACTCTCCTCGTTTTCACATGTTAGCAGCTGTCCCACACAGCAGAAAAACTCAAAACAGGTCTTTAGATGACAGTCTGGTGTTGATGTAGTTGATACAGCTTCCTTCATGGACCTTCATAAAGAATTGGAACAATACTGGCGATATCTGTTCTAGACGGATGGGGCAGAAGGGGCAGGAGAGTAATGGACAATTACAGTGGAGACTCCTTGGGAAGGAAGAGGAGTCCGTGGCCAGAGCAGCTGTGATACTATGTTTCGTAATAAATATGGATTTGGTCTTTGTCCCTGAGTCTGGCACAGAGCTCCTAAAACCTTTGAAACTTCCAGTGAAGAAGGTAATAAGGGTGTGTTTTGTAATCAGGTGGCTTTGGGAAGAGAATAAGGGCTGGATGCCAGGGGACCCAACCGGGTGATTAGAGAGTTAGAACTTCCAGGTCTTTAGGGAGGGAAGAAGGGTTGGAGGTTGGATTAAGTTGCTAATATATGATGATTTAATCAGTCGTGACTATGTAATGAAGCCTCTGTAATAATCCCAACGGACAAGGCTTGGAAAGCTTCCAGGTGGGTGAACACGTGGAGATATGGGGAGAGTGGTGCCCAGAGAGGGCATAGAAGCTCCATACCCCTTCCCCAGACCTTGCCCTGTGCTTCCACATGGCTGTTCCTGAGTTACATCTTTTTATAATAAACCAGTTCTCTGGTAAATAAACGTGTCCCTGATTTCTGTAAGCCACTCATTGAACCCAGGGAAGGGGATGTTGGACCTGTAGTCTATTGGTTAGAAGCACAGGTGACAGCCTAGACTTGAAATTGACATCTGAAGGAGTAGTGGGGAGCGGGGGTCTTGTAGGACCCAGCCCTTAACCTGTGGAATCTGATGTTGTCTCCAGGTAGACAGTGTCAGGACTGAGTTGAATTGTGGTATCTGAGAATGGCTAGGGGAAAAAAAAAGACCCAAACCACAACACTGGAATTGGGTGCAGAATCATTAGCTGCCATGATAGGGAGGGGATGGGGAGGCTGGAGGTGGGGTCAGGCCACAGTCAAAGGAACCCCCCTAGGTTAGGCCTGTGGGCCTGTTAACACCATTCTGTAGTAAAAAATAATGTACCTCTGGCTGATACCTGGAAGCAGGTACACACAGGGTGTGCAGCAGGTTTCTTTTCAAAATTCAGAACTGGGCAATGGAAAATCAAGATGGGAAGGAAGAGAGTGTTTTGGGTCCTGGAAGCTTCAAGCTTGAGCCGAGTGGTAATTGTTCAGGTGAATGCACTTATAAAAAAATCTTTGAGACTGCATTTAAAATCTGTGTTGTTTATGTAAAATAAATTCCAATAGAGGGCTTCCCCTGGTGGTCCAGTGGGTAAGGACACCACCTTGCAGTGCAAGGGGCGCCGGTTCGATCCCTGGCCTGGGAAGATCCCATGTGCCCCAGAGCGGCTGGACCGATGTGTCCAATTACCAAGCTGGAGCTCTGGCGCGCATGCGCCCAGAGACGGTGCTCTGTGACAAGAGGCCACCACGATGGGAGGCCCACGGGAGCCAAAGAACAAAGACGGATGAAAATAGAGAAATGAAAGACCAATAGAAGTGGCCCGCCCGCTCCCCCCCCAAACCGACCCCTGTCCTAAATAAATAAATAGATAAATCTTTTAAAAATAAATAAATAAATAAATTCCAATAGAAGAAGAAATGAGTGAGGACTTTCCTGTGGTTCAGTGGTTAAGAATCTGTGCTTCCGGGCCAAAGAACAAAGATGGATGAAACTAGATAAATAAAAGACCAATAGAAGTGGCCCGCCCATCCCCCTCCCTCCCACCCACCTCCCACCCCAAAATAAATAAATAGATAAATCTTTTTTAAACATTTATTTATTTATTTATTTGGAGGGTGGTGGGTTGGGGAGGGAGAGGGTGGGCGGGCCACTTCTGTTGGTCTTTCATTTCTCTATTTTCATCCATCTTTGTTCTTTGGCCCCTGTGGGCCTCCCATCACGGTAGCCTCTGTTGTCACAGAGCACCGGCTCCGGGCGCATGCGCTCCAGAGCTCCGGCTCGGTAAGTGGACATATCGGTCCAGCCGCTCTGCAGCATGCGGGATCTTCCCAGGCCAGGGACCGAACTGGCGCCCGCTGCACTGCAAGGTGGTGTCCTTACCCACTGGACCACCAGGAAAGCCCTGGATAAACCTTTAAAAAGAAAAAAAGAATCTGTGCTTCCATAGCTGGGAGCATGAGTTCGCTCCCTGGTGGGGGAACTAGGATCCCTCATGCTGCCCAGCTAGGCCTAGGAGACAGACTTGGAACTAAAAAGATCTTGATACCTGGAAGCAGGTACACACAGGGTGTGCAGCAGTTTTTTCAAAATTCAGAACTGGGCAATGGAAAATCAAGATGGGAAGGAAGAGAGTGTTTTGGGTCCTGGAAGCTTCAAGCTTGAGCCGAGTGGTAATTGTTCAGGTGAATGCACTTATAAAAAAATCTTTGAGACTGCATTTAAAATCTGTGTTGTTTATGTAAAATAAATTCCAATAGAGGGCTTCCCCTGGTGGTCCAGTGGGTAAGGACACCACCTTGCAGTGCAAGGGGCGCCGGTTCGATCCCTGGCCTGGGAAGATCCCATGTGCCCCAGAGCGGCTGGACCGATGTGTCCAATTACCAAGCTGGAGCTCTGGCGCGCATGCGCCCAGAGACGGTGCTCTGTGACAAGAGGCCACCACGATGGGAGGCCCACGGGAGCCAAAGAACAAAGACGGATGAAAATAGAGAAATGAAAGACCAATAGAAGTGGCCCGCCCGCTCCCCTCCCTCCCCAAACCGACCCCTGTCCTAAATAAATAAATAGATAAATCTTTTAAAAATAAATAAATAAATAAATTCCAATAGAAGAAGAAATGAGTGAGGACTTTCCTGTGGTTCAGTGGTTAAGAATCTGTGCTTCCGGGCCAAAGAACAAAGATGGATGAAACTAGATAAATAAAAGACCAATAGAAGTGGCCCGCCCACCCCCCTCCCTCCCCACCCCTCCCACCCCAAAATAAATAAATAGATAAATCTTTTTTTTTTAAACATTTATTTATTTATTTATTTGGAGGGTGGTGGGTTGGGGAGGGAGAGGGTGGGCGGGCCACTTCTGTTGGTCTTTCATTTCTCTATTTTCATCCATCTTTGTTCTTTGGCCCCTGTGGGCCTCCCATCACGGTAGCCTCTGTTGTCACAGAGCACCGGCTCCGGGCGCATGCGCTCCAGAGCTCCGGCTCGGTAAGTGGACATATCGGTCCAGCCGCTCTGCAGCATGCGGGATCTTCCCAGGCCAGGGACCGAACTGGCGCCCGCTGCACTGCAAGGTGGTGTCCTTACCCACTGGACCACCAGGAAAGCCCTGGATAAACCTTTAAAAAGAAAAAAAGAATCTGTGCTTCCATAGCTGGGAGCATGAGTTCGCTCCCTGGTGGGGGAACTAGGATCCCTCATGCTGCCCAGCTAGGCCTAGGAGCCAGACTTGGACACAGAAGGGCAGGTGGGAATAATGGCAGGGTTTTGAGCAAGGGAAGGACCCAGTCATGTCTTGAGGGGTGGCCCTGACTCTTGACTGGCTCTCGAACCTCAGTAAGCTCACAGCCCTCTTCGGGCCCGCCTTTCCCCACCCAGTACTCTCATGGGCATGGAGGCAAAACTGAAGTAGGAGGGGGAAGTTGCCAAAATCACCATGAGGCCAAGTCCCTCAGGGGCAGAGCCCTCTGACTCATGGCTGCAGCCCCTGCCCTGGTGCAGGGCCTTCAGGAAGTACTGCTTGTGTGAGGGGAGACCAAAGACTGCTGGGAGAGAGCATCAGGACTGGCACCCCACAATTAGTGGTGAGAGGGTGGTGCAGGCAAATCTGAGATAATTCAGAACAGGAGTATGCTCTCGCCTGCTCTTAGTGTCTTAGTCAAAAGCCCCTTCTCACCAGTTCCTACCTTGTCCCAGGAGAAGCCAACATGTGGTAGAAGGTGAGGCACTTCAGCCACCCCAGATAGTTAGCGTGGGTTCATTCAGTGATACCCACTAGGCCTGACATATGCAGGCCTTCGACACTGAAGACACAATAGAGAGCAGAAACAAAAATAGGGCATAAGGATCCCTCAGTGAGTGAGCCAGTTGGCTAAGTGCTGGGCCTTCAGAGCTGGGCCACCTAGGTCAAATTCCAGCTTCTCCCTCTCTTTGCTGTGGGTTTGGGCAGGGTTCTTAATCTCTGTGCCTCAGTTTCCACATCTGTGAAATGGGACCAATAATACCACCTTGCTTTCTTCTGTAGAGATTTTGTGTGATCATTTATATAAAGGACTTCATGTGGGGCTTCACACAATAAGTATTATATTATTGTGATAGAGATAGGTTTGTGGGGCTATGGGAACTTCAGAGAGGGCTTCCTGGAGGAGGGGACATCTAGGGCAGGGCCCAAAGGAGTCAAATGGAGCTTGCCCAATGAAGCCAAGTAGAACTAGGAAAGGGTGGTCCCAGTGGGGGATCTGGCAGCACTGAGGAGGGTTTACTGCAGGGGAGGGTGTTGGAAGTGTTCCCATTTCCTCTGCCTCCCACCCCAGGTGGGCCGGCGTCTAGAGGAAGGACCCTTAGCGGAGGTGGGTGGTGCAAGCCCCAGTTTAGCTCTGGGGGCTGAGAGGCGGGGCTGGCCACGGATTTACGGGGAAATCCAAAGATAGCTCAGCAGAGAAGGATGACTGGCAGCCCGGGCTTCCCCACAAGTCAAGGGAAGCGAGGGTGAATCAGTCACTCAAAGTGGAGCGCGCGGCTATGGGAAGTGAGACCCAGGTTCAGGGTCTGACTCATGGCTGCAGCCCTGCCCTGGTGCAGGGCCTTCAGGAAGTACTGCTTGTGTGAGGGGAGACCAAAGACTGCTGGGAGAGAGCATCAGGACTGGCACCCCACAATTAGTGGTGAGAGGGTGGTGCAGGCAAATCTGAGATAATTCAGAACAGGAGTATGCTCTCGCCTGCTCTTAGTGTCTTAGTCAAAAGCCCCTTCTCACCAGTTCCTACCTTGTCCCAGGAGAAGCCAACATGTGGTAGAAGGTGAGGCACTTCAGCCACCCCAGATAGTTAGCGTGGGTTCATTCAGTGATACCCACTAGGCCTGACATATGCAGGCCTTCGACACTGAAGACACAATAGAGAGCAGAAACAAAAATAGGGCATAAGGATCCCTCAGTGAGTGAGCCAGTTGGCTAAGTGCTGGGCCTTCAGAGCTGGGCCACCTAGGTCAAATTCCAGCTTCTCCCTCTCTTTGCTGTGGGTTTGGGCAGGGTTCTTAATCTCTGTGCCTCAGTTTCCACATCTGTGAAATGGGACCAATAATACCACCTTGCTTTCTTCTGTAGAGATTTTGTGTGATCATTTATATAAAGGACTTCATGTGGGGCTTCACACAATAAGTATTATATTATTGTGATAGAGATAGGTTTGTGGGGCTATGGGAACTTCAGAGAGGGCTTCCTGGAGGAGGGGACATCTAGGGCAGGGCCCAAAGGAGTCAAATGGAGCTTGCCCAATGAAGCCAAGTAGAACTAGGAAAGGGTGGTCCCAGTGGGGGATCTGGCAGCACTGAGGAGGGTTTACTGCAGGGGAGGGTGTTGGAAGTGTTCCCATTTCCTCTGCCTCCCACCCCAGGTGGGCCGGCGTCTAGAGGAAGGACCCTTAGCGGAGGTGGGTGGTGCAAGCCCCAGTTTAGCTCTGGGGGCTGAGAGGCGGGGCTGGCCACGGATTTACGGGGAAATCCAAAGATAGCTCAGCAGAGAAGGATGACTGGCAGCCCGGGCTTCCCCACAAGTCAAGGGAAGCGAGGGTGAATCAGTCACTCAAAGTGGAGCGCGCGGCTATGGGAAGTGAGACCCAGGTTCAGGGTCCAAGGCCGCTCTGTCTGAGTCATCTCCAGCTGGGCAGAGGGGGCGGCTCAGTCTCAGGATGAGCTGGGTGTGAAGCCAGACCCTCACGGCCCTGCTTCTCTCCAAAACCTCAGTCTCTGTAGCTGTGCAGTGGCACGGGGCGGGCAGGGATAGTGGTGATTTACAAAATGGGAGCGCTGAGCTGGGCATACCGGAGGACCTTCCCATTCTGAGTTCTAACAGATACTGTTGGTTTGGGGTTCCCGTTAGTCTCAGGGTGGGTGAATTGTCCCCTGGGTTCTGGTCGGCTATGGGTAGAGAGGGAAAGGGAAGTAGAGAAAAGAAAAAGGGCAGCCATGTATTCACTGTGTCTGAAAATCAATAGCACTGATAAAAATGATTTAAGTATCTCTCATATATTGGTTCTCACGAAATGCCCGGCTGTCTGTGCCCCTCCGTGTTTTAATCTTCACAGCAGTCCTCAGGGAATGTGGTCCCATCTTACAGGTGAAGTGAAATGTTCAGAGAGGTGAAGCCCCTTGCCCAGAGTCACACAGCCAGTGGATTGGCAGAGCCAGGATTTGAACCCCCATTTATCTGAATTTAAAGCCCTTGCTGTTAGCCTTAGATCTGGGCTGGGACAACGGTGGAGGCAGAGATGAAGACTCCCCAGCTTACAGACCTGGAGGATACTTCTTGGAAGCCTTTTATAGATGCAGAAGCAGGTTCATGGGGGCTTCCCTAGTGGCTCAGTGGTAAAGAATCTGCCTGCAATGCAAGAGACTTGGGTTTGATCCCTGGGTTGGGACGATCCCCTGGAGAAGGGCATGGCAACCCACTCCAGTATTCTTGCCTGAAAAATGCTATGGACAAAGGACAGAGGGACTCTGGCAGGCTACAGCCCAAGGGGTCGCACAGAATCAAACAGGACAGAACCAACTGAGCACGCAATTGGGTTCAGACAAGGCAAGGGCCTCCCACCCGCTGACCTGCCTGTTTGGAATGTGGATGTGTTTAGAAAGAAACAACAACCTCTTCTGGTTTTGTTTAACATTTATTACAAAGTGTAAGAGCAGAGACTGGTGGGCTGCACCTGGTTCCCTTCCCCCCCTTCTCCCCCACCAGAAAATGTTCTGCGGCTCAGGAGAACGCCGTCCTCCTTGCTCTCCCGCCAGGGGGCGCTGCTTCGCGCCTCGTCCCAGCCTCAGGCCTGGTTCCTTCAGCCCTGCCGGCCTGCGAGTAACTAAGACAAGCCAGGATGTGGGACCCTGCACCCATGTGCCCCTCCACCTCCTGCGCTGGGACCCAGGAGTCCCAGCCCCCGGCACCTCCAGGTCCAACAGAAAGCTTGTGGCCGTCTACAGCAGCAGAGTAAGGATGTTTTTGTCCAGGGTGTGTGGGGCAGGAATGACCGTTTTCCCATTTGGGGCCTCAGTGAGGAGTGGGCCACCGCCTCCCTCCTTCAGCCAGTGTCCCCTTCGGCATCCATCAGGACACATCACCCAAAGGTGGGGCCCCCAGCGGTCCTCACACTTGGGGGCTTTATGTGGGGCTGGGTCAGGAATAGCAGGGAGAATATCCTTGACCTCAGTCCTGGGGAAAGTAGCCTGGTTCTTCCTGGATGGGTTCTGGGAAGACAGACAGGGAGATGGATAGACAGGCAGGCCAGACACCAGAGGACAAGACAGAGACCAAGCAAAGAAAGGCGGGGACAGTCCAGCCCCAAACTTGGAGTCCCTCCCTCCAGGCAGAGCCAGAGCAGAAGAGAAAGGGTGGCCTCCACTCCAGCCCCTCCAGCCCCACCCCCTTAGCCACATGGGGTGCTGGCCACAGGCACCCTTCCTCCAGGAAGTCTCCTGCCCCAGTCTCAGCCCCCTCACCAGCTATGTGGCGTCCTGGCGTGGCTCTAGGAGCGGCCGCGGCCCCAGGGCAGTGCTAAGCAGCTCGGTCAGGGTGTCCAGCCTCGCTGCCAGCGCGTCGATCTGCTTCTCCAGGGCCTGGTGCGAGCTGCTCAGATGCAGCTGCAGGTCACACAGGATCATGTGCATCTGGGCAGAGAGTGGTCAGAGGGGTCGGCAGCTGGGGCTCCCACCCGCTGACCTGCCTGTTTGGAATGTGGATGTGTTTAGAAAGAAACAACAACCTCTTCTGGTTTTGTTTAACATTTATTACAAAGTGTAAGAGCAGAGACTGGTGGGCTGCACCTGGTTCCCTTCCCCCCCTTCTCCCCCACCAGAAAATGTTCTGCGGCTCAGGAGAACGCCGTCCTCCTTGCTCTCCCGCCAGGGGGCGCTGCTTCGCGCCTCGTCCCAGCCTCAGGCCTGGTTCCTTCAGCCCTGCCGGCCTGCGAGTAACTAAGACAAGCCAGGATGTGGGACCCTGCACCCATGTGCCCCTCCACCTCCTGCGCTGGGACCCAGGAGTCCCAGCCCCCGGCACCTCCAGGTCCAACAGAAAGCTTGTGGCCGTCTACAGCAGCAGAGTAAGGATGTTTTTGTCCAGGGTGTGTGGGGCAGGAATGACCGTTTTCCCATTTGGGGCCTCAGTGAGGAGTGGGCCACCGCCTCCCTCCTTCAGCCAGTGTCCCCTTCGGCATCCATCAGGACACATCACCCAAAGGTGGGGCCCCCAGCGGTCCTCACACTTGGGGGCTTTATGTGGGGCTGGGTCAGGAATAGCAGGGAGAATATCCTTGACCTCAGTCCTGGGGAAAGTAGCCTGGTTCTTCCTGGATGGGTTCTGGGAAGACAGACAGGGAGATGGATAGACAGGCAGGCCAGACACCAGAGGACAAGACAGAGACCAAGCAAAGAAAGGCGGGGACAGTCCAGCCCCAAACTTGGAGTCCCTCCCTCCAGGCAGAGCCAGAGCAGAAGAGAAAGGGTGGCCTCCACTCCAGCCCCTCCAGCCCCACCCCCTTAGCCACATGGGGTGCTGGCCACAGGCACCCTTCCTCCAGGAAGTCTCCTGCCCCAGTCTCAGCCCCCTCACCAGCTATGTGGCGTCCTGGCGTGGCTCTAGGAGCGGCCGCGGCCCCAGGGCAGTGCTAAGCAGCTCGGTCAGGGTGTCCAGCCTCGCTGCCAGCGCGTCGATCTGCTTCTCCAGGGCCTGGTGCGAGCTGCTCAGATGCAGCTGCAGGTCACACAGGATCATGTGCATCTGGGCAGAGAGTGGTCAGAGGGGTCGGCAGCTGGGGGAGACGCCCTCTCTGCCCCCGCACAGGAGGCCAGCGGAACCAGCATTTCCTAAGTCCTCAGGGGCCCCGGAGGAGTCTCCTCAGTAGTAACAGTTACCATTTATCAACAGCAACAGGGCCAGGTGCCCCTCGTGGGTGGTTTAAAATCCTAAAAGCATGGGAGTGGGGGAATTCCCGTTTCCATTTCTGACAGCTGAGGAAACAACCTGGAACAGATAAACTGACTTGGCGCGAGGCAGCGCTCAGATCAGCAAGACCTGAGAACGCAGGAGGTGCTCACTTAGCTCTTTCGCCCGGCAGAGCCCTTCCTCTGCCTTTCCAACTGGGAGCCACAGCGTCGGCCTCGAGGGCGTGGGAGCTTTCCGTGAGAATGCTTGCCTTCCAAAGTGTTTTGGGTCAGGTGGATAATCTTAGCAATCACGACCTGCCACTTCCAGCAGATCAAGGCACCTGCCCTGCAGTTTAGGGGCCAGCACCTGTGTCTGTGTTTACCACGTCATGGGGGCCCAGGGCCACTGTTTGAATTGTCGTAGATTAGTGACATAAAAAGCAAAGGCCAGGCTTCCCTGGTGGTCCAGTGGGTAAGGACACTGCCTTGCAGTGCAAGGGGCGCCGGTTCGATTCCTGGTCTGGGAAGGTCCCACGTGCCACGGAGTGGCTGGACTGATGTGTCCAATTACTGAGCCGGAGCTCTGAAGCACATGCGATAACAGAGGCCACGGCGATGGGAGGCCCACAAGAGCCAAAGAACAAAGATGGATGAAAATAGATAAATCCAGAGCAGAAGAGAAAGGGTGGCCTCCACTCCAGCCCCTCCAGCCCCACCCCCTTAGCCACATGGGGTGCTGGCCACAGGCACCCTTCCTCCAGGAAGTCTCCTGCCCCAGTCTCAGCCCCCTCACCAGCTATGTGGCGTCCTGGCGTGGCTCTAGGAGCGGCCGCGGCCCCAGGGCAGTGCTAAGCAGCTCGGTCAGGGTGTCCAGCCTCGCTGCCAGCGCGTCGATCTGCTTCTCCAGGGCCTGGTGCGAGCTGCTCAGATGCAGCTGCAGGTCACACAGGATCATGTGCATCTGGGCAGAGAGTGGTCAGAGGGGTCGGCAGCTGGGGGAGACGCCCTCTCTGCCCCCGCACAGGAGGCCAGCGGAACCAGCATTTCCTAAGTCCTCAGGGGCCCCGGAGGAGTCTCCTCAGTAGTAACAGTTACCATTTATCAACAGCAACAGGGCCAGGTGCCCCTCGTGGGTGGTTTAAAATCCTAAAAGCATGGGAGTGGGGGAATTCCCGTTTCCATTTCTGACAGCTGAGGAAACAACCTGGAACAGATAAACTGACTTGGCGCGAGGCAGCGCCAGATCAGCAAGACCTGAGAACGCAGGAGGTGCTCACTTAGCTCTTTCGCCCGGCAGAGCCCTTCCTCTGCCTTTCCAACTGGGAGCCACAGCGTCGGCCTCGAGGGCGTGGGAGCTTTCCGTGAGAATGCTTGCCTTCCAAAGTGTTTTGGGTCAGGTGGATAATCTTAGCAATCACGACCTGCCACTTCCAGCAGATCAAGGCACCTGCCCTGCAGTTTAGGGGCCAGCACCTGTGTCTGTGTTTACCACGTCATGGGGGCCCAGGGCCACTGTTTGAATTGTCGTAGATTAGTGACATAAAAAGCAAAGGCCAGGCTTCCCTGGTGGTCCAGTGGGTAAGGACACTGCCTTGCAGTGCAAGGGGCGCCGGTTCGATTCCCTGGTCTGGGAAGGTCCCACGTGCCACGGAGTGGCTGGACTGATGTGTCCAATTACTGAGCCGGAGCTCTGAAGCACATGCGATAACAGAGGCCACGGCGATGGGAGGCCCACAAGAGCCAAAGAACAAAGATGGATGAAAATAGATAAATGAAAGACCAATAGAAGTGGCCTGCCCGCTCCCCTCCCTCCCTAACCCTCCCCCCACCAAAAAAAAAGCCAAGGCCAGCGGATAAGCAAGAGGTGCTGTGAACCAAGCTCGGGGTGGGGGGTCGCGACCTCACTGACCCAGAGCACTTCAGAATCAAGGGAACCCAGCAGAAGGCAGGCAAGCTGTGTCACCCCTTGACCAGGCCAGCTTGCCCAGCGCTCCTGGTCCCCCCACCCCTTTCACAAACAGCAGCACAGATTGAGTTTTCCGGGAACAGTGTCACTCCCCTCTTGTGTCGGTGATGTTATTTCACATTTTATTGCTTTGCACTTTGTGTTTGAACTTGGTTTGTCAATTTGCTTTGGTTTTATGGTTGTATAAGAGTCATAGTTAAAAGGAATTTTATGTCTGTCCACAGGTAGGGAACTTGACAATGGAAATAATTTCACATCAAACACTGGCGCTCTTTGCACAAGTCCCTTAAGCTTCAAAGGAAGCTGCACCTTTCACAAGAAGCTCGATTGCATCATTCACTTATTCACTTGTTTGTTCGTCCAACCGCAAGAGCTTTCAAGAGTGCCCGTGTGTGCCAGCGCCCCTAATTCCAGGGCCAGAGCATCTTATCAGCCGTCCCTGACCTCCCTCTTCTCCCAGGTCCCCTCTCCTGGAATCTCAGTACCTTAGAGATGTCCACCATGGAGTTCACTTGCTCTCGGAGCTTTCTGTGTTTCAGCCGCACCTGGCGGAACCTGGGGGTTAAAAAAATAAAAATAAAAAACGGGGCCTAGCACAAGGGCAGGATGAGGGGAGGAGAGACTCATGAAGATAGTGAGGGAAAGTTGCCAGAGAACTGAAGGGGTGGAAGGTGAGTGCCTGCACCCATGAGCCCACCTCCCACAGAGAGACCCAGGTATCTAGGCCTGCAGACGTTGAGATAGTCAAACAAAACCATCACACACACACACACACGCAAGAGCCACCGTGATGTCCAGGTGGGCATCTGTTCAGTGGGACTGCACATGGGTGTCCTGACCTGGGCACGCGTTCTGACTCGGTCACACACACATGCCCTGCAGGGAGGAGGGGACTCGGACAGGGCTGCACATGGCATGCACGCACGCACACACTCAAAGGTCCTCACATGTTGATGGCGGCCAGCAGCCTGCGCTGGTGCCTGCGGGCGGCCCCGGAATCCTTCCTGCGCGTGTGTTTGTAGAACATCCAGGACTCCTGCAGCACTCGGGCAGCCGACTCCTTCATCTGGGGGAGGGTGGCCCGGTGTCAGGGGAGATGGACCCTCTAGGACTCTGGGAGGAGGGGGCTAGGAGTCTAGACTCCTGGGTCTGAGGGAGGAGGGACTGGGGTCAGGATTCCTGGGTCTGAGGATGATGGGGCTGGGGCCTGGACCCTGGTTTGAGGGAGGAGTGTGCTCTGGCTGCTGGAGGCCCCCTTACCTCTTTGGCATACTGAATGTCCATCATGAAGTTGTGCACGTGCTTCTCTGCCTTATTAAACTCCAGCTTCCGGGCCACCACGGCCACCAGCAGGGCTGTGCAGCAGACCCCCTGTGGGCACAGCAGGCATTGTGATAACTCAGGGGCCCTGGGGCTCTGAGGGCCGGCTGTGTGCCACCAACTCTCTCTTTAAGCCCTCCCGACAGCCACAGATGACAGACGCCCCCGCCCCCCTCAGTTGACAGACAAGCAAATCCACCAGGAGAGAACCAGGGTCCCAGAGCTCCCAGAGGTGGCTGCTGCTGCTGAGTCACTTCAGTCGTGTCCGACTCTGTGTGACCTCATGGACTGCAGCCCATCAGGCACCTCTGCCCATGGAATTCTCCAGGCAAGAATACTGGAGTGGGTTGCCATACCCTCCTCCGGGGGATCTTCCCAACCCAGGGAGGGAACCTGGGAGCTGAGAACAAAATCACACATGTGAGTGCAGCTCCTGGGTGTGGTGTTTATGCCTTCATCCTGTCCTCCTTTGTGAAGGGTGTGACGAGATGGGGGAGAAGGGCTGGTTCTGGGTGATGCGCAGACCTCAGGCTCCCTTCCTCCCCATGGTCCAGTCGGCCATCAGGTCACTGAGGGTCTCCTTCCATCTCCTCTCTACCTCCTACAACCTCTGCCCAGCTCTGGCCACATCCTCTCCCTCCTGGATCGTCTCCAGCCTCACCCTCACCCCATCCTGACCCCAGGGAGATCTAACAGCCAGCTATGACCCTGACCTCCTCACGCTCATCTCCTTCTGGGCTCTCACTGCCCTAGACTTCTTAGCCCAACTCTCAGGGCTTTCTAAGGTCTGGGCTTCTCTTTTCTGTCTCGCTGTCAGGCAGCTCATCCCTCACCTGCCTGCGCACCTTGGTCCCAACCCTCACTCTCCCCCTTTCCTTCTCGAGGCCTAAGATCCGTCAAGGCCCCATTAAATCCCGACTGCCCTGTACCACCTGCTCACTGTCCCTGGAGTTAGAGTGAGCCTTCTGAAGCCCATTATGGGTCCTTCCCCAGCCCATTATGTTTCAGCTCCTGACCCTCAGAACAATTTACCAGCTCTAGACTTTGGCTCCAGGACTGCTTGGGTTTCAAACCCAGCTCAGAGCAAGTTATTTAATCTCGCAGCTACTGAGCTTCTTATCTGTGAAAGGCACACACCCTCACAGAATGACTCCTGGGATTTCAGTTAACACCTAGAGGGCAGGGGCTGGCACAGAGGACAGGCCCAGTAAAAGTTAGCCGTTATTATTTCATTGCACCTGGGAACCTCTTGGCTAGCTGGGAGTGGGCTGTGAGCTCTGGTGCAAATCACCTTCTCTCTCAGGTTCTCCTTTTGTCAAATGAGGAAGGAGGTCCCAGGCAGTCCTGAGAGTCCCTGACCTTTTGGGAGTGTGTCCCTGGCTGAATCTTTGCCCTTCTTTCCTAGTCACAAAAACTCACCACTGGAGAGGAGGCAGCTGTCACATTTCCCTTCCACCCATGCATCACCTACAGACCAGGACGGGCATTCAGCATGTCCTTCCTGGGACAAATCAGGGTTGGCGACTTGAATCTCTGAGAAGGGGAGCCAGTTCTCATGGGAAGGTGGAGGCCAAGGCATTGGGTACTGGGTCTATGAAGGGAAAGGAGAGGGTGTCTAGATTTCAAGGGGAGACTATCTCTCGGGAGGAGGCTTGGTGGGAGGAGCTGGGGAGGAGCTGGGGAAGGGGGCAGCCCTGTGCTTGGAACCAGTTATAATAACAGCTTCCTCATCACCACCCCGGACCCATTTTACTGAGCATTTCCTGGGTTTGAGACCCTTTACATGGTATAATTCATTTAGTCTTCTCAGTAACCCCATGAAGAGTACACTGGTATCAGCATCCACATTTTATCAAGGAAACTGAGGCCCTAAAGACTGAAAGACTCCCAACTAGGAAGTCCTCGCTGTCAGGCCTTGCCTCACCTTGGTCCCAACCCTCACTCTCCCCCTTTCCTTCTCGAGGCCTAAGATCCGTCAAGGCCCCATTAAATCCCGACTGCCCTGTACCACCTGCTCACTGTCCCTGGAGTTAGAGTGAGCCTTCTGAAGCCCATTATGGGTCCTTCCCCAGCCCATTATGTTTCAGCTCCTGACCCTCAGAACAATTTACCAGCTCTAGACTTTGGCTCCAGGACTGCTTGGGTTTCAAACCCAGCTCAGAGCAAGTTATTTAATCTCGCAGCTACTGAGCTTCTTATCTGTGAAAGGCACACACCCTCACAGAATGACTCCTGGGATTTCAGTTAACACCTAGAGGGCAGGGGCTGGCACAGAGGACAGGCCCAGTAAAAGTTAGCCGTTATTATTTCATTGCACCTGGGAACCTCTTGGCTAGCTGGGAGTGGGCTGTGAGCTCTGGTGCAAATCACCTTCTCTCTCAGGTTCTCCTTTTGTCAAATGAGGAAGGAGGTCCCAGGCAGTCCTGAGAGTCCCTGACCTTTTGGGAGTGTGTCCCTGGCTGAATCTTTGCCCTTCTTTCCTAGTCACAAAAACTCACCACTGGAGAGGAGGCAGCTGTCACATTTCCCTTCCACCCATGCATCACCTACAGACCAGGACGGGCATTCAGCATGTCCTTCCTGGGACAAATCAGGGTTGGCGACTTGAATCTCTGAGAAGGGGAGCCAGTTCTCATGGGAAGGTGGAGGCCAAGGCATTGGGTACTGGGTCTATGAAGGGAAAGGAGAGGGTGTCTAGATTTCAAGGGGAGACTATCTCTCGGGAGGAGGCTTGGTGGGAGGAGCTGGGGAGGAGCTGGGGAAGGGGGCAGCCCTGTGCTTGGAACCAGTTATAATAACAGCTTCCTCATCACCACCCCGGACCCATTTTACTGAGCATTTCCTGGGTTTGAGACCCTTTACATGGTATAATTCATTTAGTCTTCTCAGTAACCCCATGAAGAGTACACTGGTATCAGCATCCACATTTTATAGACAAGGAAACTGAGGCCCTAAAGACTGTATGAATGACTCCCAACTAGGAAGTAGCAGAAGCAGGATTTGAACTCAGGCAGCCTGAGCCCACAGGCATGATCCTGATGTCCACATGCAATAACCTTAATGGAGGCTGGGAGACTAGATCCCTGGGTCCTAAAGGAACCTAGAGCTGGGAAACCAGGTACCTGAGTCCTGGATGATTGAGAGGGGAAAGGGAAAGATCCTCAGCTTTGGTGGGTCTCAGGGATGGATTCCAGGATTCTTGGAGGAAAGGGGGCTGTGTTCCCAAAGAGGATGAGGGCTGGGGTCCTAGATTCCAGAGAGAGCAAGGAATAAGTGGATGGAGTCCTGGATTTGCAAAGGAAATAGGGCTGGTGTCTGTGTCCTGGGCAAAGGTGTGTAGAGACAAAGCTGTGGTTTCTCCAGTACTTATGTATGGACATGAGAGGTGGATCATTAAGAAGTCTGAGCGCTGAAGAATTGATGCTTTCAAACTGTGGTGTCAGGGAATACGCTTGAGAGTGCTTTGGACTGCAAGATCATGTCAGTCAATCCTAAAGGAAATCAATCCTGGTTATTGGAGCTGCAGCTGAAGCTCTTGTACTTTGGCCACTTAATGCCAAGAGCCAACTCATTGGAAGGGACCCTGATGCTGGGAAAGACTGAAGGCAATAGGAGAAGAGGGTGGCAGAGGATGAGATGCTTGGGTAGCATCACCGATTCAATGGTCATGAATTGGAGCAAACTGGGAGATAGTGGAAGACAGAGGGAGCCTAGCATGCTGCAATCCATGGGGTCGCAAAGAGTCGGACATGACTGAGTAACTGAACAATAACTGTGTCCTGGAAACAGAACAGGACTGTGGGGGTCCAGACATTCAAGTTTCTTGGGGTGTCCCTGAGTGCCTTCACTAACTCCATGGTTTCCGGAGGCCTAGGAGATGAGCAGTGTGGGATACAGGCGGGATCCCTGAGTGGATATACTCACCATGACCCCAGTGCAGAGGCAAACAATCTTGCCCCACGTGGTACCTGGCACCACATCCCCGTAGCCAATGGTCAGGAATGTGATGGGGATCAGCCACAGTGTGTCTGAAAGGTGTCCGGTAGCATTAATGGTCTGCCTGTGGAGGAAGAATGGGTTAGTTCTGGGGTTCCTGAGGTGTTTGGTACCCTCTTTCATAACACACGCACAGTTCCCAGAAGCACTCAGAGAAAGCCAGTAAATTCTGGGTTTGGGAGAGCCTGCCTGGCCTCTTCTTTGCTGCGTGACCTAGGCAAGATGCTCAACCACTCTGGGCTGTGGAATTTGAAGCTGGATCCGGTCAATTCCAAAGCCCAGTTGGTTTCAGCTAGGCTACCAGGGCTGCTACATTTAGTATGGTGGAGGGGTTGAAATGGGGCAGAAATCCAGCCTAAAGTCTACTCGTCAGACCCTGGCAGGAGACTGCGTCCACCCAGAGGAAGGCGCGTCCTTTTCTAATTTCCACAAAGATGCCGTATGGCCTGGAGGTGGCTCTATCAGGACTAAAAAGGTGGGGCTCTACAGAGGCTGGGTGGGAACTCTGTTCTCCTTTCCCCCTCACTTCATGGAAGGGACATTTAGGTTCAGCGATGGAAAGGGTTGAAAATCAGAGTTTGTCAAACTTTGATCCATAGTTAGGTCAGAGCAAGGAAAGCATCGTTGACCAGGGTCCCAGACACCTCAAGATTGAATCTGCATCATTCAGCTTCAGCCTCCTTCATCCCAAAGCGCATTCAAGTTTGTGGACTTCTGCCTCCGGATTGAGAAATTTGGCTTCCTCTTCACTCTCCCATTTTTCAGATGAGAAAATTGGCAGAAAGCTCATTTATTGATCCTGACTAACTTCTCAGCTGAGAAAACTGAGATCCTGTGAGCTGAATGAGTTCAAAGTCATGAAAGATTAGAATTGCCAGGAGACTTTAAAGATGGTGGGTTTGATACCCATTTGACAGATGTGGAAACAGAGGCTCAGAGAGGCGCGATCTCAGATCATCCCATTCTCCACCTCCCTCAAGAATCCTTTGCCAGATGTACTAAACCAAAGGCTCTCAAACAATCTTGCCCCACGTGGTACCTGGCACCACATCCCGTAGCCAATGGTCAGGAATGTGATGGGGATCAGCCACAGTGTGTCTGAAAGGTGTCCGGTAGCATTAATGGTCTGCCTGTGGAGGAAGAATGGGTTAGTTCTGGGGTTCCTGAGGTGTTTGGTACCCTCTTTCATAACACACGCACAGTTCCCAGAAGCACTCAGAGAAAGCCAGTAAATTCTGGGTTTGGGAGAGCCTGCCTGGCCTCTTCTTTGCTGCGTGACCTAGGCAAGATGCTCAACCACTCTGGGCTGTGGAATTTGAAGCTGGATCCGGTCAATTCCAAAGCCCAGTTGGTTTCAGCTAGGCTACCAGGGCTGCTACATTTAGTATGGTGGAGGGGTTGAAATGGGGCAGAAATCCAGCCTAAAGTCTACTCGTCAGACCCTGGCAGGAGACTGCGTCCACCCAGAGGAAGGCGCGTCCTTTTCTAATTTCCACAAAGATGCCGTATGGCCTGGAGGTGGCTCTATCAGGACTAAAAAGGTGGGGCTCTACAGAGGCTGGGTGGGAACTCTGTTCTCCTTTCCCCCTCACTTCATGGAAGGGACATTTAGGTTCAGCGATGGAAAGGGTTGAAAATCAGAGTTTGTCAAACTTTGATCCATAGTTAGGTCAGAGCAAGGAAAGCATCGTTGACCAGGGTCCCAGACACCTCAAGATTGAATCTGCATCATTCAGCTTCAGCCTCCTTCATCCCAAAGCGCATTCAAGTTTGTGGACTTCTGCCTCCGGATTGAGAAATTTGGCTTCCTCTTCACTCTCCCATTTTTCAGATGAGAAAATTGGCAGAAAGCTCATTTATTGATCCTGACTAACTTCTCAGCTGAGAAAACTGAGATCCTGTGAGCTGAATGAGTTCAAAGTCATGAAAGATTAGAATTGCCAGGGAGACTTTAAAGATGGTGGGTTTGATACCCATTTGACAGATGTGGAAACAGAGGCTCAGAGAGGCGCGATCTCAGATCATCCCATTCTCCACCTCCCCTCAAGAATCCTTTGCCAGATGTACTAAACCAAAGGCTCTCAAACTTGAGCCTGCATCAGAACCAGCTGTTAAAACAGATTGCTGGGCCCCGCCCATCAGCATTTTGGATTAGATATGGGTGGGGCCTGTGTATTTGAATTTGGATTTGCAACCAGCTCCCAGGAGATGCTGGTGGTCTTGGAACCACGCTTTGAGAAACACTAGCTAAGATTACCCCCAGTTTCTTTCTCTGTAAGATAAGTGGAGCTTCCCTGGTGGCACAGTGATAAAGAACCCGCCTACCAATGCAGGAGATGTGGGTTCGATCCCTGGAGATGGAAATGGCAACCTATTCTAGTTATTCTTGCCTGGGAAGTCTCAGGGACAGAGGAACCTGGCAGGCTACAGTCCACGGGGCTGCAAAGAGTCGGACATGACTTAGCGGTTAAAACAACAAAGATAAGTGGAGGCCCTAACGGGTACAGTTCCAGCATCAGGTCAGAGTCCGGCAGGCAGCCTGGAATTCCTGCACCAGCTCCCTGCATGGAATTCCTTCCAGGGCATCCCTGAGTTCCCCAGGAGCACCCGTGCATCTGTGCTAATTTGGAAAAGCAGAGTCTCCTTCCCTCAAAGCAGGTGCAACCGTTGGCCAGGCCCCAGTGCCCGCGTTATGCCTGGACAGCAGAGGCAGGAGAGGTTTGAAGCAGGAAGGGCTGGGCTTCCTAAAGTGTATGTATGTTGGGGTGGGTGGGGGGAGACTGGAGGCTGCCAGTGGAGGAAAGGCTCTGAGGCTGGTTTGCCGGTTCCTCCCATCCCACTGCCTGAGACTGTGGACAGATAGCTTTCTCCACTGCTTGGTGCCAGGGTCGCAACCTGCACCACCTTACAGGGCAAGCATGGCTGTAAGCGGCTTCTCTAGACCCCAGGGACCCTCATTCCCCACCTGCCCTGGCACTCTCCCTCACCTCTCGGCCACCGACAGCACCCAGGCGGTGGTGAGCCAGAGGCCAAGCGTGAGGCAGAGCAGCAGGCGGCCGGGGTGCGTGTTCATGTACAGCTTGGCCACGAACCAGTGGCGGAAGCGGACCTGGTTGAGCGCGCCGATGCTGCGGTAGGAGGCGTTGAGCAGGACGCCGCTGCGCAGGAGCAGGGCGCGGGGCACCAGGTACAGGCGCAGCAGCATGGCCAGCGACAGCAGCGCCTCACCCTGGTCCAGGAAGCTGGGCCAGGTCTGCGTGTCCTCCATCTTCTTAGACCCTGATCCCTGCGCGCACGGCAGGCGCACCGGCGCCGGGTGCAGCCCGCACACCACCAGCTCCAGCAGGATCTGCGCCACCTGCCGCCCGGTCAGCGCCACGCGCCAGTCCCGGAGCCCGTTGTCCGTCATGAACAGCTGCGGGAGGGGAAAGGACGGAGGAGGGGGTCACGTGAAGGTCAGGCGCTTGCTCCCCAGCCTGCGCAGGGAGATAAGGGGGGCGCGCCCGCGGGGCCGGAGAGGGAAGCAGATAGCAGAGGGCATGGGGCCGAGGAGGGTGGGAAAGGGGCAGGGTAGGACCAAGGAAGACATTTCTCCACTTTCTCCCTCCGTCTCTCGTTCAACCCACTTCTAGAACGTCCAGCCCAGAAACATTTATTGCGTGCCTACTATGTGCCCGAGATTGAGATATATTGAGGATTATGGATGAACCAGACAGAAACGCCTGCCTCCCCAGGACCTACATTCCACATCCATGGAACCATGACCTACTCCTGTCTCTGGGGACCTGGTAGTAACTGCATCATCCCATTCCAATGACAACAGCCAACATGTGTGACACACTTGGGGAGTGCCAGGCACTGCGCTATCCTGTTTGTGTGTTGTGACTCCTTCAGTACTCACAAGACAGCGAGACTGAAGGTGTTCCTACCCCCATTTTATAGATGTGGAAACTGAGGCCCAGGGCCCCCAGGCACAGCTGCACAGCTGGGCTACAAATCCCAGCCACTTAACTACTTGAGTGACTGCTGTTAATGAGAACGTGTGCTTCTTACCGAGCACGTCTTATATGCCAGTCTCTGCAAGGGGCATCACCACACTTGGCCAGTAACCCTCATTTTATATGCCATGGTTTGGCGGGAAGGGAACGAGATCTTGGCATGTGGGGATGGGGTGAGAAGTGAAGGGGTCGGGAGTCCAGTGTGGGTTGAGACATGCGGTGGCCAGGGGGATGTGCGTGGGAAGGGCTTCTAGGTCTGGGGGTCCTTGGCACAGAGGTGGGGCGCTCAGGTGTGGGGAAGGACTATTGGCACATAGGTAGGATCTTGAGTCATGGGCACTGGAATAGGTGGGGACCCGTGGATTGGAGCAGGGAGATCTAGGAGGCTGGGCCTGGTGTGAGGCAGCCTGGGGCCAGAGTGGACAGAGGCCTGGGGTGGGAACCCTCAGCACCTCCAGGTGTGCCAGGTGGGTTAGAGGGCAGCAGGTGGAGGAAGGAAGGTCAAGGCTTCCCCGGGAGGCTCTGTCTGGTGTCCAGGGTTCATCCCCTCCGGGTAGATAAGGGTGTGGATGTGTCTCAGGGTGGAGGAAGCTCGTTACTCACGTGAAGGTCAGGCGCTTGCTCCCCAGCCTGCGCAGGGAGATAAGGGGGGCGCGCCCGCGGGGCCGGAGAGGGAAGCAGATAGCAGAGGGCATGGGGCCGAGGAGGGTGGGAAAGGGGCAGGGTAGGACCAAGGAAGACATTTCTCCACTTTCTCCCTCCGTCTCTCGTTCAACCCACTTCTAGAACGTCCAGCCCAGAAACATTTATTGCGTGCCTACTATGTGCCCGAGATTGAGATATATTGAGGATTATGGATGAACCAGACAGAAACGCCTGCCTCCCCAGGACCTACATTCCACATCCATGGAACCATGACCTACTCCTGTCTCTGGGGACCTGGTAGTAACTGCATCATCCCATTCCAATGACAACAGCCAACATGTGTGACACACTTGGGGAGTGCCAGGCACTGCGCTATCCTGTTTGTGTGTTGTGACTCCTTCAGTACTCACAAGACAGCGAGACTGAAGGTGTTCCTACCCCCATTTTATAGATGTGGAAACTGAGGCCCAGGGCCCCCAGGCACAGCTGCACAGCTGGGCTACAAATCCCAGCCACTTAACTACTTGAGTGACTGCTGTTAATGAGAACGTGTGCTTCTTACCGAGCACGTCTTATATGCCAGTCTCTGCAAGGGGCATCACCACACTTGGCCAGTAACCCTCATTTTATATGCCATGGTTTGGCGGGAAGGGAACGAGATCTTGGCATGTGGGGATGGGGTGAGAAGTGAAGGGGTCGGGAGTCCAGTGTGGGTTGAGACATGCGGTGGCCAGGGGGATGTGCGTGGGAAGGGCTTCTAGGTCTGGGGGTCCTTGGCACAGAGGTGGGGCGCTCAGGTGTGGGGAAGGACTATTGGCACATAGGTAGGATCTTGAGTCATGGGCACTGGAATAGGTGGGGACCCGTGGATTGGAGCAGGGAGATCTAGGAGGCTGGGCCTGGTGTGAGGCAGCCTGGGGCCAGAGTGGACAGAGGCCTGGGGTGGGAACCCTCAGCACCTCCAGGTGTGCCAGGTGGGTTAGAGGGCAGCAGGTGGAGGAAGGAAGGTCAAGGCTTCCCCGGGAGGCTCTGTCTGGTGTCCAGGGTTCATCCCCTCCGGGTAGATAAGGGTGTGGATGTGTCTCAGGGTGGAGGAAGCTCGTTACTCAGCCAGGAGGTGGAAAGTGTGAGCTGACAGGACAAGGTGTGGCGGGGCGGGGGTGGGGGAGCGAGAAGGGGCTGGGGGCGGGGTCTGCCCTACCTGGACCTCTTTGGCATGAAAGGCCACAATGAGGCTGAGGAGCAAAAACGTGGAGATGCTGATCATGCATTTAACCAGGAACAGGTAGAGCGCCCACTGTTGGGAGAGGGAGAGAAAGGGGTAAGATCCTAGCTCCCCACCTGCTCTGTCCCCTCTACTCTCCTCCCAAACCGCCATCCCTTCTCAGTTCCTAGCTTCCTAACCCAACTCCATACCAGCCCCTCCAAATGCCACCAGGTCTGGGGAAGCCTCGAAACCATCACCTGGTCCCAGGGGAGAGCACCCTCTTTCTCCCCAGTGGGAAAACTGGATGCTAGGATTCACCCTCCTCAGCCTCTCCTAGGACCAAACCCCTGAGGGAAAACCTTGAGAACCGCATTCCTTCTTAACGGCCGTGGACCTCTCCCCATCAAAAACAGTTCCTCAGTGGGCAGAGGGGTGTCTAGAAACAGACATTTAGCCTCTAAAGTGTGTCCCACCTCTTCCCTTCCTCCCCAGCTGGTCCCTGCCCTAGAAAGCAACTTCAAATCCTGCCCCCCATCCCCTTGGCAACTCAATTCCTGAGGAGCCTAGAAAGTGTCACTCGATCCCCAAGGAATGAATGACACCCTCCTCTGCCCTCATTCAGGAGGCCGGGCCCCTGAGACCCCAGCTCTGAGAAAGGCCCCCGACTCCTGCCCTGTGTGTCCACTCCCCACCCCCGGACCTCCTGCCGTCTCTCCTGGCTCTTAGCCCAGGGCAGAGCTGGCCCGGAAGCACATGGCCTCCAGAAACCACAGGAAGTTTTTTTCCCCTCTCTTTGTGTCGCAGTACCTTGGAGGAATCTAGAATTCTTGAGGGAGAGATTTAGAGGGGACTGTGACTGCAGGATTCCCTAGGAGGGTCAGGTGAGAGGGTCCCTGCCTGGGAGGTGGTGTCAGGGGAGGAGGCCACCTGGGCGCCTGGACTGGACTCAGCACCTGTTTCTTCTAGAATGCTGCCAGCTTCCCTGGCCGGGCCAGAGCCCTGCCTCTATGCAAGGGAAGAGGGCCAGTTTCCTGCCCCAGGGGGGCTGCCCCCCTCCCCGAACAATGCTGCCGTTGTCCCTAGCCTCCTCCACCCCCTCATCCTTCTATGGCTCCCCAGTGCCCTGTCCCTTCCTTTAGTTTGTCCCAGCCAGCATCCTACTCAACCCAACCCCCTCCCCGCTTGGCAATCCACTTCTCTGGTGGGCCCTCTCCTTTGCAGCTCCTTTTTGTTTTGAATCCCGCACCCCCTTCTCTGTGCCACTCTGTCTCTTACTGCATCTTGGTCTTGGTCTGTCTGTCTTGTCTGTCTGTGTATCTGCCTGTCTGTACCCTTTGCCGGCGTCCCTCTCCCGCCCTCTGTGTTCGTCACGTTCCCCAGCCTCCCCAGTGGAGTCTGGCCCCTGCCTCTCCTCTACTCGCTCCCCACCGTCTGCAGGTGTCTGAATACCTGCAGAATGAGTTCACTAGATTGCGATTAGATTGTGGAGAAGGCATATGGGTATTGTCAAGGCAGTCATAGGAAGGGTGCTGAGGAGGACCCTTCGGGTCGTATATTTCAACCCTCACCCCCCAGTTTCCAGTTGGGAAAACTGAGTCTCAGAGAGCTGCCGCAGATTCCAGAGGCGCCTGCTGAAGGCAGCAGACAGTCAGGGCAGGCAGTGGAGGGAAGCGGTGGAGGTGAGAAGGTGGAGGGATCCCGTGGTGAAGGAAAGACCCCCGTCCCATCCCATCTGCCAGGCCTCCCTCGTCCCCACCTCCCCGACTGGGTGGGGTGCTGAAGCCTGGGAGCGGCGGGTCAGCCCGGCCATGCTTCCTGTTGGCCTGGGCTTCGGCGGCCCCACCCCCTCCGTGCCCGCTGCCCTCGTCCGCCCGGCCGCCCGGCCACCCAGCCAGAGGGAAGCCAGCCTGCTCTGACCGTCCATGGGGCTCCTGGTCACTTACAAGCTGCCTGCCTCTTCCACACCCAAATCCAAGCCTGAGTCTAGTCCCCAGGAATATATCCCAACTCAGTCCTCAAATCCAGTGTCCCCCAACCAGCCCCGTTCCATGCCCCTTACCCCAGACAGATCTCCAACCCTTCCTTTCCTGTTGAGCAATTATGTCCCTTCCTTAAGCCGCCAGTTCTGACCCATGTCCTTCATCTGCACCCATCACGACCCGGACTGGGCTGGAATGTGCTGGAAGCCTACTCGGACTTGTCCTGCCCCACCTGTTCTTCCCCCCACCACTCACACTCTTCTCAAAGTCAGCCCTTCGTCCCTTCCAGATGCTTGAAGGCGCCCTCCCCTGCACATTCAGGAGCCCAGGCCCCCAGTGCCTCCTCCCTGGGACCCAGGAGTCCAACCTACGATAAACCTGTCTCTCCCTTATTTCCCAGACTAAATAGATTACAGGAAGCTGAGCTTCTTGATGATGGAGATGGAGTTGAGGGGACGCTTGTTTTCTCCCCCACAACCACCCCAGCCAGTACTTTCTGCCCTTTGCCTCGGAGATACTGGGCAAACATTAGAATTGAGATAAGGACCAAGGAGCCGCCACCAGCTGAAAGAAGTCAGCCTTTCTCCCCACCCTCGCTTCCCTGAACCTGGGATTACTTCTCCCCTAATCAGCACTTGAGAGACTCCAGTATCTGACCAGCCACCCCCTGGGCCTCCAAGGGTCTTTGACCTTAACTGTCTGATTATAGTGCCTTCAAACAGACACTCCGTGGTGACCCCTCTTCCCTTACTTTTGCTGCATTTCCTTCCCTATGTCCCAGGAGTATGTCCCTTAGCCTCCTCCACTGTCAGACCCAGGGGTCCCCAGCCCCACCTTCCTCAGCCCCCAGCCGCTCCTCCTCCCTCAGACTCAGGAGTTCTGGCCCCCAGCTCCTCCTCCTTCAAGACCAGAAGTCTCTGCCTGCAGCCTCCACTCACCGGGCATCCCCCGAACCACAGCATCTCCGCATGCAGGACCATGAGTCCAATGCCAGTTCCCGCCAGTGCCAATGTCCAGCCGGCCAGACTCTTCTCCTGCTCCAGCAGGCGCTTTCGCTGCCGCAGGGCCCACAGGCCCGGCACCAGCTCCCCGCCCATGGCCCCCAGGGTCTTGGGACCCAGCCAGTTTCCTGCCCAGGGTCCCCCACCTCGCAGCACGCAAAGGGCAGCCACTGTGGCTTACATGTCCCTGGCCTGCTCTGCTCCCTTGCTCTGGGCTTGTGCTATGAGGCACTGCAGAGTCTGTGCCCTCTGGGAGGTGGTGACTGCTGGGCAGGGCGGGGAGGTGCTGGGGAGGCCCCCGGGCCGAGGGGAGGCTCCCCCACCCCCCCTTCTCAGACTAAGGAGGGGCAGGGGTGTGTCTTGGGGCAGAGCGAGGAAGAGGCGTGCATCCACGTGGATTAAGACACACACACCAACACACAATGGGCTTTGTCACACACAACGGTCTGCAGCGTGTAATACACACCTACACTGGGCCACACCCGACACCGCACAACGCCCGGTGATACACCCTGGCCTGGCCAGAGACGGAACCTAACACCCATGGGCACACAACCTACACCAAGTGACTCACAACTCCCAACAAGCTCTGAAACCCACAGGCACACCCAGACACCACACACACTGTGTGACACACGCTGGCCCTGAGCGAGCAGGCGGCGCCGTGGCACAGGGCCACTCAGATGTCGCTTCCTGAACCTGGGATTACTTCTCCCCTAATCAGCACTTGAGAGACTCCAGTATCTGACCAGCCACCCCCTGGGCCTCCAAGGGTCTTTGACCTTAACTGTCTGATTATAGTGCCTTCAAACAGACACTCCGTGGTGACCCCTCTTCCCTTACTTTTGCTGCATTTCCTTCCCTATGTCCCAGGAGTATGTCCCTTAGCCTCCTCCACTGTCAGACCCAGGGGTCCCCAGCCCCACCTTCCTCAGCCCCCAGCCGCTCCTCCTCCCTCAGACTCAGGAGTTCTGGCCCCCAGCTCCTCCTCCTTCAAGACCAGAAGTCTCTGCCTGCAGCCTCCACTCACCGGGCATCCCCCGAACCACAGCATCTCCGCATGCAGGACCATGAGTCCAATGCCAGTTCCCGCCAGTGCCAATGTCCAGCCGGCCAGACTCTTCTCCTGCTCCAGCAGGCGCTTTCGCTGCCGCAGGGCCCACAGGCCCGGCACCAGCTCCCCGCCCATGGCCCCCAGGGTCTTGGGACCCAGCCAGTTTCCTGCCCAGGGTCCCCCACCTCGCAGCACGCAAAGGGCAGCCACTGTGGCTTACATGTCCCTGGCCTGCTCTGCTCCCTTGCTCTGGGCTTGTGCTATGAGGCACTGCAGAGTCTGTGCCCTCTGGGAGGTGGTGACTGCTGGGCAGGGCGGGGAGGTGCTGGGGAGGCCCCCGGGCCGAGGGGAGGCTCCCCAACCCCCCCTTCTCAGACTAAGGAGGGGCAGGGGTGTGTCTTGGGGCAGAGCGAGGAAGAGGCGTGCATCCACGTGGATTAAGACACACACACCAACACACAATGGGCTTTGTCACACACAACGGTCTGCAGCGTGTAATACACACCTACACTGGGCCACACCCGACACCGCACAACGCCCGGTGATACACCCTGGCCTGGCCAGAGACGGAACCTAACACCCATGGGCACACAACCTACACCAAGTGACTCACAACTCCCAACAAGCTCTGAAACCCACAGGCACACCCAGACACCACACACACTGTGTGACACACGCTGGCCCTGAGCGAAGCAGGCGGCGCCCCGTGGCACACAGGGCCACTCAGATGTCGTCCACACGCAGGCACAGACATCGCAGTCAGAGCTGGCACAACATGGTCTGACACAAACAGCCACACCCAGACAGGGCACACAGGATGATGCCCATTCATAGCCACACAAACACAACTTAGATGAGTGTTCCACAAACACACAATCTGTATTGACTTAGCAATCCTCAGAGGCCACGCACACCACATCTGTATGAACAAAGCACTCAGCCATCACACACCCGTGGAACAACACCCAGCACGTGCAGACACAGAGCATTTAGGGACACTCGCATGGCCGTCTCCAGTCACCTAGCATGTAGAGAAACACACACTGACGCATCACAGCACATGCCAACTCAAGCACAGAGGCTCAGAGAATGATTCCCAACACGCGTGGATGCACCCCGACACACGATATAACCCAAGGACACATTGCCATTCAAATACAGCAGTCAGAAAACAGCATGAACAGATGCTTGTAGGAAAGGGCCTATAGGCACAGTGACGGACACACATAAACCCAGGTGGCACCTGCCCCGTGTAAGACTTTCTGATCTACTTCGGTGCATCGCACAGGACACAACAGAATGCTGCCTGGGGGAGGGGGCTGGGCACATAGGCTACCTAGGCCCCGATGCCCAAGAGCAACACGCACAGAAGAAAAAATGCACCACGGCCTCAGACTGACCCACGTCACACACCCACACACCTCCCAGCACATGATACACTCCAACGCGGGTGGCTACACAACCACACATACACAGAGTAATACACACACACAATGACACAAAACACTGATACAGTATTTCCCAGCACAGACACTATGTCACCTGAACCCGTGGACATGATCCACGACACACCTGTTACATAGGCTTGTGATACCACCACATGCGCGCGCACACACACACACACACACACACCAAGGGATGCACAATGCAATACACAGCTATGCAGTCGTAACACTCTGAGGGTGGGTTCCTGGGCTGTGTTCTTGGCAGGGAAAGGAGAGGCCACCCACATGGATATTCCCCTTGAAGGAGACAAAGGTCACATCACAGAGGGACACACACCTTTCCGCACACAAAACCTGTAGAGAGACATAACATGTGCGCTGAGGTGCACAACAGCAAACGCAACGCAGAATGATGCTCAGCGACTGCCAGAGTGACAAATGCCTGGCCTGTGGCATGTGACCACGTGCAGCAGCGTGGAAGTCACGCATGGGCCTGTACACTGTGCAGTGGACCCAGATCAGAGCCCTCCCACAGCAGCGCACCAGGACTCACGGGCGGGGTGACGCGACAACCCTCTCACGGTTGAGCCGGTGGCCCCATGGACACCACTCCGGTTGGGGAACGGGGACACACAGACATTAACCCCTCTCCCTCCCCAGTTGTCTTTCATACAGGAATACGGACCCGCCAGCTACTGGGCAGTGAGACACACAGACATGCCTGGCGTCACACCAACACGACCCACACAGGCACACCCAGAGACACCAAACCGCACACACAGACACGCCCGGTGACAAAACACAGCCTGGGCTGGGGCCCTGCGCATGTGATTCCCACTCGGGACCAGAGGCTGAGCTGTGGCGGGAGAGATGGAGACGCAGGCGTGTGGGCTTGGAGGAGGGATCGCGAGGCTGCCCTGCATCGCTCTCCTCCCTCTAGGCTTCCCCAGGGGCCTCTCCTCGGACTCCTCTCTTGTCTCAACCACTCTGGAAGCCTCTGGGTTCGTCTTTATCTCTGTCTCCCGCTGTCTTTATCTTTTCTTCCTCTCCTTTATGCCTTCCTCTCCCTTCCTCTCTGCTGGGTCTCTCACTATCTCTGATTCTTTCTGTGTGTATGTGTGGTTCCATTACTCCCTCTGACCCTGTTTCTCTTGTGTCTCGGCGTCTCTCAGTATCTCCATCTCTATCTCTGCATCTCACTGCTTTGTAACATTTTTTTACTGAAGTATAGTTGACTTACAATGATTCTCGTGTACTGCCAAGTGATCCAGTTATGTATGTAGATGTATATTTTCTTTCAGATCCTTTTCCATTATAGGTTATTACAAGATGCTGAATGTAGTTCCCTGTGCTATGCAGTCGGTCCTTGTTTCTCTATTTTATGTACAGTAGTGGGTATCTGTTAATCCCAAATTCCCAATTTATGCCCCTCCCCCCGCTTTTGCCTTGGTAAACATAAGTTTCTTTTCTGTGTCTCTGGCTCTGTATTTGCTTTGTAAATATGTTTATTTGTGCTATATTTTAGATTCCATATATCAGTGATATCCAGGGATTCCTCAGCTTTTCTATTTCACTGTCTTTCCCTGTCCTTGTCTTTCTGCTTCCAGCCCCTCTGTGTTTGTCACTGTCTATATCTCTGTCTTCCGGTCTCTCTCTCTTTCTTTTTTTCTTTGGTTGTGCCACGTGACCTGTGTGATGTTAGTTCCTCGACGAGGGATTGAACCCAGGTCCTCAGCAGTGAAAGCCCGTTGTCCTAACCACTGGACCGCCAGAGGGTCCCCACCCCTCCTCCCCCCGGGCCTCTGTCTCCTGCTCTCTGACTCCGTCTCTGCCTGTGCTCGCGTCTCCTCGCGTCCTCTCTGTGTCTCTAGTGCTCTGCGTCTCTGGGCCTCTCTAAGCTCCTCTCTGCCTCAGTTTCTCTCTATCATCCACAGCCTTCATGCTCCAATGCAGGCAACCATGAAACACTGAGGAAAGAGGGGCCATCAGGGAGACCTTGAATGCTGTGGTCAGAGGAGAGTGAGGCAGAGAGACAGGCAGGGAAGGAGGGGACGGAGGAGAGGGAGAGAGAGTCGGGGAGAGAATTTTTCACAAACTCGAACGGAGACAAGAGACCCGAAGGTGATGAGAAAGCAGGAGTCAGAATCAAGACCTGGAGCAGAGGGCCATTTTGCCTCCACAGAGACTAACACTAAAAGAGAAAAGTAGAGAGAAGGCAGGTGTGGGAGACGCCAGGGTGGGCAGCGATGGGTCACAATGGGAAGGGCACCTGCCTCCAGGCAGAAGTTCTGGGCTGTGGGGATCAGTTGGTAGGACATGTGGCTCCAGAACCAGCTCCCTCCAGCCCAGAGAGGGGGTTGGTGACTCAGGGCCCCAGCGCTTCCTGTGACTCAGCCTTGTTCTCAACCCTGGAGCGGGGAGTGTAGGGGGAGAAGGGTCTCTGTAAGAGAGAGGGAGGCGGGGCACCAGGAGACCTGGCTGTCCGAGGGGACGGGTGGGGGTCGAGGGCAACTGCCTGGGACTTTGAGGGGAGGAGGGGCTGGGGGCTGGACTCCTGGGTCTGAGAGAGGAGGGGCTGAATCCGACACTCCTGGTCTAGGATGGTTAGAACTGATTGAAAGTCCTTAAGACTTTTCCTTGGCCTCCTCCCAGCTGCCCCACCTTCATCCCAGCCCCATCTCTGGGCTTGGAAAGGACCCACATGCCTTGGGGCCCAGCCGGAAGGGGCCCAAGACAAAGAGGTGTTTAACTGGGCAGGGTGGAAGAGGGGGTGAAGAGGGTGTCTCAGACCGAAAGGTCACTCGTCGCCCAGGGCTCATGCCGGGAAAGGCGGGGCTCAGCCCTGGGGAAGATATCCTGAAAGTCTGAGGCCTGTGGCTGCAGATCCTCCCACAGCAGTCTCTTGGATTTAGGGCAAAAGACTTCAGGGCATCGCGATACTGCCACCTGGTGGTATTTAGAGGAACTGCAGGCTATGTTTTTCCAGTCTAGTATTCTCGATTGAACTGAACTGAACTGATTCCATCAACTGGGCTTCCCTAGTGGCTCAGAGGGTAGAGGGAAAAAAGTCTTAGTCGCTCAGTCGTGTCTGACTCCTTGTGACCCCCTAGACTGTAGTCCGCCAGGCTTCTCTTTCTGTGGGGATTCCCAGGCAGGATACTGGAGTGGGTAGCTGTGCCCTCCTTCAGGGGATCTTCCCAACTCAGAGACTGAACCCGCACCTCTTACATCTCCTACATTGGCAGGTGGGTTCTTCATCATTAGTGCCACCTGGGAATATGTATATGCAAAGAATCTTCCTGCAATGCAGAGGACCAGGGTTTGATCCTTGGATCAGGAAGATCCCCTGGAAAAGGAAATGGAAATTCACTCCAGTATTATTGCCTGGGAAATCCTATGGACAGAGGAGCCAGGGGTTGTACAGTCCTTAGGGTCGCAAACAGTTGGGCATGAATTAGTGACTAAACCACCAATCTCAGAATCTGGGTATCTAGAGACTTTGGGTCAGTTGGGTTAAGCCTTGAAATGGCCTTGGTTACTGACTTTTTTGGGTAGAACGTAGTTAACATATATACAGCCTGGTTTGGCGACAGACCCGAGTTCATGTCCAGCTCTGCTATCCCTAGCTGTGCGTCCTGTGAAACCTGTAAAATTAGGACGATTATACCCTGTGTCACAGAGTTGCTTGAGGGTTAGGTGCAGTGCCCCACCTTCATCCCAGCCCCATCTCTGGGCTTGGAAAGGACCCACATGCCTTGGGGCCCAGCCGGAAGGGGCCCAAGACAAAGAGGTGTTTAACTGGGCAGGGTGGAAGAGGGGGTGAAGAGGGTGTCTCAGACCGAAAGGTCACTCGTCGCCCAGGGCTCATGCCAGGAAAGGCGGGGCTCAGCCCTAGGGAAGATATCCTGAAAGTCTGAGGCCTGTGGCTGCAGATCCTCCAACCGCAGTCTTTTGGATTTAGGGCGAAAGACTTCAGGGCATTGCGATACTGCTACCTGGTGGTATTTAGAGGAACTGCAGGCTCTGTTTTTCCAGTCTAGTATTCTCGATTGAACTGAACTGAACTGATTCCATCAACTGGGCTTCCCTAGTGGCTCAGAGGGTAGAGGGAAAAAAGTCTTAGTCGCTCAGTCGTGTCTGACTCCTTATGACCCCCTAGACTGTAGTCCGCCAGGCTTCTCTTTCTGTGGGGATTCCCAGGCAGGATACTGGAGTGGGTAGCTGTGCCCTCCTTCAGGGGATCTTCCCAACTTAGAAATTGAACCCGCACCTCTTACATCTCCTACATTGGCAGGTGGGTTCTTCATCATTAGTGCCACCTGGGAATATGTATATGCAAAGAATCTTCCTGCAATGCAGAGGACCAGGGTTTGATCCTTGGATCAGGAAGATCCCCTGGAGAAGGAAATGGAAATTCACTCCAGTATTATTGCCTGGGAAATCCTATGGACAGAGGAGCCAGGGGCTGTACAGTCCTTAGGGTCGCAAACAGTTGGGCATGAATTAGTGACTAAACCACCAATCTCAGAATCTGGGTATCTAGAGACTTTGGGTCAGTTGGGTTAAGCCTTGAAATGGCCTTGGTTACTGACTTTTTTGGGTAGAACGTAGTTAACATATATACAGCCTGGTTTGGCGACAGACCCGAGTTCATGTCCAGCTCTGCTATCCCTAGCTGTGCGTCCTGTGAAACCTGTAAAATTAGGACGATTATACCCTGTGTCACAGAGTTGCTTGAGGGTTAGGTGCAGTGCCCCATGGTTCAGTGGTTAAGAATCCGCCTACCGATGCAGGAGATGCAGGTTTCATCCCTGAGTCCAGATCCTCTGCAGGAGGTATGGCAACCTCTCGCCTGGCAAGTCCTATGGATCAAGGAGTGAGGAGCCTGGAGAGCTACAGTTCACAGAGTTACAAAGAGGTGGACATAACTGAGCAACTGAGCATGCGCGCACACACACAGCACAGGCCCTGGCATATGTTAAGTCCTTGTGGCACTTTGTCTCCCAAGCTGGCTCCAGTAATTCTTCCTCCTTTGTGCTGGTATGCGGCTTCTCCCACCAACAGGTAGACTCTATGTCCCTTCTCCTTCAATCTGCCTGGATTTGCTTTGACTCATAGAAGTGGCAGAAATGATGTGGCGCCAGTTTCAGTTCCAATTCTTTAGGAGAACTAGGAGCTTTTGCTTTTGTTTTCTTAGAACACTAAGACTGCCATGCTATGAGGAAGCCCAAGCAATCATATGGAGAGGCCATGCAGAGGAGAAGCAAAGCCCTCTGGCCGCAAGCCCCAGCTGAGCCCAGAGAAGCCGGCAGAGCTCAGAACCATGAAAAATGATACAGTTTTTGTTTTAAGGCACGAAATTTTGCTGCTCTCTTAATTTATCCCACCCGCTCTTCCCCACTCCCTGCCATGTCTGTTCTCTCTGTCTGCACCTCCATTGCTGCCCTGCAGACAGGTTCATCACTACCGTCTTTCTAGAGGAGGGGACATACATATACCTATGGCTGATTCATGTTGATACATGGCAGAAAAAAAAACCCCTAGAAATCTAAGGAACAGAGGAGCCAGGGGTTGTACAGTCCTTAGGGTCGCAAACAGTTGGGCATGAATTAGTGACTAAACCACCAATCTCAGAATCTGGGTATCTAGAGACTTTGGGTCAGTTGGGTTAAGCCTTGAAATGGCCTTGGTTACTGACTTTTTTGGGTAGAACGTAGTTAACATATATACAGCCTGGTTTGGCGACAGACCCGAGTTCATGTCCAGCTCTGCTATCCCTAGCTGTGCGTCCTGTGAAACCTGTAAAATTAGGACGATTATACCCTGTGTCACAGAGTTGCTTGAGGGTTAGGTGCAGTGCCCCATGGTTCAGTGGTTAAGAATCCGCCTACCGATGCAGGAGATGCAGGTTTCATCCCTGAGTCCAGATCCTCTGCAGGAGGTATGGCAACCTCTCGCCTGGCAAGTCCTATGGATCAAGGAGTGAGGAGCCTGGAGAGCTACAGTTCACAGAGTTACAAAGAGGTGGACATAACTGAGCAACTGAGCATGCGCGCACACACACAGCACAGGCCCTGGCATATGTTAAGTCCTTGTGGCACTTTGTCTCCCAAGCTGGCTCCAGTAATTCTTCCTCCTTTGTGCTGGTATGCGGCTTCTCCCACCAACAGGTAGACTCTATGTCCCTTCTCCTTCAATCTGCCTGGATTTGCTTTGACTCATAGAAGTGGCAGAAATGATGTGGCGCCAGTTTCAGTTCCAATTCTTTAGGAGAACTAGGAGCTTTTGCTTTTGTTTTCTTAGAACACTAAGACTGCCATGCTATGAGGAAGCCCAAGCAATCATATGGAGAGGCCATGCAGAGGAGAAGCAAAGCCCTCTGGCCGCAAGCCCCAGCTGAGCCCAGAGAAGCCGGCAGAGCTCAGAACCATGAAAAATGATACAGTTTTTGTTTTAAGGCACGAAATTTTGCTGCTCTCTTAATTTATCCCACCCGCTCTTCCCCACTCCCTGCCATGTCTGTTCTCTCTGTCTGCACCTCCATTGCTGCCCTGCAGACAGGTTCATCACTACCGTCTTTCTAGAGGAGGGGACATACATATACCTATGGCTGATTCATGTTGATACATGGCAGAAACCAACACAATACTATAACACAATTATCCCCAATTAAAAATAAATACTAATTTAAAATAGAAAATACAAGAATAAGAATACAATGAATTATCGAAAAGAAGACACTAAATTTTGGGATGGTTCATTATACGATAAACAATAAATGTTACACTTTACTGTTTTAAGTTTTTCAAAATAAAAAGTGTGTGTATATGGATATGTTTATGTGAATAACTAATATAATAGGTAATAGAAGTTGTACTTTATAAATCACAGCTAGGGTCATTTTCTTTCTCTCTTTTTCAAAATTTATTTTTATTGTTTGGCAACACTGAGCCACATGTGGGATCTTAGCTCCCCAACCAAGGATCGACCCTGTGCCCCCCCCATTGGAAGTACAGTCTTAACTACTGGAGGTTCCTTATTTCTCTCTTTTTTCTCTTCACCTCTGGGTCTATCTTGAGTCTTTCAGTCTCTGCTTGTCTTTCCTATTTTCCCACCTCTCTGTGTGTGTCTACTCCTGTCTTACTAAAAACTCCTGCAGTTCCTTTCCCGTCCACTTACCTTGCTCTACCACATTGGCCTTCTTGCTCTTTCCTGCCTCAGCATCTTAATGCTTATGTCTTTCTCTGCCCAAATGCTTTTACGTCCCGTCTCTCTTGGATTATTTCCTTACTTCATCCAGTTCGCCATTCAATATAGTCTCCTCCTTGACTACTTTTCAGAAATGGGCCTTGGGTTCCCCTGATGGTCAGCGATTCTGTGCTTCCACTGAAAGGGCTGTGGGTTTGATTCCTGGTCAGGGAAATTCTTCATGCTGCACAGTGCAGTTAAAAGAAAAAAAAAAAATTCCCTTCCCTTTGGGACTTCCAGGTGGTGCAAGGATTAAGATTCTGAGCTTCCAATGCAAGAGGTACAGGTTTAATCTCTGGCCAGGGAACTAACATTTCACATGCCATGAGGTTTGGCCAGAAAAAAACCCCCAAAACAAACCACCATCACCACCAAAAACAAAACCAAATAAACAAAACAACCAACCCAGAAATGGTCCTCTCCTGCCTCTGTGTTGCATTTCATTGGTATGTCTTTATCATGGCCCTTAAACTCAGTAAATGATCCTGTTTTCTTCTTTTTCTAATTGTTCATAACAGGGGTTTTGCCATCCCCAATGTTTAGAACAGTGTTGGGCACGTAGGAGATGCTCAGTGGCTGTTGGTTGAAGGAATGCTCTTATTCAGTAGTACTGATTGGCTCTCCTTTGGCTCTACCATCTCACCCTGTTCTACACTAGGAAGTGGGAAGGATGTCATTTCCTCCTCTCCCTGTCCTTTGCCCCAGTGATTAGTTGAGTTGCTGTCTGTGGTTCTGAGACCCAATGTGTGGATCTGTCCTTGGTGCTGACCTAGAGGCTCCCCCTTGCATCAACCTAGGGAGGGCAACAGACTCTTAGGAAGTGTGATCGCTGTGAGCAGGATCCAGGCACTGGACCATATGAACCACTGAGAAGAAGCAGGTGTCTGAGTTCTGAAGGGAGGTAGCACTTAGGTCACTGGGCTCAAATGGTAGTTGTTCTATCTATCTGTTCACCTATACATGCACACATATATGAATATTATTATGGAAAACTTCAAACAAACCAAAGTGAACAGAAGAGTATAATAAACCACCAGGTACCCGTCTAACAAATGTCAACCCATGGTTAATTGCATTTCGTCAGCACCTCCACCCACTTCCTCACTTCCTGTATTATTTTCATGCAAATCCCAGACATGAGATCATTTAATTATATGTCCTACTTTTAACTCTGTTTCCTTTTCTGAAGGTGTGGCTTATGCATTGAAAAGGTCACACATCTTAAGGGCAAGATTGGTGCAGTTCTACCCGTGTGTAGACACATGTGAGCACCCTCTCCAGCAAGACATGGAGCAACTCTGTCAACACAAGAGGTTCTCCCGTCCCCTCTCCCAACTGATGTACCAGACAGCACATATCCTGACCTCTATCACCAAAGATTAAAAAGTCACAATCAGACATTTTGAGTGGAAAAAAAAAAGTCACAATGTGAGAGTCCAAAGACTTAGGTTCATCCATGCTAAGTCACTTCAGTCATGTCTGATTCTTTGCAACCCCAAGGACCATAGCCTGCCAGGTCCCTTTGTCCATGGAATTCTCCAGGCAAGAATACTGGAGCGGGGTTTCCATACCCTCCAGCAGGGGATCTATTTGACCCAGGGATCAGATGCATGTCTCCTACATCTCCTGAATTGGCAGGCAGGTTCCCTTGTAGTTCAGTTGGTAAAGAATCAGCCTGCAGAACTTCCCTGGTGGTCCAGTAGGTAAGGAGTCCGCCTTGCAGTGCAAGGGGCACCAGTTTGGTCCCTGGCCCGGGAAAATCCCATGTACTGCAGAGCAGCAGGACCGGTGTGTCCAATTGTGAGCTGGCGCTATGGAGCATGTGTGCCCAGAGCTGGTGCTCTGCAGCGAGGGAGGCAACTGTGATGTGAGGCCCACACAGGCCAAAGAATGAAGATGGATGAAAATAAATAAATAAATAATCAATAAAAGAAGACAAAATTAAAAAAAAGAAAAAGAATCAGCTTGCAATGCAGGAGACCCCAGTTTGATTCCTGGCTCTGGAAGATCCTCTGGAGAAGGGACAGGCTACCCACTCCAGTGTTCTTGCCTGGAGAATTCCATGGCTAATCCATGGGTCACAGAGTTGGATACGATTGACTGACTTGACTTTCTTTTGACTTCTTACCACTATTGCCACTGGGGAAGCCCAAATCCACATCACAACAAATGACCCAATTTCATTCCTTTTCATGATGAGTAATATTCCCTCATAGGTATGTACCACCTCTTCTTTATCCATTCATATGCTAATGAACATTTAGGTTGCTTCCATATTCTTGCCTGTTGTAAATAGTGCTGCAATGAACCCTGGGGTCCATATCTTTTTGAAATTATGGTTTTCTCAGGGTATATGTCTAGTAGTGGGATTGCCGGCTCTCAAGTGTTTGTCTATCAAGTTAGTCAACGTCCATGTGCTTGTGAGGTAGAGTTGCTAGTGGTTCACAGAGCTTGGAGTCATGCTCCTCACACATGCGATGCATGGGCTCAATCAAGTGCCCTCACCTCACATTTGCTTGTCTGTGACGTGAGGACCATGATAACGGGTGACAGTTGTGTCCCCGGTCCTCCAAGTTCATCTCATTAAACCCCAACCACAACCAAAGCCTTGTAGGTTTTATTTTCAGCCAGGTCCCTTTGTCCATGGAATTCTCCAGGCAAGAATACTGGAGCGGGGTTTCCATACCCTCCAGCAGGGGATCTATTTGACCCAGGGATCAGATGCATGTCTCCTACATCTCCTGAATTGGCAGGCAGGTTCCCTTGTAGTTCAGTTGGTAAAGAATCAGCCTGCAGAACTTCCCTGGTGGTCCAGTAGGTAAGGAGTCCGCCTTGCAGTGCAAGGGGCACCAGTTTGGTCCCTGGCCCGGGAAAATCCCATGTACTGCAGAGCAGCAGGACCGGTGTGTCCAATTGTGAGCTGGCGCTATGGAGCATGTGTGCCCAGAGCTGGTGCTCTGCAGCGAGGGAGGCAACTGTGATGTGAGGCCCACACAGGCCAAAGAATGAAGATGGATGAAAATAAATAAATAAATAATCAATAAAAGAAGACAAAATTAAAAAAAAGAAAAAGAATCAGCTTGCAATGCAGGAGACCCCAGTTTGATTCCTGGCTCTGGAAGATCCTCTGGAGAAGGGACAGGCTACCCACTCCAGTGTTCTTGCCTGGAGAATTCCATGGCTAATCCATGGGTCACAGAGTTGGATACGATTGACTGACTTGACTTTCTTTTGACTTCTTACCACTATTGCCACTGGGGAAGCCCAAATCCACATCACAACAAATGACCCAATTTCATTCCTTTTCATGATGAGTAATATTCCCTCATAGGTATGTACCACCTCTTCTTTATCCATTCATATGCTAATGAACATTTAGGTTGCTTCCATATTCTTGCCTGTTGTAAATAGTGCTGCAATGAACCCTGGGGTCCATATCTTTTTGAAATTATGGTTTTCTCAGGGTATATGTCTAGTAGTGGGATTGCCGGCTCTCAAGTGTTTGTCTATCAAGTTAGTCAACGTCCATGTGCTTGTGAGGTAGAGTTGCTAGTGGTTCACAGAGCTTGGAGTCATGCTCCTCACACATGCGATGCATGGGCTCAATCAAGTGCCCTCACCTCACATTTGCTTGTCTGTGACGTGAGGACCATGATAACGGGTGACAGTTGTGTCCCCGGTCCTCCAAGTTCATCTCATTAAACCCCAACCACAACCAAAGCGTTGTTCTTGTAGGTTTTATTTTCACCTCTGCCTGACAGGTGAGGAAACATAGTCTCCACAAGGTTAAGTAACTTGGCCAAGGTCACTCATAGGCAAAATGGTAGAGGTAGGATTCAAACCCATGCAGCCCGGCTCCAGGGTCTACGCTCCTAACCTCCAGGATACGCTGGATATACTGCTTTCAAGGCTCCCATGGTGATACCAATAAAGACATCGTTGTAGGTCCCTACTGGAGCTGGTTCCGGGCTCTGGGAGAGCCTCAGAGCAGGAAACCCATAACTAGGAAATGGGTTGCGGGGAGCCTGGGCCTGTTTGGTGCTCAGCAAGCGATCAGGTTTGCTTTTTATGTGGATTGAGACGTGGCCGTTTCTCCCAACCCAGGGATGCTGGTGACCTTGCCCCGTTTCTCTCAGGCCTGCCGACTAGGTAAGGGTTAGGCATTAATGGGGAAGTAGGAGGGAGAGACAGACAGACAGGTGTGCGATTCTTATGATCCACATTCCAGGGACTGAAGCAGCGCGAGGGGAGGGTGTGTGCACTGCCCCCAGCGTTCTGCTCAGGAAGAGGCTGACTATGAGGAGAGCCCCAGGGGTCCTCCCAGAGCGCCACCCAGCAGGGAGACCAGGAGGAGCAGGACGGCGGCGGGGGCGGGGGCGGGGGCCGAAGCGCTGGTGAAGGGCTGGGTCAGGGAGTCCCTGTTGCAGAGGTCGCCCTCACAGCAGGCGCCCTGCAGGTCGACGTTGGTCCAGGGGCTGGTGGTGCCCATGATGGTGCAGGAGGGCCGCTGGCAGGTTCTGACGTACACGGGGGTTGAGAAATTGTCTGGGAGGGGACAGTGAAGAGGGTGAGGACCGAGGGAGGCAGGTGCACCTGAACCTCCACCTCAGAGGCCCAGGCCATGACTTGGTCCTCAGACTTGCAGTCCTCTCCTTAGACCAGGCCCTGTGCTTGTGAGGTAGAGTTGCTATGGTCAATCAAGTGCCCTCACCTCACATTTGCTTGTCTGTGACGTGAGGACCATGATAACGGGTGACAGTTGTGTCCCCGGTCCTCCAAGTTCATCTCATTAAACCCCAACCACAACCAAAGCGTTGTTCTTGTAGGTTTTATTTTCACCTCTGCCTGACAGGTGAGGAAACATAGTCTCCACAAGGTTAAGTAACTTGGCCAAGGTCACTCATAGGCAAAATGGTAGAGGTAGGATTCAAACCCATGCAGCCCGGCTCCAGGGTCTACGCTCCTAACCTCCAGGATACGCTGGATATACTGCTTTCAAGGCTCCCATGGTGATACCAATAAAGACATCGTTGTAGGTCCCTACTGGAGCTGGTTCCGGGCTCTGGGAGAGCCTCAGAGCAGGAAACCCATAACTAGGAAATGGGTTGCGGGGAGCCTGGGCCTGTTTGGTGCTCAGCAAGCGATCAGGTTTGCTTTTTATGTGGATTGAGACGGGGCCCGTTTCTCCCAACCCAGGGATGCTGGTGACCTTGCCCCGTTTCTCTCAGGCCTGCCGACTAGGTAAGGGTTAGGCATTAATGGGGAAGTAGGAGGGAGAGACAGACAGACAGGTGTGCGATTCTTATGATCCACATTCCAGGGACTGAAGCAGCGCGAGGGGAGGGTGTGTGCACTGCCCCCAGCGTTCTGCTCAGGAAGAGGCTGACTATGAGGAGAGCCCCAGGGGTCCTCCCAGAGCGCCACCCAGCAGGGAGACCAGGAGGAGCAGGACGGCGGCGGGGGCGGGGGCGGGGGCCGAAGCGCTGGTGAAGGGCTGGGTCAGGGAGTCCCTGTTGCAGAGGTCGCCCTCACAGCAGGCGCCCTGCAGGTCGACGTTGGTCCAGGGGCTGGTGGTGCCCATGATGGTGCAGGAGGGCCGCTGGCAGGTTCTGACGTACACGGGGGTTGAGAAATTGTCTGGGAGGGGACAGTGAAGAGGGGTGAGGACCGAGGGAGGCAGGTGCACCTGAACCTCCACCTCAGAGGCCCAGGCCATGACTTGGTCCTCAGACTTGCAGTCCTCTCCTTAGACCAGGCCCGTGCCTCCTCCCTCAGACCAGAGCCACGCCTCCTTCTTTAGACCAGGGCCTTGTCTCTCGGTCAGGCCTGCCCTGCCTCCACGCCCCTTGCCCAGGCCTTCCCAACCCCTCACCAAGGGTCATGCGGCCATTGCCCTGGAAGCAGACGCTCTGGTCCTGGTGACACTGGACCCGTCGGGACTTCTCCAGGGTGCAGTCCTCGGGGTGGATCCCCACGCAAGCGTAGCACTCGGTGCCACTGAGCGTCGGCGGGTTGGGCGCTGCCAAGAGAGCGTGGGCGCACACTCAGGTAATGGTCCCGGTTGCGAGCGTGGGGTATGCGCCCGGCGCCACTGCTCCCTCTGCTTGACTCGGGGGCTGGAATCCCAGCGCGGAGGCCACACCCTCCCAGCGCGCGCCGAGGCCCCTCCCAGCCCCGTAGGGTCCGCCCCCCCGCCCAGCGCCGCCCCCTCGCATACCTGGGCTCAGGTTAGGGAGGGAGTCGTGGGTCAGAAGGTTCGCGTTGCACAAGTCGGTGGCACAGCGGCGCACCACCGAGTAGTCAGGCGGCAGCGACTTGTTGTTCGATTGCATCTGGCCCGTCAGCGGGCCACTCCAGCAGCCCTTCTGTACCAGGGTCACTGAAGAGCGGTACCCTGGGGCGACAGGATGGAGTTTGGAGTCTCTACTCCAACCCTCCTCCTCCCCCACAACCCCTCCTCTCCCTCCAGTCTCAAGTGTCTCTCTCCTCTGTCTCCTCACCCCCTCCACTCTCCTCTCAACCTGGCTTCTCCCTCCTGCCCTGCCCTTCTTTTTCCTCCCTCTGTCCCTCGCTCTGCTTTCCCTACATCCCTCCTCTCCCCACCTCCATCACCAGCCCTTTCCTCCGCCTTTTCTCTTCCTCCACTCTTCCTGCTTTCTTCCTCTCTTCTACCTCCTCTTCCGGGCTCCCTACCGTCTCCTCCTCTCACCTCCCACCGCTCACCCCCTCTTTCTTTCTCTCCCGTCACCTTCTCCTTCCACCTCCCCATCTCTGTCCTGACTTTTCCTCTCCTCTACTACCCAGTTCCTCCGCACCCGTTGTCTCCTGCTCCATCCCCCCTTCCCCATCACCACCTGGCAGATTTTTCATCCTTATCCCTGTCCCCCACCCCTTCCTGCCCCTCACCAGTGCTCAGGGACAAGACAGCCTCGGAGCATCCCTGCAGACAGGAGACATTGCTGAATTTCACATGGCTGAGGTCAAAGGGCCCGAAGTAGATGTGTTGAAAGCTGTGGCATTGCACGGCATGCGACGCTGGGGAGAGGAGCCGGGTTAGAGTGAGAGTAGTGGGTCAGGGGCGAGCCTGTACCAGGAACTCGGGGCTCACCCTAAAGACGACAGCCAGCGCCTTTTGCTCTGAGGGGTCCTAGGCCTGGTTGCCCCGAGAGAAGCAGAGCCTGCTGCTCTGGCTGCTCACGACCGTGCCTGCCTCTTGGAAAGTGCACTGGCCTCTGCACCTGCCAGTCCAGTACTTTTTTTTCCCCTCAGGCTGTTCCAAATTTCCACCCTTTTCCAAGAAGCCCTCTAAGATTTTGATAAAGAGCAAGGGATGCATTCCTGCCCTGCCTCTCCCCCTCCCAAGACTCTCATGACACCCACTGAAAGGCCACTGATGGAAACAAACACTCTCATGCAGGCACTGGGGTGTGCAATCTCATACCATAAACACACACACACACAGCTGGCACCAGAGATACATGCACAGAACACTTAAACACTGACATCAACACAAAATAACAAAACGGACACAGGCTCATCCTAGTCTCACAAATATACACAGAGTATCCTGAATGCTTTCATGTAGAGTTCTACATTCACACACAAGACAGGTACCACCCAGACCCTCCAATAGAAACCCCCGGACCAAGGCACCGCATTTCATACTTACGAAGTCACACTCTCAGACAGAAATATTGCAGAAACAATCACAACGCACAGACCCAGGAACGCAGGAAGTCATACCCAGAGAGAGACAAATTCAGACCTCAGACTCACAGATACTCACATAAAATGAGAGCCTGCAATTAAGCAAAGTTAGAGATACACAAAAAAAGAGACCGGCAAAAGCAGACAACGTCATATTCAGATGCTGGATACATAGAGACACACAACAGCAACACCGACAGACAGACTATAATACCCAAACACACACCCCCGAAGAGAAATACCGGGCTACCAGTCATAGGGATACACAAACACAAGAAGCAGAGACGCAAAATTATGCACACATGTCTTTTACAAAGAAAGTGGGGATCAGAGATAAACAGACCTGGGCTTCCCCTGGTGGTCCAGTGGGTAAGGACACCGCCTTGCAGTGCAAGGGGCGACAGTTCAATCCCTGGCCTGGGAAGACCCCACGTGCCGTGGAGCGGCTGGACTGATGTGTCCAATTGCCGAGCCGGAGCTCTGGAGCGCATGCGCCCAGGGCTGGTGCTCTGCAACAACAGACGCCACCGTGATGGGAGGCCCACAGGAGCCAAAGAAGGAAGACGAATGAAGATAGAGAAATGAAAGCCAGTAGAAGTGGCCCGCCCGCTCCCCTCCCTCCCCAACCTGACCCCCGCCCAGAGTAAATAAGTAAATAAATCTTTAAAAAAAAAAAAAAAAAAAAACAGACCTGTAAAAGCATTTGTTCAAATACCCAGACACCAAAACCTGGTCTAGATACACACACACAGGCACAGAGACCCATAGGACATGGTGTCACGTGGTCACACACGGAAATTGAACTCTCTTCTTTCTATGGATGAGCGCACACACACAAAGTTGCTTGAAGTCACGAGCTCTTTCCCACCTCTTAAATTTCCTGCTTGTAGCCCCTTCCATCCTGCTATGACTGTGTCTCTGTCTTTACAGAAACCTTGCCTGAGGCCAAGGTTTCCTGGAAGTTCTAGAAAGAGTCCCCATGGTTCCCCAGAAGTGCCTTTTGAATGAACGGGGACATGGGCAAAGAGGATGAGAAAGGCTGGCGCAGTGGACGAAAGATAGTGGCGGAAGTGACTGATACGGGAAGAACAGAGGAGGGGAAGCAAAGTTAAAGGGCACAGTCTCCTGACCAAGACCCAGGAGTCCAGACCCCCAGCCCCTCCTCCCTCAGTTGCAGAAGTCAGGGCCCCCCCAGTCCATTTTTCCTTGAGTCCCTGGAGTCTGGCCCCCACTCTCTCTGCTCTCTCAGATCCAGGAGAGTCCAGCTTCCCCCTACTCAACTGCCCTTCTTACCACTGGACTCTGAAGCCTGGACACCTGTCAGGCAGAGGACAGCCCCAAAGAGGCACAGCAGCATGACTCTGGGGATTCCCATTGCCATGTTTCAGACCTGAGTGGAGACACCGAAGACAGCTCCTCCTGCTCTGACTTCTGCCTGGCTGGTTCTTAGAGCCAAGCCCCAGGCATCCTGGCTACCCAGCCAGGCCCGCATTCCTCCACCTCCACCCTCCCTTGCTTGGGCTAGTCTCCTCCTAAATAATCATGATGGCAGCCTGGCTTCCTGGGAGTAGGAGGGGCTGGGGGCCTGGATCCTGGGAGGAGGAGGGGCTGGGGGCCTGTGACCCTTAATTTTGTAGGAATTTGAGTTTGGGGGCCTCTCTTTCTACCCCGTTCCTCCACACTGTGTTCTAGTCTGAGCCCATGTCATCTCTTCACTTCTCTCTTTCTTTACCCCAACAAATGCCACCTGTATGGGACCAAGTCAGACCCAGAGAAACAAACATCACCTCCTCCTTGAGACCTTCCCTGACCTGCACCCCCTTGCCAACAGTCATCCCCGACCCTCAACTTCAAGTCTCTCCCTGTCTCACAACCTTGGTCACTTTGGGTTGGGCTCATGTCTGTCTCCCCGTCAGCCTGTGAATTGCTCAGGGGCCTCAGGGGATGTTTGTGATGATGTAGGAGTGAGTAAATCAAGGACCTGACAGACACACTGACAGGGAGATGGAGCCTCCCAGAGAGGCAATTATGCATGGGATCCAGAAAAACAGACAAACCCGGTGTGGACAGATGCAAATATAGACACACAGACCCACCCAGACCTGATGAACAAGACATGCCCACACGAGGGCATGTATTTAATACATTTTTTATTAGATTGTTTTAATTATTTTATTTATTTGGCTGTGTTGGATCTTAATTGCATCATGTGGGATCTTTGGTTGTGATGCATGGACTCTCTAGCTGTGGCATGTGGGATCTTAGTTCCCTGACCAGGATTGAACCCATGTCCCCTGGATTGCAAATCTGACCCATTTTTTTTTTTTTTTTTTTAATTTGGCCTATGCTAAGTATTAATTGTGGCACACAGGATCTTTAATTTCTGCATGTGGGATCTTAGTTCCCTGACCAGAGATCAAACTCGAGCTCCCTGCATTGGGAACATGGAGTCTTAGCCACTGGACCACCAGAGAAGTACCTAGATGGTTAAATGAATGAACTTAAAAACACTGAAGGAGATAGAGACATGGGCGGATGACTGGACTGTTTCCCAAGGATAAGGACACATTCATGTGGACACTCAGACAGAAGGCAGGTGGGGACTTCCAGATGGGTTGGCAGAGACCCCAGGTCCTCATCCTCTGATCAGTCTTGCTTCTCGCTACTTGCTGGGATCATACCCACTCACTGTGCCACACAAGGTGGGCACCAGGCACGTGCAGAGACCTAGGGTCATGATCCCACAGACAGACAGGCAGAAGCAGTGACCAGGACAGTCTTAATGGTCCCTCAGTGTGATTAAACACAACACGGGTTTCCAGACTACAGGAAACCCCAACCTCTCTTTCCATAAAGCATTTACTTTGGAAAACTTGTGCTTGCCAATTCTTTCCCCCGTCCCTTTGAAATGTAGACCTCTCCCAGTTTCTTGCCAGCTTTACAGCCCAGGAACGTCTTTCTCAAGGACCTGGGAGGGCTTCCCCTGGTGGCCCAGTGGGTAAGGACACTGCCTTGCAGTGCAAGGGGCGCCGGTTTGATTCCTGGCCTGGGAAGATCCCACGTGCCACGGAGCGGCTGGACTGATGTGTCCAATTACCGAGCCGGAGCTCTGGCGCGCATGCGCCCAGAGCCAACACTCTGTGACAACAGAGGCCACCACGATGGGAGGCCCACAGGAGCCAAAGAACAAAAACAGATGAAAATAGACAAATGAAAGACCAATAGAAGTGGCCCGCCCATCCCCCTCTCCCCCCACCCCTCAAAAGATAAATAAATAAAATTAAAAAAAAAAAAAAAACTGTATTGAGGGCTTCCCCTGGTGGTCCAGTGGGTAAGGACACTGCCTTGCAGTGCAAGGGGCGCCAGTTCGATCCCTGGCCTGGGAAGATCCCACGTGCCGCGGAGTGGCTGGACCGATGTGTCCAATCACCGAGCCAGAGCTCTGGAGTGCATGCGCCCAGAGCCCGCGCTCTGCAACGACAGACGCCACCGCAATGGGAGGCCCACAGGAGCCAAAGAACAAAGACGGATGAAAATGGAGAAATGAGGGCTTCCCCTGGTGGTCCAGTGGGTAAGGACACCGCCTTGCAGTACAAGGGGCGCCAGTTCGATCCCTGGCCTGGGAAGATCCCACGTGCCGCGGAGCGGCTGGACCAATGTGTCCAATAACAGAGCTGGAGCTCTGGAGCGCATGCGCCCAGAGCCGGCGCTCTGCGACGACAGAGGCCACCGCGATGGGAGGCCCACAGGAGCCAAAGAACAAAGACGGATGAAAATGGAGAAATGAGGGCTTCCCCTGGTGGTCCAGTGGGTAAGGACACCGCCTTGCAGTACAAGGGGCGCCAGTTCGATCCCTGGCCTGGGAAGATCCCACGTGCCGCGGAGCGGCTGGACCAATGTGTCCAATAACAGAGCTGGAGCTCTGGAGCGCATGCGCCCAGAGCCGGCGCTCTGCGACGACAGAGGCCACCGCGATGGGAGGCCCACAGGAGCCAAAGAACAAAGACGGATGAAAATGGAGAAATGAGGGCTTCCCCTGGTGGTCCAGTGGGTAAGGACACCGCCTTGCAGTACAAGGGGCGCCAGTTCGATCCCTGGCCTGGGAAGATCCCACGTGCCGCGGAGCGGCTGGACCAATGTGTCCAATCACAGAGCTGGAGCTCTGGAGCGCATGCGCCCAGAGCCGGTGCTCTGCGACGACAGAGGCCACCGCGATGGGAGGCCCACAGGAGCCAAAGAACAAAAACAGATGAAAATGGAGGAATGAAAGACCAATAGAAGTGGCCCACCCGCTCCCCTCCCTCCCTAACCCGACCCCCACCCAAAATAAATAAATAAATCTTTTTAAAAAAAGGAAAGAAAGAAAGAAATCTTTAAAAAAAAAAAAAAAAAAAGGATCTGGGAGCCATTTCTTTGAAATGTCATTGTTAAAGAAGATGGCACCCTGGCACCCCCATGCCCCAGGCTCTGTGTGTCTTGGGGTGGGGCAGGGAGTAGGAGGTGAACTTGAATAGGTAACAATTAGTAAACACAGAGGCCTCATCACAGAGAAGAACATTTTGCAAACTTAGGAGTAAGTCACTGTGCTGGACCACCCTATGGACCAATCTCCCCTTTGTCTGCAGCCCTTTTCCACTCTGGTTGGTCCAGCGCTGAAAACCCCTCCCACCCACTTTTGTTTCAGTGGGGTTGAGTTCATTCTCTCTCTCCTATTGTCATGGTCTTGAATACTGTTTCCCACATGTGCTTGTCTAACCTTGTTCGGTCGAATTTTTGTTTGACAGTCAGCAGCCAGGAACTGTGGACAATCATGTGAGTTCTGATCTCACCCTGGTCTTGCTAAATCCCTGCTCCTTCTGACAGGTCTTAATTCCTGAACCTGTTTTGCATCCAAATTATTCTTTCTGTTTCTCCTGTTCCAGCCTTTTCAGCAGGAGCTGGCCCCTCAGGGACAGGGTGGAGCTAAGGGCCTTTGGAGAGTGGCGACTGACCTGGAAAGGAGGCTGGGTTTTCTGAAGCCTCTGTTGGGGCATTGGAGGTATTCAGAATGGTTCAGAGTTTCAGTGATTGAGACTCAAAGGGTTGGCTGACCAGCCCGTTTAGTGTGAGAATGTGAGACTGTGTGAGTGTGCGACTGTGCTTGTGTGACTTTTAACTCTGGTCACTTACCCTGGTGGCTCAGCAGTAAAAAGTCGCTGAATGTAGGAGATGACCCCTGCCTGGGTCAGGAAGATCCCCTGGAGAAGGAAACGGCAGCCCATTCCAGTGTTCTTGCCTGGAAAATCCCATGGACAGAGCAGCCTGGCGGGCCATGGGATCCATGACTGAATGCACACATACTTGCGTACACAGAGCATGAATTTCAAACTCCCTATGAACCCAGAAATAATTTTTTTATAATCACTTTGTAGTAAACTTGAACTAATTAATGACTTGCAAGATTAGGGAAAATTGAGGATGTTCTATGTACTGAAGAGCTGTTTTTAAAACTTTTTACTGTAAAAAATTTCAAACACGTACAAACGAATAGAGAATAGTGTACCCACAACCTGGACTCAACAATTTTTAACCTATCTCTAGTCCTGTTATTCTTCACCCCAGGCCCCTTTGGTGCTCTTAAGGACATTGAATTGGACGCCTCCATTATTTTCTCAAAATGTTAATTTCCTTAAAACACCATTTAAAATAAAGTTTTAAGTCACTGTGCTGGACCACCCTATGGACCAATCTCCCCTTTGTCTGCAGCCCTTTTCCACTCTGGTTGGTCCAGCGCTGAAAACCCCTCCCACCCACTTTTGTTTCAGTGGGGTTGAGTTCATTCTCTCTCTCCTATTGTCATGGTCTTGAATACTGTTTCCCACATGTGCTTGTCTAACCTTGTTCGGTCGAATTTTTGTTTGACAGTCAGCAGCCAGGAACTGTGGACAATCATGTGAGTTCTGATCTCACCCTGGTCTTGCTAAATCCCTGCTCCTTCTGACAGGTCTTAATTCCTGAACCTGTTTTGCATCCAAATTATTCTTTCTGTTTCTCCTGTTCCAGCCTTTTCAGCAGGAGCTGGCCCCTCAGGGACAGGGTGGAGCTAAGGGCCTTTGGAGAGTGGCGACTGACCTGGAAAGGAGGCTGGGTTTTCTGAAGCCTCTGTTGGGGCATTGGAGGTATTCAGAATGGTTCAGAGTTTCAGTGATTGAGACTCAAAGGGTTGGCTGACCAGCCCGTTTAGTGTGAGAATGTGAGACTGTGTGAGTGTGCGACTGTGCTTGTGTGACTTTTAACTCTGGTCACTTACCCTGGTGGCTCAGCAGTAAAAAGTCGCTGAATGTAGGAGATGACCCCTGCCTGGGTCAGGAAGATCCCCTGGAGAAGGAAACGGCAGCCCATTCCAGTGTTCTTGCCTGGAAAATCCCATGGACAGAGCAGCCTGGCGGGCCATGGGATCCATGACTGAATGCACACATACTTGCGTACACAGAGCATGAATTTCAAACTCCCTATGAACCCAGAAATAATTTTTTTATAATCACTTTGTAGTAAACTTGAACTAATTAATGACTTGCAAGATTAGGGAAAATTGAGGATGTTCTATGTACTGAAGAGCTGTTTTTAAAACTTTTTACTGTAAAAAATTTCAAACACGTACAAACGAATAGAGAATAGTGTACCCACAACCTGGACTCAACAATTTTTAACCTATCTCTAGTCCTGTTATTCTTCACCCCAGGCCCCTTTGGTGCTCTTAAGGACATTGAATTGGACGCCTCCATTATTTTCTCAAAATGTTAATTTCCCTTAAAACACCATTTAAAAGTAGAAGATTTTCAAAGTGTAACTTTGACTTATGTTCTGAGCTGCAAATCTTTAGAATGTAATGAACAGTTTCTAAAAGGGTATTGCCCACTACCACACATTCAGTTCTTAGCTCTATGATGTCACCAAATCAACTTTCTCTTCACATATTGAACAGTTCGAATTTAATTGTGATAAATATGTTTTCTTATTTTTAAATATTTATTTATTTTTAGCTCCACTGGGTCTTCATTGCTTTGTACATGCACGTTCTCTAGTTGCGGTGCGCGAGGGCTGTTCTCTAGTTGCGATGCTCAGACTTCTCATTGTCGTGGCTTTTCTTGTTGCAGAGCACAGGTTCCAGGGCGTGAAGGCTTCAGTAGTTGCAACTCGAGGGCTCCAGAGCACAGGTTCTATAGTTGTGCATGGTTAGGTTGCTCCGCAGCATGTGGGATCTTCCCTGGCCAGGGATTGAACTGGTGTCCCCTGCATTGCAAAGCATATTCTTAATGACTGGACTACCTGGGAAGCCCCTATATTTTCAATATATTCCAACATGTGTTAGAAGCTGAAGAGTAGTTGTAGAGTGCTTGAGTGATATTTTAAAATTCAATGGTATAGAATTTTTTTGCTGCATTATTCATGTTTCACTTTTAAGAATGGGCAGTGCAAGAATATTCTCCTTCTGGTAAAGAGAAAGGAGACAGATCAGGGGATGTTACCAAGAGTCTCTGCCAGGCACAACCAGCTATCAGAGCATCCATGTGGATGTCCTCAACTTCCTGGTGTTTGAGCGTCTACATGAAATGAAGTGACAGTTGTTGTCTCCGACTCTTTGCGACTCCATGGACTGTAGCCCACCAGGCTCCTCTGTCCATGGGATTTCCCAGGCAAGAATATTGGAGTGGGTTGATATTCCCTTCTCCAGGGGATATTCCAGATCTAGTCACCTAACCCTTGTCTCCTGCATTGCAGGCGGATTCTTTACTGTTGAGCCACCTGGAAGTCCAGAAAAGGTTGCTGTAAATATATTTCCTGGTTTCAGCCAGATTCCAGAGGGATTGTGTTCATTTCTTCCTCCCTGCAGCCATTGACAGGAGGGGGCTGATCAGGAGGTTTCCTATGAGCCTGAACAAAGGTATTTTAGCTTAGCACCCATACATGGGAGGTCTGGTCCCACGAGATTTAAAAGAAAAGAGTTAAATTTGCCCAAATCTTTAGAATGTAATGAACAGTTTCTAAAAGGGTATTGCCCACTACCACACATTCAGTTCTTAGCTCTATGATGTCACCAAATCAACTTTCTCTTCACATATTGAACAGTTCGAATTTAATTGTGATAAATATGTTTTCTTATTTTTAAATATTTATTTATTTTTAGCTCCACTGGGTCTTCATTGCTTTGTACATGCACGTTCTCTAGTTGCGGTGCGCGAGGGCTGTTCTCTAGTTGCGATGCTCAGACTTCTCATTGTCGTGGCTTTTCTTGTTGCAGAGCACAGGTTCCAGGGCGTGAAGGCTTCAGTAGTTGCAACTCGAGGGCTCCAGAGCACAGGTTCTATAGTTGTGCATGGTTAGGTTGCTCCGCAGCATGTGGGATCTTCCCTGGCCAGGGATTGAACTGGTGTCCCCTGCATTGCAAAGCATATTCTTAATGACTGGACTACCTGGGAAGCCCCTATATTTTCAATATATTCCAACATGTGTTAGAAGCTGAAGAGTAGTTGTAGAGTGCTTGAGTGATATTTTAAAATTCAATGGTATAGAATTTTTTTGCTGCATTATTCATGTTTCACTTTTAAGAATGGGCAGTGCAAGAATTTTCCCCTTCAGGAAAAGAGAAAGGAGACAGATCAGGGGATGTTACCAAGAGTCTCTGCCAGGCACAACCAGCTATCAGAGCATCCATGTGGATGTCCTCAACTTCCTGGTGTTTGAGCGTCTACATGAAATGAAGTGACAGTTGTTGTCTCCGACTCTTTGCGACTCCATGGACTGTAGCCCACCAGGCTCCTCTGTCCATGGGATTTCCCAGGCAAGAATATTGGAGTGGGTTGATATTCCCTTCTCCAGGGGATATTCCAGATCTAGTCACCTAACCCTTGTCTCCTGCATTGCAGGCGGATTCTTTACTGTTGAGCCACCTGGAAGTCCAGAAAAGGTTGCTGTAAATATATTTCCTGGTTTCAGCCAGATTCCAGAGGGATTGTGTTCATTTCTTCCTCCCTGCAGCCATTGACAGGAGGGGGCTGATCAGGAGGTTTCCTATGAGCCTGAACAAAGGTATTTTAGCTTAGCACCCATACATGGGAGGTCGGGTCCCACGAGATGCCAACATCTCTTTCCTTAGTGATTAACTTGAAGAAAAAGACAGAAAAAAAAAAAGGCAAGAGAATAAAAAGGTTAAAGGAAAAGAAACAGATCCCAATATGGAGTCAGATTTGTTCTTCCTTATTACAGAATGCTTTGAGAATTTTTTCGAGAATCTTCTGCTATATTCCAGAAGCTTCCAGGTACTTTTCCATTTTCATGCACATTTACTAATACCTGGGCTGTCAAATGTTGCCCCTGGATTTGGTTTGTTCAAGCAGCATACTGAATTTGTACATCACCTGTCTTTGTATAATACATATAAACTACTGGACACAATTCCCCAAATATCGGTATTGGTGCAATGTGGAGCTCTGCCCATCCAGCTATAATTGTTAACTGACTTGTTAACTACAAACAGGCTTTGTAGTCAGAGTAAATGAGAAATACTTCATATTCCTTACATCATTTGAAATTAATCTATTAATCTCATGTGCTATAATTGTAATAATTTTGTGGTGTTTTTCCTTTTTGTTATTTTTGGCTGCGTCATGCAGCTTGTGGGGTCTTAATTCTCTGACCAGGGATTGAACCCAGACCCTCAGCAGTGAGAGTATACAGTCCTAACGACTGGATTACCGAGGAATTCCTTGACTTGTGTGCTTTTTAATGTCCTCCCTTAAAATAGTGTGTAACATCACTGACTGTCAATCTTTATATTTTTTTTTCTTTTTAAAATCTGGTGACAGTTGTTGTCTTTCCGACTCTTTGCGACTCCATGGACTGTAGCCCACCAGGCTCCTCTGTCCATGGGATTTCCCAGGCAAGAATATTGGAGTGGGTTGATATTCCCTTCTCCAGGGGATATTCCAGATCTAGTCACCTAACCCTTGTCTCCTGCATTGCAGGCGGATTCTTTACTGTTGAGCCACCTGGAAGTCCAGAAAAGGTTGCTGTAAATATATTTCCTGGTTTCAGCCAGATTCCAGAGGGATTGTGTTCATTTCTTCCTCCCTGCAGCCATTGACAGGAGGGGGCTGATCAGGAGGTTTCCTATGAGCCTGAACAAAGGTATTTTAGCTTAGCACCCATACATGGGAGGTCGGGTCCCACGAGATGCCAACATCTCTTTCCTTAGTGATTAACTTGAAGAAAAAGACAGAAAAAAAAAAAAAAGGCAAGAGAATAAAAAGGTTAAAGGAAAAGAAACAGATCCCAATATGGAGTCAGATTTGTTCTTCCTTATTACAGAATGCTTTGAGAATTTTTTCGAGAATCTTCTGCTATATTCCAGAAGCTTCCAGGTACTTTTCCATTTTCATGCACATTTACTAATACCTGGGCTGTCAAATGTTGCCCCTGGATTTGGTTTGTTCAAGCAGCATACTGAATTTGTACATCACCTGTCTTTGTATAATACATATAAACTACTGGACACAATTCCCCAAATATCGGTATTGGTGCAATGTGGAGCTCTGCCCATCCAGCTATAATTGTTAACTGACTTGTTAACTACAAACAGGCTTTGTAGTCAGAGTAAATGAGAAATACTTCATATTCCTTACATCATTTGAAATTAATCTATTAATCTCATGTGCTATAATTGTAATAATTTTGTGGTGTTTTTCCTTTTTGTTATTTTTGGCTGCGTCATGCAGCTTGTGGGGTCTTAATTCTCTGACCAGGGATTGAACCCAGACCCTCAGCAGTGAGAGTATACAGTCCTAACGACTGGATTACCGAGGAATTCCTTGACTTGTGTGCTTTTTAATGTCCTCCCTTAAAATAGTGTGTAACATCACTGACTGTCAATCTTTATATTCTTTTTCTTTTTTAAAGCATCAGGTTTTTTAAAATAAATACTATTTATTTATTTGGCTATTCTGGGTTTTCACTGCTGCTGCAGGCTTTTCTCTAGTTGCAGGGAGTGAGGGCTCCTCTCTAGTTGAGGTGAGCAGGCTTCTTGTTGAGGTGACTTCTCTTGTGGAACTTGGGCTCTAGGGCTCACAGGCTTCAGTAGTAGTGGCACATGGGCTCCATAGTTGTGGCTCCGAGGCTCTACAGCACAGGCTCAATAGTTGTGACTCACAAGCATGTGGGATCTTCCCAAATCAGAAATCAGACTTGTGTCTTCTGCATTGGCAGGCGAACTCTTCACCACTGAGCTACCAGGGAAGCCCCTTTATATTATTTTTTAAAAATCCTTTTTATTTTATTTTTTATCCTTTGGAGGCATCGCAGCATGTGGGATCTTAGTTCCCCAACCAGGGATTGAACCTGCACCCCCCTGCACCAGAGGTGCAAGGTCTTAACCATTGGACCATGGGAGAAATCCCTAAAAATCCTTTTTAATTAGTAAATTTAGCTGTGGTAGGTCCTAGTTGTGGCATGTGGGATCTAGTTCCCTGACCAAGGATGGAACTTGGGTCCCCTGCATAGGGAGGATGGATTCTTAGCCACTGGACCACCAGGGAAGTCCCTGCCAGTCTTTTTTATTTACTTCTTTTTTTTAAAAAAAAAAAAAGATTTATTTATTTATTTATTTATTTAGGGCGGGGGACAGGTTGGGGAGGGAGAGGAGCGGGCAGGCCACTTCTATTGGTCTTTCATTTATCTATTTCATCCATCTTTGTTCTTTCATCCATCACTGTGATGGGCCTCCCATCACAGTGGCCTCTACTGTCACAGAGCGCCAGCTCTGGGTGCATGTGCTCCAGAGCTCGGCTCGGTCATTGGACACATGGGCCCAGCTGCTCTGCGGCACGTGAGATCTTCCAAGGCCAGGGATCGAACCGGCGCCCCTTGCACTACAAGGCGGTGTCCTTACCCACTGGACCACCAGGGGAAGCCCTATTTACTTCTTTATTTTAATTGGAGGGTAACTGCTTTACTGTATGGTGATGGTTTTTGTCATACATCAACATGAAGCAGCCCTAGGCTTATGTGTCCTGCCAGTCTTCGTATTCTGCATAAACATTCTTCCATACAGGATCAGAACCATAGAGTTTTCTTCTGGGAGTCTAGTCACAGCCATACCCACAACTGATCTGTGTATATTGTGTGCCAATATTTTCTTTTATTTTCACAGAGACTCTGCCTGCTGCATCAGTATTTCTTTTTCTGATCAGACCTTGTTTTCTTTTTTAACAGTTCAGTAATGTTATATATATTTCCAGTGTTGTTCCACCAATCTCTAGATGCCTTTTATCCTGCAAAACTGAAACTTTAGACCCATTAAACAACATCTTCCCTTTCCCTCTCTTCAAACCCTGGCATCCACCATTCGACTTTGTGTTTCTATGAATCTGACTACTTCATAGGGGTGAAATTATACGGTGTTTATCTTGTTATGACTAGATTGTTTCATTTAGTCCTCAAGGTTCATCCACGCTGTAGCCTGTGTCAGAATCTCCTTTCTTTTTAAGGATGAGTAATAGCCCGTTGCATTTATCTGTTTCATTTTGTTGGTTCATTCATCTGTCAGTGTGTACAAGGGTTGCTTCCGCTTCTTGGCTATTGTGACCACAACTGCAGTGACTACAGGCATAACAAACATCTGTTGGGGATCCTGCCTTCAATTCTTTGGGATTTATACTAAATCCGACCCCAACTTTGAATATGGCACACTGTTGTGGATGTGTTCCTCACTTTCTCATTCTCAAATATGTGATCCAGGCTGTCAGTGTCTGTGGCTCCTTGAGAGGCAAGTGCTCTAGGCTGTGGGACTCTACGGCTGTGGACAGGAAGCCAAGGGGGCCGGACTGAGCAGAGGGAGATGCTGGGCTGTGGTTCAGCCTCATGGAGGGCTCGGTCCACCTCAGGGAAGTTCTGTTGTAGCAGGGCCCAGCTGCTCTGCGGCACGTGAGATCTTCCAAGGCCAGGGATCGAACCGGCGCCCCTTGCACTACAAGGCGGTGTCCTTACCCACTGGACCACCAGGGGAAGCCCTATTTACTTCTTTATTTTAATTGGAGGGTAACTGCTTTACTGTATGGTGATGGTTTTTGTCATACATCAACATGAAGCAGCCCTAGGCTTATGTGTCCTGCCAGTCTTCGTATTCTGCATAAACATTCTTCCATACAGGATCAGAACCATAGAGTTTTCTTCTGGGAGTCTAGTCACAGCCATACCCACAACTGATCTGTGTATATTGTGTGCCAATATTTTCTTTTATTTTCACAGAGACTCTGCCTGCTGCATCAGTATTTCTTTTTCTGATCAGACCTTGTTTTCTTTTTTAACAGTTCAGTAATGTTATATATATTTCCAGTGTTGTTCCACCAATCTCTAGATGCCTTTTATCCTGCAAAACTGAAACTTTAGACCCATTAAACAACATCTTCCCTTTCCCTCTCTTCAAACCCTGGCATCCACCATTCGACTTTGTGTTTCTATGAATCTGACTACTTCATAGGGGTGAAATTATACGGTGTTTATCTTGTTATGACTAGATTGTTTCATTTAGTCCTCAAGGTTCATCCACGCTGTAGCCTGTGTCAGAATCTCCTTTCTTTTTAAGGATGAGTAATAGCCCGTTGCATTTATCTGTTTCATTTTGTTGGTTCATTCATCTGTCAGTGTGTACAAGGGTTGCTTCCGCTTCTTGGCTATTGTGACCACAACTGCAGTGACTACAGGCATAACAAACATCTGTTGGGGATCCTGCCTTCAATTCTTTGGGATTTATACTAAATCCGACCCCAACTTTGAATATGGCACACTGTTGTGGATGTGTTCCTCACTTTCTCATTCTCAAATATGTGATCCAGGCTGTCAGTGTCTGTGGCTCCTTGAGAGGCAAGTGCTCTAGGCTGTGGGACTCTACGGCTGTGGACAGGAAGCCAAGGGGGCCGGACTGAGCAGAGGGAGATGCTGGGCTGTGGTTCAGCCTCATGGAGGGCTCGGTCCACCTCAGGGAAGTTCTAGTGTTTGTCAGGGTCCTCAGCAGTTGAGAGAAGCAAGTCCTTCCTCCTTAAAAAGATCTTAGTGACAAATCACAGCAACAACCATCCTCTTCTCATTCTCTCTTTTTTTGGGGGGTAGGGGAGGTGGTGGGTTGGGAAGGGAGGGGGGCGGGTGGGCCACTTCTATTGGTTTTTCATTTATCTATTTTTCATCCATATTTTGTTCTTTGGCCCATGTGGGCCTCCCATCGCGGTGGCCTCTGTTGTCGCAGAGCACTGGCTCTGGGCACATGCGCTCCAGAGCTCCGGCTCGGTCACTGGACACATTGGTTCAGCCGCTCCGCGGCACGTGGGATCTTCCCAGGCCAGGGATCGACCCGGTGCCCCTTGCACTGCAAGGCAGTGTCCTTACCCACTGGACCACCAGGGAAGCCCTGCTCATTCTCTTTTTTAGTGTATTTTGTCCGTCTTCAGAGTTTGACATAAAGATGAATTATGTGAAGCTTTGAGATGAAATGAACTTACCTGAATCTGATCATTTATTCCTCAATGGGAAGGATTTGGTGAAACAACATTTCTGTGTACCGTTACTGTCTTTTGGAAGTTAAACATAATGATTTTAATTCATGAATTTTTATTTTAATTAATTAAATGACCTTATTTTGATTAATTAAATTAATTTGGCTGCATCGGGTCTAAGTTGCAGCAGGCAATGATGGATCATTGCTACATCATTTGGGATCTTTCCTTGTGCCTCAGAGATTCTCTAATTGTGGTGTGGGCTCAGTAGTTGCTGTGAGCGGGCTTAGTTGCTCTGAGGCATGTGGGATCTTAGTTCTCAGACTACGGATCAAACCCACGTCTTCTACATTGCAAGGTGGATTCACCAGGGAAGTTCCAACGTTCTTACTTAAAGCACATAATTTTCCAATTTGAGTTTACCAGCCAAACATTCACATTTCTAGAGTTTAGGGGTTAAGAGTCTAATATTCAAATTAGATGGCTAGGTACTTGGATCTAATTAAATCAAAAACATTAAATGAAAAGATTGTTTTCCTCCTCTTCCAGTCATTCATTAAAATTTTCCCTTCATAGTTTAAATGGAGGTAGAAGGTAAATTCGGATTAATCATTAATGGATCCGGATTCATCTGGGTTCACCTGAAATGACAGCTGGGCATCCTTCCTCCTTAAAAAGATCTTAGTGACAAATCACAGCAACAACCATCCTCTTCTCATCTCTTTTTTGGGGGTAGGGAGGTGGTGGGTTGGGAAGGAGGGGCGGTGGGCCACTTCTATTGGTTTTCATTTATCTATTTTTCATCCATATTTTGTTCTTTGGCCCATGTGGGCCTCCCATCGCGGTGGCGTCTGTCGTTGCAGAGCGCCGGCTCTGGGCGCATGCGCTCCAGCGCCCCGGCTCGGTAATTGGACACATCGGTCCAGCCGCTCCGCGGCACGTGGGATCTTCCCAGGCCAGGGATCGACCCGGTGCCCCTTGCACTGCAAGGCAGTGTCCTTACCCACTGGACCACCAGGGAAGCCCTGCTCATTCTCTTTTTTAGTGTATTTTGTCCGTCTTCAGAGTTTGACATAAAGATGAATTATGTGAAGCTTTGAGATGAAATGAACTTACCTGAATCTGATCATTTATTCCTCAATGGGAAGGATTTGGTGAAACAACATTTCTGTGTACCGTTACTGTCTTTTGGAAGTTAAACATAATGATTTTAATTCATGAATTTTTATTTTAATTAATTAAATGACCTTATTTTGATTAATTAAATTAATTTGGCTGCATCGGGTCTAAGTTGCAGCAGGCAATGATGGATCATTGCTACATCATTTGGGATCTTTCCTTGTGCCTCAGAGATTCTCTAATTGTGGTGTGGGCTCAGTAGTTGCTGTGAGCGGGCTTAGTTGCTCTGAGGCATGTGGGATCTTAGTTCTCAGACTACGGATCAAACCCACGTCTTCTACATTGCAAGGTGGATTCACCGGGGAAGTTCCAACGTTCTTACTTAAAGCACATAATTTTCCAATTTGAGTTTACCAGCCAAACATTCACATTTCTAGAGTTTAGGGGTTAAGAGTCTAATATTCAAATTAGATGGCTAGGTACTTGGATCTAATTAAATCAAAAACATTAAATGAAAAGATTGTTTTCCTCCTCTTCCAGTCATTCATTAAAATTTTCCCTTCATAGTTTAAATGGAGGTAGAAGGTAAATTCGGATTAATCATTAATGGATCCGGATTCATCTGGGTTCACCTGAAATGACAGCTGTGGACATTCCCTCCCACCCACAACCTTATTTTTTGCAAAAATGTCAATGATCCAATTGGTTTTATAACAGTTTTCCATTTTCTGGCCCTGATTATTTTTCTTGCAACTTGGAGGATTTTAGTTTCTGGACCATGTATTGAACCTGGGTCTCGAGCAATGAAAGCACAGAGTCTAACCACTTGACTACCAGATGTCAGATATGGTGACCATAAGTTGGTTCTCTCAGCATGTGAGTCTATTTCTGTTTTGTCAGTAAGTTCATTTTATACCAAATCTCCTTTATCTATTCATCTGTCAATGGACACTTAGGTTCTGCAGGCTCTTTTTAAAGGGTTAAGTGATCTGAAACTTGGTCATTCATCTCCCATTCACACAATAGCTACAACAGTAACGAAGGGCTTACTAAGAGAAATATTTACAACATAAATTTTTACTCACAAAGAAGTTACAGGTTTGAGCCACAATATCCATGAAAACCCTTTGGAGAATCTATTTTATTCATGTGATCAAGATAAAAACAGAACCAGGCAGGCCTAGATGGCTTGAGGCCAGTGGTACCCAATGCCTACATGAGATCAGGCATGAGGTTGGGTACTGCTGTGGTTTGTGCCCATGTGGAATCAGCCAGAGTTCATGCAGGGATGGTTGCCACAGCAGTGAATCAAGAGAAACGGGTTTCCCAAGGTACCAGGCACAGGTGAGGCTGAGAAGACATGAATAAAGTAGCTCCTGAGACCTGTCTGAACACTTCCCTAATTAAACTCTTATACACAATCACCTGAGCCTGGTGATAATTAGAGTTTAGGTCCTAAACTATGGACATTATTATCATTAGTGATTAATTGCCTACTATAAGTTTCTATTTCTTCTTGTCAATTCTTTAGGTTGTATCTTTCTAGGAAATTGGTTATGTCATCTGTTTCCTTCCTTCCTTCTCTCCTCTCCCACCTTTTTAAAAAATTCTGTGTGTGTGTGTGTGTGCACTATCTTGGGGATAGCTTGGATACATTTGTTTTTTGTTTTGATATTTATCTGGCTGACATTGTGGTTTCTTAGTTTTGGATATGGATTCATCTGGGTTCACCTGAAATGACAGCTGTGGACATTCCCTCCCACCCACAACCTTATTTTTTGCAAAAATGTCAATGATCCAATTGGTTTTATAACAGTTTTCCATTTTCTGGCCCTGATTATTTTTCTTGCAACTTGGAGGATTTTAGTTTCTGGACCATGTATTGAACCTGGGTCTCGAGCAATGAAAGCACAGAGTCTAACCACTTGACTACCAGATGTCAGATATGGTGACCATAAGTTGGTTCTCTCAGCATGTGAGTCTATTTCTGTTTTGTCAGTAAGTTCATTTTATACCAAATCTCCTTTATCTATTCATCTGTCAATGGACACTTAGGTTCTGCAGGCTCTTTTTAAAGGGTTAAGTGATCTGAAACTTGGTCATTCATCTCCCATTCACACAATAGCTACAACAGTAACGAAGGGCTTACTAAGAGAAATATTTACAACATAAATTTTTACTCACAAAGAAGTTACAGGTTTGAGCCACAATATCCATGAAAACCCTTTGGAGAATCTATTTTATTCATGTGATCAAGATAAAAACAGAACCAGGCAGGCCTAGATGGCTTGAGGCCAGTGGTACCCAATGCCTACATGAGATCAGGCATGAGGTTGGGTACTGCTGTGGTTTGTGCCCATGTGGAATCAGCCAGAGTTCATGCAGGGATGGTTGCCACAGCAGTGAATCAAGAGAAACGGGTTTCCCAAGGTACCAGGCACAGGTGAGGCTGAGAAGACATGAATAAAGTAGCTCCTGAGACCTGTCTGAACACTTCCCTAATTAAACTCTTATACACAATCACCTGAGCCTGGTGATAATTAGAGTTTAGGTCCTAAACTATGGACATTATTATCATTAGTGATTAATTGCCTACTATAAGTTTCTATTTCTTCTTGTCAATTCTTTAGGTTGTATCTTTCTAGGAAATTGGTTATGTCATCTGTTTCCTTCCTTCCTTCTCTCCTCTCCCACCTTTTTTAAAAAATTCTGTGTGTGTGTGTGTGTGCACTATCTTGGGGATAGCTTGGATACATTTGTTTTTTGTTTTGATATTTATCTGGCTGCATTGGGTCTTAGTTGTGGTGTGTGGGCTTAGTATTTCTGAGGCATATGGGATCTTAATTCCCCAATCAGGGATGGAACCCATGTCCTCTGCATTAGAGGGCAGACTCTTAACCACTGGAACACCAGGGGAGTCCCCATCTTCCTTCCCTCTTTAAAAATGATTTATTTATTTGGCTGCATCAAGTCTTAGTTGCTGCCTGTGGGATCTTGTTCCCTGATCAGCGATCAAACCCGGGCCCTGCATTGGGAGTGTGGAGTTGTAGCCACTGGAAAATCCTTCCTTCCTTTCTTTCTTGTTGTTGGCCTCCCCAAGCAGCTTGAAGGGTTTTAGTTCCCCAACTGGGATTGACCCTGGACCTCTGGCAGTGAGAACACTGAGTCCTAACCAGTGGACCACCAGGGAATACCCATCTATTTTTAAATTTATTCTGATTAAAAAGTCTTCTATTTCTGTGTCATCTTTTCCCTTCTTAATATCACTTATTTGTGCCTTTTTCTCTGTTTCATTAATTAATCATCTCAGAAGTATGGCACTTAAGATGCTCACTTGGAATAAGCAGAGACTGGCATGTAGCCTCTCCCTTGCATCAGTGTTTTCTCATTAATTCATTTGCTTTGTACCATTTTCTGTTATTCATGAAAATAGATAAATGAAAGACCAATAGAAGTGGCCCGCCCGTCCCCCTCCCTCCCCAACCCACCCCCTAAAAGATAAATACAATAAATGTTTTTATAAAAAAAATTTGGCCTCTTTTATTGGTTTTTAATTATTTATTTTCATCCATCTTTATTTTTTGGCCTGTGTGGGCCTCCCATTGCAGTGGCCTCTCTCGTTGCAGAGCATCGGCTTTGGGCACATGTGCTCCAGAGCTCAGGCTCATAATTGGACACACTGGTCCAGCCCCTCCACAGCATGTGAGATCTTCCTGGGCCAGGGATCAAACTGGTGCTCCTTGAACTGCTAGGTGGACTCTGCACCCACTGGACCACCAGTGAAGTCCTAGAAAATTTTCTTGATGATTGTTTTCTAACACCCTACTACTCCAAGCATAGGATCAATTTTATACAAAATTTTTACCCGGACTTTCCCAGAACATGCTGGCAATATAAATCAAGGTACTAACAACCATATTAAGAGAGGTACACAGCAATTTGGGTTTCCCTGGTAGCTCAGATGGTAAAGAATCTGCCTGCAATGAGGGAGACCTGGGTTTGATCTCTGGGTTGGGAAGATCCCCTGGAGAAGGGAATGGCAACCAACTCCAGTATTCTTGCCTGAGGAATTCCGTGGACAGAGGAGCCTGGCAGGCTATAGTTCATGGGATTGCAGAGTCAGATATGACTGAGCAACTAACACTTTCACTTAAACACAGCAATTTACAAAATGGATCTTATATCATGCCTTAGTTGGTTTATTTCAAAAATGAAAGGTTAGTTTAACATTTTTTAAAAAATCAATGTATTGTACCATGTTGTCAAAATAAAGAAAAACATTTTATGGTCATATTAGTAGATACAGAAAAGACATCTGATTTTTAAAAATCCACAGAAAATCATAATAATAATCATGAAAAATTTTAGCAAACTAATAATTGAAATGAACATATTTCTTTGGATTAAGAGTGTGTATTTCTTAAAGAGAAAGAGCAAATGTCAAATGAAGCAACCCACCCAACAAACATCCCACTCAGCAAACATACACAATGCCCAGCACACATAGTCACAGAGATATATGCTGATGTGTCACATGCCTAGATGATCATACATACTCAAGTACCACAAAGTACACCCTAAATCTGTCGTGATAAACACACACACACACACACACACACACTTTCACCATAGCCCCAGATTATTCACCCCAGTCCTGTCATCCTGTCTCTTCTCTCTGGTGCACACACAGGTATGGCCGGTCACATGGTCATAGAAAAGCATCCCAGCCCCGTCATAAGCACCAGATAAGCGCCCACAACGTATTTCACACGCAGTCACAGGAACACACTGGTCATTTTGTGCACAGATGCCCGCCTACATACCCCACACATCCCATAGGGATAAAGGTGGACTCGGGGCCACCCACTGGACCACCAGTGAAGTCCTAGAAAATTTTCTTGATGATTGTTTTCTAACACCCTACTACTCCAAGCATAGGATCAATTTTATACAAAATTTTACCCGGACTTTCCCAGAACATGCTGGCAATATAAATCAAGGTACTAACAACCATATTAAGAGAGGTACACAGCAATTTGGGTTTCCCTGGTAGCTCAGATGGTAAAGAATCTGCCTGCAATGAGGGAGACCTGGGTTTGATCTCTGGGTTGGGAAGATCCCCTGGAGAAGGGAATGGCAACCAACTCCAGTATTCTTGCCTGAGGAATTCCGTGGACAGAGGAGCCTGGCAGGCTATAGTTCATGGGATTGCAGAGTCAGATATGACTGAGCAACTAACACTTTCACTTAAACACAGCAATTTACAAAATGGATCTTATATCATGCCTTAGTTGGTTTATTTCAAAAATGAAAGGTTAGTTTAACATTTTTTAAAAAATCAATGTATTGTACCATGTTGTCAAAATAAAGAAAAACATTTTATGGTCATATTAGTAGATACAGAAAAGACATCTGATTTTTAAAAATCCACAGAAAATCATAATAATAATCATGAAAAATTTTAGCAAACTAATAATTGAAATGAACATATTTCTTTGGATTAAGAGTGTGTATTTCTTAAAGAGAAAGAGCAAATGTCAAATGAAGCAACCCACCCAACAAACATCCCACTCAGCAAACATACACAATGCCCAGCACACATAGTCACAGAGATATATGCTGATGTGTCACATGCCTAGATGATCATACATACTCAAGTACCACAAAGTACACCCTAAATCTGTCGTGATAAACACACACACACACACACACACACACACTTTCACCATAGCCCCAGATTATTCACCCCAGTCCTGTCATCCTGTCTCTTCTCTCTGGTGCACACACAGGTATGGCCGGTCACATGGTCATAGAAAAGCATCCCAGCCCCGTCATAAGCACCAGATAAGCGCCCACAACGTATTTCACACGCAGTCACAGGAACACACTGGTCATTTTGTGCGCACAGATGCCCGCCTACATACCCCCACACATCCCATTCCATCTGGCACAGGACATTCCAGCCCATCGTAGGCATACTCATGCAAATACAATATCCGCTTTCATACAGTGTGACACCTTTGGCTTTACCACGCTCACAGTGTTCACACACAACCCCTACACCATATCTGTCCTTCACTGTCACCGAAGCACGCTCTGGCCCTGTCCAATTCCTTACTCTCCATCACAAGCAGCTAGGAAACACCCTCCTTACCTTTTTGACCACCCCTCCTCTCTTGTCTGTCACACCTTCCTCACACCTTGCGTTCACCTGGACAGCTTCCCTCCTCTCACCCCCACCGCCAACTCGGGTCCGAGTACGCAAAGTCCTCCCGTGCACTCCCCACGTGTATTTCTCTTTCCACCGGACCTGCTCACAAGCGGAGCCCAAGAACCGCAAGGATGCTCTAGGGAGACTTCTGATACCTTCTGTCATTTGCGTCCTGTGACCTGTGGGAAGTGTAGTCCAGAGTCCGGAAAGCCGAAGACACCGGAAACCGAAGGGCTGTGGTGGTGGGGGGAGGGGGGGTGGTGGTTGTCGCCGCACGGGCTTCTGGGAGTTGTAGTCGGTGTTCAGTGCGAAGGCATCTTGGTTTTGGCAGATAAGGATGGGTCCTCAAGAGCCAGGAGGGACCCGACCACGTGGACCTGTGCACCTTCACGATTTGGAAGGCCTAGTGTTGGCTGATGGTCCCTGAGGTGCACTAGTCCCTCAGTATCTGCTGGGGTTTGGTTCTGGGATCCACTGTGGATAGTGCTGAGGATGCTGAAGTCTGTTTTATAAAATGTCAATAGTATTCGCGTGTGGCCTATGCATATCCTTTCCTATACATTGCCATCTGTAGATTACTTGTATTGGTGTTATGTACCTAATAGCTAATGCTATGCAAATAGCTGATGCCTAAAGAACCGCCTGCCAATGCAGGAGATGCAGGTTTGATCCCAGGGTCGGGAATATCCGCAGGAGAAGGAATGGCAACCCTCTGCAGTATTCCTGCCTAGAAAATCCCATGGACAGAGGAACTTGACTGGCTACAGTCCATGGATTTGAAAAAGTCTGGCATGACTAAGAGACTACAGAACAGCAAAGCACATCCAAGTTTTGCTTTTTGGAATTTTTTGGAATTAAAAAATTTTGTTTTCTGTATAGACAGTTCGTTAAATCCATGAATGGTGAACCCATGATATGGATTTAAAAGTTATGTAGACTTACAATAAATGTATTTGGAAAACTATGATAATAAATACTCACACATCACTTCCTAACCATTATCTATGCTCTTGTGATTATGTCTGTTGTGTCTGTAGGGTGGAAATAACTGTATCATGGTGTTTCCCTGGACATCTCTTTCCAACACCACCGTTAGTGATACCTCATTGGTAGCTAGAAATTGGCCATCACAGTACAGTTTACACCATGGGAATTACTTCAATCCAGGAGATGTAAGAGACAGCGGTTTTATCCCTGGGTCAGAAAGATCCCCTGGAGGAGGGCATGGCAACCCACTCCAGTATTCTGGCCTGGAGAATCCTATAGACAGCGAAGCCTGGTGCGCTGCAGTCCATAGGGTTGCAACGAGTAGAGCATGACTGAAGCAACTTGGCGAACACACACACACACACACACACACACACACACACAGAGGAGCCTGCCAGGCTTCGGTCCATGGGTTCACAAAGAGTCAGATATGACTGAGCATACATGCACGCATATGGACAATTATACACCTTAAAGAAAGTGTCCAGTTTTTGATATACAGGAAATCACCTTGAAACTTAATGACTCAAAACAAGTCTTGGGAATTCCCTGGTGGTCCAGTGGTTTTAGGGCTCTAGGTTTCCACTCTAGGGGGCACAAGTTCCTCTATGGGGAACTAAGATTCTGCATGCCCCTTGGCATGAAACACCTCCCTGCAAAAACAGCAAGCAGTAACAAAACAAAACCTCAATTCTGTCATCAAAGAAGGAAACGGACATCACCACTGACTACCACTCTGGGCAAAGTAACCTTCACAGGTGAAGGAAAAAGGAAAATCATCTTAGTCCTGCAGAAGTCAGCAATCATGTCATTCACCTAAACTGCTGGAGGGACTTCAGGGAGATGCGTGTGTGTATGATCCGTCATGTCCAACTCTTTTGCCACCCCATGGACTGTAGTCCACTAGGCTCCTTTGCCCCTGGTATTTTCCAGGCAAGAATACTGGAGTGGGTTGCCATTTCTTTCTCCAGGGGATCTTCCTGACCCAGGGATCGAATCCTCGTCTCCTGTCTCTCCTGTTTAATAGGCTGTTTCTTTACCACTGAGCCACCAGGGAAGCCTCTTCAGGGAGGGAATCCATCCGAATGACACTTAACATCAGAATGAAGCTTTCACTGATGGAGAGATGAGGTGCACACCCAGAAGTGGTTCCCACTACTCTTCTGACCTTTCAGTTCCACTCATCTCACAGCACTTTCCCTCGCAGAGCTTTTACAATTCTGATTATTCTCTGTGTTCTTTGGTCAAATAAAATGTCCCTTAAAGTAAGCATTTTGATCTATTTGTTGTTAGGAAAGATCAAAAAACTATGGACCCAGGACTTCCTTGGCAGTCCAGTGATTAAGACTCCACGCTTCTGGGCTTTCTTGGTGGTCCAGTGGGTAGAGTCCAACTTGCAGTGCAAGGGGCACCGGTTTGATCCCTGACCTGGGAAGATCCCAAGTGCCGCAGAACAGCTAGAGCGGTGTGTCCAATTGCTAGCCAGCACTCTGGAACACATGCGCCCAGAGCTGGTGCTCTGCAACGAGAGAGGCCATTGCAATGGGAGGCCCACACAGGCCAAAGAATAAAGATGGATGAAAATAAGTAAAAATATCAGGGCTTCTCTGGTGGTCCAGTGGGTAAAGAGTCTGCCTTGCAATGCAAGGGGCAGCAGTTCGATCCCTGGCCCAGAAAGATCCCATGTGTCACGGAGTGACTGGACTGGGGTGTCCAATTACAAGCCAGCACTCTGCGGCGCATGTACCCAGGGCCGGTGCTCTGCAACGAGAGAGGCCATTTCAATGGGAGGCCCACACAGGCCAAAGAATAAAGATGGATGGAAATAAAAAATCAGTAAAAGAGGTCAAAATTTTAAAAAAATAATAATAATAAATCAATAAAAGAGGCCAAAATTTTAAAAAAGACTCCAAGCTTGCAATGTCATGGGTGTGTGTTTAATCCCTAGTTGGGGAGCTAAGATCCACAAGCTGTGTGGCATGTCTAAAAGACTTTAAAAAGTTAAAAAGAAAAAACAAACTGAAACACCCTGGGCCAAGTCTGGTCCACCATCTTTTTTGTACAGTTATTGCGCTAAGGGAAAAAAAGATTATCACTTTTTTTTTTTTTTAAAGAGAGGTAAACAGTATTTATGAAGAGTTGAAAATTGTAAGATTTGAACGTCACTGTCCATAAATAAAGTGTGACGGAAGCACAGCTCTGCTGGTTTGTGTAGATCTTGTCTGTGGCTGCTGTCCCACTGCAATGGCCGAGTTGAGTAGCTGCAACAGAAGCCTGTCTAGAACACTTTCTTTCTGGTCCTTTATGGGAAAGAATGACAATTCCTGTTCTATAGTCAGTACAGAGACAAATACCTGGCAGACAGTGGAATTATTGGCCCAAATTCAGTATATCACTGAGACATCAGGCAATTTCCTCAAGAGCTGGACTTTTATTTCTATTCTCTAAATTTTTATAATTTCATTTATTTATGGCTACTCTGGGTCTTTGTTGCTTTGTGCAGGCTTTCTCTAGTTGTGGCAAACAGGGGTTACTCTCTAGTTGCCATGTGTGGGCTTATTGCTATGGCTTCTGTTATTACAGAGCACAGTTTCCAGGCATACAGGCTTCAGTAGTTGCAACATGTGGGCTTGGTAACTGGGGCTCACGGGCTTAGTTGCTCTGGAGAATGTGGAATCTTTCTGGACAAGCGATGAAACCGGTGTCCCCTTCATTGGCAGGCTGATTCTTTACCACTGAGCCAACAGGGAAAGTGAGAAAGCCCCTTATATTTTTTTAAAAAAACATATTGTTGGAGTATAGGTGGTTTACAGTTGGACCTTTAAAACCAATCGCTTTCTCGCCACAGTGGAAAAACAAGAGGCTTCAATAGGCAAAGAGGATTCCTGGTTGCTGACAAGCCAAGTTTGCCTTACTGGCTGGTCAGGCACATCTGTTGGAGGGCTGAGAGATAAAGATCGTGGAGTCAGGTGTGGAGACAGTCAACATAGGTAAAAGGGTCTGCATGGGGACTTGGGAGTCTGTTGTTGACTCTGTCCCTCCACAGGGTCTGCGCTCAACTCATGCAAGCCCCTCTGCTCCACCTTTGGGACAGGTCTGTTTCCTCGCCTCACAGGAAAGTTTCTCTGCAAGACACGTTGGCCTCTCTGGAGTTTTCTCCTTAAGGGTGAGCAATTGCTCATGTTATTGTTATTTTTTTAACTAAGGCAGGTATTTCTCAGAGATATTATCAATTCTCCTGGCAGACAAGGTCATTGCTACCAGTGACATTATAATGGCTGCCCTGGTGGGAAATGAGGTCATGGTGTCTCTAACCTATAAGTGCTGGGAGCAGGTGCTTTCTCACACCTTCAGACACGAACCCTGGCAGAGACAGGCTCCCAGGCAGGTATCAGAGGGCTGCTTGGTGAGTATGTCTTTTCTTTTTCTCCTTTTAGAAGATGTTCCCCAAAGTGACTTTTGGTGTTGGAACTTTATATGGGAGTACTACTATGCATTCCAAATTCAGTATATCACTGAGACATCAGGCAATTTCCTCAAGAGCTGGACTTTTATTTCTATTCTCTAAATTTTTATAATTTCATTTATTTATGGCTACTCTGGGTCTTTGTTGCTTTGTGCAGGCTTTCTCTAGTTGTGGCAAACAGGGGTTACTCTCTAGTTGCCATGTGTGGGCTTATTGCTATGGCTTCTGTTATTACAGAGCACAGTTTCCAGGCATACAGGCTTCAGTAGTTGCAACATGTGGGCTTGGTAACTGGGGCTCACGGGCTTAGTTGCTCTGGAGAATGTGGAATCTTTCTGGACAAGCGATGAAACCGGTGTCCCCTTCATTGGCAGGCTGATTCTTTACCACTGAGCCAACAGGGAAAGTGAGAAAGCCCCTTATATTTTTTTAAAAAAACATATTGTTGGAGTATAGGTGGTTTACAGTTGGACCTTTAAAACCAATCGCTTTCTCGCCACAGTGGAAAAACAAGAGGCTTCAATAGGCAAAGAGGATTCCTGGTTGCTGACAAGCCAAGTTTGCCTTACTGGCTGGTCAGGCACATCTGTTGGAGGGCTGAGAGATAAAGATCGTGGAGTCAGGTGTGGAGACAGTCAACATAGGTAAAAGGGTCTGCATGGGGACTTGGGAGTCTGTTGTTGACTCTGTCCCTCCACAGGGTCTGCGCTCAACTCATGCAAGCCCCTCTGCTCCACCTTTGGGACAGGTCTGTTTCCTCGCCTCACAGGAAAGTTTCTCTGCAAGACACGTTGGCCTCTCTGGAGTTTTCTCCTTAAGGGTGAGCAATTGCTCATGTTATTGTTATTTTTTTAACTAAGGCAGGTATTTCTCAGAGATATTATCAATTCTCCTGGCAGACAAGGTCATTGCTACCAGTGACATTATAATGGCTGCCCTGGTGGGAAATGAGGTCATGGTGTCTCTAACCTATAAGTGCTGGGAGCAGGTGCTTTCTCACACCTTCAGACACGAACCCTGGCAGAGACAGGCTCCCCAGGCAGGTATCAGAGGGCTGCTTGGTGAGTATGTCTTTTCTTTTTCTCCTTTTAGAAGATGTTCCCCAAAGTGACTTTTGGTGTTGGAACTTTATATGGGAGTACTACTATGCATTCTTATTTGGAAAGAGGTTATGTGTCATATTAAATTTGAAGATTACAGACAAATCTCTGATCCTCAGGAGGGCTCTAACAGGACTTGCAATTTTTTTTTTTAGATTTAAAAAAATGTGTACCATTTTACAGTCTTTATTTAATTATTAATTTGTTATTTAGTTATTTAATCTGTTACAATTTGCTTCTGTTTTTCCTTTTTTTTTACTGTATTTACTGTATTACTCATTCTCTTCTTTTTTGTTCTTAACTTTCGGAGACCTCTCATCCATCCTTTCTTGCTTTTAGACTTGCCAGAATTCTTCTTTCCTTCCAACCTTTTAAAGCTTTTATTCAAATTTGGGAACCACAAGTACTTCCATTGTAGGGATATTGTGAAGAATAAATATAATTATATAAATCTCTGGCTTTGACATAAAAAATGTGGGTTCATTTTTATTGTTTTGTCTGGGGTCAGATTGGTTTTATAAAAATATCTACAAAGGGCTATCCCCTTGGGTGGTGTGAAGAAAAGGCATAAACCCTGTTCTTTTCAGGTTCTTCTTAAACCACAGGAAAGAAATGTAACTGTTGACTCAGAGTCTTTTAAGGATAGATGTATTCCTTTTTTAAAAAAAGTTATTGGGACTTTTCTGGTGGTCCAGTGGCTAAGACTCTAGCTCCCAATGCAAGGGGCCTGGGTTCAAATCCTGGTCAGGGAACTAGATCCCATGTGCAGCAACTAAGACCCAGTTTAGCCAAATAAATAAATAAAATATATTATAAAAAAGTTATTTACTATTTTTATTTTTGGTTGCAGTAGGTCTTCACTGCTGCATGTGGTTGTGGACAGCTGAGGCTACTCTTAGTTGTGGCACGTGGGCTTCTCATTGCAGTGGCTTCTCTTGCGGAACACAGGCTCCAGGCACTTGGGCTCAGTAGTTTTGGTGCACAAGCTTAGTTGCCCAGAGGCATGTGGAGTCCTCCCAGACTAGGGATCAAGTCCATCTGCATAGGCAGGTGGATTCTTATCCACTGTGCCTGCCACCAGGGAGGTGCAAGGAGAGATTTATTCCTGAATTTATTTCCCAGAACCAGTCATGGATGTAAAGCCACTCATGGACCACATCATCAGCACTGAGTCAGAGTCATAAAAGAAGCCATGATATTAGGACTGGAAACCCCGAGTTTGAGGTTCTAATTCAGGATGGTTCCTTCTCACATGCCCAGATATGACTCCACCCTTCCCTCTGTGCTGGAGAGGAAATCAAACATGCTGGGGTGTGTACTATGCACACCCATTAAGAAAAGTGAGGTGTCTACTGAATTCTGAAATGAGCATTTATTTGAAAGTAAGGTGCTGTTTCAGTTCAATTCAGTTCAGTCACTCAGTCGTGTCCAACTGTTTGCGATCTCATGGACTGCAGCACGCCAGGCTTCCCTGGCCTTCACTGTCTCCCAGAGCATGCTTAAACTCGTGTCCATTGACTCAGTGACGCCATCCAACCATCTCATCCTCTGTTTTCCCCTTCTCCTTCTGCCTAATATTTTCCCCAGCATTATGGTCTTTTCCAGTGAGTCGTCTCTTTGCATCAGGTGGCCAAAGGTGCTTTTTAATTCCTCCTTTTCTGAGACAGCTTTGTGCTTAGCTGTAATGTAGGAGCTGCGAGTAGGAGATATAGAGACACCATGTTTGTATTCAAATGTTCCTACTCTCCTGTTCTGTAATTTTAGGTTATTTATTAAATTGTTCTCATCTGTAACCAATGATGATAATAACATCTCTTTGTTTACTTATTCCCCACCCCACAGCTTGCAGGATCTTAGCTCTTGAGCCAGCAATTGAATTTGTGGCCCCTGAAGTGGAAGCACAGAGTCTTAATCACTGGACTTCCAGGGAGATCCCAACATCTGTTTTTAAAGATAAATTGGTAAGTTCAAGTATTACATAAAATACTGTATCTAGAACATTGCCTTCATCCCTTGATTTTATGTACTTGAAACACAAGGTTGAGTCAGTGATACCCACCCCCCCGACTCCAAAATTTATGCTTGGCATGAGCAAACAATTTAATTTCCAAACCTGGACCTCTCTTATCAAACTCCAAGGGGTACATTTTTGTCTTTCTTCATGCAATATTATAATTGAATTGCTACTCAAGGTGTCTTTTCTTCCTCAGTGAGGACACTGGCTCACTTTTATTCATGTGCAGTAAAACACAGTTTCAGAATTGCTTCATCCACAGAACCACAGAGCTCCAGATTTAACAGAGTTAAATCTAACAGAGTTGCAGTTAGTTTGCTGTTCTCTTTCACTACCTATCTCACCCAAGAATGAGGGTATATATTCAAATCTTTTTTCCTTGGTTTTCATTTTGTTCTTTCTTCATTGTGGTTATGGTAATCACTGAGGGCTTCCCAGGTGGCTTTAGTGGTTTAGCACCCGTTTGCCAGTGCAGGAGACTTGGGTTTGATCCATGTGTCGGGAAAATCCCCAGGAGGAGGGCATGGCAACCCACTCCAGTATTCCTGCCTGGACAATTCCATGGACAGAGGGGCCTGGCGGGCTACCGTCCATAGTGTCACAAGGAGTCAGACAGGCCTGAGCAACTAAGCACAGCCCCACCTAAACTCAGGCGTGTATGGGCAGAGGGAGGGAGCAGGATGGCACAGTCAGTGCTGACAGTCATCTCGGTATCAGTGATGTGGTCTGATCAGCATTGTCTTAGTTGTTTTGACTACGGTTAGTCTCTAGTTTCAGCATTTATTCCCATTTCTTGGGGACAGTTCTTGGAGCTGCGTGAGGTGGAGCAGCTTATGTCACAGTTTTGTCTAGTCTCCATGCAATTGTCCTTTCTTCACATAGTCACCTTCTTCTTCCTGGTGAGGGGGCTTCAGTATCTACCAAACTACTCACAGGATATGGCTCAGAATATTATCTATGACTCTTGAGGAGTAACTAAAGGTCCTTGGCTATGCTTCATGACTAAACTATTATGTTTTTATTTATTTATTTATTTATGGGGGGGTGGGGAGGAAGGGGAGCAGGTGGGCTACTTCTATTGGTCTTTCATTTGTCTATTTTCATTCATCTTTGTTCTTTGGCCCGTGTGGGCCTCCCATTGTGGTGGCCTCTGTTGTCGCAGAGCACCAGCTCTGGGTGCATGCGCTCCAGAGCTCCGGCTCGGTAATTGGACACATTGGTCCAGCCGCTCCGCACTATGTGGGATCTTCCCAGGCCAGGGATCGAACTGGCGCCCCTTGCACTGCAAGGCGGTGTCCTTACCCGCTGGACCACCAGGGAAGCCCAAACTATTATGTTTTGTCTTGTATAAGGACTTAGAGTGGAAGGCATACCTGAGTTCTAAGGTGAAGGTAGTACTTACAGGCCCAATGAATATTTAAGGTTGATTTCCTATAGGATTGACTGGTTTGGTCTCCTTGCTATCCGAGGAACTCTCAAGAGTCTTCTCCAGCACAATTTGAAAGCATCAATTCTTTGGTGCTCTGCCTTCTTTATGGTCCATCTCTCACATTCATATATGACTACTGGAAAAACCACATACCCTACATAAAATGATAGCAAATCATATACAACGTGGAAAAGAACTATTCTTTCCCAGACAGTTTAAGTCAATATCTGTATTCCCAAAAATCTGAAGTAGGATTTTACAAATATGAATGAAGGTAAAATTTGCCACATGAAGGAAAATAATAACATCTTCTCTTTCCTTCTAGACCATCTGGCTTTGAATAAGATAAACTGGACGTTGACATTATGGCTCCTGGTGAGTTGGTATTGGGGATTCTCTTTCTCTTCCAGACTGGAGTTGGGCTGTTAGGGAATTTCTCACTCCTTTGCTTTTATATGTTGACTTTGTTCACTAAACACACTCAGAGGCCCACAAATCTAATTCTCAGTCAATTGACCTTAGCCAACTCCCTGGTCCTTTTCTCTAGGGGAGCCCCTCAGACACTGGATGCTTTCGGTTTGAAACACTTGCTAGGAGAAGTGGAATGTAAGGTTAGCTTTTATACTCACAGAGTGGCCCGGGGGGTCTCCCTCTGCACCACCTGCCTCCTGAGTGGTTTCCAGGCGATCACAATCAGCCCTCATAATTCCAGGTGGGCAAAACTCAAACTTAAAGCTCCTAAATTTGTGCCACCCACCTGTTCCCTCTGTTGGATTCTTCATCTCCTTATAAATACTACTGTGCCAATGAAAGTGACTCACCAGGGAATAACTATAAATGTAACAGAGAAGCACTGGGGATTGTGTTCTACCAGAAAGCCTGATTTATTGTTTACCTCACTCTATGCATTCCTGTTACCCTTCCTTGATATGCTGTGTTTGGTACCCATGGGTTGGGCCAGTGGTTCCATCGTGCTGTTCCTGCAAAGACATAAGCAGAGAGTCCGGTATATTTATCACCCCCGGCTCTCCCCCAGAACCGCCCCGGAGACTTCTGCCATTCATGCTGTCCTGCTTCTGGTGAGCTCATTTGTTACCTTTTACTCTCTCTCCTCCATCTTATCACTTTGTATCACTTGCCTTGTCAACCCCAACTGGCAGCTAGTGAATGTCAGTACATTCCTGGCTGCTTGTTTTCCTGCTTTCAGCCCCTTTGTGCTCATCAGCCATGACACTCAAATCTTCCAAACCTACTTTGTTATTTGTGGTAAAAGAAAAATCTCCAAATAGTCCTTTAAGAACTATCTACCATCCATTCGACAGTTTGTAGACACTCAATATTTGGTGACTGAATTTAACTATAGATTCATCTAAACTGCATTATTTTTCAATGTGAGGTGTGTGATTTAGTTTAATTTTCTATATGCCTTGGTGATGTTTTTTTCTTTGAATATTGTCTTTCAATGCAGCAAGAATGAGTTTTCCTCTGTCCGAGAAAAAAGAGCCCACTTTTGTTGACACTTGGCATTATTCTATATGGCAGGGAGCTATTAATAACTCTAGTGGAAGACCTACTTGATAGTATTCTTGCCCTACCATACATAATTTGATTTATCTTTTTAAAGCCTCGTTCTTAAAACGGATCAGCTAAGGACCAGCTGGCACTTGGAAAAACATTCTACCCTGAAACAACAGACAAAGAGAAACAGATATAACACGGAAGAAAAAGAATATTAAAGAAGTAAACTAAAATTTTACAATTTGTAAGCCATATTGTTAGTGAAATATGAAACTCTATTGCATGAATAAGGCAAGAGTAGGATGGTATCAAAAGAATGATAGAAGACCAAAAAAACCTATTGAAATTTAGAAACATGGCAGACAAGATGAAGTATTCAGCAGAATGGTTGGAAATAAATATGGAGGAACATCTATGAGATTGGACAAAGGGATCAGAAACCTTAGAAAAAGAAATAGAAATGTATACATCCCTATATTCATCTTAGTGTTATGGAAACAACCTAAGTGCCCATCAACAAATAAATGGATAAAGAAGATGTGGGAGATACACATATAGACAGAGGAATATTGGTCTTCCAGTGGTTCCATCGTGCTGTTCCTGCAAAGACATAAGCAGAGAGTCCGTATATTTATCACCCCCGGCTCTCCCCCAGAACCGCCCCGGAGACTTCTGCCATTCATGCTGTCCTGCTTCTGGTGAGCTCATTTGTTACCTTTTACTCTCTCTCCTCCATCTTATCACTTTGTATCACTTGCCTTGTCAACCCCAACTGGCAGCTAGTGAATGTCAGTACATTCCTGGCTGCTTGTTTTCCTGCTTTCAGCCCCTTTGTGCTCATCAGCCATGACACTCAAATCTTCCAAACCTACTTTGTTATTTGTGGTAAAAGAAAAATCTCCAAATAGTCCTTTAAGAACTATCTACCATCCATTCGACAGTTTGTAGACACTCAATATTTGGTGACTGAATTTAACTATAGATTCATCTAAACTGCATTATTTTTCAATGTGAGGTGTGTGATTTAGTTTAATTTTCTATATGCCTTTGTGATGTTTTTCTCTTTGAATATTGTCTTTCAATGCAGCAAGAATGAGTTTTCCTCTGTCCGAGAAAAAAGAGCCCACTTTTGTTGACACTTGGCATTATTCTATATGGCAGGGAGCTATTAATAACTCTAGTGGAAGACCTACTTGATAGTATTCTTGCCCTACCATACATAATTTGATTTATCTTTTTAAAGCCTCGTTCTTAAAACGGATCAGCTAAGGACCAGCTGGCACTTGGAAAAACATTCTACCCTGAAATAAAAAGACAAAGAGAAACAGATATAACACGGAAGAAAAAGAATATTAAAGAAGTAAACTAAAATTTTACAATTTGTAAGCCATATTGTTAGTGAAATATGAAACTCTATTGCATGAATAAGGCAAGAGTAGGATGGTATCAAAAGAATGATAGAAGACCAAAAAGACCTATTGAAATTTAGAAACATGGCAGACAAGATGAAGTATTCAGCAGAATGGTTGGAAATAAATATGGAGGAACATCTATGAGATTGGACAAAGGGATCAGAAACCTTAGAAAAAGAAATAGAAATGTATACATCCCTATATTCATCTTAGTGTTATGGAAACAACCTAAGTGCCCATCAACAAATAAATGGATAAAGAAGATGTGGGAGATACACATATAGACAGAGGAATATTATTGACCCATAAAAAGGTGAAACCCTGCCATTTACAACAGCATGGATGGATCTTGAGGGCATAATGCTAAATATGAAATAAATCAGACAAAGAAAGGCAAATAAAATGGTTTCACATGTCTTGGGATATAAAAAAAATGTATCAAAAAAAATGAAATGAACAAACCAAATCAAACTAAATTTGTAGATTAGAGAACAGAGTGGTCATTGCCAGAGGGCAAGGACTGGGTGGGCAGGTGGGGGAAGGTGAAGTGCTTAAAGAGCGTGTCTGACTTGACCACACTGACTCCATTTTGTCAGCTCCATCTCAGCCCCACAGTCCTACCCTCTCCCTTTTCTGAGTGACTGAACTTTTAGCCCTTCTCACAAGCAATGCACCCAAGCCAGATAGGTTCTGTATCAATTTTTACCCTTGCCTTCATCTGATAGGAAAACTGGAAGAATACCTTTGCTGGTGCAGATGGTCAGTGGTCATGAGACCCCCAGGGAGAGGAAAAATCCCCTCTTCCTGTCAGTGTGGGTATATTTCTTACTTGGTGGTCAGATTCCATGTTTTGCTTTGTCCCCTTTAAATTACCCTGTACCTTTTTTGGTGACATTGAGCGCAATTGTGAATGCTTCTAAATCATCCATCCACCCGATCTCTCCTGTCTGTGTGTAAGTTACCAGCAACACATTTCAAAACTGCATTTTATGGAGGGGCCTGCTTAATATTTCAGTCTCAAAGTTTCTTCTCAGTTCAGGGACTATGACTCAATATCTTTCCCACAGAGGGTCAACTTATGGTCAACTGGATGGAAGATAAATTTTTGGTGGTAAGGATGCCTTAGTGCATACAGAAGTAGAAATATAATGCTGTACACATGAAATACAATGTCATAAAGAAATGTTACCCAGATTTAAAAAAAGAAAAAAAAAAGGCTCCAAACTTCCAAAATACAAGAAAATAAATGTCATCCAGAGTCAAGAAGCCAATAGGATGAATCCAAAGTAATCCACAGTGAGACGACGGTAACCACACAGAATATGCATACATCCCTATATTCATCTTAGTGTTAGGGAAAATGCCCTCTTGATAAAGAAGATGTGGGAGATACACATATAGACAGAGGAATATTATTGACCCATAAAAAGGTGAAACCCTGCCATTTACAACAGCATGGATGGATCTTGAGGGCATAATGCTAAATATGAAATAAATCAGACAAAGAAAGGCAAATAAAATGGTTTCACATGTATTGGGATATAAAAAAAATGTATCAAAAAAAATGAAATGAACAAACCAAATCAAACTAAATTTGTAGATTAGAGAACAGAGTGGTCATTGCCAGAGGGCAAGGACTGGGTGGGCAGGTGGGGGAAGGTGAAGTGCTTAAAGAGCGTGTCTGACTTGACCACACTGACTCCATTTTGTCAGCTCCATCTCAGCCCCACAGTCCTACCCTCTCCCTTTTCTGAGTGACTGAACTTTTAGCCCTTCTCACAAGCAATGCACCCAAGCCAGATAGGTTCTGTATCAATTTTTACCCTTGCCTTCATCTGATAGGAAAACTGGAAGAATACCTTTGCTGGTGCAGATGGTCAGTGGTCATGAGACCCCCAGGGAGAGGAAAAATCCCCTCTTCCTGTCAGTGTGGGTATATTTCTTACTTGGTGGTCAGATTCCATGTTTTGCTTTGTCCCCTTTAAATTACCCTGTACCTTTTTTGGTGACATTGAGCGCAATTGTGAATGCTTCTAAATCATCCATCCACCCGATCTCTCCTGTCTGTGTGTAAGTTACCAGCAACACATTTCAAAACTGCATTTTATGGAGGGGCCTGCTTAATATTTCAGTCTCAAAGTTTCTTCTCAGTTCAGGGACTATGACTCAATATCTTTCCCACAGAGGGTCAACTTATGGTCAACTGGATGGAAGATAAATTTTTGGTGGTAAGGATGCCTTAGTGCATACAGAAGTAGAAATATAATGCTGTACACATGAAATACAATGTCATAAAGAAATGTTACCCAGATTTAAAAAAAGAAAAAAAAAAGGCTCCAAACTTCCAAAATACAAGAAAATAAATGTCATCCAGAGTCAAGAAGCCAATAGGATGAATCCAAAGTAATCCACAGTGAGACGACGGTAACCACACAGAATATGCATACAGAAGATACACAAAAGAAATTGAGAAAGGAATGAAACCATGTCATCAAACACACACACACAAATCAACGAAACATAAAGGAAGACAGCAAGAAGGGACAAAAATGACATAAAAGCTGTAAGACAAACAGAAAACAATTAACAAAATGACAATAGTAAGTCTTTCCCTGTTAATTATTGTTTTAGATGTCAGTGGATTAAACTTCCCCATCAAAAGGCAGAGTAGCTGAATGAATAAAAAAAGATCCAACTGTATTTTGCCTATGAGAGACTCAATTTAGATTTAGTCACACATACCATGCAAATTGAAAACAAAAGCACAGGTGTTGTTGTTTAGTCATTAAGCTGTGCCCGACTCTCTGCAACTTTATGGACTGTAGCCTGCCAGACTCTGCTGTTCGTGAAATTTTCCAGGAAAAATACTGGAGTGGGGTGCCATTTCTTTCTCCAGAGGCTCTTCCTGACCCAGGGGTCAAAACCACATTTCCTGCATTGGCAGGTGGATTCTTTACCATTGAACCACCAGGGAAACCCCAAAGCAAGGGTGGCCATACTTTAATCACCTAAAATAAACTTTGTCAGAAATTCAAGCAGGGTTGGATTCAAGCAGGACATAAATATATCAATTGAAAACACCTGGAAGTCTATTGCCTTGTTATAATGATTCTTAATATTTTTCAGTATCTTCTGACACATATACATATAAATAAGAGATGTGTGAAGATATTCTACATTTGAATTTTTTATTTATGTACCTTTTTTTATTTACGGCTGTGCTGGGTATTCATTCCTTTGCATGGGCTTTCTCTAGTTGTGGAAAGGAGGGGCTACTCTCCAGTTGCGGTGCACTGGCTTCTCGTTATGGTGGCTTCTCTCGTGTGGAGCACAGGCTTTAGGGCCCTCAGCCTCAGTAGTTGTGGCGTATGGGCTTAGCTGCTCCATGGCATGTGGATTCTTCTTGGACCAGGTATCGAACTCATGTACCCTGCACTGGCAGGCAGATTCTCATCCACTACACTACCAGGGAAGTCCTGTATTTTCCTTTTTTTTTTTTTTTTTAGTAAATTTATTATTTTAAACATTTATTTATTTATTTATGGCTATTCTGGGTATTCACTGCTGCCACAGGCTCTTCTCTAGTTGCTGGGAGTGGGAGCTACTCTCTCGTTGAGGTGAGCAGGCTTCTAGTTGCAGTGACTTCTCTTCTTGTGGAACTCGGGCTCTAGGGCACACAGGCTTCAGTAGTTGTGACACATGGGCTCACAGTTTTGGCTCTGAGGCTCTAGAGCCCAGGCTCCATAGTTGTGGCTCGTGGGCTTAGTTGCTCCACAGCATGTGGGATCCTCCCAGATCAGGGATTGAACCTGTGTCTCCTGCACTGGCAAGCGAGCTCTTTACCACTGAGCTACCAAGGAAGCCCATGTATTTTACATTTTTAATAGGCATTTTTTTTACATTGCTTATCTATCAGTTTCTCCTCTGCACATACATTCATAAGCTCCTATACTCCCCTTGTGTAGAATATTGTTAAAATCCTGGCATACATATCCCATAACTTTGTCCATGTTCCTACACTCGTAAATATAGAAACACAGTTGCTTTCAATTTCTATATATCGAAAAATTTTAAATTTAATCACAGGTAAATTCTTTACAACTAATGAGTATATTTTCAAAGTATATAATCGTGCAAGTACAACCCACAAAATAGAATACATAAAGTAATTTTGAGTCCTTTTGTCAACTTATCCCTTCATCTTCCTGTCTCTCTGTAATTTCCACATTCCTGAATTTATCACATCCTTGTTTTTTATTATGTCCCACTTATGCAAAGTTTTCAAAGTTTTATGAATGGACTTATATTGTATATATAACTCTTTGCTCACCATATTTGTTAAAGTCAGTCATTTTCACTGCTGTGCACTGTCCCACTGTTAGGTACTCCACAGCTAATTATCCATCCCTATTCTGATGGGCATGTTTCATTTCCAGATTTGTCACTGCAGTGAAATTACTGAAAGCAATGTTGCTCTTTTTTTTTTTTTTAAAGATTTATTTATTTATTTATTTTTTGGGCGGGGGTCGGGTTGGGGAGGGAGGGGAGCAAGCGGGCCACTTCTATTGGTCTTTTGTTTCTCTATGTTCATCTGCCTTTGTTTTTCAGCTCCTGTGGGCCTCCCATCGCGGTGGCGTCTGTCGTTGCAGAGCGCCGGCTCTGGGCGCATGCGCTCCAGAGCTCCGGCTTGGTGATTGGACACATCAGTCCAGCCGCTTCGCGGTACGTGGGATCTTCCCAGGCCAGGGCTCGAACCGGCGGCCCTTGCACTGCAAGGCGGCGTCCCTACCCACTGGACAACCAGGGGAAGCCCAATGTTGCTCATTTAAAAAAATTTTTTTGGCCTCTTTTATTGTTTTATTTATTTATTTATTTATTTTCATCCATCTTTATTCTTTGACCTGTGTGGGCCCCTCATTGCAGTGGCCTCTCTCACTGCAGAGCACTGGCTCTGGGCACATGCACTCCAGGGCACTGGCTCGCAATTGGACACACCTGTCCAGCTGTTCTGCAGTACGTGGTATCTTCCCAGGCCAGGGATTGAACTAGTGCCCCTTGCACTGCAAGGCAGACTCTTTACCCACTGGACCACCAGGGAAGCCCAATGTTATTGATTTTAATGACAGAAATTTTGATTAAGTCAATTAGGGTGAAATGAAAGAGGGACTTTTGGAAGAGAAATGAAAGAAAATTCTTAATTTTCAGGAATTTTTAGGACTTTATTCTGAAATTGTAATAGGAAAGGAATTTTATCTTCTCTGCTAATACTATGTCCATTAATCTTCCTGTCTCTCTGTAATTTCCACATTCCTGAATTTATCACATCCTTGTTTTTTATTATGTCCCACTTATGCAAAGTTTTCAAAGTTTTATGAATGGACTTATATTGTATATATAACTCTTTGCTCACCATATTTGTTAAAGTCAGTCATTTTCACTGCTGTGCACTGTCCCACTGTTAGGTACTCCACAGCTAATTATCCATCCCTATTCTGATGGGCATGTTTCATTTCCAGATTTGTCACTGCAGTGAAATTACTGAAAGCAATGTTGCTCTTTTTTTTTTTTTTAAAGATTTATTTATTTATTTATTTTTTGGGCGGGGGTCGGGTTGGGGAGGGAGGGGAGCAAGCGGGCCACTTCTATTGGTCTTTTGTTTCTCTATGTTCATCTGCCTTTGTTTTTCAGCTCCTGTGGGCCTCCCATCGCGGTGGCGTCTGTCGTTGCAGAGCGCCGGCTCTGGGCGCATGCGCTCCAGAGCTCCGGCTTGGTGATTGGACACATCAGTCCAGCCGCTTCGCGGTACGTGGGATCTTCCCAGGCCAGGGCTCGAACCGGCGGCCCTTGCACTGCAAGGCGGCGTCCCTACCCACTGGACAACCAGGGGAAGCCCAATGTTGCTCATTTAAAAAAATTTTTTTGGCCTCTTTTATTGTTTTATTTATTTATTTATTTATTTTCATCCATCTTTATTCTTTGACCTGTGTGGGCCCCTCATTGCAGTGGCCTCTCTCACTGCAGAGCACTGGCTCTGGGCACATGCACTCCAGGGCACTGGCTCGCAATTGGACACACCTGTCCAGCTGTTCTGCAGTACGTGGTATCTTCCCAGGCCAGGGATTGAACTAGTGCCCCTTGCACTGCAAGGCAGACTCTTTACCCACTGGACCACCAGGGAAGCCCAATGTTATTGATTTTAATGACAGAAATTTTGATTAAGTCAATTAGGGTGAAATAAAAGAGAGACTTTTGGAAGAGAAATGAAAGAAAATTCTTATTTTTCAGGAATGTTTAGGACTTTATTCTGAAATTGTAATAGGAAAGGAATTTTATCTTCTCTGCTAATACTATGTCCATTAACTGTTCATCTGTTTTTGTTTTTGTTGTGTGTTTTTTTTTATTTTGGCCTCTTTTATTGGTTTATTTATTTATTTATTTTTAAACTTTTGTTTTACTTTTAACTTTTACAGAGTTTTGTTGTTTACAGATATGTATGTTCCCAGATTAGTCATATGTTCATCTGTTTTTTAATCTACCATTTCAGACAAGAAAAAAAAAATGTCTGACAGAGAAACTATAGATATTTTGTTTCAGCATTGCCATTTGGCACAGGTCCTACCTAGGAAATGGAAACCTGGTTTTGTATATTTACAATTTTTTTTTTTGGCCACTTCTATTGGTCTTTCATTTATTTATCTTTGTTCTTCGGCCTGTGTGGGCCTCCCATCGCAGCGGCCTCTCTCACTGCAGAGCACCGGCTCTGGGCGCATGCGCTGCCGAGCTCCGGCTCGGTAGTTGGACACATTGGTCCAGCTGCTCTGCAGCACATGGGATTTTCCCAGGCCAGGGATCAAACCGGTGCCCCTTGCACTGCAAGGTGGTGTCCTTACCCACTGGACCACCAGGGAAGCCCCATATTTACAATATTTTAAAAAATATTTATTTATTTGGCCACTCCAGTTCTTAGTTGCAGCATGTGGGATCTAGTCCCCTGACCAGGGAGGGAACCCAGTCCCCCTGCACTGGGAGTGAAGAGTCTTAACCACTGGATCACCAGGAAGTCCCTATTATATTTTAAAATGCAATGATCATTTTTGGCAATAAAACAAGTAGTTTTCTGACTACGTATGTAGTCTCAAACAGATTCTGTCCCTTATCTAACCCATAAGGTAGGACATCTGATTGCCTAATTCTGAGCTCTCTTCTAATCTACCTGCCCCTACCAGAAGGTTATTTCTTTAGTCTGCAGTTTTTCAAAGTCATTGTTTAACTTTCCTTAACATCATAGAAGAGTGGAAGCCTACCTCAGCCATTCCATTACTGGTTGTTACTTTAACTGATTTTTTATTTTTCAAAATTATGCTGGTTTGACAGACATTTTGATTAAGTCATTTAGGGGGAAATAAAAGAGAGACTTTTGGAAGAGAAATGAAAGAAAATTCTTATTTTTCAGGAATGTTTAGGACTTTATTCTGAAATTGTAATAGGAAAGGAATTTTATCTTCTCTGCTAATACTATGTCCATTAACTGTTCATCTGTTTTTGTTTTTGTTGTGTGTTTTTTTTTATTTTGGCCTCTTTTATTGGTTTATTTATTTATTTATTTTTAAACTTTTGTTTTACTTTTAACTTTTACAGAGTTTTGTTGTTTACAGATATGTATGTTCCCAGATTAGTCATATGTTCATCTGTTTTTTAATCTACCATTTCAGACAAGAAAAAAAAAATGTCTGACAGAGAAACTATAGATATTTTGTTTCAGCATTGCCATTTGGCACAGGTCCTACCTAGGAAATGGAAACCTGGTTTTGTATATTTACAATTTTTTTTTTTGGCCACTTCTATTGGTCTTTCATTTATTTATCTTTGTTCTTCGGCCTGTGTGGGCCTCCCATCGCAGCGGCCTCTCTCACTGCAGAGCACCGGCTCTGGGCGCATGCGCTGCCGAGCTCCGGCTCGGTAGTTGGACACATTGGTCCAGCTGCTCTGCAGCACATGGGATTTTCCCAGGCCAGGGATCAAACCGGTGCCCCTTGCACTGCAAGGTGGTGTCCTTACCCACTGGACCACCAGGGAAGCCCCATATTTACAATATTTTAAAAAATATTTATTTATTTGGCCACTCCAGTTCTTAGTTGCAGCATGTGGGATCTAGTCCCCTGACCAGGGAGGGAACCCAGTCCCCCTGCACTGGGAGTGAAGAGTCTTAACCACTGGATCACCAGGGAAGTCCCTATTATATTTTAAAATGCAATGATCATTTTTGGCAATAAAACAAGTAGTTTTCTGACTACGTATGTAGTCTCAAACAGATTCTGTCCCTTATCTAACCCATAAGGTAGGACATCTGATTGCCTAATTCTGAGCTCTCTTCTAATCTACCTGCCCCTACCAGAAGGTTATTTCTTTAGTCTGCAGTTTTTCAAAGTCATTGTTTAACTTTCCTTAACATCATAGAAGAGTGGAAGCCTACCTCAGCCATTCCATTACTGGTTGTTACTTTAACTGATTTTTTATTTTTCAAAATTATGCTGGTTTGCATTGTTTACCATAAAATATCTTTGTTTTTTTTTTTTTAAACTTTTATTTTACTTTTAACTTTTACAGAGTTTTGTTGTTTACAGATATGCATGTTCCCAGATTAGTCATATGTATATACTCCCTTCCCACCCCTCCCGACCAGCACACAGTGCCCCTGAAGGATCCCCTTTTCTCATAGAGCAATGACTAGAGCTATTTTCTTCATTTATGATAGTACAGGCCTTCAAGCTGCTTCCTTTACACCCCTCACACACTGTTCCTTCTCCACAATGTCCATATGTCCACTGTCCATGTCTGTCTTTCCGTCACTTCACTGCATGTGCCATCATGACCATCCCACTAGATTCCATATATGTGTGTTAGTATACTGTATTTGTCCTTCTCTTTCTGACTGACTTCACTTTTTATGATAGGTTCTAGAGCCAGCCACCTCATTAGGGCTGATTCTTCTGCATTTCTCTTTACAGCTGTGTAGTATTCCATTGTATATATGTACCAGAGCTTCTGTATCCATTCATTCGTTGATGGACATCTAGGTTGCTTCCATGTTCTAGCTATTATATAGAGAGCTGCAATGAACATTGGGGTACAGGTGCTTCTTTCAGATTTTATTTCATCAGGGTATAAGCCTAAGAGTAGGATTGCTGGGTCATATGGTGCTTCTATTTTTAGTTTTTTAAGAAATCTCCAGACTGTCTTCCATAGCAGCTGTATCAATTTACATTCCCACCAGCAATGCAGGAGTGTTCCCTTTTCTCCGCACCTTCCCCAGCATTTATTGTCTGTCGATTTGTGGATGACGGCCATTCTGATGGGTGTGAGGTGATATCTCATTGTAGTTTTGATTTGCATTTTTCTGATTATAAGTGAAGTTGAGCATCGTTTCATGTGTTTTGGGGCCATCTGTATGTCTTCTTTGGAGAGGTGTCTGTTTAGGTCCTTTTCCCATTTTTTGATTGGGTTGTTCATTTTTCCGGTGCTGAGTTGTCTGAGTTGCTTGTAGATTTTGGAGATTAATTCTTTGTCTGTTGTTTCATTTGCTATGATTTTCTCCCATTCTGTGGGCTGTCTGTTCAGCTTTTTTGTGATTTCTTTTGCTGTACAAAAGCTTTTACAGAGTTTTGTTGTTTACAGATATGCATGTTCCCAGATTAGTCATATGTATATACTCCCTTCCCACCCCTCCCGACCAGCACACAGTGCCCCTGAAGGATCCCCTTTTCTCATAGAGCAATGACTAGAGCTATTTTCTTCATTTATGATAGTACAGGCCTTCAAGCTGCTTCCTTTACACCCCTCACACACTGTTCCTTCTCCACAATGTCCATATGTCCACTGTCCATGTCTGTCTTTCCGTCACTTCACTGCATGTGCCATCATGACCATCCCACTAGATTCCATATATGTGTGTTAGTATACTGTATTTGTCCTTCTCTTTCTGACTGACTTCACTTTTTATGATAGGTTCTAGAGCCAGCCACCTCATTAGGGCTGATTCTTCTGCATTTCTCTTTACAGCTGTGTAGTATTCCATTGTATATATGTACCAGAGCTTCTGTATCCATTCATTCGTTGATGGACATCTAGGTTGCTTCCATGTTCTAGCTATTATATAGAGAGCTGCAATGAACATTGGGGTACAGGTGCTTCTTTCAGATTTTATTTCATCAGGGTATAAGCCTAAGAGTAGGATTGCTGGGTCATATGGTGCTTCTATTTTTAGTTTTTTAAGAAATCTCCAGACTGTCTTCCATAGCAGCTGTATCAATTTACATTCCCACCAGCAATGCAGGAGTGTTCCCTTTTCTCCGCACCTTCCCCAGCATTTATTGTCTGTCGATTTGTGGATGACGGCCATTCTGATGGGTGTGAGGTGATATCTCATTGTAGTTTTGATTTGCATTTTTCTGATTATAAGTGAAGTTGAGCATCGTTTCATGTGTTTTGGGGCCATCTGTATGTCTTCTTTGGAGAGGTGTCTGTTTAGGTCCTTTTCCCATTTTTTGATTGGGTTGTTCATTTTTCCGGTGCTGAGTTGTCTGAGTTGCTTGTAGATTTTGGAGATTAATTTTTTGTCTGTTGTTTCATTTGCTATGATTTTCTCCCATTCTGTGGGCTGTCTGTTCAGCTTTTTTGTGATTTCTTTTGCTGTACAAAAGCTTTTAAGTTTCATTAGGTCCCACATGTTCATTTGTCTTTTTAGTTCTGCTATTCTAGTAGGTGGGTCAGAGAAGATCTTGCTTTATGTTCTTGAGGGTTTTGCCTATATTCTCCTCTAAGAGTTTGATGGTTTCTGGTCTTACATTTAGGTCTTTAATCCATTTTGAGTTGATCTTTGTGCATGGTGTCAGGGAATGTTCCAACTTCATTTTTTTTGCATGTAGCTGTCCAATTTTCCCAGCACCATATGTTGAAGAGGCTATCTTTGTCCCATTTTATAGTTTCGCCTTCTTTGTCAAAAATAAGGTACCCATAGGTGCGTGGGTTTATCTCTGGGTTCTCTATCTTGTTCCATTAGTCGATATTTCTGTTTTTGTGCCAGTACCATACTGTCTTGATGACTGTTGCTTTGTAGTAGAGTCTGAAGGTGGGGAGGCTGATCCCTCCAGCTCCATTCTTCTTCCTCAGGATTGCTTTGGCTATTCAAGGTCTTTTGTGTTTCCATATGAATTGTGTTATTCTTTGGTCTAGTTCTGTGAAGAATGTCATGGGTAGTTTGATAGGGATCACATTGAATCTATAGATGACATTTGGTAGTATGGTCATTTTCACAATATTGATTCTTCCAACTCAGGAACACGGAATATCTCTCCATCTGTTTAAGCCTTCTTTAATGTCTCTCGTGAGTGTCTTGTAATTTTCAGTGTACAGTTCTTTTATTTTTTTGGGTAGGTTTATTCCTAGATATTTTATTCTTTTGGTTGCGATGGTGAAGGGGATTGCCTCTTTGATTTCTTATCTGATTTTTCATTGTTTGTGTATAGGAATGCCAGTGATTTTTGTATATTGATTTTGTATCCTGCGACTTTGCTGAATTCGCTGATTAATTCTAGTAGTTTTATAATAGTGTCTTTGGGATTTTCTATGTATAATATCATGTCATCTGCAAATAGAGAGAGTTTGATTTCTTCTTTTCCAGTCTGGGTTCCTTTTATTTGTTTTTCTTATCTTATTGCTGTTGCTAGAGCTTCCAGGACTATGTTGAAAAATAGTGGTGAAAGTGGACACCCCTGTCTTGTTCTTGATCTTAGAGAAAATGCCTTGCATTTTTCACCATTGAAGACAATGTTCATTGTGGGCTTCTCATATATGGCTTTCACTGTGTTGAGATAGGTTCTTTCTATACCCATATTTTGAAGAGTTTTTATCATAAATGGGTATTGGATTTTGTCAAAGGCTTTTTCTGCATCTATTGAGATTATCATGTGGTCCCATTTTGAGTTGATCTTTGTGCATGGTGTCAGGGAATGTTCCAACTTCATTTTTTTTGCATGTAGCTGTCCAATTTTCCCAGCACCATATGTTGAAGAGGCTATCTTTGTCCCATTTTATAGTTTCGCCTTCTTTGTCAAAAATAAGGTACCCATAGGTGCGTGGGTTTATCTCTGGGTTCTCTATCTTGTTCCATTAGTCGATATTTCTGTTTTTGTGCCAGTACCATACTGTCTTGATGACTGTTGCTTTGTAGTAGAGTCTGAAGGTGGGGAGGCTGATCCCTCCAGCTCCATTCTTCTTCCTCAGGATTGCTTTGGCTATTCAAGGTCTTTTGTGTTTCCATATGAATTGTGTTATTCTTTGGTCTAGTTCTGTGAAGAATGTCATGGGTAGTTTGATAGGGATCACATTGAATCTATAGATGACATTTGGTAGTATGGTCATTTTCACAATATTGATTCTTCCAACTCAGGAACACGGAATATCTCTCCATCTGTTTAAGCCTTCTTTAATGTCTCTCGTGAGTGTCTTGTAATTTTCAGTGTACAGTTCTTTTATTTTTTTGGGTAGGTTTATTCCTAGATATTTTATTCTTTTGGTTGCGATGGTGAAGGGGATTGCCTCTTTGATTTCTTATCTGATTTTTCATTGTTTGTGTATAGGAATGCCAGTGATTTTTGTATATTGATTTTGTATCCTGCGACTTTGCTGAATTCGCTGATTAATTCTAGTAGTTTTATAATAGTGTCTTTGGGATTTTCTATGTATAATATCATGTCATCTGCAAATAGAGAGAGTTTGATTTCTTCCTTTCCAATCTGGATTCCTTTTATTTCTTTCTCTTCTCTTATTGCTGTTGCTAGAACTTCCAGGACTATGTTGAAAAATAGTGGTGAAAGTGGACACCCTTGTCTTGTTCTTGATCTTAGAGAAAATGCCTTGCATTTTTCACCATTGAAGACAATGTTCATTGTGGGCTTCTCATATATGGCTTTCACTGTGTTGAGATAGGTTCTTTCTATACCCATATTTTGAAGAGTTTTTATCATAAATGGGTATTGGATTTTGTCAAAGGCTTTTTCTGCATCTATTGAGATTATCATGTGATTTTTGTCTCTCAATTTGTTGATATGGCGTATCACATTGATTGATTTGCGGATATTGAAGAATCCTTGCATGCCTGGGATGAACCTGACTTGATCATGATGTATGAGCTTTCTGATGTGTTGTTGAATTCAGTTTATTAGGATTTTGTTAAGGATTTTGGCGTCTAGATTCATCAGTAAAATTGGCCTATAATTTTCTTTTTTTGTGTTGTCTTTGCCTGGCTTTGGTATCAGGGTGATGGCGGCCTCATAGAATGTGTTTGGAAGTGTTCCTTCCTGTGCAACTTTTTGGAAGAGTTTTAGAAGGACAGGCATTAGCTCTTCTTTAAATGTTTGGTAGAATTCACTTGTGAAGTCATCTGGCCCTGGGCTTTTATTTTTGGGTAGATTTTTGATCACAGAGTTGATTTCTGAGCTTGTGATTGGCTTGTTCATAGTTTCTATTTCTTCCTGGTTGAGTCTTGGGAGATTAATCTTCTCTAAGAAACTGTCCCTTTCTTCCAGGTTGTCCAGTTTGTTGCCATAGAGTTGTTCATAATAGTCTCATAATCCTTTGGATTTCTGCATTATCTGTTGTAATCTCTCCTTTTTCATTTTTGATTTTGGTGATATGGTTCTTCTCTCTATTTTTCTTGATGAGTCTGGCCAGTGGTGTGTCAATTTTATTTACCTTTTTGAAGAACCAGCTTTTGGTTTTATTTATCTTTAATATTGTTTCTTTCGTTTCTTCATCATTTATTTCTGCTCTGATCTTTATGATTTCCCTTCTTCTGCTGGCTTTGGGGTGTTTTTGTTCTTCTTTCTCCAGTTGTTTTAAGCGTAAGGTTAGGTCGTCTATTTGAGATTTTCCTAGTTTCTTGAGGTAGGATTGAATTGCTATAAACTTCCCTCTTAGAACTGCTTTTGCAGTATCCCATAGGTTTTGCACTGTTGTGTGTTCATTGTCGTTTTCTTCTAGGAATTTTTTTATTTCTCCTTTGATTTGCTTGGTAAGCAGTTGGTTTTTAAGGTATGTGCTGTTTAACCTCCATGTGTTTGTGTTTTTAGCAGTTTTTTCCTGTCGTTGATCTGTAGTCTCATTGCATTGTGGTCCAAGAGGATGGCTGATATAATTTCAGTTTTCTTGAATTGACTGAGGTTTGATTTGTGGCCCAAGATGTGGTCTATCCTGGAGAATGTTCCGTGAGCACTTGAGAAGAAAGTGTATTCTTCTGCTTTTGGATGGAACGTCCTAAAGATATCCATGAGGTCCATTTCTTCTAGTGTGGCATATAAGACTTGTGTTTCTTTATTAATTTTCTGTTTTGATGATCTGTCCATTGGTGTGAGAGGAGTGTTAAAGTCTCCTACTATGATTGTGTTATTGTCGATGTCTTCTTTTATGTCTGAAAGTGTTTGTCTTATGTATTGGGGTGCTCCTGAGTGGAGTGCGTAGATATTTATGATTGTTATGTCTTCCTCTTGGATCGATCCCTTGATCATTAGGTAGTGTCCTGCCTTGTCTCTTCTAATCTTCTTTATTTTGAGGTCTGTTTTGTCTGATATGAGGATTGCTACTCCAGCTTTCTTTTGATTTCCATTTGCATGGAATATCTTTTTCCAGCCTCTCACTTTCAGTCTATGAGTGTCTCTAGGTCTGAAGTGAGTTTCCTGGAGGCAGCATATGTATGGGTCGTGTTTTTGAATCCAGTCAGTCACTCTGTGTCTTTTGGTTGGGGCATTTAGTCCATTGACATTCAAAGTAATTATTGATACAAATGATCCTATTGTCATCTTCTTAGATGTTATGATGGGTTTGTTTCGTGGATCTTCTCCTTTTATACTTGTTGTCTATATAAGTCCCTTTAACACTTGTTGTAAGGCTGGTTTGGTGTGGCTAAATTCTTTTAATTTTTGCTTATCTGTAAAGCTTTTGATTTCTCCATCCATTTTGAATGAGATCCTTGCAGGGTAGAGGATTCTTGGTTGCAGATTATTCTCTTTTAGCCGTTTAAATGTGTTCCCTGCGAACTGCTTTTGCAGTATCCCATAGGTTTTGCACTGTTGTGTGTTCATTGTCGTTTTCTTCTAGGAATTTTTTTATTTCTCCTTTGATTTGCTTGGTAAGCAGTTGGTTTTTAAGGTATGTGCTGTTTAACCTCCATGTGTTTGTGTTTTTAGCAGTTTTTTCCTGTCGTTGATCTGTAGTCTCATTGCATTGTGGTCCAAGAGGATGGCTGATATAATTTCAGTTTTCTTGAATTGACTGAGGTTTGATTTGTGGCCCAAGATGTGGTCTATCCTGGAGAATGTTCCGTGAGCACTTGAGAAGAAAGTGTATTCTTCTGCTTTTGGATGGAACGTCCTAAAGATATCCATGAGGTCCATTTCTTCTAGTGTGGCATATAAGACTTGTGTTTCTTTATTAATTTTCTGTTTTGATGATCTGTCCATTGGTGTGAGAGGAGTGTTAAAGTCTCCTACTATGATTGTGTTATTGTCGATGTCTTCTTTTATGTCTGAAAGTGTTTGTCTTATGTATTGGGGTGCTCCTGAGTGGAGTGCGTAGATATTTATGATTGTTATGTCTTCCTCTTGGATCGATCCCTTGATCATTAGGTAGTGTCCTGCCTTGTCTCTTCTAATCTTCTTTATTTTGAGGTCTGTTTTGTCTGATATGAGGATTGCTACTCCAGCTTTCTTTTGATTTCCATTTGCATGGAATATCTTTTTCCAGCCTCTCACTTTCAGTCTATGAGTGTCTCTAGGTCTGAAGTGAGTTTCCTGGAGGCAGCATATGTATGGGTCGTGTTTTTGAATCCAGTCAGTCACTCTGTGTCTTTTGGTTGGGGCATTTAGTCCATTGACATTCAAAGTAATTATTGATACAAATGATCCTATTGTCATCTTCTTAGATGTTATGATGGGTTTGTTTCGTGGATCTTCTCCTTTTATACTTGTTGTCTATATAAGTCCCTTTAACACTTGTTGTAAGGCTGGTTTGGTGTGGCTAAATTCTTTTAATTTTTGCTTATCTGTAAAGCTTTTGATTTCTCCATCCATTTTGAATGAGATCCTTGCAGGGTAGAGGATTCTTGGTTGCAGATTATTCTCTTTTAGCCGTTTAAATGTGTCCTGCCATTCCCTTCTGGCCTGTAGAGTTTCTGTTGAAAGATCAGCTGTTAAACGTATGGACTTTCCCTTGTATGTCACTAGTTGCTTTTCCCTTGCTGCTTTGAGAATTCTGTTTTGTGTTTAATTTCTGTTAGTTTCATTAATATGTGTCTTGGTGTGTTTCTTCTCTGATTGATTCTGTATGGTACTCTTTGTGCTTCTTAGACTTGATTGACTATTTCTTTTCCCATGTTGGGGAAATTTTCAACTATAATCTCTTCAAAAATTTTCTCATAGCCTTTCTTTTTTTCTTCTTCTTCTGGAACCCCTATAATTTGAATATTGGTGCGTTTGATATTATCCCAGAAGTCCTTGAGGCTATCCTCTGCTCTTTTCATTCTTTGAGCTTGATTCTGTTTTTCAGCAGTTGCTTCCACCATTCTATCTTCCAGCTCACTTATCCGGTCTTCTGTCTCAGATACTCTGCTCTTGATTCCTTCTACAGTGTTTTCCAGTTCAGCAATTGAGTTGTTTGTCTCTGTTACTTTTTTTTTTTAATAAGTTCTTGTATTTCTTTATTCAGTGTGTTAGTTGTGTCTTACAATTTCTCTAACATTCTGTTTTCAGTGTCTTTGATCATCTTTACTATCATTCTTCTGAAATCCCTTTCAGAAAGTTTGTCCAAATCCTCTTCGTTGATTTGATCTTGTGTGTTTGTAGATTGTTCCTTTACTTGTGTGGTATTTCTCTGCCATTTCATTGTTATTATTAATTTATTAACTGACTCTGTTTGGGATTTCCTTTTCCCAGACTTTGAGTTATGTCTGTTTGGGATCTGTGGGGGGCATTTAGTCCATTGACATTCAAAGTAATTATTGATACAAATGATCCTATTGTCATCTTCTTAGATGTTATGATGGGTTTGTTTCGTGGATCTTCTCCTTTTATACTTGTTGTCTATATAAGTCCCTTTAACACTTGTTGTAAGGCTGGTTTGGTGTGGCTAAATTCTTTTAATTTTTGCTTATCTGTAAAGCTTTTGATTTCTCCATCCATTTTGAATGAGATCCTTGCAGGGTAGAGGATTCTTGGTTGCAGATTATTCTCTTTTAGCCGTTTAAATGTGTCCTGCCATTCCCTTCTGGCCTGTAGAGTTTCTGTTGAAAGATCAGCTGTTAAACGTATGGACTTTCCCTTGTATGTCACTAGTTGCTTTTCCCTTGCTGCTTTGAGAATTCTGTTTTTGTGTTTAATTTCTGTTAGTTTCATTAATATGTGTCTTGGTGTGTTTCTTCTCTGATTGATTCTGTATGGTACTCTTTGTGCTTCTTAGACTTGATTGACTATTTCTTTTCCCATGTTGGGGAAATTTTCAACTATAATCTCTTCAAAAATTTTCTCATAGCCTTTCTTTTTTTCTTCTTCTTCTGGAACCCCTATAATTTGAATATTGGTGCGTTTGATATTATCCCAGAAGTCCTTGAGGCTATCCTCTGCTCTTTTCATTCTTTGAGCTTGATTCTGTTTTTCAGCAGTTGCTTCCACCATTCTATCTTCCAGCTCACTTATCCGGTCTTCTGTCTCAGATACTCTGCTCTTGATTCCTTCTACAGTGTTTTCCAGTTCAGCAATTGAGTTGTTTGTCTCTGTTACTTTTTTTTTTTAATAAGTTCTTGTATTTCTTTATTCAGTGTGTTAGTTGTGTCTTACAATTTCTCTAACATTCTGTTTTCAGTGTCTTTGATCATCTTTACTATCATTCTTCTGAAATCCCTTTCAGAAAGTTTGTCCAAATCCTCTTCGTTGATTTGATCTTGTGTGTTTGTAGATTGTTCCTTTACTTGTGTGGTATTTCTCTGCCATTTCATTGTTATTATTAATTTATTAACTGACTCTGTTTGGGATTTCCTTTTCCCAGACTTTGAGTTATGTCTGTTGGTGTTTGTTGTTTGGATGGGGCTTCTTATTCTGGGTGATGCTGGTGGTTGGGTGATGTCAGGACTTGCATACAAGTGATTACTTTTGTTGGCATTCTCACTTGTATACTGTTCTCTAGTGTTAGGCGTTCTCTAGTATTGTAGAGTGCTCCCTCCCTAAAGCCCAGGGGCTTGTTGCCTGACCAGGGAATGAAGATTTCACGGCTGGTTTGTTATGGCATTAAATGATATTAAAACATATATACACAAATGAGAAACAGAAGGTATACCTTTGACAAATGGCAATTAAAATATTATGCAAAATACTATGTAGCATATTGAATTATACACACAAACATTTACAGCTGTAACATAACCCAAGCATTCCAACCAAAAATACAGTACAATACGTTAGCACAGCGAATAGAGAAAACCAAGAATGATATCCACCAATTAATAACCAAACTAGGTAGAGCACAAATTGGAGAATAATGCTAGAGCAGGGTCCCCGTTGGGGAAAAGGCAATGAGGACAGAACAGACTAAGAAATATGGTGGGAAAAGGGAAAAAGAGAAAGGGAGAATAGAAGAGAAATATAGAATAATACTCCAAAGTTAAATATAGGGAGATAAAGATTTGTATGTATTAGAGTTTAGTGCTATAGGAAAGGAGCATCAGAGAAAGCAAAGAATTATAGAGGAAGTAGTAGTACAAATTAAAAAATTAAAAAATTAAAACAGAGGGCTTCCCCTGGTGGTCCAGTGGATAAGGACACCGCCTTGCAGTGCAAGGGGCGCCAGTTCGATCCCTGGCCTGGGAAGATCCCACGTGCCGCGGAGCGGCTGGACTGATGTGTCCAATCACCAAGCCGGAGCTCTGGAGCGCATGCGCCCAGAGCCGGTGCTCTGCAACGACAAACGCCACCGCAATGGGAGACCCGCAGGAGCCAAAGAACAAAGATGGATGAAAACAGAGAAATGAAAGACCAATGGAAGTGGCCCGCCCGCTCCCCTCCCTCCCCAATCCGACCCCAGCCCAAAATAAATAAATAAATAAATCTTTAAAAAAAAAAATTAAAACAGAGATAAGTATATAGAAAAATATAGAAAAACAAAGCCAAGACAATAAAAACAAACGTAACCCCCACAGAACCTTAAAAGTCCAATGGGGGACCAGAAGTTTATACCAAAATAAAATGTGTGGTTTAAAAGGAAAAAGAAGAAAAAAAATTATGTAACCTTGAATATATTCAGTCTTACTGATAAGATTAGTAGCTTCAATAAAATTCAATGGAGGAAATAAACACACCCACACTCACACACACACATACACACACACCCCAAAAAATGGGGGGTGCACTGAGTGGATTTGGAAAAAAAGGAAAAAAACAATTGAAACAAAAGAATACAATACAAAACAAAAAGCAATAAAAAAGAATGAGGAATAAAATGAAATTTAAAAACTCCAGCAGTAACTCCAGCTTCAGACAAAACGTGAAAATAGTGTTTCTGTTCTTCTGTCTCTTGCTGACTATTCAGGAATTATCAGTCTTTCTCTTGCCTCTGGCAGTGGTTGGATCTGAAGACCTCTTTGACTGCTTGTGTATTTCGGCCTATTCCAGAACTAAAAGGCCCGCCCAGGCTGACCCTGGGAGTTTCTTAATTCAAATCCCTTTTCTTGCTGGGTGTAGCTAAGTTCCCTCCCTGTAGCTTGACCAGCAGCCCTGCCGTTTGACCAGCAGCTAAACTACAGTAGGGAAAATGGCGTCTGTCTCACAGAGGATTTATTCCCACACTCTCTATGGGAAGCACTTCCACAGTGACCCCAACCCTGCTGCAGGCCACCGTCGACCCCCGCCACCGCGGGAGATGTCAGGTTACTCAGAGGTGAGTCTGGCTCAGTCTCATGTAGGATCGCTATTCCCCTCTCCCTGATCACAGTGCGCACAGAGTTTACAGTCCTCCTGGGCGGCTCTGTGATCGGGTTAATGGTAACCTCCTCCAAAGGGAACTGGGTGCCGTCCTTCCGAGGACTGCTCAAGGGCACTTCTAGCTCAGGGGGGCACTTGGACCCTCCAAAGCAGGTCTGATTCAGTCCCTTGTGAGCGTCACTGCTCCTTTCCAGGGTCTTGATCTGCAACAGGCTTTGCGCCTTTGTCCCCGCCCAGCCTCTCTGGCGGGTATCAGGTTTGACTTTTAAAAGTGCGATTGCGCCCTTTTTACTGTTCTGATGCGGCCTCTCCTTTGTTCTTCGATGTCGGGTATCCTCTCTGTGATCAGATCCAACCTCCTCCTGTCGATGGTTTTTCAGGAACTCGTTGCAATTCAGGCGATTTTGCAGGACAGATGAGTGCACGTCCTTCTACGCTGCCATCTTAGCTCCACCCCCCAGCTCTGTCCTTTAATCCTTTAACAGCCATCCTTTTTTTTTTTTTTTTTTCTATTTGCAGTAAATACACTATATCCCAAATACAAACACTGACAAAACTCCTTGGTAAACAAGGAAATCCTCAAACAGTCCAAGCCTGCAGCTTCACTCCCAAAGTGTGGCACAGGCTAAATGATAAGGGAAAACCAATCAATGGCTCTTATTGATGCAAACAGAATGCTCCTGAGAGTCCGTAACTGTTTGAAAATTTGCTGATGTAATCCTGAAGCAAGTTTCAACACATTCTGCAGACAAATATCAGAGAATAAGTCTTTGATTAATAATTTTTCTATTTATTTCTGCCAAGGCGACTGAAAACACCAAAGCCTTTTCATCAGAGAGGTTAGCATAGATGTCAATTTCCTTTTCCTGTTTCTCTCTTCCTCATGTTTTTTGGCAGATGCACTTTTAGGTTTTCCTCTTTCGTCTGATATGATCTGAGTGGCTGGGTGTAGCTAAGTTCCCCCTGTAGCTTGACCAGCAGCCCTGCCGTTGACCAGCAGCTAAACTACAGTAGGGAAAATGGCGTCTGTCTCACAGAGGATTTATTCCCACACTCTCTATGGGAAGCACTTCCACAGTGACCCCAACCCTGCTGCAGGCCACCGTCGACCCCCGCCACCGCGGGAGATGTCAGGTTACTCAGAGGTGAGTCTGGCTCAGTCTCATGTAGGATCGCTATTCCCCTCTCCCTGATCACAGTGCGCACAGAGTTTACAGTCCTCCTGGGCGGCTCTGTGATCGGGTTAATGGTAACCTCCTCCAAAGGGAACTGAGTGCCGTCCTTCCGAGGACTGCTCAAGGGCACTTCTAGCTCAGGGGGGCACTTGGACCCTCCAAAGCAGGTCTGATTCAGTCCCTTGTGAGCGTCACTGCTCCTTTCCAGGGTCTTGATCTGCAACAGGCTTTGCGCCTTTGTCCCCGCCCAGCCTCTCTGGCGGGTATCAGGTTTGACTTTTAAAAGTGCGATTGCGCCCTTTTTACTGTTCTGATGCGGCTTCTCCTTTGTTCTTCGATGTCGGGTATCCTCTCTGTGATCAGATCCAACCTCCTCCTGTCGATGGTTTTTCAGGAACTCGTTGCAATTCAGGCGATTTTGCAGGACAGATGAGTGCACGTCCTTCTACGCTGCCATCTTAGCTCCACCCCCCAGCTCTGTCCTTTAATCCTTTAACAGCCATCCTTTTTTTTTTTTTTTTTTCTATTTGCAGTAAATACACTATATCCCAAATACAAACACTGACAAAACTCCTTGGTAAACAAGGAAATCCTCAAACAGTCCAAGCCTGCAGCTTCACTCCCAAAGTGTGGCACAGGCTAAATGATAAGGGAAAAACCAATCAATGGCTCTTATTGATGCAAACAGAATGCTCCTGAGAGTCCGTAACTGTTTGAAAATTTGCTGATGTAATCCTGAAGCAAGTTTCAACACATTCTGCAGACAAATATCAGAGAATAAGTCTTTGATTAATAATTTTTCTATTTATTTCTGCCAAGGCGACTGAAAACACCAAAGCCTTTTCATCAGAGAGGTTAGCATAGATGTCAATTTCCTTTTCCTGTTTCTCTCTTCCTCATGTTTTTTGGCAGATGCACTTTTAGGTTTTCCTCTTTCTCGTCTGATATGATCTGAGTGGCTGTTACTTCAAGACCTCTTTCTATTTTCTAAATCTTTATTTACTGTAGAATTTATCTTCTCTCGCCTAACTCTCTCTGTTCACCTCCTCTTGGCCTCATGCTTGTTTTCTGCAGAAGATGCCGTTTCTGGGTGTTTTGCATTTAAAAGTTTTCTGCTAATAAATATGTAGCCACAGGGATATGATTTACATGCAACAGGAACCTGTTGGTCGCACTCAGGGCATGATTTGGTGGCCATCTTCACTTTCTTGGCTCGAGTTGCAGACATGCTCCTCTCAGGCAGCAGTGGCGGCTCGGCTCCACCCCTCGTACCTCGGCAGCCCAGCCTCCGCCCGCGCGTTCCTGCGGGCCAGTTGGAGGCTCTGACGGGAGCGCGCGCGCCCGCGCGCGCTCCAGCAGAGCCTTGCGTGCCCAGGGGGCGGGACAACTCCGATCCTCCAGCGGTCCCGATTTGGGGGAAGACTTTTAAGCTCCATTCTTACCTTATTGAACATCAGATCATTCACAGTGACTTGAAACCATATGACCGTAAACAGTGTGGTAAAGCCTTCAGTTGTGTTGGAGACCTTAAAACACATGAGTCAATTCATGCTGGGGAGAAACTTTATGAATGTAAGGAATGTGGGAAAGCCTTTAGACTTAATTCTCAGCTAATCTATCATCAGAAAATCCATACCGGTTTGAAACCATATATATGTAAAGAATGTAAGAAGGCCTTCCGTTCTAGGGGCTCCCTGGTTGTCCAGTGGGTAAGGACACCTCCTTGCAGTGCAAGGGGCGCCAGTCCGATCCCTGGCCTGGGAAGATCCCACACGTGCCGCGGAGCGGCTGGACTGATGTGTCCAATTACCGAGCCGGAGCTCTGGAGCGCATGTGGCCAAAGCCGGTGCTCTGCGACAACAGAGGCCACTGCGATGGGAGGCCCACGTGGGACAAAGAACAAAGATGGATGAAAATAGATAAATGAAAAACCAATAGAAGTGGCCCACCTACCCCCCTCCCTCCCCAACCCCCCCCCCCCTAAAAAGAAGGCCTTCCGTTCTATCTCAGGTCTTTCTCAACATAAGAGAATTCATACTGGTGAGAAACCTTATAAATATAAAGAATGTGGCAAGGCCTTTAGTCTTAGTGATCAACTTATGCAGCATCAGAGAATTCATACTGGTGTGAAGCCACATGAATGTGAGGAATGTGGAAGCCCTTTACTCATTGCTATCAACTTACTCAACATCAGAGACTTCACAGTGATGGAAAACTCTTAATGTAAAGAGTCAGACAGCCTTGCCGTTTCTGGGTGTTTTGCATTTAAAAGTTTTCTGCTAATAAATATGTAGCCACAGGGATATGATTTACATGCAACAGGAACCTGTTGGTCGCACTCAGGGCATGATTTGGTGGCCATCTTCACTTTCTTGGCTCGAGTTGCAGACATGCTCCTCTCAGGCAGCAGTGGCGGCTCGGCTCCACCCCTCGTACCTCGGCAGCCCAGCCTCCGCCCGCGCGTTCCTGCGGGCCAGTTGGAGGCTCTGACGGGAGCGCGCGCGCCCGCGCGCGCTCCAGCAGAGCCTTGCGTGCCCAGGGGGCGGGACAACTCCGATCCTCCAGCGGTCCCGATTTGGGGGAAGACTTTTAAGCTCCATTCTTACCTTATTGAACATCAGATCATTCACAGTGACTTGAAACCATATGACCGTAAACAGTGTGGTAAAGCCTTCAGTTGTGTTGGAGACCTTAAAACACATGAGTCAATTCATGCTGGGGAGAAACTTTATGAATGTAAGGAATGTGGGAAAGCCTTTAGACTTAATTCTCAGCTAATCTATCATCAGAAAATCCATACCGGTTTGAAACCATATATATGTAAAGAATGTAAGAAGGCCTTCCGTTCTAGGGGCTCCCTGGTTGTCCAGTGGGTAAGGACACCTCCTTGCAGTGCAAGGGGCGCCAGTCCGATCCCTGGCCTGGGAAGATCCCACACGTGCCGCGGAGCGGCTGGACTGATGTGTCCAATTACCGAGCCGGAGCTCTGGAGCGCATGTGGCCAAAGCCGGTGCTCTGCGACAACAGAGGCCACTGCGATGGGAGGCCCACGTGGGACAAAGAACAAAGATGGATGAAAATAGATAAATGAAAAACCAATAGAAGTGGCCCACCTACCCCCTCCCTCCCCAACCCCTGAAAAGAAGGCCTTCCGTTCTATCTCAGGTCTTTCTCAACATAAGAGAATTCATACTGGTGAGAAACCTTATAAATATAAAGAATGTGGCAAGGCCTTTAGTCTTAGTGATCAACTTATGCAGCATCAGAGAATTCATACTGGTGTGAAGCCACATGAATGTGAGGAATGTGGGAAGCCCTTTACTCATTGCTATCAACTTACTCAACATCAGAGACTTCACAGTGATGGAAAACTCTTAATGTAAAAAGAGTCAGACAGCCTTGAGTCATGGTACATCCTTCAATAGTATCACTTTTCTATCACCTAACAATGATAACAGTTAAGATTATTATTTAACATAAATGCTTAGAAGGGTGATTGGCACAGAGTATTTGCTTGCTAAATATTGTTATCATTCTTGAATGATAGTTACTAGTATGTCTATAAATAAATTCACATGGAAGGAAGATCCTATGAGCACATTTTAATCAATATTTCTCACATTGCTCACCCATATTACATTTCAGATAATTCACTCTGGACAAAATCCCACAGAATGTATTAAACAGGAAATTTTTTTATTCAGAGCTCATCCCCCTGAAGATTAATAATGGAAAGAAACCCTATGCCTTTGTTGAATGTTGAGTGTATAGATGTTCAAAAATTACAAAGTGGTTTGAAGAAATTGTCTTAAATAATTTCTATAAAACAGACAACATACAATCCATATTCCCTGCAGTTCACAGAAATTAGAGATTAACAGTTGAGTACCCAAAGGATAGATGTTGACTTGGAGAAGTTTTCCCCAAGTATTTGAACAACTTCAAATTTACATAAAAGATACAACATTGATACAATGACAGTTTGTTTCCCCTCCACCTAGATTCAGTGTATCTCCTCTCTTTCCCTCTCATATGAAAATGTATATATACAATAGCTAGAACTTGGGAGGAACCTAGATGCCCATCGACGAACGAATGGATCCAAAAGCTCTGGTACATATATACAATGGAATACTACACAGCTGTAAAGAGAAATGCAGAAGAATCAACCTTAATGAGGTGGCTGGATCTAGAACGTATCATAAAAAGTGAAGTCAGTCAAAAAGAGAAGGACAAATACAGTATATTAACACATATATATGGAATCTAGTAGGATGGTGATGATGGCACATGCAGCGAAGCGACAGAAAGACAGACATGGACAGTGGACATATGGACATTGTGGGGAAGGAACAGTGGATGAGAGGCGTAAGGAAGTAGCATGAAGGCCTGTACTATCATATGTGAAGAAAATAGCTATAGTCATTGCTCTGTGAAAAAAGGGGATCCTTCAGGGGTGCTGTGTGATGGTTGGGAGGGGAGGGAAGGGGAGGATATACATGTGATTAATCTGAGAACATGCATGTCTATGAACAACAAAACTCTGTAAAAGTTAAAAGTAAAATAAAGGTTTAAAAAAAAAATAAAATAATATTTCAATGCAAAAAAAAAAAAAAAGAAAATGTATATATAGATTCAAAGATACCATACTTAACACATATTGAATACACACACACATATTATTTTGCTGTGTTTTCTGAGTGAATGTTTTAGATACCACCTCAACTCACCTCTAAAAAAATCAACATACAATTCAAAAATACAGCTCCTAAATTTAAAGATTATCTTCTACATGACCGCTATGTCATTATCCCCTAAAAGACATTAACAGTAGACCTATTAGAATATTCAGACCATTTATGGATTTCCCAAGTTGTTTAAAGAATGTCTTTCAAAAGTGTTAAAAACCAAAAACCAAACTAACGTCATGTATTTTATCTGATTATGGCAGTTGAATCTCTTTTGGTAAAGAACTTACCCTCCATGTATTTTGTGACTTAAACTTATTGACAACTCAGGATAAGTAACCCATATAATGTTGCACATTCTAGATTTGTACTGATTTGTACTGATTTTCTCCAAGTTGGCTTGTTTCTCTATCCTTTGCATTTACTATGAACTGGACATTATGTCTAGAGGTTTGACTAGGGATCAGATGAAACATTTTTGACAAGGTAACTTCATAATACTGTATACTCAAGATTGTAAAATAACAGAGGGCCCATAAGTGAAGCTGTATTTAATCTCTTGATTCATATACTGACCATGAGCTCTCTTACCTGGGCAAGCTTACCTGGGTATGAAAGACTGGAGCTGGGTGTAGAAGTTGGAAAGATGAATGTATCTTGCTTTGGGTGAGTTTGTGGATCAGATTTGGTGTCTGGAATGCTGTGTAGAGCTGTTTATATTCATAGGATAGTTTCTGCAAATGTGCATCTCTGTTTCCTTAGGTGTAAGGTGTTTTGTATTAGAAGTTGTATGCCACTGTTGGAAATCAACAGAAAATGAGTATGAATGGATATTGTGACCATGGAGACCTGTGAGATCACTTTAGGACTGAGAGATTTGAAACGGTCTCTCTATGAAACTGTATACTCCTATTAATGTCAGTAACTGAACATGACAGTATTTGTGAGATTTCTTTTTTCAGATTGGCTTTTCTTTTGTCTGCATACCTTGGTGATTGTGAAAGTGGAACACTATCCAGCTGGGATTGAAAAACAGCACAATGTTATCTAACTTGGCATGTTAGTTTGATTATCTCAAACCACTGTGTTTTCTGAGTGAATGTTTTAGATACCACCTCAACTCACCTCTAAAAAAATCAACATACAATTCAAAAATACAGCTCCTAAATTTAAAGATTATCTTCTACATGACCGCTATGTCATTATCCCCTAAAAGACATTAACAGTAGACCTATTAGAATATTCAGACCATTTATGGATTTCCCAAGTTGTTTAAAGAATGTCTTTCAAAAGTGTTAAAAACCAAAAACCAAACTAACGTCATGTATTTTATCTGATTATGGCAGTTGAATCTCTTTTGGTAAAGAACTTACCCTCCATGTATTTTGTGACTTAAACTTATTGACAACTCAGGATAAGTAACCCATATAATGTTGCACATTCTAGATTTGTACTGATTTGTACTGATTTTCTCCAAGTTGGCTTGTTTCTCTATCCTTTGCATTTACTATGAACTGGACATTATGTCTAGAGGTTTGACTAGGGATCAGATGAAACATTTTTGACAAGGTAACTTCATAATACTGTATACTCAAGATTGTAAAATAACAGAGGGCCCATAAGTGAAGCTGTATTTAATCTCTTGATTCATATACTGACCATGAGCTCTCTTACCTGGGCAAGCTTACCTGGGTATGAAAGACTGGAGCTGGGTGTAGAAGTTGGAAAGATGAATGTATCTTGCTTTGGGTGAGTTTGTGGATCAGATTTGGTGTCTGGAATGCTGTGTAGAGCTGTTTATATTCATAGGATAGTTTCTGCAAATGTGCATCTCTGTTTCCTTAGGTGTAAGGTGTTTTGTATTAGAAGTTGTATGCCACTGTTGGAAATCAACAGAAAATGAGTATGAATGGATATTGTGACCATGGAGACCTGTGAGATCACTTTAGGACTGAGAGATTTGAAACGGTCTCTCTATGAAACTGTATACTCCTATTAATGTCAGTAACTGAACATGACAGTATTTGTGAGATTTCTTTTTTCAGATTGGCTTTTCTTTTGTCTGCATACCTTGGTGATTGTGAAAGTGGAACACTATCCAGCTGGGATTGAAAAACAGCACAATGTTATCTAACTTGGCATGTTAGTTTGATTATCTCAACCACTTCATGTGCCTGGGAAATTGTGACTGTGTTTTTTGGGCTTTTTGGCGCGAAGAGGGGTTGATTGGGGGCGCTGGGGATGGAGGGGGTGGGCGGGCCACTTCTATCGGTCTTTCATTTATCTGTTTTCATCCATATTTGTTCTTTGGCCCATGTGGGCCTCCCATCGCAGTGGTCTCTGTTGTCGCAGAGCACCGGCTCTGGGCGCATGCGCCCCAGAGCTCCAGCTTGGTAATTGGACACATCGGTCCACCCGCTCCATGGCACATGGGATCTTCCCAGGCCAGGGAACGAACCAGCGTCCCTTGCACTGCAAGGAGGTGTCCTTACCCACTGGACCACCAGGGAAGCCCGTGACTGTGTTTTGACAGCAAATGACGCGACTGAGCGGGAGTATAATCCAGTTTCATTATCTATAAAATAGAACAGTGTTATTACATCTTGTTGGAGAAAAAAACTTAACGTGCAAAAAATGACCTGAAATTTCTCTCTCAACAGATTTGGATATTTTATAATGAATCAAAGATAAATGAAATTTAAACTTTTGTATAGCAAAAGAAAATCACAAAAAAGCTGAACAGACAGCCCGCAGAATGGGAGAAAATCATAGCAAATGAAACAACAGACAAAGAATTAATCTCCAAAATCTACAAGTAACTCAGACAACTCAGCACTGGAAAAATGAACAACCCAATCAAAAAATGGGAAAAGGACCTAAACAGACACCTCTCCAAAGAAGACATACAGATGGCCCCAAAACACTGAAATAGGTGTAAGGTGTTTTGTATTAGAAGTTGTATGCCACTGTTGGAAATCAACAGAAAATGAGTATGAATGGATATTGTGACCATGGAGACCTGTGAGATCACTTTAGGACTGAGAGATTTGAAACGGTCTCTCTATGAAACTGTATACTCCTATTAATGTCAGTAACTGAACATGACAGTATTTGTGAGATTTCTTTTTTCAGATTGGCTTTTCTTTTGTCTGCATACCTTGGTGATTGTGAAAGTGGAACACTATCCAGCTGGGATTGAAAAACAGCACAATGTTATCTAACTTGGCATGTTAGTTTGATTATCTCAACCACTTCATGTGCCTGGGAAATTGTGACTGTGTTTTTTGGGCTTTTTGGCGCGAAGAGGGGTTGATTGGGGGCGCTGGGGATGGAGGGGGTGGGCGGGCCACTTCTATCGGTCTTTCATTTATCTGTTTTCATCCATATTTGTTCTTTGGCCCATGTGGGCCTCCCATCGCAGTGGTCTCTGTTGTCGCAGAGCACCGGCTCTGGGCGCATGCGCCCCAGAGCTCCAGCTTGGTAATTGGACACATCGGTCCACCCGCTCCATGGCACATGGGATCTTCCCAGGCCAGGGAACGAACCAGCGTCCCTTGCACTGCAAGGAGGTGTCCTTACCCACTGGACCACCAGGGAAGCCCGTGACTGTGTTTTGACAGCAAATGACGCGACTGAGCGGGAGTATAATCCAGTTTCATTATCTATAAAATAGAACAGTGTTATTACATCTTGTTGGAGAAAAAAACTTAACGTGCAAAAAATGACCTGAAATTTCTCTCTCAACAGATTTGGATATTTTATAATGAATCAAAGATAAATGAAATTTAAACTTTTGTATAGCAAAAGAAAATCACAAAAAAGCTGAACAGACAGCCCGCAGAATGGGAGAAAATCATAGCAAATGAAACAACAGACAAAGAATTAATCTCCAAAATCTACAAGTAACTCAGACAACTCAGCACTGGAAAAATGAACAACCCAATCAAAAAATGGGAAAAGGACCTAAACAGACACCTCTCCAAAGAAGACATACAGATGGCCCCAAAACACATGAAACGATGCTCAACTTCACTTATAATCAGAAAAATGCAAATTAAAACCACAATGAGATACCACCTCACACCCATCAGAATGGCCGTCATCCACAAATCGACAGACAATAAATGCTGGAGAGTGTGCGGAGAAAAGGGAACATTCCTGCATTGCTGGTGGGAATGTAAATTGATACAGCTGCTATGGAAGACAGTCTGGAGATTTCTTAAAAAACTAAAAATAGAAGCACCATATGACCCAGCAATCCTACTCTTAGGCTTATACCCTGATGAAATAAAATCTGAAAGAAGCACCTGTACCCCAATGTTCATTGCAGCTCTCTATATAATAGCTAGAACATGGAAGCAACCTAGATGTCCATCAACGAATGAATGGATACAGAAGCTCTGGTACATATATACAATGGAATACTACACAGCTGTAAAGAGAAATGCAGAAGAATCAGCCCTAATGAGGTGGTTGGCTCTAGAACCTATCATAAAAAGTGAAGTCAGTCAGAAAGAGAAGGACAAATACAGTATACTAACACACATATATGGAATCTAGTGGGATGGTCATGATGGCACATGCAGTGAAGTGACGGAAAGACAGACATGGACAGTGGACATATGGACATTGTGGAGAAGGAACAGTGTGTGAGGGGTGTAAAGGAAGCAGCTTGAAGGCCTGTACTATCATAAATGAAGAAAATAGCTCTAGTCATTGCTCTATGAGAAAAGGGGATCCTTCAGGGGCACTGTGTGCTGGTCGGGAGGGGTGGGAAGGGAGTATATACATATGACTAATCTGGGAACATGCATATCTGTAAACAACAAAACTCTGTAAAAGTTAAAAGTAAAATAAAAGTTAAAAAAAAAATAAAGGACATAGCTGGGAGTGGAAGTATGAAAACTAGAGAAATAAAATGATAGTTTGTAGGTTTGCACCAGAAATGCAATATTTTAAATACTTTGAAAAAAGAGTGACTTTTAAAATACCTATTTCAGATTTCAGCATATTTGCAGTTCACTTAATCAGAAATGCAAATTCAAAAATGGGAAAAGGACCTAAACAGACACCTCTCCAAAGAAGACATACAGATGGCCCCAAAACACATGAAACGATGCTCAACTTCACTTATAATCAGAAAATACAAATTAAAACCACAATGAGATACCACCTCACACCCATCAGAATGGCCGTCATCCACAAATCGACAGACAATAAATGCTGGAGAGTGTGCGGAGAAAAGGGAACATTCCTGCATTGCTGGTGGGAATGTAAATTGATACAGCTGCTATGGAAGACAGTCTGGAGATTTCTTAAAAAACTAAAAATAGAAGCACCATATGACCCAGCAATCCTACTCTTAGGCTTATACCCTGATGAAATAAAATCTGAAAGAAGCACCTGTACCCCAATGTTCATTGCAGCTCTCTATATAATAGCTAGAACATGGAAGCAACCTAGATGTCCATCAACGAATGAATGGATACAGAAGCTCTGGTACATATATACAATGGAATACTACACAGCTGTAAAGAGAAATGCAGAAGAATCAGCCCTAATGAGGTGGTTGGCTCTAGAACCTATCATAAAAAGTGAAGTCAGTCAGAAAGAGAAGGACAAATACAGTATACTAACACACATATATGGAATCTAGTGGGATGGTCATGATGGCACATGCAGTGAAGTGACGGAAAGACAGACATGGACAGTGGACATATGGACATTGTGGAGAAGGAACAGTGTGTGAGGGGTGTAAAGGAAGCAGCTTGAAGGCCTGTACTATCATAAATGAAGAAAATAGCTCTAGTCATTGCTCTATGAGAAAAGGGGATCCTTCAGGGGCACTGTGTGCTGGTCGGGAGGGGTGGGAAGGGAGTATATACATATGACTAATCTGGGAACATGCATATCTGTAAACAACAAAACTCTGTAAAAGTTAAAAGTAAAATAAAAGTTAAAAAAAAAATAAAGGACATAGCTGGGAGTGGAAGTATGAAAACTAGAGAAATAAAATGATAGTTTGTAGGTTTGCACCAGAAATGCAATATTTTAAATACTTTGAAAAAAGAGTGACTTTTTAAAATACCTATTTCAGATTTCAGCATATTTGCAGTTCACTTAATAAATTGGCAATTGATATTTTATTGAATGGGAAATTAATAATATAAACTATATATATATATAAACCAGTCTTCCCACATACTTAACATTCATGGGGCTTCTCGCCAGTATGAATTCTCTGATGTTATGTAAGTTGAGGGCCTCTATAGAAGACCTTCCCACATTCCTTACAAACATAAAGTTTATCACTACTATGAATTCTCTTATGTTTAAGAAGGCTTAAGCCCCTACTAAAGGCCTTTCTACATTCCTTACATTCATGAGGCCTCTCACCAGTATGACTTCTCTGATGTTCAGTAAGTATGTAGCTGCAAACAAAGGCCTTTCCACACTGTTTACACTTATATGGTTTCTCACCAGAATGAATTTTCTTATGTTGATAGAGACTTGAACGATGACCGAAAGCCTTTTCACATTCCTTACAGATGTAGGGTTTCACACTGTGATGAATTTTCTGATGGAGATACATATGTCGGTACAACCTAAAAGTTTCCCCACATTCCTTACATTTTTAGGGTTTCAAACCAACATGAATTTTCTGATGCTCAGTAAGGTGAGCATGACGTCTAAAGGCCTTTCCACATTGCTTACATTCATAGGGTTTCACACCTATATGAATTATCTGATGTTGAATAAGCTATGAATAAAACCTAAAGGCCTTCTCACATTCATTATATTCATAGGGCTTCAAATCGGTGTGACATTTTTTATGTCTAATAAAATGTTGGAGAACTAGAAAGGCCTTTCCACATTCTTCACATTCATAGGGTCTCATATCACTGTGGTCTCTCAGATGTTCAGTAAGGTGTAAATATTTCCTAACGCCCGTCCTATATTCCTTATATTCATATGACTTCTCTTTAGTGTGAATTCTCTAATGCAGAGGAAAGGATATATGTTTTCTGACTATCATTTGACTAAAATGTCCCACTTTAGATGTCTGGTGTCTTTCAAATTCAGGTTCTTCTCTGTGAATCAATTCTGAAAATAAACCCCAGTAGGTTGAAGGCTTAACTTCTTTTGATCATCTCCCACTGGTATGAATTTACTTCAAAACTGAATTCCTTTGAAGATAATTTGCTGTTCTCAGTTGTGAAATCAAAGTCTGAAAGAAAATAAGAAAACAAACAAATGGTATTTTTCCTGTATCAGGAGAAATATAGTAAGGATAATGATAAAATTGACAAGTTATGTCCATTAGAAGTAAAAGGGTCATAAAATCCTAATATACTGTGAAGAAATTTTTTAAAGGCATGAAGGGCAGAAAATTATGGAAGTTCACACGAGAGTATAAGGTTTGTAAATAGGCAAAGAGAAAAATCAGTAGTTCTCACTTAGTTGTGGAATAGAATTACTACAAGCATTTCTTACTTATACTACACACTTTTTTTTTAAAGAGGGAGATGAAGTAGAGAAGAGTAGTTTTACTGCTTTGCCAGACAAAAGGGGTGACAGCTAAAACCCTCAAAACTGTGTGTTCCAACCTGGACGGAGTAGTGAGAAGTTTTATAGCAATGGTTCAAAGAAGGCATGATCAGCTCATGGACATACTACCGTTTAGATATCCACTGAGACTGAGTGAATCAGAATCTATGAGTAGGTCTTGATCATCTACATTTTAATATTCTCTACCAGATGGTTTTTGCAGTAGTCATGTATGGATGTGACAGATGGACCATAAAGACGACTCAGGGCCCAAGAATGGATGCTGTCTAATTGTGGTGCTGGAAAAGACTCTTGGAAGTCCCTTGGACTGCAAGAAGATCAAAACCAGTCAATCCTAAAGGAAATCAGCCCTGAATATTCACTAGAAGGACTGTGGCTGAAGCTGAAGCTCCAATACTTTGGCCATCTGATGCAAAGAGCTGACACACTGGAAAAGAGCTGGATCCTGAGAAAGTTTTTTTTTTTTTTAATATGGTGTTTATTTTTTTGTTTTATTTATTTATTTATTTTATTTGGAGGCAGGGGTTGGGGAGGGAGGAGGGCAGGCGGGCCACTTCCATTGGTCTTTCATTTATACAGTTTCATCCATCTTTGTTCTTTGGCCCATGTGGGCATTCTATCGCAGCAGCCTCTGTTGTCACAGAGCACTGACTCTGGGCACATGCGCTCCAGAGCTCCAGCTCGGTCATTGGACACATCGTAGCGCCAACTTTTTGATCATCTCCCACTGGTATGAATTTACTTCAAAACTGAATTCCTTTGAAGATAATTTGCTGTTCTCAGTTGTGAAATCAAAGTCTGAAAGAAAATAAGAAAACAAACAAATGGTATTTTTCCTGTATCAGGAGAAATATAGTAAGGATAATGATAAAATTGACAAGTTATGTCCATTAGAAGTAAAAGGGTCATAAAATCCTAATATACTGTGAAGAAATTTTTTAAAGGCATGAAGGGCAGAAAATTATGGAAGTTCACACGAGAGTATAAGGTTTGTAAATAGGCAAAGAGAAAAATCAGTAGTTCTCACTTAGTTGTGGAATAGAATTACTACAAGCATTTCTTACTTATACTACACACTTTTTTTAAAGAGGGAGATGAAGTAGAGAAGAGTAGTTTTACTGCTTTGCCAGACAAAAGGGGTGACAGCTAAAACCCTCAAAACTGTGTGTTCCAACCTGGACGGAGTAGTGAGAAGTTTTATAGCAATGGTTCAAAGAAGGCATGATCAGCTCATGGACATACTACCGTTTAGATATCCACTGAGACTGAGTGAATCAGAATCTATGAGTAGGTCTTGATCATCTACATTTTAATATTCTCTACCAGATGGTTTTTGCAGTAGTCATGTATGGATGTGACAGATGGACCATAAAGACGACTCAGGGCCCAAGAATGGATGCTGTCTAATTGTGGTGCTGGAAAAGACTCTTGGAAGTCCCTTGGACTGCAAGAAGATCAAAACCAGTCAATCCTAAAGGAAATCAGCCCTGAATATTCACTAGAAGGACTGTGGCTGAAGCTGAAGCTCCAATACTTTGGCCATCTGATGCAAAGAGCTGACACACTGGAAAAGAGCTGGATCCTGAGAAAGTTTTTTTTTTTTTTAATATGGTGTTTATTTTTTTGTTTTATTTATTTATTTATTTTATTTGGAGGCAGGGGTTGGGGAGGGAGGAGGGCAGGCGGGCCACTTCCATTGGTCTTTCATTTATACAGTTTCATCCATCTTTGTTCTTTGGCCCATGTGGGCATTCTATCGCAGCAGCCTCTGTTGTCACAGAGCACTGACTCTGGGCACATGCGCTCCAGAGCTCCAGCTCGGTCATTGGACACATCGGTCCAGTCGCTCCGTGGCACGTAGGATCTTCCCAGGCCAGGGATCGAACTGGTACCCCTTGCACTGCAAGGCGGTGTCCTTACCCACTGGACCACCAGAGAAGCCCCTGAGAAAGTTTGAGGGCAGGAGGAGAAGGGGACAGCAGAGGATGAGATGGTTAGATAGCATCAGCAACTCAATGGATATGAGTTTAAGCAACCTCTGGGAGATAGTGGAGGACAGGGAAACTTGGAGTGCTGCAGTCTATCGGGTTACAAAGAGTCACACACGACTTAGTGACTAAACAACCACCAGATGGATATGTAGGTAATTTTTTTCAGTGGTCTGTTTTTTGCCTCTTTTTAAAAATTATTTATTTATTTATTTATTTTATTTTCATCCATCTTTGTTCTTTGGCCTGAGTGGGCCTCCCATTGCAGTGGCCTCTCTTGTTGCAGAGCACTGGCTCTAGGCACATGCACTCCAGAGCACCGGCTCATAATTGGACACACCGGTCCCACTGCTCAGCACATGGGATCCTCCCAGGCCAGGGATTGAACTGGCGCCCCCTGCACTGCAAGGCAGACTCTTTACCCACTGGATTGCCAGGGAAGCCCCAGTGGTCTGTCTTTTATCTTAGAATGAAACTCAATCACATAACCATGAGTAAGACCCTGTTTTATTTCTACCACTTAATTTCAAGTCCTTGACATTTTTGTTTCCTCATCTTTTCAGCTATTAGAACATATTGCGATATTTCTCATTGCCTGTGGCTTCACACAGATGTTCTATGTTTCAGGAATCCTCTTAGGTGGCTTCTCTAAATGACTACCTCTATGTGTTGCAGGTTAGAAATCACTTACTTGGAAATGCTGGCTCTGCTAACAAGTAAATTTATATCCTTTATTCTGTATTCAAATTCTTTGTCTTCATGATTTTTTTCTCTAGTCCATTCTCATTATCTCATTTCTTTAACTTATAATTTTTGTACTCTAAAACTCAAGTATGGAGACAAAGTTTCTTCCAACCACTTCTGATAAACAAGTTGTGCCACAAGGTAAGTATTATATAATTGTAGAATAAAATGTTGAATTAAAAAAGGTAACTTGGATGAAAATTATGGCAGGTAAGGATCAAAATCAAGATCACTGGAGAAGGCAGCTGAGTAAAATAGTGATCTAGTTTCCAAAAATTGTGCAGCAATTGCCAACTATCTCTCTCTGACTCGAATCTCTCACAGTTTATTGCCTCAGTGAGTGCATGCTAAGTCTTTTCAGTCATATCTGACTCTTTAAGACCCTCTGGACTGTAGCCTGCCAGGCTACTCTATCCATGGGATTCTCCAAGCAAGAATACTGGAGTGGGTTGCCATGCCCTCCTCCAGGGGAATCTTTCCACCCCAGGGATAGAACCTTCATCTCTATGTTTCCTGCATTGGCAGGTGGGTTCTTTACCACTAGCACCACCTGCAAAGCCCTTTATTGCCTTAGCAGTGGGGCCAAATTAGCCTTAGACTAAAAGCAGTTCTGGACCCACCTCATGATAGAACTGTGAGATAAGTTTGCTAAAGCTCTAATGAAAGTATAATTAGAATCCCACAAGAGAGGAGAGAATGGTCTAGTTTTTTCTTCCAAAAACAAACAAACAAACAAAACTAAACAAAGACTTCTGAGTAGAATCTATCAAATCACTGAAAGTCAACATTACCACTGTGGTAAATTAAAAAAAAATACTTAAAAAGCTAATGATCTTGGGGCTTCCCCTGGTGGTCCAGTGGGTAAGGACACCGCCTTGCAGTGCAAGGGGCGCCGGTTTGATCCCTGGCCTGGGAACATCCCACATGCCACAGAGCAGGTGGACCGATGTGTCCAATTACCAAGCCGGAGCTCTGGAGCGCATGTGCCCAGAGCCCACGCTCTGCAACGACAGACGCCACCGCAGTGGGAGGCCCACAGGAGCCAAAGTACAAAGACAGATGAAAATAGAGAAATGAAAGACCTATAGAAGTGGCCCGCCCCTCCCTCCCCAACCCGACCCCTGTATTCAAATTCTTTGTCTTCATGATTTTTTTCTCTAGTCCATTCTCATTATCTCATTTCTTTAACTTATAATTTTTGTACTCTAAAACTCAAGTATGGAGACAAAGTTTCTTCCAACCACTTCTGATAAACAAGTTGTGCCACAAGGTAAGTATTATATAATTGTAGAATAAAATGTTGAATTAAAAAAGGTAACTTGGATGAAAATTATGGCAGGTAAGGATCAAAATCAAGATCACTGGAGAAGGCAGCTGAGTAAAATAGTGATCTAGTTTCCAAAAATTGTGCAGCAATTGCCAACTATCTCTCTCTGACTCGAATCTCTCACAGTTTATTGCCTCAGTGAGTGCATGCTAAGTCTTTTCAGTCATATCTGACTCTTTAAGACCCTCTGGACTGTAGCCTGCCAGGCTACTCTATCCATGGGATTCTCCAAGCAAGAATACTGGAGTGGGTTGCCATGCCCTCCTCCAGGGGAATCTTTCCACCCCAGGGATAGAACCTTCATCTCTATGTTTCCTGCATTGGCAGGTGGGTTCTTTACCACTAGCACCACCTGCAAAGCCCTTTATTGCCTTAGCAGTGGGGCCAAATTAGCCTTAGACTAAAAGCAGTTCTGGACCCACCTCATGATAGAACTGTGAGATAAGTTTGCTAAAGCTCTAATGAAAGTATAATTAGAATCCCACAAGAGAGGAGAGAATGGTCTAGTTTTTTCTTCCAAAAACAAACAAACAAACAAAACTAAACAAAGACTTCTGAGTAGAATCTATCAAATCACTGAAAGTCAACATTACCACTGTGGTAAATTAAAAAAAAATACTTAAAAAGCTAATGATCTTGGGGCTTCCCCTGGTGGTCCAGTGGGTAAGGACACCGCCTTGCAGTGCAAGGGGCGCCGGTTTGATCCCTGGCCTGGGAACATCCCACATGCCACAGAGCAGGTGGACCGATGTGTCCAATTACCAAGCCGGAGCTCTGGAGCGCATGTGCCCAGAGCCCACGCTCTGCAACGACAGACGCCACCGCAGTGGGAGGCCCACAGGAGCCAAAGTACAAAGACAGATGAAAATAGAGAAATGAAAGACCTATAGAAGTGGCCCGCCCGCTCCCCTCCCTCCCCAACCCGACCCCTGCCCAAAATAAATAAATAAATAAAAGCTAATGATCTTGATTCATCCTACTGTAAAGATTATAGAGGCTCACTTGTAATAAAGAGAAAATCAAGACCTATGTGTTCTCCATGTAAGTGGATCAGCAATTAAAATAGAATAGTTATAGATATTCTGAACATATACATCAAATTGTCTTTCTTTGCCAGTAGTAATGCAGAAAAATCCCTTTGCTCATTTAGAAAAGGAAGCAACTATAGTATAGATCAGAAAGAGGTAGGAATGTAAATCAAGGATAGAGATTTAGGTACTGAAGGGAGGTACCCTTTTCAATATAACAAAGCCCAAAATAGTCCTTTGAGGATATGAAGCAGAAATTTTTGCTATTTTCTTGGCACAGGGCATAAAATATACAGTGGAGAAAGCAGATATTCCAGATAGCAGATTCCACATTATTCCAGGCAGATGTCCTTACCCAGTGATAACAAGTTAGTATAATTCTCCAACATTACATCTCTGTACAAATTGCTCTGATCTGAGTTTAGGCATTTCCACTCCTCCAGAGAGAAGTGTATGGACACATCACTGAATGTCAGTGGTACCTGAAATGACAAATTCATGAATTATTTGTAAAACTGGAAAAAAAATTCAAGATGAGATACAGAGCTACAGTAGGGGGTTATTGTTGTTTAACTGCTAAGTCTTGTCCGACTCTTTGTGACCCCATGAACTGAAGCTCCAGGCTTCCTTGTCCTCCACTATCTCTTGGAGTTTGCTCAAACTCATGTCTATCAAGTCAGTGATGCTACCCAACCATTTCAATCTTTGCTGCCCCTTTCTCCTTCTGCCTTCAGTCTTTCCCCACATCAGGGTCTTTCCAAATGAAAAAGAAAAAAACAACTTCGCATCAGATGGATAAGCAGTAAGGGGTGATATATGATAAAAACAAGTAGCTGAAGTTAAAGATCACAACATGACTAAATGAGAATAAATTAATTAGCTATCTGAAGTACAGTGCCTACCTAATCTTGAAGAATCCTGTTGGTGCACACAAAATTTCTTTGATAACACAGAAAAACTGAAATATCCAATGTATGAAAATGAAAATGAATTAACTATTCCCAATTAAATGGGATAGTATATATAAACACATTATCTACTATGTATCTAAATCACAGACTATTTGTAAATGCAAGTTCTTACATCATTTAAGGCATATGTAAAAGGAATTGTTTTTTTTCCCTGAAAAAATGAATTATAAAATCTCTTCCAGGGCTTTCCTGGTGGTCCAGTGAGTAAGGACACCACCTTGCAGTGCAAGGGGCACTGGTTCAATCCCTGGCCTGGAAAGATCCCACGTGCCATGGAGCTGCTTGACCAATGTGTCCAACTACTGAGCCAGAGCGCTGGTTTGCATGTGCTCAGAGCTTGTGCTCTGTAGCGACAGAGGCTGCTGCGATGGGAGGCCCACACAGGCCAAGCAACAAACATGGATGAAAAGAAATAAATAAAAGACCAGTAGAAGTGGCCAAAAAAAACGGGGGAAGGGGGGCAAAAAAAAAATCTCTTCCAACCAAAATGAAATAACAGGGCTTTGATTTACTCTCCCGATAGTGAAATAAAAAAAACCAAAAACGTGAACAAAATATGAAACCACTGTTTTCAAAAGAGAAAACATTGGTCAATGAAAACTGATCCCCAAGAGGTAAGTACTAGATGAAGTGAACCCTCCAATCGCCTTAAGTGACTGGTAGGAGAGAAGACTCCTACACAGCTATTAGAACTGCTGACCTTTTAACAACTAACCATTTTAAGTACTGGTGGGGATGTGGAAAATGGAACTCTCATACACTGCTGGTAGGAATGTAAAATGGTACAATCACTTTAAAAATAGTTTATTGCTTTCTTAAAAGGTTAAATGTCCATATGGCTCAGCTATTCCACTTCTAGTACATACCCAGGAGAAATGAAAGTATATGTCTACACAAAGAAATGTACACAAGAAGGTTCATAGAATTGTACACAAAGGTTCACAGAAGCTCTATTTGTAAATTCTCAAGATGGAAAGAACCCAAATGTCCATTGGTAGAGAAACAGATAATCAAATTGCAGTATATCCTGAGAACAGAGCAATAAACCTACCTAATCTTGAAGAATCCTGTTGGTGCACACAAAATTTCTTTGATAACACAGAAAAACTGAAATATCCAATGTATGAAAATGAAAATGAATTAACTATTCCCAATTAAATGGGATAGTATATATAAACACATTATCTACTATGTATCTAAATCACAGACTATTTGTAAATGCAAGTTCTTACATCATTTAAGGCATATGTAAAAGGAATTGTTTTTTTTCCCTGAAAAAATGAATTATAAAATCTCTTCCAGGGCTTTCCTGGTGGTCCAGTGAGTAAGGACACCACCTTGCAGTGCAAGGGGCACTGGTTCAATCCCTGGCCTGGAAAGATCCCACGTGCCATGGAGCAGCTGGACCAATGTGTCCAACTACTGAGCCAGAGCTCTGGAGTGCATGTGCTCAGAGCTTGTGCTCTGTAGCGACAGAGGCTGCTGCGATGGGAGGCCCACACAGGCCAAGCAACAAACATGGATGAAAAGAAATAAATAAAAGACCAGTAGAAGTGGCCAAAAAAAACGGGGGAAGGGGGGCAAAAAAAAAATCTCTTCCAACCAAAATGAAATAACAGGGCTTTGATTTACTCTCCCGATAGTGAAATAAAAAAAACCAAAAACGTGAACAAAATATATGAAACCACTGTTTTCAAAAGAGAAAACATTGGTCAATGAAAAACTGATCCCCAAGAGGTAAGTACTAGATGAAGTGAACCCTCCAATCGCCTTAAGTGACTGGTAGGAGAGAAGACTCCTACACAGCTATTAGAACTGCTGACCTTTTAACAACTAACCATTTTAAGTACTGGTGGGGATGTGGAAAATGGAACTCTCATACACTGCTGGTAGGAATGTAAAATGGTACAATCACTTTAAAAATAGTTTATTGCTTTCTTAAAAGGTTAAATGTCCATATGGCTCAGCTATTCCACTTCTAGTACATACCCAGGAGAAATGAAAGTATATGTCTACACAAAGAAATGTACACAAGAAGGTTCATAGAATTGTACACAAAGGTTCACAGAAGCTCTATTTGTAAATTCTCAAGATGGAAAGAACCCAAATGTCCATTGGTAGAGAAACAGATAATCAAATTGCAGTATATCCTGAGAACAGATCAATAAAATGGAATACACAACATGGGTGAATCTCAAAATAAATATACTGAATAAAATAAGACATATAAAAAAGTACATAATGCATGGTTCCATTTATATAAAATTCAAAATAACACACACTAACCTACCGTGACATAAAGCAGATTGGTGGTTATCTGGATGCAAAGGGCAACGTGAGGATGTAGGGGAAGGGACAGTTAGAAATAGGAATGAAAAAATTTTGGAGTAAGAGTATGTTCATTATCTTGACCTTGGTGATACTTTCACAGGTGTTAGACACATGTCAAAATATATCAACGTCTATGTTTCAATGAAGAACATTTATTGTCACCTATATATCAATAAAGATGCCTTACAAAGACAAAATACGTACATGTCAAATATACATCAAAAAATCTGATAAAGTTTCTTTCTTAGAATGAATTTGTATAAAATTAAGTAACATTAGGGAACTTCCCTGGTGGTTTAGTGGTTAAGATTCTGCTGTCTCAATACAGGGGGCACAGGTTCAATCCCTGGTTGGGGAACTAAGATCCTTCATGCTGCACAAGTGTGGCAAAAAATAAAGTAAAAATTAAGTAATTTTATTAATATCAAGTTAGATTATTATATGTCAGATTATATCATAAGCATTTCCCTTATTCTGACAAATGTACATTTTCATTTAGTTCCTCTTATAGACATCAGGTTTAATCTTACACTGTTATTAATAACAATAACATTAGTATAGAGAGTATCATACTATTGTAGCATTTTGACTGGAAACAGATCCTATCCTCTTCCCCACAGGTCAGTATTATCCTGTAGATGTGGTTCCAGATGATCTTCCTGTCTACAATCCCTTATTAAACTTTTGGTTCTTGAGTTAGGACACACTAATATAGAATGATCTAGAAGAACACTGAATCATTCAAGATCGGCAATTTCTCTTCCATCACAAAATAGACCTCAGAACCCTATTCATTTCTCAGTGATTTCTTAACCACCTCTCTCTCTCTCTCTCTCTCTCTCTCTGTCTCTCTGCAGGCACCAACTCCATTTTGACCCAAACCTAAAAGCTTTTCAAAGCTGAGGTCTCATCTCACACTGAGACTGAGACCATTTATAACCAAATTCTCCCTTTTTCATTGTTCAGAGTGCAGCATGCCAGGCTTCTCTGTCCTTCACTATCTCCTGGAGTTTGCTCAAACTCACATCCATTGAATCAGTGATGTCATCCAATCATCTCATCCTCTGTCACCCATTTCTCATCCTGCCCTCAACCTTTCTCCCTTATTTACCCGGAAAATTGTGGAGAAAGTTCTCTTCTGTAGTTTAATTATATTCTATAATTAAATAGAGGGCTTCCCTGGTGGTCCAGTGGGTGGGGACACCGCCTTGCAGTGCAAGGGGCGCCGGTTCGAGCCCTGGCCTGGGAGGATCCCGCGTGCCGTGGAGTGGCTGGACTGATGTGTCCAAACTACCTAGCCGGAGCTCTGGAGCGCACGCGCCCAGAGCCGGTGCTCTGCGACAACAGAGGCCGCCGCGATGGGAGGCCCACATGAGCCAAAGAACAAAAACGAATGAAAATGGACAAATGAAAGACCAATAGAAGTGGCCCGCCTGCTCCCCTCCCTCTCCACCCCCACCCCCACCCCAATAAATAAATAAATAAATTTTTAAAAAATATATATATATAATTAAATAGAAGGGAAGCTCATATATTTCCTTCTAAGTACTTTATCTCTTCACTGCTCCCAAGAAAAGACTGAACACATAGAAGATAGAGAAGTTACTGGATGATAAACTGAAAAATAAGTTCAATAAAAGGGAGCAAACCGGGAGGACACCATCCTTCTCTGATAAAGGGAAAAAGTGTAAAATAGGTTCAGAGATACAGCTTCCCTAGGAAGGAGGTTTCAGGCTAAAGAATGAAAATATTACCTGAATTAAAAATTGTAATATTTCAGGAAAGAGAAAGAGACATCCACTTCCCTGGGCCATGGTTTTAGAACTGCCAATCATCCTCAGAAGCTGAGTCCAGAGAAGCCAGAGCTGAGGGAGGAAAAGTTTTGAGACCCGGCGTAGCTCAGAACTCCAAAAATTGTTTAAGGTAAGAGAGCCTTTCTTTTTTCTTCTTTATTCTTCCTTCCCATTGTCCTTGTCCACTTTCCACCTTCCAAACACATAAATGATAGCAATCGGGCTAGAGGAAAATAATCCTAGATGGAAGCATGAATGTGCAAAAAAGAAACTAAGAAAGAGTTTAAGCTAGACGATAATGAAAGTATGGTATAACAAAGCCTGTGAGGTGCAGTCAAACCAATGCTTCCAGAGACATTGTTCAGACTTCTCTGGTGGTGCAGTGAATAGGCATCGCTGGCCAATGCTAGGAACATGGGCTCGATCTCACGTGTCATGGAGCAACTAAGCCCGTGCACCAGAACTACTGAGCTCATGTTCTAGAGCCCACAAGCTGCAACTACTGAGTCTGCGTGGTGCAGCTACTGAAGCCCACGTGCCTACAGCCTGTGCTCAGAAACAAGAGCCACCACAATGAGGTGCCCGTGCTCCAAGGAAAAGAGTGGCCCCTGTTTACTGCAACTAGAGAAAACCAGAGCAAAGCAATGAAGACCCAGTGCAGTGAAAAGAATAAATAAGTTATAAAACAAAAGCAAAATGACAACAAAAAGACATTTTTAGCTTTAAGTGTGTATTTTTTATTGTTTTGTTTTTACAAATGCTACAGTAAATACTGTTCATTATCTGATCTCCATTGGAAATTACTAAGTGTATTAAAGATATACTGACACAGCAAAGCAATTAGTAGTGAAATTATTATGAAAATACTTTGTCAAATTAACACAATGCCATATAAATCCATAATTTACTTTCTCCCCATACACAGCATGAGCATTTATAATGACTGCCCACTTATGTTTTGCACTTTATCCTTTGATTCCTTTCACCCAGACCAAAACGTATGTTTTATAAAAGTAGAATGGTTAAAACCCAATGATCTACCTTTGGAAGTTAGAAAAGGAAAGACAAATTAAGCCTACAGAAAGTAAAACACACTAACAGAAACAAATGGCATTAAAGACAAAAGACAAGAAACCAAAAAGACTTATGACAAAGAAAAAAATCAATAAACCCAAAAGCTATTCCATTGAGAGATAAGATTAATAAACCTCTTACTGGGCTTCCCTGGTAGCTCATCAATAATTGAATTGCACCTGTAAACTAGGGATTATAATCTACTTCTTTAGGACAATTGTTGATTATTAAGAGGTATCACTTAGGGTTCCCCTGGAAGCTCAGTGGTAAAAAGTTTACCTGCCAATGCAGGAGTCACAAGTTCAATCCCTGATCCGGGAAGATCTCACATGCTGCGGAGCAACTAAGCCCATTAGCCACAACTATTGAGCCGGGGATCTAGAGCCTTGGAGCCCCATGTGCCGCAACTACTGAAGCCCGGGTGCCCTAGAGCCAAGTGCTACAACAAGAAAAAGTCACCGCAACAAGAAGCCTGCTCACCTCAACTAGAGAGTAGCCCCCATTCCCTACAATTAGAGAAAAGCCTGCAGCAGCAGTGAAAACCCAGAATAGCCAATAGATAAATAAATAAATAAAATAAAAAATAAAAAATAAACCTCTTATAAAACTGTCAAGAAAAAAACTGCCCATATCAGGAACATAAAAGAAGATATTACTACATATATTATAGACATTATTTTGAAAACAGATACATTGATAACAGAATTTTATGAACAACTCTATGACAATAAACTTGAAAATACAAATGAGCTTTTAAAATTTCTTAAAAATATAGTTACCAAAACTGACATAAGAGATGGAAAAATCTGAGTATAGTTATATGTATTAAACAAATTGAATCTGTATTTAGGACCTTCACATAAAATGTCAAGCCCAGACACTTCAGTGGTAAGTTCTACAAACATTTAAAGAATTTAAACCTATCAAACTCAATCTCTTATAGAAAGCAAACCAAAAAAATGGACCTTGTCACAAGAAAGGAAAACTATGCTATATCTTTCTCATGAATGTAGATGCAAGGATATTAAATAAATATAAACAAGGAGAGACCAGTGATATATATGAGTAAGAGATTTATTCTAGAAATGCAAAGTCACTTAATTTTCAAAAAGAAATCAAAGTAATCCAGCTTTAAATAATAAGTGGCTCAGTGGTAAAGCGTCTGCCTGCCAGCGCAGGAGACATGGTTTGATCCCTGATCCAAGAATATCTCACATGCCTTGAACCAACTAAGCGTCTCAACTATTGAGCCTGTGCTCTCAAGTCTGGGAGCCGGAAATCCTAAGCCAAAGCACCCTAGAGCCCATGCCTCTCAACAAGAGAAGCTACAACAATAAGAAGCCCACGACAATTAGAGAGTAGCCCCCAGTTGTGGAAATTAGAGAAAATCCCATGCAGCAGTGAAGACCCGGCACAGCCAAAAATAAAAATAAATAAATAAATAAGATTATTTTTAAAATAATAAAAGGGACTTCTCTGGTGGTCCAGTGGCTAAGACTCCAGGCTCCCAATGCAGGGGCCTGAGTTCGATCCCTGGTCAGGGAGCTAGATCCCACATACTGCAACTAAGACCCAGCACAGCCAAATAAATAAATAATAATAATAATAAAGGAGAAAAACTATTCAATCATTTCATTCGATGCAGAAAAAACATTTCTAAATATTCAATATCAATCATGACAAAAATTCTCAGCAAACTAGGAATGGAAGAGAATTTCTTTAATCTGACAAAAGGGATCTACAGGATAAAACTGGGAAGTGATATATGAACCACTGTCCTAAGTTCAGAAACAAAGCAAGGGTGTCCATTTTTATCACTTCCTTTTAATTTTCTACTAGAAAACCTATCTAATAGCATAAGAAAAAAAAGTGAAGTGAAAGGTATGAAAATTGGAAGGAAAGAGGTAAAGCCATCTTTATTTACAGATAACATGATTTGTACATAGAAAAAAATTTTCAGTTATACAAGCTATTAGAATACATGAATTTATTAGCAAATGTGTTGAATAAAGGTCACAGCATGAAACAAATGATTATATTAAAACAAAGTTATTGAAAATTAAATTTTAAAAATCTCATTTATAAAAAACAAGAAAAATATAAAACACTTTGAAATGAAAAAAGAGAGAAAACTATATCTTTCTCATGAATGTAGATGCAAGGATATTAAATAAATATAAACAAGGAGAGACCAGTGATATATATGAGTAAGAGATTTATTCTAGAAATGCAAAGTCACTTAATTTTCAAAAAGAAATCAAAGTAATCCAGCTTTAAATAATAAGTGGCTCAGTGGTAAAGCGTCTGCCTGCCAGCGCAGGAGACATGGTTTGATCCCTGATCCAAGAATATCTCACATGCCTTGAACCAACTAAGCGTCTCAACTATTGAGCCTGTGCTCTCAAGTCTGGGAGCCGGAAATCCTAAGCCAAAGCACCCTAGAGCCCATGCCTCTCAACAAGAGAAGCTACAACAATAAGAAGCCCACGACAATTAGAGAGTAGCCCCCAGTTGTGGAAATTAGAGAAAATCCCATGCAGCAGTGAAGACCCGGCACAGCCAAAAATAAAAATAAATAAATAAATAAGATTATTTTTAAAATAATAAAAGGGACTTCTCTGGTGGTCCAGTGGCTAAGACTCCAGGCTCCCAATGCAGGGGCCTGAGTTCGATCCCTGGTCAGGGAGCTAGATCCCACATACTGCAACTAAGACCCAGCACAGCCAAATAAATAAATAATAATAATAATAAAGGAGAAAAACTATTCAATCATTTCATTCGATGCAGAAAAAACATTTCTAAATATTCAATATCAATCATGACAAAAATTCTCAGCAAACTAGGAATGGAAGAGAATTTCTTTAATCTGACAAAAGGGATCTACAGGATAAAACTGGGAAGTGATATATGAACCACTGTCCTAAGTTCAGAAACAAAGCAAGGGTGTCCATTTTTATCACTTCCTTTTAATTTTCTACTAGAAAACCTATCTAATAGCATAAGAAAAAAAAGTGAAGTGAAAGGTATGAAAATTGGAAGGAAAGAGGTAAAGCCATCTTTATTTACAGATAACATGATTTGTACATAGAAAAAAATTTTCAGTTATACAAGCTATTAGAATACATGAATTTATTAGCAAATGTGTTGAATAAAGGTCACAGCATGAAACAAATGATTATATTAAAACAAAGTTATTGAAAATTAAATTTTAAAAATCTCATTTATAAAAAACAAGAAAAATATAAAACACTTTGAAATGAACCTAACAAAAGAGGTGTTTTTGACTTAGAGACTGAAAACAAAATTTTAAAGAAAGTAATTAAAGAATTAAATGATAAATATTTCATGTTTATGAATTAGAAGAATTAATTTTAAGGTGACTCATTTTCTCTAAATTGATCTACTGATTCAGTGTATTGCTAAACAATAATTTATGGCTTTTTTTAGAAAATTAATAAACTCATTCTGAAGTTATATGGAAATGCTAAAAATCCAGAATAGTCAGGGCAAGTTTGAAGAATAAAGTTGTTGCATGTAAATGACCAGTTATCAAGACATATAAATTATATAATTACTATAATTAAAACAATAGGACTAAACTGTACTTTCCTCTCAAAAAAAAAAAGAAAAAAAAAACAACTGGACTGAGACAAGATTAACAAAGAGACCAACAGAATACAGTCCACAAAGAGATTTGCATGTACATAGTCACTTTTTTTTTTTTAACAATAAAAATCCAACTGCAACTTAGAACAGAAAGGATAGTCTTTCCAACAAATGGTGCCCAAGCAATTGCCTATCTGTATGGGAGAAAAAGAAAGGTTTTGACTCTGATCCCACCACATATACAGATATAAATTCAAGGGGACCCTAACAAGGATGCATGGCCCTATGACTTACAGATATGTCACTATCAGGCAATATACTTCATCCCCAGGGAAAGAAGGATCACGTGCCTTTTAAATTAAAGGGTGTTTTACGAATAATGAGGAAACACAAACTCAACTGAAAGTTTCAGTTGTTTAACAAAAATTCTTTTCTCTCTCAGGATCCTATTTGTTAGAGACACACAGCACCAGGAAAAGACAAAGCAAACACGGGGCATCGGGATTTCCAGAGTAGAATCTGTGGAATTGCCAGCAGGTCCCTCGGGCCAGAGTTTTGAAAATGCTGTGGCTGAAACATTTAGCTGGCCCCTTCAAACTTTCAAAAGGGACTCCTCCCCGGAGGGAATCTTACTCTAAGGACTTCATCAGGGTTTCCCAAAAGCCTGTCTAGGGGCCGCATTCATCTTCAGAAAATCTCATCTCGTGACAGAGTCTGTGTCTTCTTGCTGGGATCCTCCATTCTTCCATTCTTAAGCTCTGAATCTGCCTTCCCACCTTTATGTGCCACAGACCTCAAAGAGGCTGTGAGGGGAGGGGTACGAGAAATCGACGGAGACCGCAGCCAAGAGTTCCAGTAACAACCCACACGGCCACACAACCTTCGCTCATTCATAAGCCACGCAGCTAAATAAGGAAAATCACCCAGTTAAATAATGACATAGAAATCCACACATCGCTTGGAGATACACACGAGTTTCTCAATCGGTACATAAATCACTGCTGCTCACGCAGACTCGAGCCTGAGACTCAAGGACCAACACGCCCCGTTCGCGCCCGGAGCGTCCTCGCCTTGAGCGCCTGTCACGAGCGGAGGTTGCAGTCCGGCTGCAGTCAGAGACTATGGAAGCCAGAGCCGATCTTTACCTTTGCATACGTCTACTTACCACTTACGGACTACAGCTCCTCGGCCACCGGCAGAGGACCCACGGATCGAGGCTGGTGCGAGCTCAGTGGCTTCTGGGAAACGCAGCCCATGCGGAACTCTTCTGGCACCGGGAGTGCCCAGTACGCAGCCGCAACCGTGTGTCGGCATATCGCGGAGAATGGCTAGACCTAGAAATGAAGGTGGTTTCCGATGATCCTACATACGTGGAATAGGCGAGTGGAATCTGAGTCCAGACTGTAGAAAGCCGAGTGGGCTCCCGGGGGACTTATGAGCCCCAAACTTGCGCGCAGGAGGAGGTGATGGCGGGTTCTTGGGTACGCTGGTTCCATGGGTGTGAGCTCTAAGACTTTGTAGTCTTTTGATTCCCACCCCGCCAACCTCCTTTCCTGCCGCCCTTTCCAGCCCACTCAGATAGCATCAGCATCCAGAGTGGCGCCAGGATCACACCTGGCGTTGTGTACGTTTCTTCTAAAGAAAGAATGCCTAGGTGTGTGTGTGTGTGTTTGCATTTTCACTCTCTGTGATATTGTGGGACCGCGGGGGGTGCAACAATGTATGGGGGCGGGGGTGGTTCCCTGGTGGCTTAGCAGTAGAGAATCCGCCTGTCAGTGTAGAAGAGGAGAGTTCCATGCCTGGGTCAGTAAGATCCCCTGGAGGAGGAAATGGCTACCTGCACCAGTATTCTTGCCTTGGAAATACCATGGACAGAGGAGCCTGACCACTATAGTTCATGGGTGGCCAACAGTCAGACACAGATGAGCACACACGCAGGATACAGTCAATTAATATTTGACAAGGGTGTCAAGAAGCACAACCAACGCCCTTCGCTACAACCATTCCCGTTAAATAATGACATAGAAATCCACACATCGCTTGGAGATACACACGAGTTTCTCAATCGGTACATAAATCACTGCTGCTCACGCAGACTCGAGCCTGAGACTCAAGGACCAACACGCCCCGTTCGCGCCCGGAGCGTCCTCGCCTTGAGCGCCTGTCACGAGCGGAGGTTGCAGTCCGGCTGCAGTCAGAGACTATGGAAGCCAGAGCCGATCTTTACCTTTGCATACGTCTACTTACCACTTACGGACTACAGCTCCTCGGCCACCGGCAGAGGACCCACGGATCGAGGCTGGTGCGAGCTCAGTGGCTTCTGGGAAACGCAGCCCATGCGGAACTCTTCTGGCACCGGGAGTGCCCAGTACGCAGCCGCAACCGTGTGTCGGCATATCGCGGAGAATGGCTAGACCTAGAAATGAAGGTGGTTTCCGATGATCCTACATACGTGGAATAGGCGAGTGGAATCTGAGTCCAGACTGTAGAAAGCCGAGTGGGCTCCCGGGGGACTTATGAGCCCCAAACTTGCGCGCAGGAGGAGGTGATGGCGGGTTCTTGGGTACGCTGGTTCCATGGGTGTGAGCTCTAAGACTTTGTAGTCTTTTGATTCCCACCCCGCCAACCTCCTTTCCTGCCGCCCTTTCCAGCCCACTCAGATAGCATCAGCATCCAGAGTGGCGCCAGGATCACACCTGGCGTTGTGTACGTTTCTTCTAAAGAAAGAATGCCTAGGTGTGTGTGTGTGTGTTTGCATTTTCACTCTCTGTGATATTGTGGGACCGCGGTGTGTGTAACCATGTATAGGGGCGGGGGTGGTTCCCTGGTGGCTTAGCAGTAGAGAATCCGCCTGTCAGTGTAGAAGAGGAGAGTTCCATGCCTGGGTCAGTAAGATCCCCTGGAGGAGGAAATGGCTACCTGCACCAGTATTCTTGCCTTGGAAATACCATGGACAGAGGAGCCTGACCACTATAGTTCATGGGGTGGCCAACAGTCAGACACAGATGAGCACACACGCAGGATACAGTCAATTAATATTTGACAAGGGTGTCAAGAACGCTCAATATGAAAAGTATAGCCTCTTAAAAAAATGGATAACCACATGCAGAAAAAGGAAATTTGACCATTATTTTTAAACCACTCACAAAAGTTATTTTGAAATAGAGCAAAAATTTAATATAAGACCTGGTGGCCTAAAAGTAAACACGGGAAAAGCTGAACCTATATCAGGCACTGATTTTGGGGGGATATAACACTAAAACCACAAGGAATGAAAGCAAAACTCAACAAGTGGGACTATGTCAAACTGTGTACAACAAAAGAAGTAATTTAAAAATGAAAAGGTGGGGCTTCTTTGATGGTCCAGTGGGTAAGGACACTGCCTTGCAGTGCAAGGGGTGCCGGTTCAATCCCTGGCCTGGGAACATCCCACATGTTGCAGAGCAGTGGACTGATGTGTCCAATTACCGAGCCGGAGCACATGCGCCCAGAGCCAGTGCTCTGCGACAACAGAGGCCACTGCGATGGGAGGCCCACACGGGCAAGAACAAAGATAGATGAAAATAGATAAATGAAAGACCAATAGAAGTGGCCCGCCCCACTTCCTCCCCAACCTTCTCCCTACTCACCCCCCAAAAATGAAAAGGTGACTTATGAAATGGAAGAAAATATTTTCAAGCTATATATCAAAGAAGGGTTAATATCTAAACTGTATAAAAAATTCATAACTCAATAGCCACAAACATCCAAACAATCCAACTAAACAGGAGGCGGGCAGAGAAACTAAATAGACATTTTCCCAAAGCAGACATCCAACAGCTAACAGGTACATAAAAGATGCTCAAGATCGCTAATCATCATGAAAATGCAAATCAAAGCCTCAATTAAAAAAAAAAAAAAAAAACCTCAATGAGATATCAACTCATACCTGTTAGAATAACCACCACCAAGAAGACAAAGGAGAGACTTCCCTGGTGGTCCATTGGTTAAAAATCCACCTGCCAATGTAGAGGACACAGGTTTGATCCCAGAGCTGGGAAGATCCTGCATGCCACAACTACTGAAGTCCATGCATCTAGAGCCCATGCTTCGCAACCAGCAGCCACTCAAATGAGAAGCCTATGCACTGCAAGGAAGAGTGGCCACTCACTTGGCACAACTAGAAAAAACATGCGAGCAATAATGAAGACCCAGCACAGCCAAAAAGAAATAGAAGACAAGAAAAAACTACACACAATCGGTGAGGATGCAAATTGTACAGAAGAGTATAGCAGGGGCTTCCCTGGTGGTCCAGTGGGTAAAGAGTCCACCTTGCAGTGCAAGGGGCACCGGTTCAATCCGTGGTCTGGGAGGATCCCACATGCCGCAGAGCGGCTGGACCGGTGTGTCCAGTTATGAGCCAGCACTCTGGAACGCGTGCGCCCAGAGACAGTGCTCTGCAATGAGAGAGGCCACTGCAGTGGGAGGCCCACACAGGCAGAAGAATGGATGAAAAGAAAGATGGATGAAAAATAAATAAAAAATCATTAAAATGAGGCCAAAAAAATACATATATAAAAAAGTGGCTGGATCTTCAAAAAAAAAGAGTAACACAATTCCTTGATAATTAAAAATATAATTGCCATATCTCTGGTGGCCCAGATGGTAAAAAAATCTGCCTGCAGTGCAGGAGACCCAGGCTCAATCCCTGGGTCAGGAAGATCCCCACGGGAAGGAAATGGTTACCCACTCCAGTATTCTTTGATTCCATGGACAGAGGAGCCTGGCAGGCTGCAGTCCATGGGGTCACAAAGAGACATGACTGAGGCCACTAACATAGCAATTCAGCGTATATATTCATAATAAGCAACATCCAAAAAACAGGAGGCGGGCAGAGAAACTAAATAGACATTTTCCCAAAGCAGACATCCAACAGCTAACAGGTACATAAAAGATGCTCAAGATCGCTAATCATCATGAAAATGCAAATCAAAGCCTCAATTAAAAAAAAAAAAAAAAACCTCAATGAGATATCAACTCATACCTGTTAGAATAACCACCACCAAGAAGACAAAGGAGAGACTTCCCTGGTGGTCCATTGGTTAAAAATCCACCTGCCAATGTAGAGGACACAGGTTTGATCCCAGAGCTGGGAAGATCCTGCATGCCACAACTACTGAAGTCCATGCATCTAGAGCCCATGCTTCGCAACCAGCAGCCACTCAAATGAGAAGCCTATGCACTGCAAGGAAGAGTGGCCACTCACTTGGCACAACTAGAAAAAACATGCGAGCAATAATGAAGACCCAGCACAGCCAAAAAGAAATAGAAGACAAGAAAAAACTACACACAATCGGTGAGGATGCAAATTGTACAGAAGAGTATAGCAGGGGCTTCCCTGGTGGTCCAGTGGGTAAAGAGTCCACCTTGCAGTGCAAGGGGCACCGGTTCAATCCGTGGTCTGGGAGGATCCCACATGCCGCAGAGCGGCTGGACCGGTGTGTCCAGTTATGAGCCAGCACTCTGGAACGAGAGCGCCCAGAGACAGTGCTCTGCAATGAGAGAGGCCACTGCAGTGGGAGGCCCACACAGGCAGAAGAATGGATGAAAAGAAAGATGGATGAAAAATAAATAAAAAATCATTAAAATGAGGCCAAAAAAATACATATATAAAAAAGTGGCTGGATCTTCAAAAAAAAAGAGTAACACAATTCCTTGATAATTAAAAATATAATTGCCATATCTCTGGTGGCCCAGATGGTAAAAAAATCTGCCTGCAGTGCAGGAGACCCAGGCTCAATCCCTGGGTCAGGAAGATCCCCACGGGAAGGAAATGGTTACCCACTCCAGTATTCTTTGATTCCATGGACAGAGGAGCCTGGCAGGCTGCAGTCCATGGGGTCACAAAGAGACATGACTGAGGCCACTAACATAGCAATTCAGCGTATATATTCAAAATAAGTGAAAATAGATATTTTAAAAGGTATATGCACTTCCTTGTTTCAGCATTATTCACAATATGAAAACAATCTAAGTGTTGATTAACAGATGAATGGATAAGGAAGTTGTGGCAAATATACAATGGAATTTATTCAGCTATAGGAAAGAAAAGAAACAGTGCCCTTTGCAATATGAAAGTTGGGCATTAAGCTCAAGTGAGATTAAATCAGACAAAGATACTGTATGATAACACTTATATGTGGAATCTTAAAAAAGGTGAATTCATTAGTACAGAGAGTAGATCGACGGCTATTACAGGTTGTGGATGGGAGGAAATGGAGTACCTTTTTAAGGGTACAAATCTGGACTAGGAGATGAATTCTGGAGAGCTAATGGACCGCATAGTGACTATAGTTGATATAAACAATATAAACTTCAAAGTTGCTAAGGGAGTAGACCCTAATTTTTCTGAACACAAACACACACACACAGATACACACACAAAGACATGAACACTAGGTGAGGTGATATAAGTGTTAGCTGACATTAAGATGGTAACCATAGTGCCATAATTAGTGCGTCAAATCAACACTGTGTACCTTAAAATTACACAATATGTCAATTTCGGCTAAATAGGATTAAGAATTACACGGTGTGATTTCTTAATTGGAAGTCAACGTTTCCTATTTTTATTTTTGTTTAACATGAGTGTAACATTGAATTAAACAACACAACCCTGTTAAAAAGAAGTTACGAATAAATTTTAAAAAGAAAGTGAAAGGGCTTCCCTAGTGGTCCAGTGGGTAAGGACACTGCCTTGCAGGGCAGGGGACGCGTGGGTTCGATCCCTGGCCTGGGAAGATCCCACGTGCCGCGGAGCGGCTGGACCGATGTGTCCAATTACCGAGCCGGAGCTCTGGAGCGTGTGCGCCCAGAGCCGGTGCTCTGCGACAACAGAGGCCACTGCGATAGGAGGCCCACGCGGACCAAAGAACAAAAAAAAAGATGGATGAAAATAGATAAATGAAAGATCAATGGAAGTGGCCCGGCCGCCCCCCTCCCTTCCCAACCCATCCCCCCCAAAATAAATAAATAAATAAAATATATTTTAAAAAGGGGGGAAGTCAACGTTTTAGAAATACATAAGGTAGCATTAAATTATTTCTCAAACTCCCGAACAATGCTAGAAAACCAAAACCAAGGAAAAGCAGAGAATTTCGCTGCTCCTGTTTAATGTCCCGTTCTATGGTTGCATCTCTTTTTCTTGGCCAAGGTTGAATACAAGGTCTGGTTGTAAAGGAGATGGTTCACTGTTGCTCAGTCCGCCCCACTTACGCTCTCTCTTTTTCCTTAGCACATAGCACGCCTTTATGATTATTTCCCATTTACTTTTCAAGCCTAGTTCTACAATCGTCCGACGGCTTACGTCCACTCCACGTTCTTTCAAAAGTAAAATTCCAGACAGGCAGGAAGCTCCGTCTTACAGAGGATTCTGGGAAGTGAAGTCTCGAGGCTTCTTGTGATCCGGGCGCTTACGCTCCAGGAAAGAGCGGATGGGTTATTCGTCCCGCTAGGAAAATAGAAAGTATAATTCAGTACCGTGCGTGTTTGGAGGCATTTCGCCTACCGGGGGACGAGAATACGAAGCTCCCTCCTTTCTTGGATTCTCGGAAATTCGATTCAGGCAGGCGATGTCGGGTCCAGAATTTCTGCTCCTGGGGGCGGGGCAGCGGAGATTGTTCCTCTCGTGCATGCTGGGAAATGTAGTCCAGGGACTCCGAAGAGTCAGAGGTATTTCCGCTTCAGGAGGTTGAGCTTGCGGCCTTCAGTTCCCTCTGGGAGGTGAGTGATTCCCTGGGTGCCTGCGATCTCCTTCAGTTTTTCTGACCCAGTCCAGGCATCAGCTGGACTCGGTCCTCGGTCTCAGGGCAGAAAAACCGCGACTTGCGACAGGGGGCAGAGTGGAGGGGCGGAGGCGGCTGCTTGTCTTTTCCCTACTCGACCAGTTCTCTGCGATTGGAGCAGTTTGCAAGTCTTTTGTAGGACTGAAATCGGCAGTTTGACTGTCTCCCAATCTCTTTGATGTCCAACCCGCCACCTCCAGCACCTTCCACATCCTTTGTTACTTCTTAGTGAGATAACGTTGAATGCGAGTTTAACCTTTCTGTCCTTTGGTTTCTTTTTATTTAAAAAGGGTTATTACAAGTATGAGGCAAGTACTCAGTTGCCTTTCCTAAACAGAAAAACAGTCTATCGAAATATTCAACCTTAGGAAACTGCAAAGGAGACATTTGGGATCAATGTGTAGAGGTAGGTGGGAATTTTATTGTAGAGGGTTTGAAAGCAGAGTTAGTGAGTTTGGGGGTCTTTATAAAAATTTGAAAGCCTTCTCGTTTAATCTTATTTCAAGTAATATTTAAAGCTTATATTTTGATTACAGAGGAAATGCATATTCATTGTAGAGAATTCAGTAAATGTAGAGATATGATATAATGAAAAACATTAAAAATTACCCATTTACTTTTCAAGCCTAGTTCTACAATCGTCCGACGGCTTACGTCCACTCCACGTTCTTTCAAAAGTAAAATTCCAGACAGGCAGGAAGCTCCGTCTTACAGAGGATTCTGGGAAGTGAAGTCTCGAGGCTTCTTGTGATCCGGGCGCTTACGCTCCAGGAAAGAGCGGATGGGTTATTCGTCCCGCTAGGAAAATAGAAAGTATAATTCAGTACCGTGCGTGTTTGGAGGCATTTCGCCTACCGGGGGACGAGAATACGAAGCTCCCTCCTTTCTTGGATTCTCGGAAATTCGATTCAGGCAGGCGATGTCGGGTCCAGAATTTCTGCTCCTGGGGGCGGGGCAGCGGAGATTGTTCCTCCGTGCATGCTGGGAAATGTAGTCCAGGGACTCCGAAGAGTCAGAGGTATTTCCGCTTCAGGAGGTTGAGCTTGCGGCCTTCAGTTCCCTCTGGGAGGTGAGTGATTCCCTGGGTGCCTGCGATCTCCTTCAGTTTTTCTGACCCAGTCCAGGCATCAGCTGGACTCGGTCCTCGGTCTCAGGGCAGAAAAACCGCGACTTGCGACAGGGGGCAGAGTGGAGGGGCGGAGGCGGCTGCTTGTCTTTTCCCTACTCGACCAGTTCTCTGCGATTGGAGCAGTTTGCAAGTCTTTTGTAGGACTGAAATCGGCAGTTTGACTGTCTCCCAATCTCTTTGATGTCCAACCCGCCACCTCCAGCACCTTCCACATCCTTTGTTACTTCTTAGTGAGATAACGTTGAATGCGAGTTTAACCTTTCTGTCCTTTGGTTTCTTTTTATTTAAAAAGGGTTATTACAAGTATGAGGCAAGTACTCAGTTGCCTTTCCTAAACAGAAAAACAGTCTATCGAAATATTCAACCTTAGGAAACTGCAAAGGAGACATTTGGGATCAATGTGTAGAGGTAGGTGGGAATTTTATTGTAGAGGGTTTGAAAGCAGAGTTAGTGAGTTTGGGGGTCTTTATAAAAATTTGAAAGCCTTCTCGTTTAATCTTATTTCAAGTAATATTTAAAGCTTATATTTTGATTACAGAGGAAATGCATATTCATTGTAGAGAATTCAGTAAATGTAGAGATATGATATAATGAAAAACATTAAAAATTACCCATGTACATATATATGACTTATAGGATATGTATGACGTATATAGGACACAGACCTCTAGGCTATAGATGATTATCAGCATTTCACTGCTTTTCTGTTTAGCAGTTTTTCCGAATATATTTATCTGTGTTATACAAATTGTTATAAGATTATTCATATCCTTAACTTAATTCCGGAAATTTCCAGGCAACCCAAAGTATAATATGGTGACTCCTATGTAAGTTACCCTGCTTCCATTCTTGCTCATCTTGTTGCATTTCTCCCCGTGCACACATTTTTCCCATTGAGTATTTTAAAGCAAAATACTCTAAGGTGGCACAGTGGTAAAGAATGCTCCTGCAATGCAGGGGACACAGAAGACGCCTGTTCAATTCCTGGATCAGGAAGATTCCTTGGAGGAGGAAATGACAACCCAATCCAATATTCTTGCCTTAAGAAATCCCTTCGACAGGGGAGCCTAGAGGGCAAAAGTCCAGAGTAACAGTTATGTCAAAGGTTAAGGGTGAATTTTATATGACAAAACAACAGTCTCTTAAGGATCTAGTGATTGAAACTATTAGAGTTCAGGTTTTACATTACTGAATATGACCTGCCTTCTTTCTTTTTTATTCTTTTTTTGACCTGCTTTCTGCTGCTACTGAGAAAGAAGGTACCTTGAAAGTGTTCTTTGAGCTTTCTGCCTACTTAAATAATTCTAATTTGCTTTTTCTTAAATTTTGGCCACTTTTACTGGCTTATTTTACTGGTTGCTTATTTATTTATTTTCATCCATTTTTATTCTTTGGCCTGTGTGGGTTTCCCATTGCCGTGGCCTCTCTAATGGCAGAGCACTGACTCTGGGCGGATGCGCTCCAGAGCGCTGCCTTGTAATTGGACAACTAGTCCAGCCGCTTCACAGCATGTGGGATCTTTTTTTTTTTTTTTAAAGATTTATTTGTTTATTTTTTTTTGGGCGGGGGTCCGGTTGGGGAGGGAGGGGAGAGGGCGGGCCACTTCTCTTGGTCTTTCATTTGTCTAGTTTTCATCCATCTTTGTTCTTTGGTCCATGTGGGCCTCCCATCGCAGTGGCCCCTGTCGTCACAGAGCGTCGGCTCTGGGCGCATGCGCTCCAGAGCTCTGGCTCGGCGATTGGACACATCAGTCCAGCCGCTCCGTGGCACGTGGGATCTTCCCAGGCCAGGGATCGAACCGGCGCTCCCTGCACTGCAAGGCGGTGTCCTTATCCACTGGACCACCAGGGGAAGCCCAGCATGTGGGATCTTCCCAGGCCAGGGACCGAACTGGTTACCCTTGCACTGCAAGGTAGACCCTTTACCCACTGGACCACCAGGGAAGACCAGAGAAGTCTGACAATAGTCCTGTGAGCTAGACATAATTTTCTTTTTATAATCCAGGTTTAATTAAATTTAAGAAGATTAGTTCTATTTGAATGGTGAAAAGTTACATTAGCCTGTGCATTTTGCCACACAAGTTGTACTTAAGTTCTGGATATGATTTAGTTATTTTGGCAAAGACAATAGCTGTAAGAGATACACATTGTTAATCCCTCTGTTTTCCACTGTTCTGTGGGTTCCATCTCTGGATCAGGAAGATCCCCTGGAGAAGGACATGGCAACCCACTCCAGTACTCTTGCCTGGAGAATCCCATGGACAGAGGAGCCTGGCGAGCTGCAGTCTATACAGTCGCAGAGTCGGATCTGAGTTAGCTACTGAACAACAACAATGCAAAGCATTGGACACAATTTAGTGACTGAACAACAAGGGTCATTGACATCCTTGACCAGACTCTGATGGTATTTTTCTCCCTCTCCCGTTGGGCCTTCCCTAGACTCAGCAACTCCCCACAAGGAGGAGGACAGAATGACCAAGTTCAAGGTGAGTTGGACTTGCCTCTCTAGGTATTCACTTGTCACCTCATTTCTCATCAATGAAGCACATCCTATTTCTCTTTCTTGGCAAGGAGTAAAGAGAACAGTAGGCCCCTGAGAACCTCTTCCAAGAAGAGTACAAAATGATCACTGCTTTTTATTTTAGTGTAGTTTCATGTTTGTGGTTGTATCACTTTTTTGTAATTTCACAAATCAGAGCAGAATAGAAGAAGTTAATACACAGCTGTCTACGAGTGACCCTTCCTTGTGAACGGTTTTGCCCTCAGGTCATGTCTGGAAACAGTTTTGCTGTCATGACTTGGGGGATGTGACTGATACAGTGCATAAGAGCCAGGGACACTGCCCTGCACACAGCTGTCCCCCTCCAACGGTCATCTGGCCTCAAACCTCAGGAGTGTCTAGGATGTGAAACCATATTGTACCCAATGCTATATAAAAACAGTAGCCAAATGCAGGTGAAAATATTTGTGATATACATCCTCAAAAGAACAAAGCTTAAAATCTCTAATAAGAATTTTACAGAATCTTAAGATAAAACTCCAATTAGAATATGAGCAGAGGTGGGGACTTCCCTGAAGGTCCAGTGGTTAAGACTAAGTTTCCACTGCAGGGGGTCATGGGTTCAATCCCTGGTTGGGAAACTAAGATCCCATATGCCATGTGGTATGGCCAAAAAATAAGTAATTAACAACAACAACAAAAAAGAAGTACATTGGCCATGTCCAGCCTGCCTTTGGATGCACATGGCGGGATGTTGCTTCAGGACCTTGCTTCAGACAAGCGAGATCCCCCATCTATGAAACCATTGATATCTGTGTGGCTAGGAAAAAAATGATAAAAATATTAACAGGCAACATTCTGAAGAAAAAATAAAGTCATCTAGTCAATATGTGAAAATATGATGGACTTATTAATTATTGAATAAGGACTAATAATCCAAATAAGTTTTATTGTTACTGGTACAATTGCCTAGAATTTAAAAATAAGGTTATATTCAATGTGTATGATCTGGAGAATTGGGGCTACTTATATTCTTATGCTCTTGGAGGAGGATAAAATAAGGGAAAAGTTGGGAAGAAAATCTGCTGTTGTACATGATAATTTTGAAGCTGCCTCTTTGACATGGCAATTTTCACTGTTTAGATCTTATTCTAAAAATATAATTTGATTGGAAGCAAAAAAATCTCTGTAAAAGAGTTCTCCTTTTCAGCATTTATTATTGGGAAAAAAAAACCCTAAAACATAAATGCATTATTGGGAAATTTTAACTATACTGCAGTTAAAAGTCAGCATCTAGAACCATACACATCCTCCCCATTTTTCTCAGTTGTTACCCTTCCTCCAGGGGACCTTTGTTGCAAGATTCAACAAACTGTATTTGATGAGTGTATTTAATGTTGTAGGAGGCAGTGACCTTCGAGGACGTGGCTGTGGTCTTCACCGAGGAGGAGTTGGGGCTGCTGGACTCGGCCCAGAAGAAGCTGTACCAGGATGTGATGCTGGAGAACTTCCGGAACCTGCTGTCTGTGGGTGAGGACAGGTGCCCTCTGTGACTAAACAGAAGCCCCTTCCAATGTTTATATGTCCTTGGACAGACAGAGGTTTGGAACTCTTGAACCAAACTCTGGTTTTCCAATCAGCATGACATGCAGAGATTGAGAGGCTTTTTGTTTGTTTGAATAATCATTTATTTGGCTGTGTTGGGTCTTAGTTGGGGCACAAGGCATCTCCATTGCCTCATGAAGGATCTTTCGTTGAGCGTGGATTTAGTTGCTCCATGGCATGTGGAATCATAGTTCCCTGACCAGGATTGAACCTGCATCCCTAGCATTGCAAGGAAATTCTTAACCCTGGACTGGGCCAGCCTGCCTTTGGATGCACAGGGGATTGCTTCAGGACCTTGCTTCAGACAAGCTAAACCATTGATATCTGTGTGGCAAAAATGATAAAAATATTAACAGGCAACATTCTGAAGAAAAAATAAAGTCATCTAGTCAATATGTGAAAATATGATGGACTTATTAATTATTGAATAAGGACTAATAATCCAAATAAGTTTTATTGTTACTGGTACAATTGCCTAGAATTTAAAAATAAGGTTATATTCAATGTGTATGATCTGGAGAATTGGGGCTACTTATATTCTTATGCTCTTGGAGGAGGATAAAATAAGGGAAAAGTTGGGAAGAAAATCTGCTGTTGTACATGATAATTTTGAAGCTGCCTCTTTGACATGGCAATTTTCACTGTTTAGATCTTATTCTAAAAATATAATTTGATTGGAAGCAAAAAAATCTCTGTAAAAGAGTTCTCCTTTTCAGCATTTATTATTGGGAAAAAAAAACCCTAAAACATAAATGCATTATTGGGAAATTTTAACTATACTGCAGTTAAAAGTCAGCATCTAGAACCATACACATCCTCCCCATTTTTCTCAGTTGTTACCCTTCCTCCAGGGGACCTTTGTTGCAAGATTCAACAAACTGTATTTGATGAGTGTATTTAATGTTGTAGGAGGCAGTGACCTTCGAGGACGTGGCTGTGGTCTTCACCGAGGAGGAGTTGGGGCTGCTGGACTCGGCCCAGAAGAAGCTGTACCAGGATGTGATGCTGGAGAACTTCCGGAACCTGCTGTCTGTGGGTGAGGACAGGTGCCCTCTGTGACTAAACAGAAGCCCCTTCCAATGTTTATATGTCCTTGGACAGACAGAGGTTTGGAACTCTTGAACCAAACTCTGGTTTTCCAATCAGCATGACATGCAGAGATTGAGAGGCTTTTTGTTTGTTTGAATAATCATTTATTTGGCTGTGTTGGGTCTTAGTTGGGGCACAAGGCATCTCCATTGCCTCATGAAGGATCTTTCGTTGAGCGTGGATTTAGTTGCTCCATGGCATGTGGAATCATAGTTCCCTGACCAGGGATTGAACCTGCATCCCTAGCATTGCAAGGGAAATTCTTAACCCCTGGACTGCCGGGAAAGTCCCACAGAAATAGTGTTTTCTAGTCTTTCTCCCCTGGCCAGAGTGTGTAAATTGTCTGCATGATTACTCTACCTTTTTGGCTTTTCAAATTGTGATCCTCTCGAATTAGTGAGTCATAACGTTCTTTAGGGATTTGGAATAAAATAGGGTAGAAAATATCACAACCCTTGGCAGTAACTGCACATTGTAATAAAAACTGTGGCCTGTTTCCAAGAATAGTGTGAAAACTGGTGAAAAGGGTGCAATGAGGATGTTTACCAGTAATTTATAGTTACATATACCTATCCTGGGGCTTCCCAGGTGGCTTGGTAGCAATGAATCCACCTGCCATGCAGGAGACAATTAGATTCCGGGTTGAGAAGATCCCCTAGAGAAGGAAATGGCAATCTGCTTCAGTATTCTTGCCTGGGAAATCTCATGGACAGAGGAGCCTGACGGGCTATAGTCCCCAGGGTCACAAGAGTCAGACATACCTTAGCAACTAAACCGCAAAAACAATGACTGGGGTTTTTCATAAAATATATTTCCTCTAATGGGTCATAATTGAAAGCTTGGAAAACACTGATTTTTATGTCCTGAAGATGATACCGTGAAAACCACAAGTTTTCGTAAGTTGGGCCTCCAAAATGTTCATTTTAAATGTTTATCCTTGCCTTTTGGCAGGGCATCAGTCCTTTGCACCAGATGTACAATCCCGGTTAGAGAGAGAAGAAAAGCTGCAGATGATAGAGGCATCAGCCCAGACCCACTGCACCGCTGGTGAGAGCCCTGTCACTCAGAACCTGTCCTGCTTCTTGCTGCCTCTGCAGCTATGACTCTGGTCTCAGTGTGTGGTCTGTGGATTACTGCTGCAATCTTTGTGATGTTCTCTCTTCTCCTTGGCTTGTTCACAATCAATTCTCAACTCAGAGTGATTGTTTTATTTTTTTTTTATTTTTTTAAACATTTTTAATTTTTTTTTTTTATTTTTGAGGGAGGGGGCGGGTTGGGGAGGGAGGGGGGCAGGCGGGCCACTTCTATTGGTCTTTCATTTATCTGTTTTCATCCATATTTGTTCTTCCGCCTGTGAGTGATTGTTTTAAATTCAAACCTTGTCGTATCTCTGTTCAGGTCTCTCATAGCTTCTTACTCATTCAGAATAAATCGCAGGATTGAAAGTCGCTTATGATGTCCCCTGTGCCCATCAGTTTTGTAGTCTGCTTTCAGAAACAACTTTTTTCCAGGATAGGAGTAAGGTAGGGGTCTAAATACTGACTCCTAATTGAAAAAGGAAAATTTTTACATATTTATTGAAAGAGTATAAGAGTTTCAGAAACAGTCTGTCCATAGGCCCCATGGCCATTTTTATGCCCTCTGCATTTTTTCTTTTTTTGGCCACACTATGCAGTTCGTGGGATCTTAGTTCCCAAATCAGGGATCCACGTTGGTCCCTGGGCAGTGAGAGCACAGTGTCCTAACCACTGGACAACCAGGAAGTGTCTTGGTTTTATGAGGATCGTGATTTTCTCATCAGCAACATCCACTTAGGTTAGTCCTGTATCTAGTGAAGCCTTTCAGCTTTCCAACAACTTGACTGTTTCCACTTCCTTTCCTGTGATGGGTAATTTACTTGAGAAAATTCTTTTACTTTTGTAACATGACTCAGAGTCACAAAGACATCAAGCTAGGATTTATTTACCAAATTAGCATGTACTTATTAAAGACTGACCATATCAGACAGGATTCTGGGAGTGGTGATAAAGCTGTAAACAGCATGAAATGCTTGTCCCTGTGGGTATCAAGTGGGAGAAGACTTAAAATGAAAATGATCAAGGACATATATAGTACATCAGATGGAAATATTTGCTATGTAACAATGAGACAGCGTAAGATGAATGGAGCTTGTCCGGAATGCAGCATACATAGGGAGAATTTATCATACGATATTGTATCATAAAAGAGGCCTCACTGATAAGGCGTTATTTGAAAAGACACCTAAAAAGAAGTTAGTAGCAAGCCATATGATTAATTAGTGGAATAGAGTTCCAAGGAGAACATAACTGTTCCTGTCCAGCACTGACTTTGAGAATCTGTATTCCTCCCTGTTTATTTCCTCCTCACAAATTCTTGCTCTGTTGTGAAAATTAAGTTACCTTCTAATTTTTGACTCTCCCCTCCCCGAAGTTGTAGGAACTTTATTGATGTGAGGTTTTAGAGTAATGTATGTTATTATAGTCAACTTCTCTATTTGTCTTCCTGAAAGATATTTTCCGGCAGGAGGCAAAGGGCCACTTTCTGCTTATACTCTGAACATTAGGCCCTTAGGTGATAAATTATTTTCTCCTAAACATCTTTCTTTCCAACTTATCCAGGGCCTCAAAGGCTCCTTCCAGTGGAGTAAGCTTTTAATAAAACTAAACAAAGGTTTTTTAGCATTTCCTGGGGATGTCTTCTGATAACCTGTCAGTAAGGGTCTTACTAGAGCTTTTGGGGGTTTGGGTCAGGTGTGAATGCAGCGGGCAGAATTATGTGGAAACTGTTTATTAGACACCTGCTTCAGCAGGGAAGGTAAGGCTTTGAGTAATGTGCAGTTTTGTCTTGGTAAACATTCCCTAGGAGGTATTTTCATGCTCTGTAGCACCCAGACTTGTAATTTATAATCTCACTTATGAAACTTATGATTCTAAATATATCCCACTAATGTGCAGTGAATGACAGCCTGGTGGACCACCTCTTGGTGTCTGGAGGTATGTAAATCAGAGCTAAAGAAAAATGGAAGCTTTTCATAGTTTCATAAAGCTTTAGGGTGTGGGCCTAAGTTTGTAACCTTGGCATCTCCAAGCAAAGCATTCATATGCTCCATCTTTTAATTCTTTTTCCTCTTAGGAGTTAAGAATATAAATGACATGGAGACTCTTCAAGAAGTTGGATTAAAGTATCTGCCACACAAAGAGCTTTTTTGCTCAAAAATCTGGCTACAGGTTACAGAGGAATTAACCAGGTGTCGAGATTCCACGGGAAATATTCAAGATCCTGGTTCTCAATTGGAAAAACACTGTTACACACTCCATAAAGATGAGTTTGGCAAAGACTTCAGTCAGAATTCACATCTTCAAGTTCACCGCAGAGATGACACTGGAGGAAAACACTTCAAAGGACCTACCCAGGAGAATTTATCATACGATATGGGAATAGGGGTTAAAAAAAAAAATTTTTTCTGTTCCGTAGCAAAATCTGTATTCCTCCCTGTTTATTTCCTCCTCACAAATTCTTGCTCTGTTGTGAAAATTAAGTTACCTTCTAATTTTTGACTCTCCCTCCCGGTTGTAGGAACTTTATTGATGTGAGGTTTTAGAGTAATGTATGTTATTATAGTCAACTTCTCTATTTGTCTTCCTGAAAGATATTTTCCGGCAGGAGGCAAAGGGCCACTTTCTGCTTATACTCTGAACATTAGGCCCTTAGGTGATAAATTATTTTCTCCTAAACATCTTTCTTTCCAACTTATCCAGGGCCTCAAAGGCTCCTTCCAGTGGAGTAAGCTTTTAATAAAACTAAACAAAGGTTTTTTAGCATTTCCTGGGGATGTCTTCTGATAACCTGTCAGTAAGGGTCTTACTAGAGCTTTTGGGGGTTTGGGTCAGGTGTGAATGCAGCGGGCAGAATTATGTGGAAACTGTTTATTAGACACCTGCTTCAGCAGGGAAGGTAAGGCTTTGAGTAATGTGCAGTTTTGTCTTGGTAAACATTCCCTAGGAGGTATTTTCATGCTCTGTAGCACCCAGACTTGTAATTTATAATCTCACTTATGAAACTTATGATTCTAAATATATCCCACTAATGTGCAGTGAATGACAGCCTGGTGGACCACCTCTTGGTGTCTGGAGGTATGTAAATCAGAGCTAAAGAAAAATGGAAGCTTTTCATAGTTTCATAAAGCTTTAGGGTGTGGGCCTAAGTTTGTAACCTTGGCATCTCCAAGCAAAGCATTCATATGCTCCATCTTTTAATTCTCTTTTTCCTCTTAGGAGTTAAGAATATAAATGACATGGAGACTCTTCAAGAAGTTGGATTAAAGTATCTGCCACACAAAGAGCTTTTTTGCTCAAAAATCTGGCTACAGGTTACAGAGGAATTAACCAGGTGTCGAGATTCCACGGGAAATATTCAAGATCCTGGTTCTCAATTGGAAAAACACTGTTACACACTCCATAAAGATGAGTTTGGCAAAGACTTCAGTCAGAATTCACATCTTCAAGTTCACCGCAGAGATGACACTGGAGGAAAACACTTCAAAAGGATGGAGTGTGAGAAAGGTTTCATATGGGGCTCTCACCTTCAAAAGAACCACACAGCATCCATAGGAGAGAAACCCTATAAATGTGCAAAATGTGAAAATGCCTTCCGTCGGCTTTCAAGTCTTCAAGCCCATCAGAGAGTCCACAGTAGAGCAAACTTGAATAAATATGATATGTCATGTAAGGATTTCCGTCAAAGGTCATATCTTCATCATCACCAGAGAGTCCCTGCTGGAGAGACTCCATGCACGTTGGAGGAGTATGGGAGGAACATTGGGAAAAGCTCACATTTTCAGGCTCCTCTAACAGCTCACCCGTTGGAGAAACCCTATCAATGTGGGCAGTGTGGCCTAGGCTTTAGTCACCGGTCCTATCTCCATGTCCATCAGACCGTTCACCCGGGAAAGAAACCTTATAAATGTGAAGAGTGTGGGAAGGGCTTCAGTTGGCATTCACGCCTGCAGGCTCATCAGCGAATCCACACTGGGGAGAAACCCTACAAATGTGAGGCGTGTGGCAAAGCCTTCAGTTATAGCTCACACCTGAACATTCATTGTAGAATCCACACTGGGGAAAAACCCTATAAGTGCGGGGAGTGTGGAAAAGGCTTCAGTGTGGGTTCCCACCTCCAAGCCCATCAGATAAGCCACACGGGAGAGAAACCCTACAAATGCGAGGAGTGTGGGAAAGGCTTCTGCCGGGCCTCAAATCTTTTGGACCATCAGAGAGGCCATAGTGGTGAGAAACCTTATCAGTGTGATGCATGTGGAAAGGGCTTCAGTCGTAGCTCAGATTTTAACATTCATTTTAGAGTCCATACAGGAGAGAAACCCTATAAGTGTGAGGAGTGTGGGAAAGGCTTCAGTCAGGCCTCAAATCTTCTGGCCCATCAGAGAGGCCACACTGGAGAAAAGCCATACAAATGTGGTACATGTGGAAAGGGCTTCAGCCGGAGTTCAGATCTTAATGTTCACTGTCGAATCCACACGGGAGAGAAACCCTACAAATGTGAGAAGTGTGGGAAGGCTTTCAGCCAGTTCTCAAGCCTTCAAGTGCATCAGAGAGTCCACACCGGAGAGAAACCATATCAGTGTACAGAGTGTGGGAAGGGCTTCAGCGTGGGCTCACAACTGCAGGCACATCAGCGGTGTCACACTGGAGAGAAACCCTACCAGTGTGAGGAGTGTGGGAAGGGATTCTGTCGGGCTTCCAATTTTCTGGCTCACCGTGGAGTCCACACAGGAGAGAAGCCATACCGATGCGATGTGTGTGGTAAGCGCTTCAGACAAAGATCGTACCTTCAAGCCCACCAGAGAGTCCACACTGGAGAGAAACCATATAAGTGTGAGGAGTGTGGTAAGGTCTTCAGTTGGAGCTCATACCTACAGGCTCATCAGAGAGTCCACACAGGGGAAAAGCCATACAAGTGTGAGGCATGTGGAAAAGGCTTCAGTTGGAGCTCCAGTCTTATAATTCATCAGCGAGTCCATGCTGGGGATGAGGGTGACAAGGACTTTCCCTCATCAGAGAATACATACAGGAAAGAATCTCTATAAAATTATCTGTTAAAATACTTCACATGGGTGCTGAAATAGTCCTATCATTGAAGACAAAGAATTTGAGTATTGCCTCCAGAACTCAGTGTTATGGCAGTTGGGTGACCACACAGCGGAAAAGCCTCATGAGAGTGGAGACAGAAGAGCTTCATTCAGAATCCTGACATTTTGCAGCAGATAATACACAGGCATGAGGCTCAGGAAGGATGAGTCTGAACCAGAGAGATCTGAATGGACTAAGATGGAAATGCCCAAATCTTTTCCACTAGGATAGAAGCTCCCAGAGGGGAGGGACTTCTTTGACAGCCAAGTCCACTCCACCTCTTCAGAGCCTACCACAGTGCAGGTGTCCAGAAATGTTACATGAGTAAAAGGAAGAACAGTCACTTTTGAAATTTTTATTCAGTTCCTCTCTAAAAAATATCTATTACATTGTAGAACAAGGAATTCTCCACTGTTCGGAGGATTAATTAGACACTTCGGGTTATTTACCCAACCCTGCAGTTCTTGTGAACTAGTGCTTAGCAGATGGAAGGTTGTAACCCATTCGTGGGTCCAGAAGTCAATTCACCAGATAATGAGTGGTCATCACTTTTTGTATGCAAACAATTCCTTATTGAAATGTAATTTGCATGCAGACACATGCATAAATCTCAAGTTTACAGCTTCATGAATTTTGACAGATGAATGTATCTTCTTGTGTAATTATTGCCAAGATCAGTGTTTACCATATTTCTATTAAACCAGAATGTTTCCTTGTGTACTGTTTTGTCATTCCCACTTCTGGTAGCCACAAGAAGGATGATTTCTATATGGTATACTACCTAGATCTGTCTGACAGTACTTGTGTATCAACACAAGTGTTCTTTGTCTTAGTAAATACTTTGGAGTGAGATTGTTTGGTTGTAAGAGTATGATCTAGCTTTGTGAAAAACAAATGTTTCTAAAATGAATATGCCATTTTGCAGTCCCACCATCAGTGCATATCAGGGTTTTATTTTTAGCATTTCAATAGGTTTATAGTGGTATCTTATTTTGGTCTTAATTTACATTTCCCTAGTGACTAAGTTGAGCATCTTTATATATGAAAGTTTGGTAACCACAGACCTCTTTTCTTTGGTGAACTGTTTTCTTGTTCTTGATTTTGAGAGTCCTGTATATATTCTGAACACTTATCATTTGTCAGTTATATGGTTTTTTCTTTTTTTCAGCTATTTTATCACAGTATATGGTTTTTGTTTTTGTTACAGAAACAGTATTTTTCACAGAACATTTAAGTGTGTTTAAATTTTTGATGAAGTTCAATTTTTGTCTTCTGTGATTGTCCTTTTGGTTTCACATATAAGAACTCTGCCTAATTTAAAGTTACAAAGGATTTTCTGTCTTTACTAAAAGCTTTAGTTTCAGGTTTTACATTTAGGTTTGTGTTCCATTTGAATTAATATTTAAAAAATATGTATTTATTTGGCTGTCCCAGGCATTATTTGCAGCACATAGGCTCTTTGATCTTTCCTTGCATATAGTATCTTTAATTCCAGCTCGTAGGATCTATTCCCTGACTACAGATCAAACCCAGGCCTCCTGCACTAAGTACCATGGGTGCGGTTATTTACCCAACCCTGCAGTTCTTGTGAACTAGTGCTTAGCAGATGGAAGGTTGTAACCCATTCGTGGGTCCAGAAGTCAATTCACCAGATAATGAGTGGTCATCACTTTTTGTATGCAAACAATTCCTTATTGAAATGTAATTTGCATGCAGACACATGCATAAATCTCAAGTTTACAGCTTCATGAATTTTGACAGATGAATGTATCTTCTTGTGTAATTATTGCCAAGATCAGTGTTTACCATATTTCTATTAAACCAGAATGTTTCCTTGTGTACTGTTTTGTCATTCCCACTTCTGGTAGCCACAAGAAGGATGATTTCTATATGGTATACTACCTAGATCTGTCTGACAGTACTTGTGTATCAACACAAGTGTTCTTTGTCTTAGTAAATACTTTGGAGTGAGATTGTTTGGTTGTAAGAGTATGATCTAGCTTTGTGAAAAACAAATGTTTCTAAAATGAATATGCCATTTTGCAGTCCCACCATCAGTGCATATCAGGGTTTTATTTTTAGCATTTCAATAGGTTTATAGTGGTATCTTATTTTGGTCTTAATTTACATTTCCCTAGTGACTAAGTTGAGCATCTTTATATATGAAAGTTTGGTAACCACAGACCTCTTTTCTTTGGTGAACTGTTTTCTTGTTCTTGATTTTGAGAGTCCTGTATATATTCTGAACACTTATCATTTGTCAGTTATATGGTTTTTTCTTTTTTTCAGCTATTTTATCACAGTATATGGTTTTTGTTTTTGTTACAGAAACAGTATTTTTCACAGAACATTTAAGTGTGTTTAAATTTTTGATGAAGTTCAATTTTTGTCTTCTGTGATTGTCCTTTTGGTTTCACATATAAGAACTCTGCCTAATTTAAAGTTACAAAGGATTTTCTGTCTTTACTAAAAGCTTTAGTTTCAGGTTTTACATTTAGGTTTGTGTTCCATTTGAATTAATATTTAAAAAATATGTATTTATTTGGCTGTCCCAGGCATTATTTGCAGCACATAGGCTCTTTGATCTTTCCTTGCATATAGTATCTTTAATTCCAGCTCGTAGGATCTATTCCCTGACTACAGATCAAACCCAGGCCTCCTGCACTAGAAGCTGGGATCATAGCCACTGAACCACCAGGGAATTCCCTGATTCATTGACTTGGGTGACTCAGACTCATACAAGACACACAATAAAGAATCAAGCAAATTACTATACCCTTTAGGTTCCATGAAGGTTGTAATAAACTTTTTTTTGGTAATATTTTATTTTTTTGAACATTCCTTTGATCCTTTTTTTTTAAAAATTTTATTATTTATTTTTGACTATTCTGTATTTTCACTGCTGCCACAGGCTCTTTTCTAGTTGCAGGAAATGGGGCTACTTTCTAGTTCAGGTGAGCAGGCGTCTTGTTGCAGTGACTTCTCTTGTGGAACTTGGGCTCTAGACCACATGGGCTTCAATAGTTGTGGCACATGGGCTCAATAGTTGTGGCTCCAAGGCTCTAGAGCTCAGTCTCAACAGTTGTGGCTCATGAACTTAATTGCTCTGCAGCACATGGGATCTTCCTGGATCAGGGATCAAACATGTGTCTCCTACATTGGCAGGTGAACTCTTCATCACTGAGCTACCAATGAAGCCCTGTAATAAACTTTTGAAATTTGTATGCTTTTGGTCTTGCCATGTTTGTAGGATATCTATTCTCCACCAAGGAACTTCCTGTAATACAGTCTTAAAGTATTTTATCAACAGTTCTATGTAAATCTCCACAAATACGTAGTTTCTTCAGCTTTCACTTTGTTTGTTCTTCAGAGAATCTGAGGTTCGTTAGTAGAGTTTGAACTAAACTTTCTGATGATATACTATTTAATTTTCTGTACAAACAGCAGCTTAAACAACACACAATAGTTTCCATTCTCTGATTCAGAAGAGATAACACTTGTCCCTAATAGGAATACACCTTAGTGACCAGGAACACAGCAGTATGAACTTTGTCCACAAGAGCATTATGGGAACTATAGGCCAACATTTCTGGATGGTCTTAAATATTTCTGGGGGAAAGTATGAAAAATGTTAGTCACTCAGTTGTGTCTGACTGCAACCCCATAGACTGTAGCCTTCCAGGCTACTCTGTCCATAAAATTCTCCAGGCAAGAATGCTGGAGTGATTAGCTCCAGGAGATCAACCCAACCCAGGGATTGAACCATGGTCTCCTCCCTTGCTGGCCAATTATTTGCCATCTGATTATTCAGTATTCCTATTTGGCTTTAAATTACAGAGCTTCTTGATGAAGGTGAAAGAGAGTGAAAAAGCTAACTTATATACAACTTTCAAAAAACTTAAGATTACGACATCAGTTCCATCACTTCATGGCAAACAGTTGGGGAAGCAATGGAAAGAGTGACAGACTATTTTCTTGGGGCCCAAAATCATTGTGGACTGTGACTATAGCCATGAAATTAAAAGATGCTTGCTTCTTGGAAGAAAAACTGACCAGCCTAGACAGCATGTTAAAAAGCAGATACATCAATCTGCCAACAAAAGTTCATACAGCCAATGTTATCGTTTTTCCAGTAGTCATGTACGGATATAAGAGGTGGACAGTAAAGAAGGTTGAGTGCCAAAGAATTGATGACTTTGAACTGTGGTGCTAGATAAGACTCTTGAGTCCCTTGGACTGCAAAGAGATCAAGCCAGTCAATCCTAAATGACATCAACCCTTAATACTCATTAGAATAACTGATGCTGAAGATCAGTACTTTGAAGTATCACTACTTTGGCCACTTGATGCAAAGAGCCAGCCCATTGGAAAAGACCGTGATGCTGGGAAAGATTGGAGAAGAGGCGACAGAGAATTAGATCACAAACTCAATGTATATGAGTTTGACCGAACTACGGGAGATGGTGAAGGATAGGGAAGCCTGGCCTGTTGCAGCCCAAGAGGTCGCAAAGTGTCTGACAGGAGTCAACTACTGAAAAAGAACAATTTCGCTTTCTGGAAAGTTTAGCCTACAAGGTTTGTAACCACTCAGGATAGTTCTGCGCAGGCGCAGCTGGGTGGCGGGAACTGTGGGAAGTGTATCTCCTGAGCAGCCTGGGGGTGGAACTTCCTCTTTGGGCGGAACTTCCGCTTTGGGCGGCCATGTTACATTACTCTGCTCCGTGACGTTGGTGAGTTATTTTCGAGTTTTGGACGTGTCGGAACTCTGCTTTTGAGGACTTCCCGTCAATCTGGGATGAGGTTACTATTAAAAAACAAGATTCAGGGAATTGCATGGCGGTCCAGTGTTAGGACTCCGCACTTTTCTTTTCATTGCCAAGGACCAGGTTTAGATTCCTGGTTAAGGAGGTAGTGTCTCACAAGTCACCTGTATCGCGGGAAAAAAAAGAAAAAACAAAAAACTCAAACAACTCAGCTGAGTAAATTTAAAGTTATGATTTGGCTTTATGCAACAGTTTGTGAATTGAGTAGCATGGAAGGGTTGTACAAAATGGACGTTTATTTCCTTAGGCAGGAAAGTAAGGTAAAGGATTTTTAAAAAGTCTATTGAATTTGTTACAATACTGTTTCTGTCTTACGACTTGTTTTTGGCTGCCAGCCATGTGGGATCTTATCTCCCCAACTAGGGAAGTCCAAGGTAAAGGAATTATTCGTTAAAAAGTAAACAGGATAATCTTTAGATCAGACCTCATTTTGGTTTAGAAAGAAATGGCAAGGGCTTTATCGTGCTGATACCTATTCTTTGGGGGATTCAGGTGAACTTTGTAATATATTGCCCCTTTAGTGCTGACCATAAAATACCAGCCTAGTTGATTAAGATTACATTTCAGTAAAAACTGAAAACTGAAATTAAGTCTTGTCTTGCTGTCATGGTGTGTTGGGTGTTTGTGAGACAAAATGACTCCACCTTGTCCCTGTTATTTCTTTTTTAACACTACCTTCAGAGTACAGTGGCTTGAGAATTAAACCAGATAGTATGAATAAAAGTCTTGTTGGAGAAAGTGTTTATATATTGAGGTACAGGACGGTCATTTGAAAAGAAGTATGCATGGTTTAGCCTTTTAGGTAGCATTGTTTTTTTATTGAAAAGCCCACTGGGGATTGGGTAATTTAGGTGGCAGGCAGAAGTCACAATTGCATTGTGAAATGGCTTAAATTATTTGCTGTGAGGTAGCGTACTCATTCAGGAGGTAAAGAGGTTCTCAGCCACAAGCAGCTAAAATATCACTGCTCACATCGCACTCAGCTCTGGAAACCATGGTGACCAGCAACCTGAAATGTCCCAAAGTGTCCCACATGCAAGAGCATCAGGCACATAGACTCACAAGCACATAAGCACTATGAGTCACCAGGTTCATCTCCCTAAGCCCCATGTCTCCAGTTGAATCTTTAGACCTTCAGAGGCCTGGAAAAACTTACATGGGACCCAGTGTCCATGAACCCCAGAAAAATGTGAATTCCCCTCTTTTCTCCTTGAATTTTGATGGGAGAATAGGGCCACTGTCTCTTGAGACCTCTGTCTCCATCCCAGACTGTTATTTGGCTGGAGACATTTGATTCTTCAATGTACCCTTAACTAACAGATGCAACCTTCAGTTAACATGGTAGTAAGATTGAGATGGTACTGTTGATATAGGAGACATTGACCTTAAAGGATGTGGCTATGACCTTCACAGAACAGGACCTGGGGCTACTGGACTTGGCCCAGAGGAAGCTGTACCGCGATACGATGGTGGAGAACTTCCGGAACCTGGTCCCAGTGGGTGAGGACAGATGCCCTTTCTAACTAAATGTCAGCTCCGTGGTTTGGCTTTGTGTCCTCAGGTATTGAAGGATTTGCAGATCTAGTAATGGTTGCCTTCATTTTGGGACCTGGCTTTTGTTCCAAAAACTGTTTGATGAAATAAAATAAGATAGGAAAATATCAGAATTTGTCAGAAAGAATGGAATACATTGCAGCAAAACCTCTGCCCAATTGTGTGAGTGATACAAGAACCAGTGAGAAAAAAAAAAAAAAAAGAACCAGTGAGGGGAGATTTTGTAAAAGGAAATGGCAACAACCCATTGCGATATTCTTGCCTGGAAAATTGCATGGACATAGAAGCCTGGTGAGCTACAGTCTGTTGGGTCTCAAAAAAACAAAACCAAATATATATATATGTATATTCCCTGATGGTTCAGTTGTGAGGAATCTGCCTGCAATGCAGGAGTCTCAGGTTCCATCCCTTGGGAAGATCCCTCTGGAGGAGGGCATGGCAACCCACTCCAGTCATTCCAGTTTTCTTGCAGTCCATGGGATCACACACAGTCGGACATGACTAAAATGACTAAGCAGCAGCAGCAAACAGGCAATGTAATAAAAATAGACACTGGTAAGAAGTTGGTTTCTGTAATACTTATTTATGTGTCTGGGTCTTGAAATACTGGTTTTGATTTTTTTTTTTTTTAAATTTTTGACCACCGCTTATGGTATGTGGGATCTTATTTCCCTGATCAGGGATCAAGCCTGTGCCCTGCATGGAAACTTGGTGTCTTACCTGTTAGACTGCCAGAGAAGTCTCAATATTTCTTCAACTAGGTCATTTTAAAAAATATTTTAATTACACTCGTTTTTGTTCCTTGATCAACATTAAATATAAGAATCTAAATTTCCAATAAATTGTATTGTTGTGTGTTCATTTTAAATATGTGACTTTGCATGTTCACAGGGTGTCACCCCTTCATACTTGATATATCCCACTTAGAAAGGCAAAAAGGCTTGTGTGGTGAAGAGAGTAATCCAAAGAGAAGGCAAGTCAGGTAAGAACCAGGCAGATGGGAGCCCTTAGAAATACCCTTCCATGTGTTTTTCCTTTTATGCAGCCCTTTGGGTGTCATCTGGTCCAAACCACCAGACCTCTTCTTTTACATGACTTTGTACTGGTTGCCCTGCCCCTCCTATAGTCTGTTCTCCCCATAGCAGCCAAGAGTGGTGCTTAGGAAAGACTGCCATTCCTCTATTCCAAACCTTTTATGGGTTCTTATTTTTCTTAAAGTCATACCTCTTAAAGTGGCTTCTGGAGTCCTCCCAGGCCTGCTTGTGGTTCTCTGCTGTCTCTGATTCCTTTTTTCTCTTGCTCCATGTCTTCCACCCATGCTGTGCTCCACACCAGTCTCAGACTCGCCAGGGATGCCGTGTCACCCGCAGCTGCCCAAACGGATCACCGCAAAACACCAGCTAGCTGGTGAGCTAACTTCCAAAAAAAAAAAATATATATTATGTATATTCCCTGTGTAGGAATCTGCCTGCAATGCAGGAGTCTCAGGTTCCATCCCTTGGGAAGATCCCTCTGGAGGAGGGCATGGCAACCCACTCCAGTCATTCCAGTTTTCTTGCAGTCCATGGGATCACACACAGTCGGACATGACTAAAATGACTAAGCAGCAGCAGCAAACAGGCAATGTAATAAAAATAGACACTGGTAAGAAGTTGGTTTCTGTAATACTTATTTATGTGTCTGGGTCTTGAAATACTGGTTTTGATTTTTTTTTTAAATTTTTGACCACCGCTTATGGTATGTGGGATCTTATTTCCCTGATCAGGGATCAAGCCTGTGCCCTGCATGGAAACTTGGTGTCTTACCTGTTAGACTGCCAGAGAAGTCTCAATATTTCTTCAACTAGGTCATTTTAAAAAATATTTTAATTACACTCGTTTTTGTTCCTTGATCAACATTAAATATAAGAATCTAAATTTCCAATAAATTGTATTGTTGTGTGTTCATTTTAAATATGTGACTTTGCATGTTCACAGGGTGTCACCCCTTCATACTTGATATATCCCACTTAGAAAGGCAAAAAGGCTTGTGTGGTGAAGAGAGTAATCCAAAGAGAAGGCAAGTCAGGTAAGAACCAGGCAGATGGGAGCCCTTAGAAATACCCTTCCATGTGTTTTTCCTTTTATGCAGCCCTTTGGGTGTCATCTGGTCCAAACCACCAGACCTCTTCTTTTACATGACTTTGTACTGGTTGCCCTGCCCCTCCTATAGTCTGTTCTCCCCATAGCAGCCAAGAGTGGTGCTTAGGAAAGACTGCCATTCCTCTATTCCAAACCTTTTATGGGTTCTTATTTTTCTTAAAGTCATACCTCTTAAAGTGGCTTCTGGAGTCCTCCCAGGCCTGCTTGTGGTTCTCTGCTGTCTCTGATTCCTTTTTTCTCTTGCTCCATGTCTTCCACCCATGCTGTGCTCCACACCAGTCTCAGACTCGCCAGGGATGCCGTGTCACCCGCAGCTGCCCAAACGGATCACCGCAAAACACCATAGCTTAGTACAACACACATTGACATCTTATACTTCTAGAGGTTAGAGGTGTGGCGTGGTTTCACTTTGGGGTTCTAGGGAAAAATCTATTTCTTTGCCTTTTCATCTGCTCAAGATCACCCATCTCTCAGTCTGTGGCCATCCAGCTTCACAGCCAGTGACAGAGTTCTCTGCCCTTTGCTCCCTGTCACATGTCCTTCAGCTTATTTTTGCATCCCACTTCTGCTTTGAAGGACTTTTTAAATTCATTACGTTGAATCCCCCACCTTCACCATAAAGTAGAGGATGAACTTCTGTTTTAAGGTCAGCTAGCTAATCAGCGGCCTCAATCCTGTCTGCAGTCGTAATTCACCTTTGCCACATAATCTGACATAAAACTTACCAAAGCATGAAATTACAATAGAATTTGTAAACGTACTACTAAATATCCCTTGCAGTTAAGATCTCATAGTATGATTGTTCTGTATATAGTATATAACATCAGAATTATGATATGAGCCCCAGAAGCCAATTTCAAAATTTAAAAAAAGATTGTTTTGTATACACAGATAAATTGATGTTTGAACAACTGAATCTTTATAATTCATGCTGTGCTGTATAAGATACATAACAGGTAGGTGGCAAATCCTAGAGCTGGAAACAAAGTAGGGTTAGGGTACAAAGTAGTAGGTACATACAGTGCTTAGTCGCTTCATTCGTGACCCTATGGACTGTAGCCTTGTAGGCTCCACTCCATGGGATTTTCCAGGCAAGAATACTGGAATGAGTTGCCTTTTTCCTTTTATGCAGCCCTTTGGGTGTCATCTGGTCCAAACCACCAGACCTCTTCTTTTACATGACTTTGTACTGGTTGCCCTGCCCCTCCTATAGTCTGTTCTCCCCATAGCAGCCAAGAGTGGTGCTTAGGAAAGACTGCCATTCCTCTATTCCAAACCTTTTATGGGTTCTTATTTTTCTTAAAGTCATACCTCTTAAAGTGGCTTCTGGAGTCCTCCCAGGCCTGCTTGTGGTTCTCTGCTGTCTCTGATTCCTTTTTTCTCTTGCTCCATGTCTTCCACCCATGCTGTGCTCCACACCAGTCTCAGACTCGCCAGGGATGCCGTGTCACCCGCAGCTGCCCAAACGGATCACCGCAAAACACCATAGCTTAGTACAACACACATTGACATCTTATACTTCTAGAGGTTAGAGGTGTGGCGTGGTTTCACTTTGGGGTTCTAGGGAAAAATCTATTTCTTTGCCTTTTCATCTGCTCAAGATCACCCATCTCTCAGTCTGTGGCCATCCAGCTTCACAGCCAGTGACAGAGTTCTCTGCCCTTTGCTCCCTGTCACATGTCCTTCAGCTTATTTTTGCATCCCACTTCTGCTTTGAAGGACTTTTTAAATTCATTACGTTGAATCCCCCACCTTCACCATAAAGTAGAGGATGAACTTCTGTTTTAAGGTCAGCTAGCTAATCAGCGGCCTCAATCCTGTCTGCAGTCGTAATTCACCTTTGCCACATAATCTGACATAAAACTTACCAAAGCATGAAATTACAATAGAATTTGTAAACGTACTACTAAATATCCCTTGCAGTTAAGATCTCATAGTATGATTGTTCTGTATATAGTATATAACATCAGAATTATGATATGAGCCCCAGAAGCCAATTTCAAAATTTAAAAAAAGATTGTTTTGTATACACAGATAAATTGATGTTTGAACAACTGAATCTTTATAATTCATGCTGTGCTGTATAAGATACATAACAGGTAGGTGGCAAATCCTAGAGCTGGAAACAAAGTAGGGTTAGGGTACAAAGTAGTAGGTACATACAGTGCTTAGTCGCTTCATTCGTGACCCTATGGACTGTAGCCTTGTAGGCTCCACTCCATGGGATTTTCCAGGCAAGAATACTGGAATGAGTTGCCATGCCCTCCTCCAGGATATCACCTGACCCAGGGATAGAATCCACATCTCTTTCATTTGTGGCAGATTCTTGATGTGTGGAGGTATCTATATCTATCTATCTATGCACATCCATATATATCGATAGATAGATATACACACATACATACACAGATATAAATTTCCTGTTGAAAATATGTGCATGAGGAGGAACATAGCATAGTGACAGAGTACCCTGTGGATGTGGAAACCGATATGGACAAGATAGGTTTGATCACATTTCAGGAGTTGATACTCAGTCTCTGCCAAAGAAAGCCCAGTTTCCTTCTCCTTTTACTGCAACAGTAAAACTCTTGCATTTACCCCGAAGCCTTTGTGTGTGGTAATGCATATGTGTCGCTTAAGCCCTCGAACATACGTCCAAAGTGCTACTGAACTAGTAGGCCTGTTCTAAGGCTGCCGCTGAAAAAGGGCAAGACATTTGCCCGAGACTTCAGGGATTCTGGGAAGTGAAAAGACATTTGTCCGAGACTTCAGGGATTCTGGGAAGTGAAAGCCTGGGGGACAGGGCACCTCCGTGTCAGGGGGCGTGGCTTTAGTCGCTCGGAACTTCGTGTGAAGTGTAGTTAAAGAGGGCTGCACTGAAGCGGGGCTAAACGCACTCCCCTTGCATTCTGGGACGTGTAGTCCAAAACTCCGTGTAGTTCTAAATCCTGGAACTACGGTAAGACGCAACCGTGAACGTCTCCGCGCTGGATTCTGGGAAGTGTAGTCCGGGAGGTCGAGCTTAACCGCAGGCGCTTCCGCCGCAGGGGGAAGACGTAGCAGCCATCTTTTGCCTGGTTATACAGTTTCGGGTCGGCTCTTCTAGATCCGTTCAAACTCTCCCGAAATGCGCCTGAGACCAACATTTCCTGACTTTTCATTTTGAAGAGAAAGAGGAGCACCTGCTATAAGCAGAGATTTGAGCGCCAAGGGTGGTGATGTGCGGCCCCCTGAGCGAAGCTTCTTTGCGTTTGATAGTGGGTCGGGTGATGGGGCGGGCTCAGGTCATGTTTCGAGGGTCTCCCAGGTTTTCTGCACCCCTAATCTGAGCTCTCACCTATAAGATAGCTCCTCGGCTTCATACCCTGTCACACTGGGTGAGTTACTTAACCCCTCTATGCCTTCGTTGCTGTTCTGTAAAAGAGAAACGAAATGCCTTCTTGATACAGTATTTGGGGGAAAGTAATACTAGCGCAAGGTTAGCGGTTACCTTACACATTAGTATTAATGCTGCTATAATTCTCTCAGAAGCATCTGATTCTCAGTGAGATTTTGTGAGCCCAGGAAACCGAATTGTCCTGGATGGATCTGTTTTGGAAAGGGAGGGCTTCTAGCTGGTACAAGGAGGTGTGAATTACAGGCGATGCAAACACAATCCGGGTATTTCACAACCTCCTTTCCTTCCCCAGCCCTGACTTCTCAAAAAGGAGTGCACGGAGGAAGAGGCCGCAGAGACCCAGGTGAGTAGGACTTGCCTTTCTTCTACTCAAGATAACATCGATTGCAGAACGTATGGGCTATGAGTAATGATTGTAACTGAGCCTTGGTAACTAAGTTCCATTCCAAAAGCTTTATACAGATGAACACGTTTCCATCACCCAGTGGCTCTGTGAATTGGTACTGCTGTTCATAATTGGATTCATTTTATGCCTTATTAACAGTGATGCCAAAAAATGGTGAGGCCGCCTTCTAAGGCATCATACCAAGGAAGATCAGTTTGTGGGTTTGTCCCAGCTGGTGATCTCAGGTTTGTTTGCTTGATTAAGGTGGCTGCTGGGTTACCGTTGTTCCTTTTGCAATTCATATTTTGAAACCATGGGGCTATCTTATTCCTCCCTAAACTTTTCCCCAGATTTTAGCATGTGTGTGTGTTACTCGCTTAGTCACATCCAACTCTTTGCTAACCCATGGACTGTAGCCTGCCAGGCTTCTCTGTCAATGGAATTCTCCAGGGAAGAATACTGGAATGGGGTGCTGTTTTCTTCTCCAGGGGATCTTCCTGATGCGGGGATCAAACCTGGGTCTCCCACATTGCAGGCAGATTTTTTACCATCTGAGCCACCAGGGAAGCCCAAATTTTAGTATCCATTGATGATTTTCTAACTTTCGTTCTGTAGTTATTAGTTTGCATTCTGCCATGGTGGGGGGTTGGGGAGCTCTCCCTTCTCATCCATTTATTTCTTAAATATGCCTTTATTTATAACAATATATTTATAATTCAGACTCCTGTCTTTAAGTTAGTATTTTTTTTTATTGTTGTTGCAGAATTCTGGCTATTATTAGTGCTCTTTGCCTCTGTATAATTGTCAAAACAGTCCTTCCTGCTTAAAAAGAAATTTAACATATTTTTATACCTTCTGTAAAAAGCAGTCCACCAATTTAAATATTGTTGATGTAACAAAATTATGAGGAAGACAAACAGATTCATGGAAGTATAAAGGTTGTCTCAACAGCTTATGACCTCCTCGTCTGACAGTGTTCTTTTGGTAGAAATCCCATCTCTAAGGATAATTTCAAATTGTAAAATGTCATCTGCGTTACTACATTTGCTAAGAAGTAAGAAGCCTTGATGGTGTTCTCAGAACTTTCTGAGAACTTTCTTGCACCAGTCTCGAGGTGAATGTCACTATTCTCCTGCATTTGCTGATGACAGAATTGAGCCAGAGGGATGTTAATAATTCACCCAAGATTCCACTGCTAGTGAGTGGGGTAGCCTGGATTACAGCCCATGCATACTGACTCCAAAGCCTGCTCTTCCATGGTATCTGTTTGCACCTTACCCAGAGTGAGTATGACCACTGTGGAAGCCACAGCAAACTGGGATGAGGCCACTCTGTGCAGGTGGGCAGGTTGCTCCTTCAACAGCCAATGAGAGGGGTCTCGGGGAACTGAGTGCCTTCCTGATTCACAGCAGGCACCACCGGGGTTAGTCACTTTTTTTTTCTTTAACTGGTTTTCATTGACTTATTTCTCGTTTCCCCGTCTGTCTTTCTAGGAATCTGCATGTCCCCAGAAAGAGAGAGATGAACACGTTCAAGGTGAACAGATTCTCTTCCATTACAGGAAAATATTTTGTAATGACAAAATACTGAGTATAGTTCTCTGTAGGTTTTTCTTCTTCAAGGAGAGTCTAAGCCTGTGAGCCATGTGCGCTTTTATAAAATTCCTATCACCTTTATCACTAATTATCACTAATTAGTTTTGGTTTTATTTCATCATTTTTTTATTTCACAAGCAAAAGAAAAATTAAGGGAAATGAAGAACATCTTCCACTTCAGTACATTCCAGCTCACAAATTTAGCTGAATTTTTATTTCCGTAATCTCTTCATATGTATTCATAGTTGTGTATTTGTATTTATAACATAGATACAATTAAATGTTTTTTTTTCATTTAGTACTACCTAATGTTCACCTTTAATTGCTTTATCATGTTCCCACAAACTTACATACCTATTTTTTTTTTTTAATTTTATTTATTTATCTTTTGGAGGGTGGGGTGGGGAGGGAGGGGGATGGGCAGGCCACTCCTATTGGGCTTTCATTTCTCTATTTTCATCCGTCTTTGTTCTTTGGCTCCTGTGGGCCTCCCATCGCGGTGGCCACTGTCATCACAGAGCACCGGCTCTGGGTGCATGCGTGCCAGAGCTCCAGCTCGGTAATTGGACACATCGGTCCAGCCACTCCACGGCACATGGGATCTTCCCAGGCCAGGGATCGAACCGGCGCCCCTTGCACTGCAAGGCGGTGTCTTTACCCACTGGACCACCAGAGGAAGCCCACCTATTTTTAAACTATTCTTTTTTCATAGATCTTTAGAACTTCTACTGTCTTAAGAATACTACTGTGACAGCGTTCCTGATTTAACCTTTTTCTCAAAAAATCTGTCCTGAAAAATATTGCCCCTTTTTGCCTTTAACATTATAGATTTGCAAAATTGAAGTAATATATTTTATAGGTGGTGCTTTGGATTTTTTTTGTTTTGGTAAAATATCCAAATACGGCACAGCAGGATCAAACTGCTGCTTCACACTGAAAAAATACGTATTGTTAGTTTTCTCATGACCAGAGTGAGATTCTGTCTTCCCTATGCTTGAGTCAGGTCTGGTGTATATTTTATTTACTGGTTTATTTGTTTCTATCTTGTACTGAGTTGTCCAAAAAGATCATTCAGGTATTTCTGTATGGTGGTGTGGAAAAACCGAATGAACTTTTTGACCAACAAATGTTATTTATTTATTTGGATTGAAATAATACATGGCTTTAGTTTTAAAAACATGTACTTGTCATTGCATTGACACCTCAGAACAATTGTATAAAGAGGTACTTGGTTTCATCTTTGTTTTAAATTTAAGAAGAGTTGTGAAAAATGAGGAACCAGCTCAGACTTACACAGAAAACCAAGGATATGGAGTCAGATAAGTACATTAGAGGGAAAGACAGAAACAGTGGGAAAGAGAAGGGTTTCATTTGAGCCCTGACCTGGCCCTTTGGTTAAATCCCTCATAATGATGCTCTTTACCTGGTTCCCACCTTAGTGAGAGGCAGGTGCCATCACATACTGCTGGGACTAAATCAAGAAATGTTTCTGGGATAGTTGACAGTTATAATTAAAAAGTGAAATCATTTTGGGTGTTCATTGGTGGTCCACTGGTTAAGACTCAGTACTTTTACTGCCTTGGCTCTGGTTCAGTGCCTATTCAGGGAATTAAGATCCCACAAGCCATGAGGCACTGCCAAAAAAAAAAAGAAATCTTTTTAGGTCAGGATGCAGCAGTTAGAATGCTAGAGAGTTTACTTATTGAGTTCACCAAGAGTATCAGATAAATACACCAAGCTTCCTCTTTCATAGCCCCACATCCAGTGAGGCTGAGGAAAGTCAGTGTGTGGCATCACCAGGATGGAAGGAGGGAGCTGGGAAGTTTACACATTGCACAGGAGCCAGGGCAACTTCCCAGCATCCTCCTCTCCTTCCCGGCGCTGCCCCTTGTCCACTGAACACTGGTATAAGATTGAGGTGGTGTTGTTTGTTGTAGGAGGCAGTGACTTTCAAGGATGTGGCTGTGGCCTTCACGGAAGAGGAGCTAGGGCTGCTGGACTCAGCCCAAAGGAAGCTGTACCAGGATGTGATGCTGGAGAACTTCCAGAATCTAGTCTCAGTGGGTGAGGACAGCCTTTCTCTGCAAGTGTCTTGTGAGCTTGGTGTTTCAAGCCTCTGGGGTTCTTAAAATGGTTCCCTGAGTTTGGAGCCAGACTTTTCCAGTTCCCATGGGATACAAGAAGCTGTCTCTGGTCTTTATCAGTGTGTTTCAGGTCTTTTTCTTTCTTTTTTTATTTTTGTCAAAGAACTGTAAATGGACAGTATCCTACTGTTACCTGTCTCATCTTTTTCAGATGTCACTCGTGTCCCGTTGTTGGACTATAAAGCCATTTATTGAGCCCTACATGCAATTTTTTTTTTTTTTTTTTTAAGATTAGTAGCTGTTTTAAGATCTATTTATTTATTTACTTTGGGCGGGGGTCGGGTTGGGGAGGGAGGGGAGTGGGCGGGCCACTTCTATTGGTCTTTCATTTCTCTATTTTCATTCGTCTTCCTTCTTTGGCTCCTGTGGGCCTCCCATCGTGGTGGCGTCCGTCGTTGCAGAGCACCGGCTCTGGGCGCATGCGCTCCAGAGCTCCGGCTTGGTGATTGGACACATCAGTCCAGCCTCTCCGCGGCACGTGGGATCTTCCCAGGCCAGGGCTCGAACCGGCGCCCCTTGCACTGCAAGGCGGTGTCCTTACCCACTGGACTACCAGGGGAAGCCCTACATGCAATTTTTAATGAAATAAAATAGTATAGAAAATATCAGATCTTTGTAGGAAGAGTAGAACACATTGCAGCAAAAACTCTGGTTGATATATGAGTAGTGTGAGAGCCAGTGGAAACAGATTGTAGGAAAATAGACTTTGGTTAGAAATAGGTTATTCAGCCTTTGATTTACTAATACAAATTTTTTTTTTTGAGAGTGGGGGCACTTCTATTGGTCTTTCATTTATCTGTTTTCATCCATCGTTGTTTTTTGGCCCATGTGGGCCTCCCATCGCAGTGGCCTCTCTCACTGCCCTCTCTCACTGCAGAGCTCTGGCTCTGGGCGCATGTGCTCCAGAGCTCCAGCTTGGTAGTTGAACACATCGGTCCAGCGCTCCGCTGCACATGGGATCTTCCCAGGCCAGGTATCGAACCGGTGCCCTTGCACGGCAAGGAGGTGTCCTTACCCACTGGACCCCCAGGGAAGCCCTACATGCAATTTTTAATGAAATAAAGTAGTATAGAAAATATCAGATCTTTGTAGGAAGAGTAGAACACATTGCAGCAAAAACTCTGGTTGATATATGAGTAGTGTGAGAGCCAGTGGAAACAGATTGTAGGAAAATAGACTTTGGTTAGAAATAGGTTATTCAGCCTTTGATTTACTAATACAAATTTTTTTTTTTGAGAGTGGGGGCACTTCTATTGGTCTTTCATTTATCTGTTTTCATCCATCGTTGTTTTTTGGCCCATGTGGGCCTCCCATCGCAGTGGCCTCTCTCACTGCCCTCTCTCACTGCAGAGCTCTGGCTCTGGGCGCATGTGCTCCAGAGCTCCAGCTTGGTAGTTGAACACATCGGTCCAGCCGCTCCGCGGCACATGGGATCTTCCCAGGCCAGGTATCGAACCGGTGCCCCTTGCACTGCAAGGAGGTGTCCTTACCCACTGGACCACCAGGGAATCCCTAGTAATGCATATTCTTACATAATGTGTCTGAATTGTGAAATAAATGCTATTTTTTCAGTGGGTTGGGTCATAATTTAAAGTTTGAAAAACAGGGCCTTCAGTATCCTTTTTTATGAAACAGAGCACTTATTTATTATTGCTATTAATAATTGTTATTTGCCTTGATTATTTTTTACTATTATTAATCAAGGCAAAATCTCTTAGAAACAACTGGCCTTGATAGTGGAAATATAATCAGATCCATTATTCCCCAGTTTACAGTTCATGCTTCTCTGCTGTTCATACTTTACTCTTCAGTGTCTTGAATATGCAGTTGAAAACTCAGATTACTGGTAAACTTTAGCTCTGACCTGTTCATCTGAACTCATGACTCTGCTTGTTCACTCTTACTTATGACTCTGCATGTTCTCACTCTTCAAATGAGATACAAAACGTATAGGAAGAGAAGAAAAGCTTTGGATGATGAATTCAGTATCCCAGAGAAAGGGAAATTTAGGTAAGAACCAAACGGTTGTTCATTCTTGTGGTTAACACACCGTACTTTGTGCCTCTCACTAGCTCGATGTTGTCCATCGCCTGTTCCCAATTGGACATCCTTTTCCCAGGTTATTGCACAGCCTTTATACTGGTAGCCTACTCCCACCTTTTCGCTCCCATATTCCATTCCTGCAGTGGTGAGGTGATCGTTTGTAATTTTAAGTCAGATTATGTTAGTTGTCTGTTCAGAATTCTCTTATGGGCCTGTTTTACTTAGTAAAGACCACTTAGCAGCTTCTGTAGTTCTCTGTTGTCTGCTGTTCATCCCCCTACTTCCCTAAGTGCATCTTCTCTTCTTTTGACTCTGTCTTTCCCATCGACATTGTTCTCCCTGCTGTTTCTTTTTTGGGGGAGGGGAGTGGGTTGGGGAGGGAGGGGGTTGAGTGGGGCACTTCTGTTGGTCTTTCATTCATTTTCATCCATCTTTGCTCTTTGGCCCGTGTGGGCCTCCCATCGTGGTGGCCTCTGTTGTTGCAGAGCACCGGCTCTGGGTGCATTTGCTCCAGAGCTCCGGCTCGGTAATTGGACACATCAGTCCAGCCGCTCCACGGCACGTGGGATCTTCCCAGGCCAGGGATCGAACTGGCGCCCCTTGCACTGCAAGGCAGTGTCCCCACCCACTGGACCACCAGGGAAGCCCTCCTTGCTGTTTCTCAGACCTGCAAAGGATGTGTCTCCTTGTCCTTTCTGTCTTGCATAGTCTTTCACCTGTAATCCTGCAGGCCTCTGTACTTCTCTCAGGCCACTCATCTTTAAAATGAAGAGATCTGTTCTTGAAGGAGCCTATGGACAGTACAATTCTCTCTTTTCTCTCTCTGCCCTGCCTTGTTTGGTCTCTAAGCACTGATTCTCACTCCTCTACGTTTTTCTTTCACCTATTTCTCACCTCTCTCCGTTCCACTGGAGGGTAATCTAGGAGTGGAGGAATGTGTTGTTGTTTTTTAATATTTACTTACCTGGCTGTCCTGGGTCTTAGTTGAGGGCACGTTGGATCTTCAGTTTTCAGGGAACAAACCTGGGCCCCCTTCATTAGGAGTACGGAGTCTTAACTGCTGGACCACGCAATGTGGAAGAATTTGGTCTGTTATGTTTGTTGCTTATGAACCTAAGTGCTTAGAATAGTCTAGGTACATGACAGGGACTCTAAATGTTTGTCGAGTAAATGAATGAGTCAGTGGATAGAGAAATTTGCCTTCCATTGAAATAGCTAGTAGTGAACAAATCTGAGTGATTTAAGGGATATTGCAGAATGCTTTTTGTTTTCAGGTGAATTCCTAGCTTAATTCTAACTTATCAAGTCCCATGGTGTGTATGTGTGTGTTTGCCTTTCTGTACAAGTTGGTCCTTATCATCTTGAACAGACACACATATAGCACCTGTAATTATAACCAAACTGAATGAGTTGCTTTCCCTGTGATTCTCCTTGTGCTGTCAGTAACAGGGCTTATTCATTTGGGGAGGAAATATTTTTTTAAATGAAGGATTCTTAGGTCTACTTCTTAGGTAGCTCTTCCGTAAAAGGAAAAAAAAATCCTGTTTCCTTATTCCTCATGTAGCAGAGAAAAGGTCTCAGAAAAAAGCCAATTGGTGAGTTAGCCTAGCCCTAAAAAGATTTGCCTAGCTATGTCCAATCTCCTTCCTAAAGGTGACCTCATTAAAAGGAGTGGATTGTAAACTGTTACCTCTACAAACATTTTGTTTGTGCAGGGATCTGTGCATATCCTTTAGAAAACATTTTAGATCATACACGGCTGACTGCTTTGATGATTCTTTAATAGTGTCTAGTCTGTTTCTTCTAAATACTTATCACAGACTATGGAATTTATTCCCAGCTTACTCATAAACTGCCTTCTTCACTTTGGAAACCATTCTTGTTAAAGGCCAATGTGTCTATGTCCAGAAATTTTCCATGCTGTTGATATTTTGTTTTTTTCATAAGCAGCCAGGTTTTATTATTATTTATTTATTTATTCATATATTTGGTTGCATCAGGTCTTCGTTGCAGCCTGTGGGATCTTTTAGTTGCAGCACGTGAACTCTTTGTTGTGGCATCTGGTATCTAGTTCCCCAACCAGGGATTGAACCTGGAACCTTTGGATTGGGAGCTCGGAGTCTTAGGCACTGGACCATCTGGGAAGTCCCTTCCATGTCATTGTTAAAGAGATAGTACTCTTCCCTAGCCTCTGAATTTTGACTCCTACTTTGGGAGGGGGTGGAGTCATATTAGGCCATACAGATACCTCAGAAGGATCCAGTGTATAGATTTATTTATTTATTTATCTTTTTGGGGTAGTGGGGTGGGGAGGGAGGGGGATGGGCGGGCCACTTCTATTAGCCTTTCATTTCTCTATTTTCATCCGTCTTTGTTCTTTGGCTCCTGTGGGCCTCCCATCGCGGTGGCCTCTGTGTTGTCGCAGAGCACCGGTTCTGGGCGCACGCGCGCCAGAGCTCCGGCTTGGTAATTGGACACATCGGTCCAGTCACTCCGCGGCACGTGGGATCTTCCCAGGCCAGGGATCGAACCGGCGCCCCTTGCACTGCAAGGCGGTGTCCTTACCCACTGGACCACCAGGGGAAGCCCCCCATGTATAGATTTTCATGCTTTTTTTTTTCCACCCCTACTGATTCTTAGCACCTTGGATCTTTTCCTCAGCACTAGCCCCCTTGATGTACCACTGCTGCCTCTGGCGCGGGCTATCAACTATTCAGCAGACTGTACTTTCCAGTCCTTTCCTGTTTGAGACAGCTTGTGAAAACTCTTTTTCTCTGACTTGGTTCAAACGCAAACTCTATTTCAAAATAGTTGAGCATCCTGGAAATCAAACTGGTGTTCACTGTGCATGCCTTTCTGGAGTCCTGACTAACTGCCAGGCATTGTGAAACCTGCAAGCATAGCAAAAAAATGTCTTTCTTGATACTCTGCTGTGGTAGGAATGACATGTAGTTTTTCAAAAATGAATTAATTAATATGTTAGATGACATTCGTTTTTATTTTAAATGGGTTTCATTACTGCTGAGTATTTAGTGAACTTTAATGGACTATCTCTTGGTTTCTGTCAGTGTATAAACCACAGGATTTGATTTGTGGGATTTTTAAAAGATCAGCTGAACCATCCTGGGCTTCATTAAAGTCTCAAGTGTAAACTATTGATTCTTTGAACAGAGTTTTCACATATCCACGTCTTTCAATTCTCTGTCCTTATAGAAGAAAACTATCAAAGTGAGTTGACCATTCAAGACAGAGGATTACATGAAGAGCTTTCCTGCTGGCAAATCTGGGAACAAATTGCAAATGACTTAACCAGGTGTCAAGACCCCATGATAAATGGTTGTCAGTTCTGCAAACAAGGTTATCCCCTCAGCCACGTTGGGGCAGGACTGTCTATTCAGATTTCTAAAGATGAGAACTATATATTAAATGAGAAAGTAAGTGGTCCCAATGATATTGGAAATCCAAGGCTTACATTTTTGAAAGCCCGGGATTCTTGGAGAAAAACTTCCTTGACTGAGTCACAGAATTATCAGAATAGATCCCAGAAAATTTCCATGAAAAATGAACTGTGTCTGTATAAAGAGAATGTTGACAGCATTGGTTGGATTTCATGTCACCTTGATCATGGAGGACACAAGAGTGAAAAGTCTTACAGCCACAACAATTGTAGAAAAGACAGCATGAAGGTTTCCACATTGGATCAGAATAGTATGACTCACACAGGACAAACACCTTACTGATTCTTAGCACCTTGGATCTTTTCCTCAGCACTAGCCCCCTTGATGTACCACTGCTGCCTCTGGCGCGGGCTATCAACTATTCAGCAGACTGTACTTTCCAGTCCTTTCCTGTTTGAGACAGCTTGTGAAAACTCTTTTTCTCTGACTTGGTTCAAACGCAAACTCTATTTCAAAATAGTTGAGCATCCTGGAAATCAAACTGGTGTTCACTGTGCATGCCTTTCTGGAGTCCTGACTAACTGCCAGGCATTGTGAAACCTGCAAGCATAGCAAAAAAATGTCTTTCTTGATACTCTGCTGTGGTAGGAATGACATGTAGTTTTTCAAAAATGAATTAATTAATATGTTAGATGACATTCGTTTTTATTTTAAATGGGTTTCATTACTGCTGAGTATTTAGTGAACTTTAATGGACTATCTCTTGGTTTCTGTCAGTGTATAAACCACAGGATTTGATTTGTGGGATTTTTAAAAGATCAGCTGAACCATCCTGGGCTTCATTAAAGTCTCAAGTGTAAACTATTGATTCTTTGAACAGAGTTTTCACATATCCACGTCTTTCAATTCTCTGTCCTTATAGAAGAAAACTATCAAAGTGAGTTGACCATTCAAGACAGAGGATTACATGAAGAGCTTTCCTGCTGGCAAATCTGGGAACAAATTGCAAATGACTTAACCAGGTGTCAAGACCCCATGATAAATGGTTGTCAGTTCTGCAAACAAGGTTATCCCCTCAGCCACGTTGGGGCAGGACTGTCTATTCAGATTTCTAAAGATGAGAACTATATATTAAATGAGAAAGTAAGTGGTCCCAATGATATTGGAAATCCAAGGCTTACATTTTTGAAAGCCCGGGATTCTTGGAGAAAAACTTCCTTGACTGAGTCACAGAATTATCAGAATAGATCCCAGAAAATTTCCATGAAAAATGAACTGTGTCTGTATAAAGAGAATGTTGACAGCATTGGTTGGATTTCATGTCACCTTGATCATGGAGGACACAAGAGTGAAAAGTCTTACAGCCACAACAATTGTAGAAAAGACAGCATGAAGGTTTCCACATTGGATCAGAATAGTATGACTCACACAGGACAAACACCTTACCAGTGTAAGGAAGGTAAAAAAGCCTTTACCCACGTCTCCACCTTTAATCTTCGCCAGCAACCACACTCAAAAAAGAAGTCTCACACGTACAGTGAATGTGGAAATAGCTTCTATTATAGCTCAGTTTTTCATATTCATCAGAGGGTTCACATGGGAGAAAAATGCAGTAAGTGTGACAAGTGTGGAAAGGAATTCCATCAGAGCTCACAGCTGCAAACTCATCAGAAAGTGCACACCATAAAGAAACAGTTCACATGTGAGGAATGTGGGAAAGGCTTCAGTCGTCGATCAGCACTTTCTGTTCACTGTAAAGTCCACACGGGAGAGAAACCTTACACGTGTGAGGAGTGTGGTAGGGCCTTCAGTCAGGCCTCTCACCTTCAGGACCATCAGAGAGTCCACACCGGGGAGAAACCATTCAGATGTGACACGTGTGGGAAGAGCTTCAGCCGGAATTCACACCTTCAGTCCCATCAGAGAGTCCATACGGGAGAGAAACCATACAAATGTGAGGCGTGTGGGAAGGGCTTCATTTGTAGCTCCAATCTATACATTCACCAGAGGGTCCACACAGGAGAAAAACCTTACAGGTGTGAGGAGTGTGGGAGAGGCTTTAGCCGGCCTTCGAGTCTTCAGGCCCATCAGGGAGTCCATACTGGAGAGAAGTCATACGTATGTAATGTGTGTGGTAAAGGCTTTACTCTGAGTTCAAATCTTCAGGCACATCAAAGAGTCCACACGGGAGAGAAACCATACAAATGTGAGGAGTGTGGAAAGAGCTTCAGGAGGAACTCCCATTATCAGGTTCATCTGGTTGTCCACACGGGAGAGAAACCCTATAAATGTGAGGTGTGTGGGAAGGGCTTCAGTCAGAGTTCATATCTTCAGATCCATCAGAAGGCCCACAGCATAGAGAAACCTTACAAGTGTGAGGAGTGCGGGCAGGGCTTCAGTCAGAGTTCACGGCTTCAGATCCACCAGCTGATCCATACGGGTGAGAAGCCATATAAATGTGACGAGTGTGGGAAAGGCTTCAGTCGTAGAGCCGATCTTAAAATTCACAGCAGAATCCACACTGGAGAGAAACCATATAATTGTGAGGAGTGTGGAAAAGTCTTCAGGCAGGCCTCCAATCTTCTGGCCCATCATAGAGTCCACAGTGGAGAGAAGCCATACAAATGTGAAGTGTGTGGGAAGAGCTTTGGTCGGAGTTCACACCTTCAAGCCCACCAGAAAGTCCACACTGGAGAGAAACCATACAAATGTGAGGCATGTGGGAAGGGCTTCAAGTGGAGCCTAAACCTGGATATGCATCAGAGGGTTCACACAGGAGAGAAGCCGTATAAGTGTGGGGAGTGTGGCAAACACTTCAGTCAGGCCTCAAGTCTTCAGCTTCATCAGAGCGTCCACACCGGAGAGAAGCCGTACAGATGTGACATGTGTGGTAAGGTCTTCAGTCGGTCTTCACAACTGCAGTCTCATCAGAGAGTTCACACAGGGGAGAAACCTTACAAGTGTGAGACGTGTGGTAAGAGTTTCAGTTGGCGCTCAAATCTGACAATTCATCACAGAATCCATGTTGCTGATAAATCCTGTAAGAGTCATGAGGGTGGTAAGATCATCAGAGAGTCAACACAAGAAACAAGTTCTATAAAATGATTTTTTAAAAAAACCTCCAGTGTCATGTGAATTCTTTCAGTCGTCAAGTTCCAAAGAAAAATCATTTGTTTCATAAACCAGTGTTTTAACCATAGTTCAGCATGTCCCGGTAGTCGGGATGCCACATAGCAGAGATAGATCCCTTATAAGGGGTGTAGTAAGGGCTTTGGTTTGAACTTGGGTGTTTATTAAATACTACTCAGGGGAGAACCTTTTATATGAGTTTTATAAAGTCTTATACAAAAGTTACAACAGACATGGCAGCACTAATACCCGTTAGAACTCTTCATGAGTGCAGAGACTTTGTTCTGAAGCTGCATAGTCTGAACATGGCCAATTAATACTTTGTAGGTATTTGTTTGGTAGTTGTTAAGAGGAAATTTTTTTTAATAAATAATGTTGCAGTCACCTCCACAATTTGCTAAAAATTTGTATTCAGAACAGATAACCTAAGTGTGGCCTCAGAAGTGATTCAGAGAGACAGAGTTACACTGTTAGAAAACCACACAGTACTGCAGTCTGCAGTATTAATTTGGCATTGTCCCATTCTGATTAGCTCCTGTTGTCCCCCTGGCCTCACTTCAAGTTGGATCTTGCTATCTTGGATGTTGTCTAACATTCTGTTGATTTTATACAGTACAAATTCAGTTATCTTTCATTGACAGTATCAACTTAACTGAAAAATGGATTGTTCAGTTGTTGCTTTCTTATTTTACACATTTCTGTCTAAGCTTTGATGTGATAGTCTTCCAAGTATTTTAGGATTACTTTGATCAAGACTTCTTACCTACAGAAGAGAGGCTGTTTAATGTAGATTACTTTCTTTTATTATATATATTTTTAAATTTATTTTCATCCATCTTTATTTTTGGCCTGTGTGGGCCTCCCATCGCAGTGGCCTTTCTCGTTGCGGAGCACTGGCTATGGGAGCGTGTGTTCCAGAGCATTGGCTCATAATTGGACACACTGATCCAGCCACTCCACGGCACGTGGGATCTTCCTGAGCCAAGGATCTGCACTGCACTGGAAGGCTGCACTGCAAGGCGGACTCTTTATCCATTGGACCATCAGGGAAGTCCAGTTTAATGTAGATTACGTTCTCCCCAGCTTGAGATCAAAAGAAAGAAAAGTTACTTGTTGCAGTTTGGTAATTCCATCAAACACATTGATTCAGTGTCTGACTTGCACACTTTTCCCTAGCAGTGGATTGAAAAATTGCTTTTTGGATAGAAGCTGGCAAATATATACCAAAATACAGAATGTGACTGCCTTTGCTACAGAAATTATATAATAGGAATTTATGATTAGGAGATTCAAACCGAAAAGGTGAGTAGCACATCAAGGATGCTGCTAAATTTTGTAAAAGTGTATTCAGTGTGAATTTAAATATATATTTGTATGTTTATGTTATAACCAATCTAGGAATATGATGCCCAAGACTCACAACAGAAGCACGTAACAGTTTGGTGTAGTTTAGGGACATCTCACACCTTAAACGTATATGTTACTTCATCTTAAGCATCATCTGTAAAAAGATACTCACCCTCATGCTAACAGCAACAAGCAAGATTTTCAGATTTTTCATGTGTTTAATTTCTCATTGTGTATAAGTTTTACAGTAAAACACTGGTTTTATGGTATAACCCTCACAGAAGTCATGCGGTGTCTATAGCCAAATTAAGGAATAGAACTCTGGAAATACAGTATAAAAGTTAAATCATATGGTGGTTCAAAGTTACACAGTATCAGCTAGTATAACTATGTATGTTTTAACTAATTTGACAAAATGGATTTGTTTCAGTTGTTGCTTTCTTATTTTACACATTTCTGTCTAAGCTTTGATGTGATAGTCTTCCAAGTATTTTAGGATTACTTTGATCAAGACTTCTTACCTACAGAAGAGAGGCTGTTTAATGTAGATTACTTTCTTTTATTATATATATTTTTAAATTTATTTTCATCCATCTTTATTTTTGGCCTGTGTGGGCCTCCCATCGCAGTGGCCTTTCTCGTTGCGGAGCACTGGCTATGGGAGCGTGTGTTCCAGAGCATTGGCTCATAATTGGACACACTGATCCAGCCACTCCACGGCACGTGGGATCTTCCTGAGCCAAGGATCTGCACTGCACTGGAAGGCTGCACTGCAAGGCGGACTCTTTATCCATTGGACCATCAGGGAAGTCCAGTTTAATGTAGATTACGTTCTCCCCAGCTTGAGATCAAAAGAAAGAAAAGTTACTTGTTGCAGTTTGGTAATTCCATCAAACACATTGATTCAGTGTCTGACTTGCACACTTTTCCCTAGCAGTGGATTAAAAAATTGCTTTTTGGATAGAAGCTGGCAAATATATACCAAAATACAGAATGTGACTGCCTTTGCTACAGAAATTATATAATAGGAATTTATGATTAGGAGATTCAAACCGAAAAGGTGAGTAGCACATCAAGGATGCTGCTAAATTTTGTAAAAGTGTATTCAGTGTGAATTTAAATATATATTTGTATGTTTATGTTATAACCAATCTAGGAATATGATGCCCAAGACTCACAACAGAAGCACGTAACAGTTTGGTGTAGTTTAGGGACATCTCACACCTTAAACGTATATGTTACTTCATCTTAAGCATCATCTGTAAAAAGATACTCACCCTCATGCTAACAGCAACAAGCAAGATTTTCAGATTTTTCATGTGTTTAATTTCTCATTGTGTATAAGTTTTACAGTAAAACACTGGTTTTATGGTATAACCCTCACAGAAGTCATGCGGTGTCTATAGCCAAATTAAGGAATAGAACTCTGGAAATACAGTATAAAAGTTAAATCATATGGTGGTTCAAAGTTACACAGTATCAGCTAGTATAACTATGTATGTGTAACTAATGAACTTATTTTTTTACTAATGATCTTTTGAAGGTTAGGCAGCAATCCATGCAGCCCAGATTACTTTTAATTCGAACGGAAGTCTATACATCCAAGTTCTCAGGGATACTTCCTTACTGAGCCAATGGATGGATACCCCAGAGTACTGGCTTATGCAGTGCTTGATCTGATTAGATAAGTAACTGGGTCATTCCAGATACTATGATGCCAAGAACCTTGAGCTATGGGGCAAAAAGGAATTTACAAAACAAGTGATTTGAATTGTTTACAAAGTAACTGATTGGGCAGTCCTGAAGAAAAAGAGTCAAGCTATGTGTTTTGGAAGTAAAATTTATAAAAGACTCCAGAAAGATGTGCTTTGGGAAAGAATATAGCATGATGGGAACAAGCTATTAGGTTTGAATACTATTTGCTAGTTCTTAGTTCATTTCACTGATGTTTAGCACTTGTTTAGTTAAAAAACTTCTCTCAAGGGCTTCCCTGGTGGTCCAGTGGGTAAAGAGATACCACATACCACGGAGCGGCTGGACCGGTGTGTCCAATGAAGAGCAAGTGCTCTGGAGCACATGCTCACAGAGCCGGTGCTCTGCAACCAGAGAGGCCACTGCAATAGGAGGCCCAGAAAGGCCAAAAAACAAAGATAGATGAAAATAAATAAACAAAAAACCAATAAAAGTGGACAAAAAAAGAGAAAGCTTCACGCAAAAATAAAATATTGTATGTTTCAGTGTGAATTTAAATATATATTTGTATGTTTATGTTATAACCAATCTAGGAATATGATGCCCAAGACTCACAACAGAAGCACGTAACAGTTTGGTGTAGTTTAGGGACATCTCACACCTTAAACGTATATGTTACTTCATCTTAAGCATCATCTGTAAAAAGATACTCACCCTCATGCTAACAGCAACAAGCAAGATTTTCAGATTTTTCATGTGTTTAATTTCTCATTGTGTATAAGTTTTACAGTAAAACACTGGTTTTATGGTATAACCCTCACAGAAGTCATGCGGTGTCTATAGCCAAATTAAGGAATAGAACTCTGGAAATACAGTATAAAAGTTAAATCATATGGTGGTTCAAAGTTACACAGTATCAGCTAGTATAACTATGTATGTGTAACTAATGAACTTATTTTTTTACTAATGATCTTTTGAAGGTTAGGCAGCAATCCATGCAGCCCAGATTACTTTTAATTCAACGGAAGTCTATACATCCAAGTTCTCAGGGATACTTCCTTACTGAGCCAATGGATGGATACCCCAGAGTACTGGCTTATGCAGTGCTTGATCTGATTAGATAAGTAACTGGGTCATTCCAGATACTATGATGCCAAGAACCTTGAGCTATGGGGCAAAAAGGAATTTACAAAACAAGTGATTTGAATTGTTTACAAAGTAACTGATTGGGCAGTCCTGAAGAAAAAGAGTCAAGCTATGTGTTTTGGAAGTAAAATTTATAAAAGACTCCAGAAAGATGTGCTTTGGGAAAGAATATAGCATGATGGGAACAAGCTATTAGGTTTGAATACTATTTGCTAGTTCTTAGTTCATTTCACTGATGTTTAGCACTTGTTTAGTTAAAAAACTTCTCTCAAGGGCTTCCCTGGTGGTCCAGTGGGTAAAGAGATACCACATACCACGGAGCGGCTGGACCGGTGTGTCCAATGAAGAGCAAGTGCTCTGGAGCACATGCTCACAGAGCCGGTGCTCTGCAACCAGAGAGGCCACTGCAATAGGAGGCCCAGAAAGGCCAAAAAACAAAGATAGATGAAAATAAATAAACAAAAAACCAATAAAAGTGGACAAAAAAAGAGAAAGCTTCACGCAAAAATAAAACGTTAAGAAAAAAGCTTAGCAAAAAGGAATATGTGTATATAGTGTATATATAATGTGTATATGTATATATAATGTGAGTCATGTTTCCAAGATTGATTTCCTAGACCACAGTTTCATACAGGTATGTAATGTCCATGCTACCTCAAATTGCACTTGATGTCATGTTTTCTTTAGCAGGTATCAGAATAGCCCACCAACTCTCAAGGTAATCTCCTATAGTTTAGTGAGTTAAGTTACAGGCTAGAAAACTACCTTCTGTGGGCCAAATCTGGCCCACTGCCTTTAAAGCTTTTTTTTTTCTTTTTTAAAAATTCTTTGGCTGTACCTCCCAGCATGTGAGATCTAAATTCCCCAACCAGAGGTGGAACCACTGGTCCTCTAGGAAAGTCCTTACTTGTTTTTTATTTGGTGAATCTCTTTTTCGTCATTATTTCCTTCCATCTACTTGCTGTATTTTTATGATGTTTTAAAATTACCAAGTGGGGATCTTTTCCATAATTGGCATATGTTTTATGCTTTTTTAAAAAAGATTTTATTTATTTATTTATTTATTGGGGGGCAGGTTGGGGAGGGAGGGGGCGGGTGGGCCACTTCTCTTGGTCTTTCATTTATCTAGTTTTCATCCATCATTGTTCTTTGGTCCATGTGGGCCTCCCATCGCAGTGGCCCCTGTCGTCACAGAGCGCCGGCTCTGGGCGCAGGCGCTCCAGAGCTCGGGCTGGGTAATTGGACACATCGGTCCAGCCGCTCCGTGGCACATGGGATCTTCCCAGGCCAGGGATTGAACCAGCGCCCCTTGCACTGCAAGGCGATGTCCTTACCCACTGGGCCACCAGGGAAGCCTTAGTATATGCTTTTAAAATTTCACATTTCTTCATATGTATTAAAAATTCCCATTCTGATCGTGAATTTTTCTCCTTGTCAGTTTTGCTTTTCCAGGTCTGCTTTATATTTATGTGAACCCATTATTCTTGATAATTTAAGTTTATAAAATGTTTCTTTATATATCTCATAATACTTTTTTTTTTTTCCTTAAGGGACTGCTTTGCCCTGTATTGATATCCTTTAAATTATAGAAATAATTTGAAACTTCGGATACTACTGTCTTCCCCAGAAAGAATTTTCATGTGTTGTGCTTGAAGAGACTAACAAAAAGCGCTCACACTAATCCAGTTTCAAGTAACTGAGGTAATTTGTAGTTTGATCTTGGTATTCACCAAAGGCGATCCATTACCCTTTTATACTTATTCCTATAGGGCAGCTCTTTGAGGTTTTACTACGGACTCCTCTTCCCTACCCCAACCTATTCTCAAGCTCCATCATCGTGGCTGACGTGATGCTCAGCTTTCAATTATAGAATGGGTAGTGGCCACCTAGAAAGAGTAGCAGCCACAAACGGGACGACTTCGCCAGGCTCCGCGCTGGCAATTTAGAACTCAGTACCTAGGGGTACACGGAAGTATTTCCACTGAAGGGGTTGGGGGCCGCGGCCGGCGTTTCCCGGGCATTCTGGGAAGTGTAGTCGAAAGTACGTGCAGCCAGAGCACTTCCGTTCTAGATGGCAGGACTGAGGAATTCTGGGAAGTAGTTCAGGGCTCCCTCTGGTCCCAACGAGGTGCATTCGCTGTGGAGGGATGGGCAGCCACCCTCTTTACCCACGGGTGAATTTGTCTTCAAGCCCGGAGACCCCTCCAATTTTGGGCGTGGAGCCAGCGAGGCCTCGGTCCCGTCCTCGGGGAGAGTAAGAGAAACCGTGACAGACTGCACAATGTGGAGTTTGCGAGAAGTTAGCGTTCCCCTCTCCTGAACCTCCGGTTTGGAGAGATTCTTACCGTCCCCGAAGTGGGGACTGGCTGTGTCGCTTGTTGCTTGGTTTGATCGGCTTCCCTCACCTACTAGCTTGTTCTGCCAGTTCCTAGTGGTACAACATTATGCGAGTTACTTAATCATTTCTAGCCTCATTATCCCCATCGCCATAGTAGTCCCTTATCATTTGACACGAATTAATTTAATTAAATGACTGCAACAGCCTTATGATGTAGATAAAGCCATTGAGGTTTTGTGTGTGTGTGTGTGTGTTTTTAAACAGGTAAGGAAACGGAGGTAGTATTAGACGTAAAGCATCCTACCAATACAGAAAGTCCTCCCTACACAGTGTAGAAAAGAAAGCAATCTTATTAATTAATAAGCATTTACAGAGTACAGTATGGTATTTAGTTTTTGGAAAGAGATTACCAAGAAAGAAATTTAACCCTGTTTATATAATCAAACAATTATTCAAGTTTTAATTAATTTATTTATGTATTTTTGTTTTCACTGCTTCTGCAGGCTCTTCTCTAGCTGCAGAGAGTTGGGGGGTACTCTAAATAAGGTGAGCAGCCTTCTTGTTGTGGTGACTTATCTTGTTGTGGAACTGGGGCTCTAGGACACACGGGCTTCAATAGTTGCAGCAGGTGGGCTCCATAGTTGTAGATCTGAGGCTCTAGAACACAGGCTCAATAGTTGTGGCTTATGGGCTTAGTTGCTCCGCAGCATGTATGATCTTCCTGGATCAGGGGTCGAACCTGTTCTCCTGCATTGGCAGGTGAACTCTTCACCACTGAGCCACCAGGGATGCCCCTGCTATTCAGTTTTTAACCACTTGGTACACACATTCTTTTTTTTTTTTTATTTTGGGCGGGGTCGGAGGGGAGCGGGCGGGCCACTTCTATTGGTCTTTCATTTCTCTATTTTCATCCATCTTTGTTCTTTGGCTCCTGTGGGCCTCCCATCGCGGTGGCGTCTGTCGTTGCAGAGCGCCGGCTCTGGGCGCATGCGCTCCGGAGCTCCGGCTCGGTGATTGGACACATCGGTCCAGCCGCTCCGCGGCACGTGGGATCTTCCCAGGCCAGGGATCGAACCGGCGCCCCTTGCACTGCAAGGCGGTGTCCTTATCCACTGGACTACCAGGGGAAGCCCGGTACACACATTCTTGATCTTGTTCTTCTACCAGAGGACTCTACCGTTTGCTGTAAATTCTTTGATAAATCCATCTGAAATTTACTTGGGAACCGTTTTCTACTTTCTCTGAAGGAACAAAGAAACCCCTCTCCCGCAGACCTTCCCACCATGATCTCTGTGGCCACAAAGCCCCTCCTGCCTGCGAACTCGCCTCAGCACCAGCCTCTCCCCTTGCTGCACCCGCTACTTAAGCTGAATCCCCTAGCGTCATCTCTCCCTAGCCTCTTGGCTCTCTCTTGGCACTCTTCTCTAATCTCTCTTGCTCTCGCTCTCTCACACTCTCTCTACCTCAGATCCCTTGTAGTGGCTCCTCTCAAGTTTGAATACGAATAAACTTTATCCTGCCTGTACTAAGGTCGTTTTTGCTTCTCTTATCACTTACAATACTTTTTTTTTTTTAAATTTTGACCTCTTTTATTGTTATTTATTTATTTTCATCTTTATTCTTTGGCCTGTGTGGGCCTCCCATTGCAGTGGCCTCTCTCGTTGCAGAGCACTGGCTCTGGGCGTGTGCACTCCAGAGTGCTGGCTCGTCATTGGACACACCGGTCCAGCTGCTCCGCGGCACGTGGGATCTTGCCGGACAAGGGATCGAACCAGTGACCCTTGCACTGCAAGGCGGACTCTACCCAGTGAACCACCAGGGAAGCCCTTCGTTTCTTGCTAGTCCTTTTTTATTACGGTTCTGACCTTCAAATGTTTTTTGAAGAGTTTTTTGTTTTGTCAATGAGATAAAGCTCTACTGGCGTCAGAGAACTACTCCACGTCGGCTGAATGACAGGATGACACGAAGGGCATTCTGCAGGTCGTTGGCCGAGAACTGCGGGAGTTTGGGGTTAAAACTCCAAAGGGCGGGCACAGTAGACCTTCCTCTTCTCGGGTTCTGGGAACGTGTGCCGAAGCATTTCCCATCTGGAGCCGAAGGGCGGTGGCACGTGCTCCCCGGGGCTTCTGGGAAGTGCAGTTCCCAGCGCTGGGTGGTCAGAGGCACTTCCGCTCCCGGAAAGCCCGGACGCCACCTTTTCTTCCGGTCCGGGAGGTGAGCCGGGTCTTCGACCCCTCCAAGATTCTGAGCTGAGCGTGGTACCGGTTGCTCCCTGACTGGCTGTTTTAGGATGGAGGAGCAGGATCGCTCTGCTCTCCCTGCCTTACCGCGCTGCGCTGCTACTTCTATCGGTACAGTATATTATGCGAGTTGTTGATTATCCGTGCGCCCGACTTTCCTCCTCTAAAAGACAGCGAGACAGATGGTCCACCAGTGCTTTGGGTTGTGATCAGAATCAACCGAGACCACACGTGTCAGCACTAACACCTAACCTAACTGGTTGCCTCTTGCAATTGATGCAGTTAATGTTCTCAGGACCCCCACCCTTTTGATTGCACGCCCCAGTGAGGACAGAGCGAGGGGCGGTGGGGTGGCCTGTCTGTCATCCGACGGGAGACGGCTCTCCCCGAGCTTTGATCTCTCTTTTTAGGGAGCACAGAGTCAGCCCGCGCTAGTGCCTGGGAATGTCCGCTGCAGTTTGTACAGGAAACGTGAGACGGACTCATTTGTCCCACCACATCCTTTTCGTCGCCGGTGCTGAATCCAGAAAGGGGAAAAAGGAAAGACTTCCTGGCTCCTCACAGCACAGCCGCCGGTAGCTACTACTCTGGGTCGGTCATCAGTTTTCAGTTAATCAGGTTTCCTTCACTCAGTAAATTACCACTAGGAGAACGTTCAGTTATCTGTTGAATACACCTGAGACTGTTTAATATGCTTGTTAATACATACATGTGTGTTTCTACCACAAATACTTACGTTTTTTAAGTAAATATTTTAAAAATATAAATATTTTATTTACTTTATGTTTTTTAATTTTTTAAAAACTTTATTGAAGTATAGTTGATTTACAGTAATGTGTTAATTTCTGCTGTACAGCGAAGTGACTCAGTTATATCCTTTTTCATTATGCTTAACACAGGATATTGAATGTAGTTCTCTGTCAGGTACAGTAGGTCCTTGTTTATTCATTCTCCATAAGAGTTTGCATCTACTAATCCCAAACTCCCAATCTTTCACTCTCCCAAAGTCCTCTCCCTTGACAGCCCTAGTTCTTTTTATCCGTGAGTCTGTTTCATGGATGTTCATGTGTGCCATATTTTAGATTCCACGCATAAGTAAGTGATATATAGTACTTGCCTTTCTCTTTTTGGTTTTATTTAGTATGATAATCTCTAGGTCCATTCATTTGGGGAAAGCTGAGTACCGGTTGCTCCTGACTGGCTGTTTTAGGATGGAGGAGCAGGATCGCTCTGCTCTCCTGCCTTACCGCGCTGCGCTGCTACTTCTATCGGTACAGTATATTATGCGAGTTGTTGATTATCCGTGCGCCCGACTTTCCTCCTCTAAAAGACAGCGAGACAGATGGTCCACCAGTGCTTTGGGTTGTGATCAGAATCAACCGAGACCACACGTGTCAGCACTAACACCTAACCTAACTGGTTGCCTCTTGCAATTGATGCAGTTAATGTTCTCAGGACCCCCACCCTTTTGATTGCACGCCCCAGTGAGGACAGAGCGAGGGGCGGTGGGGTGGCCTGTCTGTCATCCGACGGGAGACGGCTCTCCCCGAGCTTTGATCTCTCTTTTTAGGGAGCACAGAGTCAGCCCGCGCTAGTGCCTGGGAATGTCCGCTGCAGTTTGTACAGGAAACGTGAGACGGACTCATTTGTCCCACCACATCCTTTTCGTCGCCGGTGCTGAATCCAGAAAGGGGAAAAAGGAAAGACTTCCTGGCTCCTCACAGCACAGCCGCCGGTAGCTACTACTCTGGGTCGGTCATCAGTTTTCAGTTAATCAGGTTTCCTTCACTCAGTAAATTACCACTAGGAGAACGTTCAGTTATCTGTTGAATACACCTGAGACTGTTTAATATGCTTGTTAATACATACATGTGTGTTTCTACCACAAATACTTACGTTTTTTAAGTAAATATTTTAAAAATATAAATATTTTATTTACTTTATGTTTTTTAATTTTTTAAAAACTTTATTGAAGTATAGTTGATTTACAGTAATGTGTTAATTTCTGCTGTACAGCGAAGTGACTCAGTTATATCCTTTTTCATTATGCTTAACACAGGATATTGAATGTAGTTCTCTGTCAGGTACAGTAGGTCCTTGTTTATTCATTCTCCATAAGAGTTTGCATCTACTAATCCCAAACTCCCAATCTTTCACTCTCCCAAAGTCCTCTCCCTTGACAGCCCTAGTTCTTTTTATCCGTGAGTCTGTTTCATGGATGTTCATGTGTGCCATATTTTAGATTCCACGCATAAGTAAGTGATATATAGTACTTGCCTTTCTCTTTTTGGTTTTATTTAGTATGATTATCTATAGGTACATCCATGTTGCTGTAAATGGAACTGTTTCATCTTTTTAAATGGCTGAGTAATAATCCGTTGTCCACACCAAATGTACTTAATCTGTTCATCTGTCAACGGACATTTAGGTTGTTTCCATGTCTTGGCTGTTGTGGATGGTGCTGCCATGAACACTGGGGTGCCTGTGTCTTTTTGAATTATAGTTTTATCCGGAAACATGCCCAGGCATGGAATTTCTGGATTACATGGCCACTCTTTTAGTTTTTTGAGAAATATGCATGCTTTATTCCATAGTGGCTTCACTAGTTTCCAAGAGTGTAAGGGGTTTCATTTCTCCACACCCTCTTGAGAATTTTATTCTTTGTAAACTTTTTTTAATACACTTTTTGCATCCTTTAAAATTTATTTGGCTGCCCTGGGTCTTAGCTGTGGCATGTGGGATCTATTTCCCTGACCAGGGATCAAACCCGGGCCCCCTGCATTGAGAACACAGAGTCTTAACCACCGGACTACCAGGGAAGTCCCCTATTTATAAAGTATTTAAAGATAGACATTCTGAGCACTGGGAGGTGGTACCTCATTGTAGTTTTTTTTTTTTTTTTTTTTTAAGGTTTTTTTGGCCACTTTTTTATTGGTCTTTCATTTATTTATTTTCTTCCATCTTTGTTCTTTGGCTCATGTGGGCCTCCCGTTGCAATGGCCTCTCTTGTTGCAGAGCACCGGCTCTGGGCGCATGCGCTCTGGAGCGCTGGCTCGGTAATTGGACACATCAGTTCAGCCGCTCTGCGGCTCATGAGATCTTCCCAGGCCAGGGATTGAACCGGCACCCCTTGCACTGCAAGGCGGACTGCTTACCCACTGGACCACCAGGGAAGCCCTCATTGTAGTTTTGATTTGCATTTCTCTAATAATTAGTGATGATGAACATTTTTTGGAGATATCTATTTAGGTCTTATGCCCATTTTTTTATTGCATTGTTTGCTTTCTTTACATTTATTTGTTTTTTTTGTTTTTTTTTTTTTGACTGCACCTCACAGCTTGCAGGGATCTCAGTTCCCCAACCAGGGTTTGAACCTGGGCCACGGCAGTGAAAGCCTGGAATCCTAACCACTGGACCTCCAGAGAAGTCCTCCCTGTTGTTTGCTTTTTTGATATGAAACTGGATGAAATGTTTGTATATTTTGGAAATGACTTCTGCATTGGTCACATCATTTGCAGACATTTTCTCCCATTCCAAGGGTTGTCTTTTCGTTTTGTCAACAGGAGGATCAGAAATCTCATGGTGGGGATACTGTGTTTGGTTGTGCAGGCTGTTCTCTGTCCAGTGGCCTCTGGCTGACAGTTTTGTTAGTAACTGCAGTTTATTCCAAGCTCTGCTCACAAGGCTGTGTGTGGCCACATCTTCCTGGGAGTACCTGTCCTCATGTATAATTTCTGCAAAGATCCACATGGGATCCTGAAAGCCCTGCATCTGATGTCTTCTTTATGCCTCTCCAGTTTACCATCTCAGGACTCTGACTTTCCTCAGAGGGAACAGGAGAAAATGACCGAGTTTCAGGTAAGTATAGCATTGCTTTCTTGCTCATAAGGGATTTTATTTCTCAAAAGATTAGGCATATCTTTTTTCTCTTCCTTGGAAAGGTTAATGAGCACAACACATCTTAAAGAATTTTTTTTTAATTTATTTATTTTTGGCTGTTCCGGGTTTTCACTGCTGTTGCAGGCTCTTCTCTAGTTGCAAGGAGTGAGAGCTACTTTCTAGCTGAGGTGAGCACTCTTCTTGTTGTGGTGACTTCTCTTGTTATGGAACTTGGGCTCTAGGGCTCATGGGCTTCAGTAATTGTGGCACATGGGCTCAATAGTTGTGGCTCCGAGGCTCTAGAGCACAGGCTCAGGAGCTGTGGCTCACAGGCTCAGTTGTTCTGCAGCATGTGGGATCCTTCTGGACCAGATATTGAATCCACGTCCCCCACGTTGGCAGGCGAACTCTTCACCACTGAGTCACCAGGGAAGTCCAGCACAACACATCTTGAGTGCAGGTTGTATGCAAGACTCTGTGTTCTATTTCTTTTATTTTATCATTTTCTTTGTTTCTCAAAGTTGATCTTTGAAAAAATTGTTGAAACTTGAAATACACAAAAATAATTCATACTACTACTCTGCTTACAGACTAGCTATTTTCAGTTTCTCATTTTCCTTTATCATAGGCATTCACAACTCTGTATTTGCAGTATTAGAATTGATGGGATATACTTATTTAGAATTTTAGTCTTATTTATTGGCTGCACTGAGTCTTTGTTGCTGTGCAGTCTTTCTCTAGTTGTGGTGAGCAGAGGCTACTCTCTAGTTGTGGTATGTGGGCTTAGTTACCCCATGGCATGTGAAGTCTTCCCAGTCCAGGGATGGAACTTGTGTCCCCTGCATTGGGAGGTGAATTCGTAACCAGCGGACCACCAGGAAAGTCCGATGGGGTGCAGATGTGAATGTTAGATAAAGGTTTAGTATCTCTAATTCTTACCAAAATGAGTAAGATAAACTAAGACCTAATTGGGATGTGAGTAAAAAGAAATGAATAGAAGTGTCAAAAAAAATAAATTTATGAAGAAAATGGTGATCATTAATAGCTAAATATGTGTAAACGTTAATAAAAGCTTTCTATTTATTTTACTTATATTCTTAGAGTTTTTTCTTTTTTTAAGGAATTAGGTCCTAATTGACTAGTCTAAAGATTCAGGAGTATTTGTTCTCTTTTACATGAAAGGTGAATTGGGAAAACCTTTTGAGAGGGAAACTGCCATTACGCTTTCAAATATTTTAAAGTGATATTCTATGACTTTGCGATTGTTACTCCTTGACTAAGGTTTCTGTCAAAGAATCTTTACAGCATTGATGATAAGTAAAAATCTGAAACTAATTGTACTTTATTTAAATGGAGTAAAGCTAAATCATCAGTTCTAAGGAATACTGTACTCTACAGTCATGAAATGAAAGAGATTATAGTAGCACTGCTTGTTCAGATTTATTGAGCACTTATTATGTGCCAGGGACCGCTGTAAGTGTTTTACACATCTTCATTCATCTAATCCTTTCAAAATCCTATGATTTAGGCACCAACCATTATAGAGAAGGGGAAATGAAGATAGAGGTCAGGGAATTTGCCTGGTGTCGTGAATCACAGCCTTGAAATGTGAACTCAGCCTGCGCCTTCACCAGCTGTGTGGACAGCAGAAGGTGGATATGGCTCGTGTCTTGAAAGCACATACCAGAGCTGTGTACCTGTCCTGGAAGGTTGCTGAAGGTCCATGAACTTTGCAGACATTAAAAAGTGGTGGAGGGGGCTTCCCTGGTGTTCCAGTGGGTAAGGAGTCCGCCTTGCAATGCAAGGGGCACCAGTTCGATCCCTGGCCTAGGAAGATCCCACATGCCGTGGAGTGGCTGGGCCTGTGTCCAATGACGAGCCAGTGCTCTGGAGTGCATGCACCCAGAGCCAGTGCTCTGCGACGAGAGAGGCCACTGCAATGGGAGACCCCCACAGGCTGAAGAATAAAGATGGATGAAAAATAAGTAAATAAAAAATCAATAAAAAGAGGCCAAAATTAAAAAAAAAAAGTGGTGGAGGACTTCCCTGGTGGTCCAGTGGGTAAGGACACCACCTTGCAATGCAAGGGACGCCGGTTCAATCCCTGGCCTGGGAAGATCCCACGTGCCGCAGAGCAGCTCGACAGATGTATCCAACTACCAAGTGCATGCACCCAGAGCCGGTGCTCTACCACAACAGAGGCCACTGTGATGGGAGGCCTACACAGGCCAAAGAACAAAGATGGATGAGAAATAGTTAAATGAAAGACCAATAGAAGTGGCCAAAAAAAAAAAGTGATGGAGTGGGGCAATAGGGAGGTGACAACACTGTCACTGAGAGAGACAAGTGTGGGGATGGAAAACTACCTGGAGTCCCTACAAATCAGTAACTGTCTGGGGGGTTAATCTTTTTTGTGCTTTTCTGTAATACCCTTCCAGTGGAGACTGTAAGAATGAGAGGATGTGTTTGATGTTGCCAGGAGGCAGTGACCTTCAAGGATGTGACTGTGACCTTCACTGAGGAGGAGCTGGGGCTGCTGGACTCAGCCCAGAGGAAGCTGTACCAGGATGTGATGGTGGAGAACTTCCGGAACCTGCTGTCAGTGGGTGAGGATGGGCACCCTCTGACCCTGAACCTCGTCCCCCTTGACAGTCTCTGGTCCTTGACTGTTCAAAGGGTTGGACCTTTCAGCTACTTTCTTTCTTTTTATGACTGAAATGTGAACTCAGCCTGCGCCTTCACCAGCTGTGTGGACAGCAGAAGGTGGATATGGCTCGTGTCTTGAAAGCACATACCAGAGCTGTGTACCTGTCCTGGAAGGTTGCTGAAGGTCCATGAACTTTGCAGACATTAAAAGTGGTGGAGGGGGCTTCCCTGGTGTTCCAGTGGGTAAGGAGTCCGCCTTGCAATGCAAGGGGCACCAGTTCGATCCCTGGCCTAGGAAGATCCCACATGCCGTGGAGTGGCTGGGCCTGTGTCCAATGACGAGCCAGTGCTCTGGAGTGCATGCACCCAGAGCCAGTGCTCTGCGACGAGAGAGGCCACTGCAATGGGAGACCCCCACAGGCTGAAGAATAAAGATGGATGAAAAATAAGTAAATAAAAAATCAATAAAAAGAGGCCAAAATTAAAAAAAAAAAGTGGTGGAGGACTTCCCTGGTGGTCCAGTGGGTAAGGACACCACCTTGCAATGCAAGGGACGCCGGTTCAATCCCTGGCCTGGGAAGATCCCACGTGCCGCAGAGCAGCTCGACAGATGTATCCAACTACCAAGTGCATGCACCCAGAGCCGGTGCTCTACCACAACAGAGGCCACTGTGATGGGAGGCCTACACAGGCCAAAGAACAAAGATGGATGAGAAATAGTTAAATGAAAGACCAATAGAAGTGGCCAAAAAAAAAAAGTGATGGAGTGGGGCAATAGGGAGGTGACAACACTGTCACTGAGAGAGACAAGTGTGGGGATGGAAAACTACCTGGAGTCCCTACAAATCAGTAACTGTCTGGGGGGTTAATCTTTTTTGTGCTTTTCTGTAATACCCTTCCAGTGGAGACTGTAAGAATGAGAGGATGTGTTTGATGTTGCCAGGAGGCAGTGACCTTCAAGGATGTGACTGTGACCTTCACTGAGGAGGAGCTGGGGCTGCTGGACTTAGCCCAGAGGAAGCTGTACCAGGATGTGATGGTGGAGAACTTCCGGAACCTGCTGTCAGTGGGTGAGGATGGGCACCCTCTGACCCTGAACCTCGTCCCCCTTGACAGTCTCTGGTCCTTGACTGTTCAAAGGGTTGGACCTTTCAGCTACTTTCTTTCTTTTTTATTACTGAAGGCTAGTTTTATAGATGCAGTTTAGTTGTTGTTGTCTGGCCACTATGTTGTATCCAGCTCTCTGTGACCCCGTGGACTGTACCCTACCAGGCTCCTCTGTCCATGGGATTTCCCAGACAGCAATACTGGAGTGGATTGCCATTTCCATCTCTACTTTGGACCTTTTGAGATGGTTCTCTGACCGGGAAGGTGAAAGTGTTTCTAATTGATCGGTTTTTCTGGTCCAAGTCTGTTCAGGCAAAGTTCTGTCAAGGGTTGATTTTGCCTCACTGGGCACATTTGGCAATGTCTGGAGACAATTTTGATTGTCATGGCTGAGGGAGGGGTGCTGCTGGCATCTAGTGGCTAGCGAAGCTGCTAAACCTCCTAAAATGCACAGCACAACCCCTACCACACAGAAAAATTAGCCTGAGCAGAATATCAGCAGAGCCTCAGTTGAGAAACCCTGTTTTAGGTGAACTAGAAATGGGCAGCTTAGCTTCTATACTCTGTCAAATACTTTGGTGGATTCACTGTAGTGGCTTTTTTTTTTTTCAATGAAATAGAATAAAATAGAACAAGAATAGAAGCTGTCAGAGTTCCTTATCAAGATCTACTCAAAAAAAAATAAATAAATAAAACCTGCTCATATTGGAGCAAAAACTGTGAACATTTGCATTAAGTTGTGTGAGTGTGGGAAATATGATAAAAAACAGACCCTGACTGAATCTAATTTTATCTATGTTATAGTCATGAACTAGGTCACAACCTACATTTCTTTTTCTTTTATTTTTTTAATTGAAGTATAGTTGATATATTAATACAGTGTTGTATTATTTTCAGGTATACAGCAAAGTGTGTCAGTTTTATACATATATTTACTTTTTAGGTTCTCTTCTCTTTACTGAGTATTAGTTCCTTAAATTACAAAATAAAATTTTGAGTTAAATTCCTTCACTGAGGAGGAGCTGGGGCTGCTGGACTCAGCCCAGAGGAAGCTGTACCAGGATGTGATGGTGGAGAACTTCCGGAACCTGCTGTCAGTGGGTGAGGATGGGCACCCTCTGACCCTGAACCTCGTCCCCCTTGACAGTCTCTGGTCCTTGACTGTTCAAAGGGTTGGACCTTTCAGCTACTTTCTTTCTTTTTTATTACTGAAGGCTAGTTTTATAGATGCAGTTTAGTTGTTGTTGTCTGGCCACTATGTTGTATCCAGCTCTCTGTGACCCCGTGGACTGTACCCTACCAGGCTCCTCTGTCCATGGGATTTCCCAGACAGCAATACTGGAGTGGATTGCCATTTCCATCTCTACTTTGGACCTTTTGAGATGGTTCTCTGACCGGGAAGGTGAAAGTGTTTCTAATTGATCGGTTTTTCTGGTCCAAGTCTGTTCAGGCAAAGTTCTGTCAAGGGTTGATTTTGCCTCACTGGGCACATTTGGCAATGTCTGGAGACAATTTTGATTGTCATGGCTGAGGGAGGGGTGCTGCTGGCATCTAGTGGCTAGCGAAGCTGCTAAACCTCCTAAAATGCACAGCACAACCCCTACCACACAGAAAAATTAGCCTGAGCAGAATATCAGCAGAGCCTCAGTTGAGAAACCCTGTTTTAGGTGAACTAGAAATGGGCAGCTTAGCTTCTATACTCTGTCAAATACTTTGGTGGATTCACTGTAGTGGCTTTTTTTTTTTTCAATGAAATAGAATAAAATAGAACAAGAATAGAAGCTGTCAGAGTTCCTTATCAAGATCTACTCAAAAAAAAATAAATAAATAAAACCTGCTCATATTGGAGCAAAAACTGTGAACATTTGCATTAAGTTGTGTGAGTGTGGGAAATATGATAAAAAACAGACCCTGACTGAATCTAATTTTATCTATGTTATAGTCATGAACTAGGTCACAACCTACATTTCTTTTTCTTTTATTTTTTTAATTGAAGTATAGTTGATATATTAATACAGTGTTGTATTATTTTCAGGTATACAGCAAAGTGTGTCAGTTTTATACATATATTTACTTTTTAGGTTCTCTTCTCTTACAGGTTATTACAAAATACTGAGTATTAGTTCCTTAAATTATTTTCTTATTATGGATCATGATCAAGACATTTTTGAGATATCACTCAAGACCCTTTACAGTGAGGCAAGTATGTAATATTCCTAAAGGCATCAAACGTGAAGCAACGCATAGCCATGCGAAGGGCGATGGCCAAGAGAAGGTGGGGGATATCCATCAGCCAGGTTGCTTCACATTTGATGCCTTCAGGAATATTACAGACTCAAGGGTTATAGAATTTGAACAGAGATCTCTTTTAGCTCTGTGTTCCTCTTCAGTATCTGTCTGTATATCTGTATCTGTCTATGTATATTTATCTATGTATTTGTCTTTTCCTAGGACATCTTCCCTTCAAAGCAGATATGGTGCCTCAGTTGGAGACAGACGCAAAGCTCTGGACGATGGAGAGAAGCCCTAAGAAGTGGGCGTTCCAGCGGGAGCCGCACAGCCATTGCTTCAGGTATGCCTGGACTGTGACAGCAGCCTCTCCACTGGACTCCGTGCTTCCATCCTTGAGCTCCTGTAACCTCACATCGTGGCCAGATTGGTTCTTTAGAAAGCTGAAGGCTATGATTATTCAGTTCCTCTGCTCACAACCTTCCCGAGGTCTCCCGTTTCATGCTGAGTCCTTCTAGCCGACTGCAGGCTCCTACCTGACCTGGCCTCCTTACCAGGTTCCTCTTTGATGACCCGTCCTTTTACCTTGCTTACATCATCCCTGCCGTCCTGGCCCTTTCAGGGTGTTCTCTGTTTCTTGCACTTTGACTTGTTCTCTCTTGGTGGCGAGGCTTGAGCCACTCCCTCCCTCACTCAGGTCTTTGCTTAAATCTGGTCTCATCAGACAGCCCTTCTGTCTCTTTCCGTTTACAGGACCATCCTCTCCCCATTCTCTGTGCCCACATCGCTAGAGCCTGCTTCATTTCCTCGTTCATCATCTGTCTCCCGTGAATGCAAAGGGAGTTGCATTTGCTGTCTCTACTCAAAGCCCCCGGGCCTGCTTATTTTCAGGTATACAGCAAAGTGTGTCAGTTTTATACATATATTTACTTTTTAGGTTCTCTTCTCTTACAGGTTATTACAAAATACTGAGTATTAGTTCCTTAAATTATTTTCTTATTATGGATCATGATCAAGACATTTTTGAGATATCACTCAAGACCCTTTACAGTGAGGCAAGTATGTAATATTCCTAAAGGCATCAAACGTGAAGCAACGCATAGCCATGCGAAGGGCGATGGCCAAGAGAAGGTGGGGGATATCCATCAGCCAGGTTGCTTCACATTTGATGCCTTCAGGAATATTACAGACTCAAGGGTTATAGAATTTGAACAGAGATCTCTTTTAGCTCTGTGTTCCTCTTCAGTATCTGTCTGTATATCTGTATCTGTCTATGTATATTTATCTATGTATTTGTCTTTTCCTAGGACATCTTCCCTTCAAAGCAGATATGGTGCCTCAGTTGGAGACAGACGCAAAGCTCTGGACGATGGAGAGAGAAGCCCTAAGAAGTGGGCGTTCCAGCGGGAGCCGCACAGCCATTGCTTCAGGTATGCCTGGACTGTGACAGCAGCCTCTCCACTGGACTCCGTGCTTCCATCCTTGAGCTCCTGTAACCTCACATCGTGGCCAGATTGGTTCTTTAGAAAGCTGAAGGCTATGATTATTCAGTTCCTCTGCTCACAACCTTCCCGAGGTCTCCCGTTTCATGCTGAGTCCTTCTAGCCGACTGCAGGCTCCTACCTGACCTGGCCTCCTTACCAGGTTCCTCTTTGATGACCCGTCCTTTTACCTTGCTTACATCATCCCTGCCGTCCTGGCCCTTTCAGGGTGTTCTCTGTTTCTTGCACTTTGACTTGTTCTCTCTTGGTGGCGAGGCTTGAGCCACTCCCTCCCTCACTCAGGTCTTTGCTTAAATCTGGTCTCATCAGACAGCCCTTCTGTCTCTTTCCCGTTTACAGGACCATCCTCTCCCCATTCTCTGTGCCCACACGCTATCTTATTTTGTGTCTAAGCACTGATTACCTCCTGATCCTAGAGCCTGCGTTCATTTCCTCGTTCATCATCTGTCTCCCCGTGAATGCAGAAATTCGGGCAGTTGCATTTGCTGTCTCTACTCAAAGCCTCCCACTGGGCCTTCTGCATAGTTTGGTGCCCTGTACATACTTATTGGATGAAGAAATTACTTTAAAAATTACTGTTGTTTTGAGTAGGAGTGAGGAAGCTCTCCTCATAACCCCTCCAGACCTATGACCCCAGCCTCCCGCATCCGCATCCACGTCCTCTCCTCATCCTCCAGACCCCCAGCCCCGCCGTGGCCCTCTGTTCTCCTGGCCTCACTCAGATCTTCAGTGTTCACTTTCTGACCTCCTTTTCCTTTCCCTCCCCTTCTTTCCTTTCTCTTTGTTTGGTGTATTCCTCACTTCTACCCATTTAAAAATCTTAGCCATTCATAGGGAATGTAAATGTATGTCCTCTCCCTTGCCTGAAAAATGAAGCAGAGAAGCTTATCTGCAGACACGATGGGTGAGGCCCTGAACTCTGAGAGTGGCTTATGGATACCCCCACCTTCTTTTGGCCATCTCCCTTCTCATGTCTATCAGTTGCTTCATGTTAGATGCCTTTAGGAATATTACATATTTGCTTCGCTGTAAAGGCTCTCATTTTTCTTTTCTTTAATTGAAGTGTAATTTACAGTGTTTTTACCTGGACCTCAGGGATCGTAATCCTACGTATTGTGGCTGTTTTCTTTTGTAATTTTATTTTATTATTTATTTATTTATTTATTTTTGGCTCTTCTGGGTTTTCATTGCTGCCACAGGCTCTTCTCTAGTTGCAGGGAGTGGGGGCTCCTCTCTAGTGGAGGTGAGCAGGCTTCTGTTGCAGTGACTTCTCTTGTTGTGGAACTCGGGCTCTAGGGCACATGGGCTTCAGTAGTTGTGGCGTATGGGCTCCATAGTTGCAGCTCCGAGGCTCTAGAGCACAGGCTCAATAGTTGTGGCTCACGGGCTCAGTTGCTCCGCAGCATGTGGGAGCTTCCTGGATCAGGGCTCGAACCTGTGTCTCTAGCACTGGCAGGCGAACTCTTTACCACTGAGCTACTAGAGAAATTCCAAATTTTGTTTTTTTTTTAACCACTTCATCATCCACATGTTTCAGGATTTTGTAGCCATGCTCCATGTACAAATACTGTCTTAAGTGTTCTTTATGGGTCATAGGAATGCAAATTAAAGGATTTGTTTTGGTTGGGATTCTTGAAACCTCAAAGCCTACTGCTCTTGGAGACAAGTGGATCTCATGCCTCTATTAAGTGTACAGATGGCCCATAGTGTTATCCTGTGTGATTAATGGATCATTTTAGAACATTGTTCCCCAGTGAATGTCTAACATAATTCTAATTTCTTAACCATCTTTGAATATTTAACAGTCCATACTTACTAACCTTAGAAGATAAAAGCTATTCATAGTTATCAGAATGTATCACTAAGCTGTCAAAAACTATCCACACAAAGATGCCAGGCATTACAATTCATCCTTTCTTGTCTAACAATTTCAGTATGACTCCTTGTGAATCTGAACTGCTTCATCCTTCCAACCAACTTCCCGCTGAACTCCTAAATAGCTACTACGTAAGCAGTCATATAACATATATGGTAATTGTTTCAAACTGGATATTTCCAGAAGTCAAAAGGCACTGACATACCCATAGAGATGAAGAGAGTTCTGATTTTTTCCAGTGCTTTCAAGTCCTTTTTCTGATTTGCATCCTAGTGTATTAACTGCTTGATGTCACAGGCAATGTGAGAAGCCTTCTGCATGTTGCAGTGAATTCTGATACCAAACACCAGAAGTTCAGTCTATGGGCACTGCCCACCAAGACTGCAGACACCAGCTGGGGTTCCCAACTGGCTACAAATTCAGGGATTCCCATGATAATTCGCTAGGATGACTCAGGAAGAGCTCAGGAAAATGGTCTACTTAACAGTCAGAATTTTATTCTAGCAAAAAGGATACAGATTGGAACTGGCAGAAGGGAGGTGTGTAGGGAACTCTGGGAGAGTTCTTTTCCGCCTCGCTCTTATAAGGACCCTTGTCATTGCTTTGGGCTCATCCAGAGAATCCAGGATAACCTCTCCATCTCAAGAGCCTTCATTTAATCAGACCTGAAGTCCCTGTGGCCACATACACTAACATCTGCCCAGGTTCCAGGGATTAGGGCATGGGCATCTCTAGGTCATTCACTTAAGCCTGTCATACCCAGAAACGTGGACATACCTGTTGGGACTTGGTCACCTTATACTTGACTGTAACTTTCCATTTAAGGAAATGAATCATTCAGGACTTGACACCCCCTTTAACATTTTAAGCCAGTAGCTTCCATACATTTTTTTTTTAATTATTTATTTTTGGCTGCACTGAGTCTTCGTGGCTGTGTGGGCTTTCTCTAGTTGCGACAAACGAAGCCTGCTCTCTAGTGGTGGCGCATGGGCTCCTCGTTGCGGTGGCTTCTCTTGTGGAGCACAGGCTCCACGTGTGTGGGCTACAGTAGTTGCAGCTCATGGGCTCCAGAGTGTGGGCTCAGTAGTTGTGCATGAGCTTTGTTGCCCCGTAGAATCTTCGCAGATCAGGGATTGAACTCACATCCCCTGCATTAGCAAGCAGATTCTTAGCCACTGGACCGCCAGGGAAGTCCCTTCTGTACATTTTTTAAAATTAATGATTTTTATTTTGCTTTTACAGTTTTGTTGTTTACAGCTATATGGCTATATATAATCCCAAATCTGTCATAGGTGTATCTTTGCCTTCCATACATTTTATTTTGGGGGTTGGGAGGCGGTTTGGGGAGGGAGGGGGGTGGGCAGGCCACTTCTATTGTTCTTTCATTTATCTATTTTAATCCATCTTTGTTCTTTGGCCCGTGTGGGCCTCCCATCGCGGTGGCCTCTGTTGTCGCAGAGCACCGGCTCTGGGCGCATGCGCTCCAGAGCTCTGGCTCGGTAATTGGACACATCGGTCCAGCCGCTCCGCAGCACATGGGATCTTCCCAGGGCAGGGATCGAACCAGCGCCCCTTGCACGGCAAGGCAGTGTCCTTACCCACTGGACCACCAGGGAAGCCCTCCTTCCATACATTTTTTACCATGACCCTCAATAAGGAATATTGTACATCCTGACCTAGGATAAATATAATGCATGTACATATTATGTGTATGTCTCCCGCTGAAAAAGCATTTCATGTAGTGGTCGCCTTACCACTTGTGATACACTTTTCATGATTTTATTCGTTTTCTTTTCTCCAATGTCACCAGGTGTGAAATTGGTTTCACTGTTCTCTAATCCATGCCAGCAATTTGAAAAATTCTGTTACAGTGGGGATAAAGCAAGCGAAGAAAACATAGTGCATGGCTTCCTCATGAATGTTACATTATAGTGGGTTCTAAGAGGAAATGAAAATTAGGAAGCACCTAGTAAATCAGTGATTGCTGTGGGGAACATAAAGCCAAATGAGGCAGATGGGAGCAATGGAAGCTGTGGGAAGGAGCTTTTTTTGTATTGGATAATAGGAAGGCCTCACCCAACTGACTGGCATTTGAGCATGCAAACCTAAAGGGAATGAGAGAAAAGGCAAGCTTTGCAGCTTCCTGGAGAAAACTTTCTAAGCTGAATAGAATTCCCCTTCTCCTCCCATTCAGGGTTGCCTTTGAGAGTCTGCACTCTGCTCTCTTCTGTTTCCACTGCCTAAGTTCTTTTTCTGCTCTCCAAGGTTAGTTCTTCCTTTCCTGCTTCTTGTCACAGAGACCTGACTCACTCCCGTGTTTAGAACAATAAATGCTATTATCCCAATGACCTCTCAAGTTTGCTCGTGGAAGATCATTTCTACCAGGACATAAAATACTCTTCTGTGCCTCCACTCTGAGCTTTTGTGACCTAATTGGGTAGAAGCCCAGTTGTCATAAGCCAGCTAAGGAACAGACAAGGGGCCTTTGAACTGATGTTGCTCTTGGCTGGAGTGTGGATTGTCTTAGTTGTCCTGCAGCCATCTGATTTCAAACCTTCCATCGTTGTATTAAACTATTAGACCTACAGTTCTAAATGGGTCACATTTCCAGAAGAACCTCCTGACCTCATTTTTTGCTTCAGAAAGAATAACAACAGGGTAAACTGGTACAGACCTGACCCTTTGCCTTTGGAAATTATCAAGGCCTTATTACCTCATGGCTCACATTTTCACCATGACCTCAATAAGGAATATTGTACATCCTGACCTAGGATAAATATAATGCATGTACATATTATGTGTATGTCTCCCGCTGAAAAAGCATTTCATGTAGTGGTCGCCTTACCACTTGTGATACACTTTTCATGATTTTATTCGTTTTCTTTTCTCCAATGTCACCAGGTGTGAAATTGGTTTCACTGTTCTCTAATCCATGCCAGCAATTTGAAAAATTCTGTTACAGTGGGGATAAAGCAAGCGAAGAAAACATAGTGCATGGCTTCCTCATGAATGTTACATTATAGTGGGTTCTAAGAGGAAATGAAAATTAGGAAGCACCTAGTAAATCAGTGATTGCTGTGGGGAACATAAAGCCAAATGAGGCAGATGGGAGCAATGGAAGCTGTGGGAAGGAGCTTTTTTTGTATTGGATAATAGGAAGGCCTCACCCAACTGACTGGCATTTGAGCATGCAAACCTAAAGGGAATGAGAGAAAAGGCAAGCTTTGCAGCTTCCTGGAGAAAACTTTCTAAGCTGAATAGAATTCCCCTTCTCCTCCCATTCAGGGTTGCCTTTGAGAGTCTGCACTCTGCTCTCTTCTGTTTCCACTGCCTAAGTTCTTTTTCTGCTCTCCAAGGTTAGTTCTTCCTTTCCTGCTTCTTGTCACAGAGACCTGACTCACTCCCGTGTTTAGAACAATAAATGCTATTATCCCAATGACCTCTCAAGTTTGCTCGTGGAAGATCATTTCTACCAGGACATAAAATACTCTTCTGTGCCTCCACTCTGAGCTTTTGTGACCTAATTGGGTAGAAGCCCAGTTGTCATAAGCCAGCTAAGGAACAGACAAGGGGCCTTTGAACTGATGTTGCTCTTGGCTGGAGTGTGGATTGTCTTAGTTGTCCTGCAGCCATCTGATTTCAAACCTTCCATCGTTGTATTAAACTATTAGACCTACAGTTCTAAATGGGTCACATTTCCAGAAGAACCTCCTGACCTCATTTTTTGCTTCAGAAAGAATAACAACAGGGTAAACTGGTACAGACCTGACCCTTTGCCTGGATTATCAAGGCCTTATTACCTCATGGCTCACATTTTCACCCCATGTGAAATTCCCATGTTTCTGAACAAAGTATTTACTTATCCTCACCTCTGAATATCGCCTTTTCTTTAGGCAGTAAGAATCCAAATGATATGGAGACTCTTGGAAAAGTCACCTTAAATTATCTCTCATGTGACGAGCTGTCCTGCTGGCAGATCTGGAAACAGGCCGCAAATGATTTAACTCTGCAAACCAAGGGTTCCTGGCTCCTACAAAGTGGTTCTTTGCAAGTTTCTGAAGATGAGAACCATGTAATAAATCATATAGATCACTCCGGTTACCTTGAAAATCAAGAGTTGTCAATTCTGAGAACTCGGGGTTCCTGGCAGAATATGTATCTGAGCGAGTCAGAGAATCTGAGTGAGTCAGAGAATCTGAGTGGAGGTAAGCAGATGCACAGGAAAGATCACCAGCATGTATATGAAGCATTCGTAAGGAAATCACCACTGGGCAGTCCTGTTAAAACTGACACAGAACAGACACTCTGTAAAGGAGAGAGATCACGTCCCTGTGGAGAGTGTGGAGAGGGCTTCAGTTATGGCCCAGTGCTCCCAGTTCATCTGAACATTCGCCCCGGAGAGAAGTGCTCCCATCTGCAGAGTCATCAGAGAATTCACCCAGGAGCGGCTGTGGACAAATGCCCTGAATCCAGCAGTGGTTTCCACCAGAACTCCTGTCATCCCCGACAGTCTAACCCCGCGGGAGACAAATCCTACAGGTGTGGCAGTTGTGGCAAGGCCTTCAGCAGCAGCACGGGTCTCGTCATCCATTACCGGACGCACACGGGCGAGAAGCCTTACAGATGTGAGGAGTGTGGTAAATGCTTCAGCCAGAGTTCCAATTTCCAGTGCCACCAGAGAGTCCACACGGAGGAGAAACCCTATAAGTGCGAAGAGTGTGGGAAGGGCTTCGGCTGGAGCGTCAACCTCCGCGTTCACCAGCGGGTCCACAGCGGGGAGAAGCCCTACAAGTGCGAGGCGTGCGGGAAGGGCTTCACGCAGGCCGCCCACTACCACATCCACCAGAGGATCCACACAGGCGAGAAGCCCTATAAGTGCGACGTCTGCGGCAAGGGGTTCAGCCACAACTCGCCTCTGATCTGCCACCGGCGGGTCCACACGGGCGAGAAGCCCTACAGGTGCGAGGCCTGCGGCAAAGGCTTCACCCGCAACACAGACCTCCACATCCACTTCCGCGTCCACACCGGGGAGAAGCCCTACACCTGCAAGGAGTGCGGGAAGGGCTTCAGTCAGGCTTCAAATCTCCAGGTCCACCAGAACGTCCACACCGGGGAGAAGCGGTTCAGGTGCGAGACGTGTGGGAAGGGCTTCAGCCAGTCGTCCAAGCTCCAGACCCACCAGCGAGTCCACACCGGGGAGAAGCCCTACAGGTGCAACGTGTGCGGCAAAGACTTCAGTTACAGTTCCAACCTGAAGCTGCACCAGGTCATCCACACAGGGGAGAAGCCATACACCTGCGAGGCGTGCGGGAAGGGCTTCAGCTGGAGGTCCAACCTTCATGCTCACCAGCGAGTCCACTCGGGAGAGAAACCCTACAAATGCGAGGCATGTGACAAGAGCTTCAGTCAGGCCATAGACTTCCGGATCCATCAGCGGGTCCACACGGGCGAGAAACCCTACAAGTGTGGAGTCTGTGGGAAGGGCTTCAGCCAGTCCTCCAGCCTCCAGTCCCATCAGAGGGTCCACACGGGAGAGAAGCCCTACAAGTGCGATGTGTGTGGAAAGGGCTTCCGATACAGTTCCCAGTTTATTTACCACCAGAGGGGCCACACCGGCGAGAAGCCTTACAAGTGTGAGGAGTGTGGCAAAGGCTTCCGGCGGAAGCTGAACCTTCGGCACCACCAGAGGGTCCACACAGGAGAGAAACCCCACCGGTGTGAGGAGTGCGGGAAGGCCTTCAGCCTCCCCTCCAATCTTCGAGTCCACCTGAGCGTCCACACTCGGGAGAAACTGTTCAGATGCGAGCAGTGTGGGAAGGGCTTCAGTCAGAGTGCTCGGCTTCAGGCCCACCAGAGGGTCCACACAGGAGAAAAACCCTATAAGTGTGATGTCTGCGGTAAGGACTTCTGTCACCGTTCACGGCTGGCATACCATCAGAAAGTCCACACGGGCAAGAACATTTAAACACGAGAAGTGGGTTGATGGCTTCAGTCAGGATATACACCAGGGTTTTGGAGAGTCCATGCTGGTGATAAACTCTATAAAGCAGGAGTCCCCAGCCTCTAGGATCTGATGATCTGAGGTGGAGCTGAGGATATGCTTCAATCATCCCGAAGCCATTCCCCCTACCTCTGGCCCTTGGAAAAATTTGTCTTCCATAAAACCGGTCCCTAGTGCTAAAAAGGTTGGGGACAACTCCTATAAAGTATTGAGATGGAAAGGGAATCCTTCAGGTGGACTCCTTCTAGCAAATCCATTAAAATTGTGGGTGACGTGGAGCCATTCATAGTAACAGGTAAGAAATAGATGGTAACCTTTGGTAAGATCCCCTTGATGTACATGATCTCTCAAAGTGAATATTGGAGAAGGAAATGGCAACCCGCTCCAGTATTCTTGCCTCGGAAATCCCAGGGACAGAGGAGCCTGGTGGGCTACAGTCCATGGTTTCGCAAAACAGTCAGACACAGGGCTTCCCTGGTAGCTCAGTGGTGAAGAGTTCACCTGCCAATGCAGGAGACTCGGGTTTGACCCTTAATCTGGGAAGATCCCACATGCTGCTGAGCAACTAAGCCTGTGAGCCACAACTATGGAGCCTGTGCCCGAGAGCCTCGGAGCCACAACTCTTGAGCCCATGTGCCCTAGAGCCCAAGTTCCACAACAAGAGAAGTCACCACAATGAGAAGCCTGCTCACCTCAAACTCAGACCCAGTTTATTTACCACCAGAGGGGCCACACCGGCGAGAAGCCTTACAAGTGTGAGGAGTGTGGCAAAGGCTTCCGGCGGAAGCTGAACCTTCGGCACCACCAGAGGGTCCACACAGGAGAGAAACCCCACCGGTGTGAGGAGTGCGGGAAGGCCTTCAGCCTCCCCTCCAATCTTCGAGTCCACCTGAGCGTCCACACTCGGGAGAAACTGTTCAGATGCGAGCAGTGTGGGAAGGGCTTCAGTCAGAGTGCTCGGCTTCAGGCCCACCAGAGGGTCCACACAGGAGAAAAACCCTATAAGTGTGATGTCTGCGGTAAGGACTTCTGTCACCGTTCACGGCTGGCATACCATCAGAAAGTCCACACGGGCAAGAACATTTAAACACGAGAAGTGGGTTGATGGCTTCAGTCAGGATATACACCAGGGTTTTGGAGAGTCCATGCTGGTGATAAACTCTATAAAGCAGGAGTCCCCAGCCTCTAGGATCTGATGATCTGAGGTGGAGCTGAGGATATGCTTCAATCATCCCGAAGCCATTCCCCCTACCTCTGGCCCTTGGAAAAATTTGTCTTCCATAAAACCGGTCCCTAGTGCTAAAAAGGTTGGGGACAACTCCTATAAAGTATTGAGATGGAAAGGGAATCCTTCAGGTGGACTCCTTCTAGCAAATCCATTAAAATTGTGGGTGACGTGGAGCCATTCATAGTAACAGGTAAGAAATAGATGGTAACCTTTGGTAAGATCCCCTTGATGTACATGATCTCTCAAAGTGAATATTGGAGAAGGAAATGGCAACCCGCTCCAGTATTCTTGCCTCGGAAATCCCAGGGACAGAGGAGCCTGGTGGGCTACAGTCCATGGTTTCGCAAAACAGTCAGACACAGGGCTTCCCTGGTAGCTCAGTGGTGAAGAGTTCACCTGCCAATGCAGGAGACTCGGGTTTGACCCTTAATCTGGGAAGATCCCACATGCTGCTGAGCAACTAAGCCTGTGAGCCACAACTATGGAGCCTGTGCCCGAGAGCCTCGGAGCCACAACTCTTGAGCCCATGTGCCCTAGAGCCCAAGTTCCACAACAAGAGAAGTCACCACAATGAGAAGCCTGCTCACCTCAAACTCAGAATAGCCAAAAAAGAAAAAAGTCAGACACAACTTAGCGAAACCACCACCACCACAAATTGAACATATGCCTAAAGATAACATGTGAAAAGGATACTTGCCATATACTGGGTAATTTGTTATTTTTTGGTGAGCGCGGGAGAGAGTTAAAGAAGACTTGGGGTTATTTTCCACCAACTTCCATTTTATACTTATTTATAATGACCATATTTTTTACTAATACTGAAAAACAATGGAAAATGAATAAAATTACTAAAAGTTTTGTGTAGCCAAGAATTCATAATATGGTGACTTTCTTTTATATGATATATATATATATATATATTTTTTTTTTTTTTTTAAAAAACATTTATTTATTTATTTATTTTTGTGGGGGAGTGGGCTGGGGAGGGAGGGGAGCAGGCGGGCCACTTCTATTGGTCTTTCATTTGTCTGTTTTCATCCATCTTTGTTCTTTGGCCCGTGTGGGCCTCCCATCGCAGTGGCCTCTGTTGTCGCAGAGCACTGGCTCTGGGTGCCTGTGCTCCAGAGCTCCGGCTTGGTAACTGGACACATGGGTCCAGCCGCTCCGTGGCACGTGGGATCTTCCCAGGCCAGGGATTAAACCGGCGCCCCTTGCACTGCAAGGCGGTGCCCTTACCCACTGGACCACCAGGGAAGCCCTATATGATATATTGAATTAAAACTACTTTGAATTGCCAAGATATTTTATGATTTATTTATCCAATGCACATTGTTGTTAATGGGTGTTGGATGATGTCCAGAATACGTTAATCTGGAAAAACACAAATGCATGGGATCTTTGTGTGATCTCATTAAAAAGAAAAGGTAGGTATTTTTACTGATCTTTAAATGATGGGATTTTACTTCATATAACTTTTTACATTTCTGTAAACTGCCTGTTTTGAAGTAATTTAAAACTTGCCAGAAATTATTAAAATTATCTGAAATCTCTTGTGTACCTTTTACTCAGATTGACCAGTTAACATACTTGAATCATTATTCTCAATGTATATGAATGTGTATATACGTGCACATATTTGACACACCTCCTTTTTTCTTCTTTATCCATTTATCTATTTAGGGACATTTAGGTTGTATCTATAATTTGGTCATTGTGGATAATGTGGCAGTGAACTTAGGGGTAAATGTATCTTTTTGAATTACTTTTGTCATTTTCTTCAGGTAAATATCCCAAAGTGGAGCTGCCGGATCATACGGTAGTTCTGTTTTTACTTTCTTTTTTTCCCCCCACAATCACAAGTTTTTTTATTTTGCATTTTTGATTTTACAGAGTCTTGTTGTTCACAGATATGTATAGACACACCCCCTTTTTAAAAAATGTACTTTCAATGAGAGGATAATTGCTTTATAATATTATGTTGGTTTCTAGTATGTATCAACATGAATCAACTATAGGTATAGACATGTCCCCTTTCTCTTGTACCTCCCTCCCACCCCATCCCACCCCTCTGGGTAGTCTTAGAGCATTGGATTCCAGCTCCCTGCGTCAGACAGCAAATTTCCACTGGCTGTCTAATTTTACACATGGTCATGCATATGTTTCAGTGCGACTATCAATTCTTCCCACCCTCTCTGACCCCAACAGTGTCCACAAGTCTGTTCCCTGTGTCTGTGTCCCCATTGCTGCCGTGCAGATAGCGTCATTAGTATCGTCTTTCTAGATTACATATATATGCGTGAGTCTACAGTATTTGTCTTTATCTTTCTGACTGACTTCACTCGGTATGATAGGCCCTAGGTTCATCTACCTCTTTAGCACGGACTCAAATGCATTCCTTTTTATGGCTGAGTAATATTCTGTTGTATATACGTATCACAGCTTCTTTATCCATTCATCTGTTAATGGACACCTAGGTTGCTTCCATGTTCCAGCTGTTGTAAATAGTGCTGCAGTGAACAATGGGATACACGTGTCTTTTTCAATTTTGTTTTCCTCAGGATATATGCCTAGTAGTGGGATTGCTGGGGACATGTGGTGGTTTTATTCCTAATTTTTCAGACCTTACTCATTTTAAAGCTGAAAGTTTGTATCCTTTTTTATAACCTCTCCCCACTCCCCAGGCAGCCACCACCAAGTTTGACATTTTCCCCCCCTTAGATTCCACATATAAGATACCATGATACCATACAGTATGTCTTCCTCTCTTGTTTCATTTAGCTTTGTCCTACAGTTTCATTCATGTTGTAACCAACATTTCTTCATATGTATTTCCCGTGAACTAATGGTTAGAATGGTTTGATTCAGTGTTGTTGTTGTTGTTTTTTTAAAAGAAACAGTACTCCATGGGGGTTCAGTTTGTTATCTCCTGTTAACCTATCTGGAAGCTGCCAAGACACCCTAAAAGAGAACAAGATGAGAATGCCTCTTCTACCAAATACCAAAACTTGTTACAAAGCTATAGTGAAGCAGTGTGGTATTAGTGAAAGTACTGAAAACTAGACCAGTCCAAGGGAATTGAGACAAGACATCCATCTAATCATACTTAAATCACTGATTTTCTTCAAAAGTACCACTGCAAAGTAGTGGAGAAGAAGGAAAAATTTCAAGTAACTCGTATAGGAACAACTGGATATTCAAATGGTGAATAAATTATGTAATATAATTTAGAGGCAAAAAGGAATGCATTTGAGTTAGTTCTAATGAGATGGATGAACCCAGAGCCTATTATGCAGCAGAATGAAGTAAATCAGAAAGAGAAAATAAATGTTATATAGGGGGCTTCCCTGGTGGTCCAGTGGGTAAAGAGTCCACCTTGCACTGCAGGGGGCACCGGTTCGATCCCTGGCCTGGGAAGATCCCACGTTCCTCCGAGCGGCTGGACCGCTGTGTCCAATTAGGAGCTAGAGCTCTGGAGTGCATGTGCCCAGAGCCGGTGCTCTGCAACGAGAGAGGTCACTGCAATGGGAGGTTCATCTACCTCTTTAGCACGGACTCAAATGCTTTCCCTTTTTTATGGCTGAGTAATATTCTGTTGTATATACGTATCACAGCTTCTTTATCCATTCATCTGTTAATGGACACCTAGGTTGCTTCCATGTTCCAGCTGTTGTAAATAGTGCTGCAGTGAACAATGGGATACACGTGTCTTTTTCAATTTTGTTTTCCTCAGGATATATGCCTAGTAGTGGGATTGCTGGGGACATGTGGTGGTTTTATTCCTAATTTTTCAGACCTTACTCATTTTAAAGCTGAAAGTTTGTATCCTTTTTTATAACCTCTCCCCACTCCCCAGGCAGCCACCACCAAGTTTGACATTTTCCCCCCCTTAGATTCCACATATAAGATACCATGATACCATACAGTATGTCTTCCTCTCTTGTTTCATTTAGCTTTGTCCTACAGTTTCATTCATGTTGTAACCAACATTTCTTCATATGTATTTCCCGTGAACTAATGGTTAGAATGGTTTGATTCAGTGTTGTTGTTGTTGTTTTTTTAAAAGAAACAGTACTCCATGGGGGTTCAGTTTGTTATCTCCTGTTAACCTATCTGGAAGCTGCCAAGACACCCTAAAAGAGAACAAGATGAGAATGCCTCTTCTACCAAATACCAAAACTTGTTACAAAGCTATAGTGAAGCAGTGTGGTATTAGTGAAAGTACTGAAAACTAGACCAGTCCAAGGGAATTGAGACAAGACATCCATCTAATCATACTTAAATCACTGATTTTCTTCAAAAGTACCACTGCAAAGTAGTGGAGAAGAAGGAAAAATTTCAAGTAACTCGTATAGGAACAACTGGATATTCAAATGGTGAATAAATTATGTAATATAATTTAGAGGCAAAAAGGAATGCATTTGAGTTAGTTCTAATGAGATGGATGAACCCAGAGCCTATTATGCAGCAGAATGAAGTAAATCAGAAAGAGAAAAATAAATGTTATATAGGGGGCTTCCCTGGTGGTCCAGTGGGTAAAGAGTCCACCTTGCACTGCAGGGGGCACCGGTTCGATCCCTGGCCTGGGAAGATCCCACGTTCCTCCGAGCGGCTGGACCGCTGTGTCCAATTAGGAGCTAGAGCTCTGGAGTGCATGTGCCCAGAGCCGGTGCTCTGCAACGAGAGAGGTCACTGCAATGGGAGGCCCACACAGGCAAAGAATAAAGATGGATGAAAATAAATGAAAAACCAATAAAAGGCCAAAATTTAAAAATATATATAAAAAATATTGTGTTAACTCATATTAACACATATGTGGAATCTAGAAAGATGATACTGATGAATGTATATGCAAGGCAGCAGTGGAGAAACAGACATACAGAACAGACTCGTGGACACTGGGGAGGGAGGAATGGGTGAGATGTATGGGAAGAGTAACATGGAAACATTACCATATGTAAAATAGATAACCAGTGGGAATCTGCTGTAAGACTAAAAGAACTAAAACAGGGGCTCTGTAACCACCTAGAGGGGTGGGATGGGGAGGGAGACAGGAGGGAAGAGAGGAAACATGTATACCTATGGCTGATTCATGTTGCTATTTGGCAGTAAACAATAAAACTTACACACACACACACAAAATGGGTAAGGTCCGAGAATCCAATCTATAGCTTGGTGACTATAGTTGATAATGTAGTGCTATATAGTTGAAATTTGCTAAGAATAGACATTAAAGGGGCTCCCTCCCTGCCCTCCCCAAAAGAGTTAGCTATGTGATGAATGTGTTAATTAATTGGAATCCTTTTACAATGTATATCCGTTTACCACATGTACTTTAAATATATTACAGTTTTACTTATCAATTATACCTCATAAAGCTGAGGGGGAAAAGAGTTGAATTTGTTACGGTTATCTGAGCAGGATACCCTACTTCCACACCTACTTTTTTTGTTTTGTTTTGTTTTTGGCTGCATTGGATCTTCACTGCTGTGCACAGGCTTTCTCTTGTGCAACATGGCCTTCTAGGGCACACAGGCTTCCGTAGCCCCACAGCAGGTGAGATCTGTCCCAACCAAGGACTGAACGTGTCCCCCGTGTTGGCAGGCAGATTCTTAGCTACTGGACCATCAGGGAAGTCCCACACCTACTTTTTGAATAATCCTGACATCGATTTAGACCATCCTGGAGGGGAAAAAATGGTTTTATTTATTATGATAATTTTACAAATGAAAGATTTGTGGCAAAACTGTGTCAAGTGAGTCTACTGGTACCGTTTTCCTAACAGCACTATGTTTAAATTAAGGTACATACATTATCTTTTAACTCAATGCAACTGCATACTCCGACTACATTATAGTGTAATAGCTTTTATATGTACTAGGAAACTAACATTCATGCAACTCACCTTATTTCGCAATTTGCACTATTGTAGCAGCCTGGAATCTAACCCAAAATATCTCCGAAGTGTCCCTGTATTCTAGGCTTGTTTTTTTCAAATTACAATGTTTCCTTTGCTTCTTGATAATGCATCTTCTTTCATTTGCCCAAAATCCCAGCTTTCAAAATGAGCAGTCAAACCAACAAAAGTGGTAAACTTTTATTATTTGCTTTGTGGCGTGATCAAAGGTTTTTTTTTTTTCCTTCCGGTGAATCTTTAGCATATTAGAATGACTAGGTAATACCAAGTGAACATTGTCAGTGGTCTAGATGCATCCTGGCACAAGTAAAAAGTCAATAAGCCAAGTTTGAGAGCGTCTTGTCGCCTTCCCTTCCTACGCAAGCACCATTTGCTTTTCAGTAACACTTGTTAGTAATGTAATGAAAACAACCAAAACCCTCGAGAAAACAAGGAGAAAGATTAAGCTTTAATAGCTCGTTAAGCGCTAATAGCCTCCACAGTGAGCCAGCAAGATTTATTTTCAAAAGTTCTACTGCTTTTTTGCCGGGGATTCTGGGAAGCGTAGTCCCGCGCGCTGGGTATTTGGAGTCACTTCCTTTTCCCTCCGGAAGGGTTGTAGCCCTTTTTCCGGTGAGGGATTCTGGGAAGTGTAGTCCAGGGGCGGCGGTAGTCCGGGCATTTCCGTTACGAGAGACCGCGGTCTTCAGAAGCTTCTGGGACCTTCTGGGAGGTGAGTTAGTACTTAGAACCTGCATATCTTCTAAGCCTACCTGGGCGTGAAATCTGCAGATGCCAACTTAGCCCTTGGGGAACAGGGGCGACGATATTTGTCTCCTTGGTGTTTTGGGCGGTTCTTGGGTTTCCGAGTTGGGGACGAGCCGGAGTAGCGCTCTTCCGGGTTTGAGAGCGTCTCGGCCGCCTGGTTTTCCTCGTCTCCCCTGCCTTGTGCACCGTCTGCCGTCTCTTGGGGGTATGCTTTTCGTTGGGTTATCTAATTTCTCCAATTCTCTTCTGTAAAGTGGAGTTAATACTAGTACCTCCTTAATAGGCATGTGATGAGGTGCACGTGAAGTAAATGTGAAAATGTTTAGAGCCGATTGCTGGCACTTGCTAAAAGGGGGTCAGACATTCTGCGAGCCCGGTGCTCTAGCTGTAGAGCCATCGACTCTTCTCTAACCTTTGCGGGAAGAAGAGTTTTTCGTAGTTTCCTAAGACACCGACAGCCCGACAAAGGAAGGAAGGGACCTCACCCCTAGCTGGTGCCTGGGAATGTCCACTGCAAGTTATCCTGGTCCTGAGACACAGTTAGATCTTTCCATTCCTGAATCTTTAGCATATTAGAATGACTAGGTAATACCAAGTGAACATTGTCAGTGGTCTAGATGCATCCTGGCACAAGTAAAAAGTCAATAAGCCAAGTTTGAGAGCGTCTTGTCGCCTTCCCTTCCTACGCAAGCACCATTTGCTTTTCAGTAACACTTGTTAGTAATGTAATGAAAACAACCAAAACCCTCGAGAAAACAAGGAGAAAGATTAAGCTTTAATAGCTCGTTAAGCGCTAATAGCCTCCACAGTGAGCCAGCAAGATTTATTTTCAAAAGTTCTACTGCTTTTTTGCCGGGGATTCTGGGAAGCGTAGTCCCGCGCGCTGGGTATTTGGAGCCACTTCCTTTTCCCTCCGGAAGGGGTGTAGCCCTTTTTTCCGGTGAGGGATTCTGGGAAGTGTAGTCCAGGGGCGGCGGTAGTCCGGGCATTTCCGTTACGAGAGACCGCGGTCTTCAGAAGCTTCTGGGACCTTCTGGGAGGTGAGTTAGTACTTAGAACCTGCATATCTTCTAAGCCTACCTGGGCGTGAAATCTGCAGATGCCAACTTAGCCCTTGGGGAACAGGGGCGACGATATTTGTCTCCTTGGTGTTTTGGGCGGTTCTTGGGTTTCCGAGTTGGGGACGAGCCGGAGTAGCGCTCTTCCGGGTTTGAGAGCGTCTCGGCCGCCTGGTTTTCCTCGTCTCCCCTGCCTTGTGCACCGTCTGCCGTCTCTTGGGGGTATGCTTTTCGTTGGGTTATCTAATTTCTCCAATTCTCTTCTGTAAAGTGGAGTTAATACTAGTACCTCCTTAATAGGCATGTGATGAGGTGCACGTGAAGTAAATGTGAAAATGTTTAGAGCCGATTGCTGGCACTTGCTAAAAGGGGGTCAGACATTCTGCGAGCCCGGTGCTCTAGCTGTAGAGCCATCGACTCTTCTCTAACCTTTGCGGGAAGAAGAGTTTTTCGTAGTTTCCTAAGACACCGACAGCCCCGACAAAAGGAAGGAAGGGACCTCACCCCTAGCTGGTGCCTGGGAATGTCCACTGCAAGTTATCCTGGTCCTGAGACACAGTTGTAGTATCTTTCCATTCCTGAACCTGATTTCTCAAGGAGGATTTAGAGAGGAGGGAGGGAGTGACCTAAGAATCCTGCTACATTGCCCCAGTATGTGAGAATTTAACCTCGTATGTCATTTCTGCTCTCAGGTGGGCAACAGGTTTCCTTCACTTATTAGCATTTTTTTTTTTCCCTACTGGACACATTGTTCCAATGTTTATAGAATAAATGGGAGGTTGGATGAGAGCTGTTGATAAATTAGTAATAATAACCCATTAATATAGTGAATGCCAGATACTCTTCTACAGGCTTTATATACATTGGTTAGCTTAATCTTTGTGACAAAGACAGGAGGTCAGAGAAAAGTCAGTGGCTTTGCAGCTGGAGCTCAGAACTCACCAGGGGCTCACAGAGGCTTTATTATTATATTTGTATTTTATAGATGAGAACATTGATAGGTGAAGACTTTTAGTAACTTTTTGAAACAGCAGAGAAGAGAGAAAACTGGGCATTTGATCCTTGGCGGCCTGTTCTTGACCTGTAAGCCAAATTATTGAAACTGAGAGGGTCGCTGTGGGGCTTTTTGGGGGTCAGGCCTCTCATACCCTCTTTGTGCCCCTCACCACATGCTTAAATGTAATGAATGAAAGTAGCCATGAATGTGTTGCATGGAATAAGGGCAGATTTGGAATTCAGATCTTTTGTCCATCTCAGAACTCGCAGGCTTCCCAGGTGGGTCAGTGGTAAAGAACCCACCTGCAATTCCTCGTCTCCCCTGCCTTGTGCACCGTCTGCCGTCTCTTGGGGTATGCTTTTCGTTGGGTTATCTAATTTCTCCAATTCTCTTCTGTAAAGTGGAGTTAATACTAGTACCTCCTTAATAGGCATGTGATGAGGTGCACGTGAAGTAAATGTGAAAATGTTTAGAGCCGATTGCTGGCACTTGCTAAAAGGGGGTCAGACATTCTGCGAGCCCGGTGCTCTAGCTGTAGAGCCATCGACTCTTCTCTAACCTTTGCGGGAAGAAGAGTTTTTCGTAGTTTCCTAAGACACCGACAGCCCCGACAAAAGGAAGGAAGGGACCTCACCCCTAGCTGGTGCCTGGGAATGTCCACTGCAAGTTATCCTGGTCCTGAGACACAGTTGTAGTATCTTTCCATTCCTGAACCTGATTTCTCAAGGAGGATTTAGAGAGGAGGGAGGGAGTGACCTAAGAATCCTGCTACATTGCCCCAGTATGTGAGAATTTAACCTCGTATGTCATTTCTGCTCTCAGGTGGGCAACAGGTTTCCTTCACTTATTAGCATTTTTTTTTTTCCCTACTGGACACATTGTTCCAATGTTTATAGAATAAATGGGAGGTTGGATGAGAGCTGTTGATAAATTAGTAATAATAACCCATTAATATAGTGAATGCCAGATACTCTTCTACAGGCTTTATATACATTGGTTAGCTTAATCTTTGTGACAAAGACAGGAGGTCAGAGAAAAGTCAGTGGCTTTGCAGCTGGAGCTCAGAACTCACCGGGGGCTCACAGAGGCTTTATTATTATATTTGTATTTTATAGATGAGAACATTGATAGGTGAAGACTTTTAGTAACTTTTTGAAACAGCAGAGAAGAGAGAAAACTGGGCATTTGATCCTTGGCGGCCTGTTCTTGACCTGTAAGCCAAATTATTGAAACTGAGAGGGTCGCTGTGGGGCTTTTTGGGGGTCAGGCCTCTCATACCCTCTTTGTGCCCCTCACCACATGCTTAAATGTAATGAATGAAAGTAGCCATGAATGTGTTGCATGGAATAAGGGCAGATTTGGAATTCAGATCTTTTGTCCATCTCAGAACTCGCAGGCTTCCCAGGTGGGTCAGTGGTAAAGAACCCACCTGCAATGCAACAGACACAGGAGACTCAGGTTCGAGTCCTGGGTCAGGAAGATACCTTGGAGGAGGGCATGGCAACCGACTCCAGTACTCTTGCCTGAAGACTCCTGTGGCCAGAGGAAGCTGGCGGACCACAGTCCATGGGCTCTCAAAGAATCAGACACGACCGAAGCAGCTTAGCACACATGCTTGCACAGAACCCACATGAGAGGGAGGCTCCATGCATTTGAACAAGATATTAAGGACTTCAAGTGAAACTCATACCTTTTTATTCATCAGTAGTGCCTGAGGAAAAGAAAACCACATACGTGGGAAGAGTTTATCGTTTTTAATAATGTTTCAGTCTTCACTCATCAGAGTCTGTACAGGAGGATAGAAATTCTAGGCATATGGTCAATATTTGGCTTGTCAGGATTCAATAGAGAAACAGATGCTGCTTTGTATATTGTAGGTATGAATGCTTTTTTGGGGGTGGGTAATAATTTTTTTCTTTGGCCCCACTACGCAGTATGAGGGATTTTAGTTCCCTGGCTGGGGATCAAGCCTGTGTCTCCTCCAGTGGAAGCTCAGAGTCTTAACCAGGACTATTCCTGGAAATTCCCATGGAGTGATAATCTTGGAGTATAGTCGATTTACAATGTTGTGTTAGTTTCTGCAGTCACGAATGCTTTTAATACAAACAATAAGAGTCATACAACGTGGCAGAAATGAGGGAATGGAGATCAGGCAAACCAACAGCAGCCTGCAGCACCGCTTAGATTCCCAAGAGCTTTCTTTTTTAAAAATGTTATTTATTTATTTTGGCTTTGCTGAGTCTTCCTTGCTGAGGTGCATTCTCTAGTTGCAGTGCGCGGAGGCTACTCTCTAGTTACGGTGCTCGGGCTTCTCATTGCAGTGGCTCTCTTGTTGCAGAGCTCAGGGGGTAAGCCAAATTATTGAAACTGAGAGGGTCGCTGTGGGGCTTTTTGGGGGTCAGGCCTCTCATACCCTCTTTGTGCCCCTCACCACATGCTTAAATGTAATGAATGAAAGTAGCCATGAATGTGTTGCATGGAATAAGGGCAGATTTGGAATTCAGATCTTTTGTCCATCTCAGAACTCGCAGGCTTCCCAGGTGGGTCAGTGGTAAAGAACCCACCTGCAATGCAACAGACACAGGAGACTCAGGTTCGAGTCCTGGGTCAGGAAGATACCTTGGAGGAGGGCATGGCAACCGACTCCAGTACTCTTGCCTGAAGACTCCTGTGGCCAGAGGAAGCTGGCGGACCACAGTCCATGGGCTCTCAAAGAATCAGACACGACCGAAGCAGCTTAGCACACATGCTTGCACAGAACCCACATGAGAGGGAGGCTCCATGCATTTGAACAAGATATTAAGGACTTCAAGTGAAACTCATACCTTTTTATTCATCAGTAGTGCCTGAGGAAAAGAAAACCACATACGTGGGAAGAGTTTATCGTTTTTAATAATGTTTCAGTCTTCACTCATCAGAGTCTGTACAGGAGGATAGAAATTCTAGGCATATGGTCAATATTTGGCTTGTCAGGATTCAATAGAGAAACAGATGCTGCTTTGTATATTGTAGGTATGAATGCTTTTTTGGGGGTGGGTAATAATTTTTTTCTTTGGCCCCACTACGCAGTATGAGGGATTTTAGTTCCCTGGCTGGGGATCAAGCCTGTGTCTCCTCCAGTGGAAGCTCAGAGTCTTAACCAGGACTATTCCTGGAAATTCCCATGGAGTGATAATCTTGGAGTATAGTCGATTTACAATGTTGTGTTAGTTTCTGCAGTCACGAATGCTTTTAATACAAACAATAAGAGTCATACAACGTGGCAGAAATGAGGGAATGGAGATCAGGCAAACCAACAGCAGCCTGCAGCACCGCTTAGATTCCCAAGAGCTTTCTTTTTTAAAAATGTTATTTATTTATTTTGGCTTTGCTGAGTCTTCCTTGCTGAGGTGCATTCTCTAGTTGCAGTGCGCGGAGGCTACTCTCTAGTTACGGTGCTCGGGCTTCTCATTGCAGTGGCTCTCTTGTTGCAGAGCTCAGGCCCTAGGGCATGCGGGCTTCAGTAGGTGCAGCGCTCAGGCTCAGTCGTTGTTTCATTCAGGCTCAGTAGTTTGTGGCTCCTGGACTCTAGACCACAGGCTCAATAGTTGCGGCTCACAGGCTTAGTTGCTCTTTGGCATGTGTACTTTTTCCGGACCAGGGATTGAACCCAAGCCTCCTGCAATGCCGGCAGAGTCTTTGCTGTCTGAGCCACCAGAGAAGCCCAGGATACCCCTCTAGACGGACCCCAGACTGTGGCAAAAGAGCACAGACAGAACTGACCCTTATTTGGTCCAGTGAATTTTTCCAACTAAACACAATTGCCAGATCTCGGTGCAGCTCCCGTTTACTAGACAGAAGGTATCTGACGATCCTGGACGCAGAGACAGGAAGTTAGGAGCTGACAAGGGACACTGCTCCAAGTAAGGAGAACTGCTAATGAGAATGGGCTTCCCTGAGAACTTGCCTGCCGGTGCAGGAGATGCAGCCAGTGTGAGTTCAATTCCTGGGTCAGGAAGATCCCCTGGAGGGAGACATGGCAACCCACTCCAGTATTCTTGCCTGGAGAATCTCATGGACAGAGGAGCCTGGTGGACTACAATCCTTCGGGTCACAAAAAGAGTGGACATGACTGAGCACAAGCACTTAAAGAATAGGGAACATGTCTCAGATGGCTACCACCTGCCTGCCACAGTTCTGTTTTATGGTTACTCCCCATGTTAGGCCTCCTGAATACCCAGCGAGGAGGTTATGATTTTCTTTTTACACAAGTGAGGCACAGAGAGGTAGCAAATCAGCCTTAAAACTTCAAAGAGGGGCTTCCCCTGGTGGTCCAGTGGGTAAGGACACCACCTTGCAGTGCAAGGGGCGCTGGTTCGAGCCCTGGCCTGGGAAGATCCCACGTGCCGTGGAGCGGCTGGACTGATGTGTCCAATTACTGAGCCAGAGCTCTCGAGCGCATACGCCCAGAGCCAGCGCTCTGCGACGACAGACACCCCCGCGATGGGAGGCCCACACGGGCCAAAGAACAAAGACGGATGAAAATAGAGAAATGAAAGACCAATAGAAGTGGCCGGCCGGCTCCTCTCCCTCCCCAATCTGACCCCCGCCCAAAATAAATAAATAAATAAATCTTTAAAAAAAAAAAAAAACTTCAAAGAGGAAGGGCCCTGGTTGTCCAGTGGTTAAGGCTTTGCCTTCCAGTGTAGGGAGGCACAGGTTCAGTCCCTGGTTAGGGAGCTAGGATCCCCTCTGCTATGTGCTGCAGCCCAAATTAAAAGACCCTCAGAGATGTGGCTCCAGAAACCACGCTCCTGCCTGCCTTAGAGTCTCCAGCCAGCAGATCCCGTGTCAGCAGAGCTTGCCCTCTTCTGTGTGTCTGTCCTCTCCTCCTTGTGCCTGGCTGAGTAGTGCCCTCAAATGCCGCTCACTGTCCTATGCATGTGTTCCGCTTACTAGACAGAAGGTATCTGACGATCCTGGACGCAGAGACAGGAAGTTAGGAGCTGACAAGGGACACTGCTCCAAGTAAGGAGAACTGCTAATGAGAATGGGCTTCCCTGAGAACTTGCCTGCCGGTGCAGGAGATGCAGCCAGTGTGAGTTCAATTCCTGGGTCAGGAAGATCCCCTGGAGGGAGACATGGCAACCCACTCCAGTATTCTTGCCTGGAGAATCTCATGGACAGAGGAGCCTGGTGGACTACAATCCTTCGGGTCACAAAAAGAGTGGACATGACTGAGCACAAGCACTTAAAGAATAGGGAACATGTCTCAGATGGCTACCACCTGCCTGCCACAGTTCTGTTTTATGGTTACTCCCCATGTTAGGCCTCCTGAATACCCAGCGAGGAGGTTATGATTTTCTTTTTACACAAGTGAGGCACAGAGAGGTAGCAAATCAGCCTTAAAACTTCAAAGAGGGGCTTCCCCTGGTGGTCCAGTGGGTAAGGACACCACCTTGCAGTGCAAGGGGCGCTGGTTCGAGCCCTGGCCTGGGAAGATCCCACGTGCCGCGGAGCGGCTGGACTGATGTGTCCAATTACTGAGCCAGAGCTCTCGAGCGCATACGCCCAGAGCCAGCGCTCTGCGACGACAGACACCCCCGCGATGGGAGGCCCACACGGGCCAAAGAACAAAGACGGATGAAAATAGAGAAATGAAAGACCAATAGAAGTGGCCGGCCGGCTCCTCTCCCTCCCCAATCTGACCCCCGCCCAAAATAAATAAATAAATAAATCTTTAAAAAAAAAAAAAAACTTCAAAGAGGAAGGGCCCTGGTTGTCCAGTGGTTAAGGCTTTGCCTTCCAGTGTAGGGAGGCACAGGTTCAGTCCCTGGTTAGGGAGCTAGGATCCCCTCTGCTATGTGCTGCAGCCCAAATTAAAAGACCCTCAGAGATGTGGCTCCAGAAACCACGCTCCTGCCTGCCTTAGAGTCTCCAGCCAGCAGATCCCGTGTCAGCAGAGCTTGCCCCTCTTCTGTGTGTCTGTCCTCTCCTCCTTGTGCCTGGCTGAGTAGTGCCCCTCAAAAATGCCCACGTACCGACCCCCTGAACCTATGCATGTGTTCCGTTAGGCGGCAAGAGGAACTTGGCAGGTGTAATTCATGTCTGGAGCTGGGCCGAGGAGCTCGGGTGATCCAGGTGGGCCCAATGTAATCACAAGCATCTTGGTGAGGAGGGCAGGCTGTCAGAGGATCCATGCACCTGGCTTTAAAGATGGCAGACGGGGCTGTGAGCAGCGTTTGAAGCTGGAAGAGGGGAGAGAGGGACCCTTCCCTGGAGCCTCCAGAAATAAACAGCCCTGCCCACCCCTTGCTGTTAGCCTTGCTTCCTTCGGCTTCCAGAGCTGTAAGAAAATGCGTTTTTGTTGTTTGAAGCCGAGTTTGTGCAAATTTACCACAGCAGCCGTAGGAAACGAGTCTGCTCCTGGACTGTCCTTTCCTGATTGCCTGAGTCCCCCCTGGTCTGTGCTTGTCTTTAGAACAGCCCAGTCACGAGGCGACAGCACAGGCTCAGGTCAGAGCTGCATTCGGTCACTACCCTTTTTGTTGTTTTAGGTGTTCAGTCTTGTCTATTTGGAAGCCCACGGACTGTAGCCCGCCAGGCGCCTCTGTCCTTGGGATTTCCCGGGCGGGAATACTGTGAGGGGGCGGGGGAGAAGAAAAGTTAGGTGCTTCAGTCGTGCCTGACTCTTTGTGATCCCATGAACTACAGCTCCTCTGTCCATGGAATTCTCCAGACAAGAGTACTGGAGGGGGTTGCTATTTCCTTTCCAGGGGATCTTCTCGACCCAGGGATCAAACCCACAACTCCTTCATTGCAGGTGGGGTTTTTACCACTGAGCCATTTAAAAACTATGAACAGGGCTTCCCTGGTGGTCCAGTGGGTAAGGACACCGCCTTGCAGGGTTCGATCCCTGGCCTGGGAAGATCCCACGTGCCGCGAAGCAGCTGGACCGATGTGTCCAATTACCGAGCCAGAGCTCTGGAGCGCATGCACCCAGAGCCGGTGCTCTGCGACAGCAGAGGCTGCTGCAATGGGAGGCCCACGCGGGCCAAAGAACAAAGATGGATGAAAAATAAATGAAAGACCAATAGAAGTGGCTCGCCCGCCCCCCTCCTTCCCCAACCCGCCCCCCCCCAAAAAAAACTAGGAACATAAAATAACTAGGCAACACCTATGTAACTCAGAATATTCAAAGGTGACAATCTGATGTTCGAAAGTCTGGCAAGCACATTGGCCAAGATGGCTTTACCGTGCAGCATAGCATCAGTTTCTACGCAGCTCCTGGGAAAGGAGGCATCCCCCAGCTGGAGTTAGAACAGCGTTTTACCTGCCCACATGTTTATTCCTCACAGTGATCCTGAGAGGTAGGCTCTGTTGGAATTCTCAACTTGCAGATGACAAGTTAAGGTAAACCTCAGTTACTTGACCAGTGAGTAGCCTGGCTGTGACTTGACCTCAGGCATGTTGGCCCCAGCACCAAAATACATTCACGGCCTTCCTGCCCACTTTTTCCGGAATGGTACGACCAGCCCGGGTACTTGAGGACCATCTGCTGATCATGATTGTGCTCATCTGAGGTGAACTAGTGGCAGCTGGACCCTTGCTGCGCTCATCATCAGGGTGTGCGGGGCTACGCCTGCTCCTTGGACAGGGCACTTTCTTGGTATTTTCACAAAGATGCCAAACAGATCAGGGGATTTCTGCCTTTCTCTCATCATGTTTTTTTTTTTATTTTTCCAGCTTTGTCTTCTCGTGACTCTGCCCTTCCTCAGAGAAAGAAGAAACCAACCAAGTTCCAGGTAAGTTGAATTTTCATACCTGTTTTTTTTTTTCTCCTTTGCAATGAGTGGCTGCATCTTTTCTGACTCCTTGAAGGGTGCAAGATGATACTAATTAATTAGTATTCGTGATGTGCCAGGAGTTTGCCTTTTATGATGCATTTCCATGTACAGTTTTTGTTCGCATTTTTGTTTCCCAAATAATAGAAGTGAATTTAAAAATTTCTACCTTCCTACCTGCATTACAAACCAGCTGTCTTCTGACTTGAGTTTTATTTACTTGTCATTAAAGTATAGCTGCTTTATAATATTGTGTTTGAGGTATATAGCAGTGACTCAGTTATAGGGATATATCTACATTTTCTTTGTTTCTGTTATAGTTTATTACAAGGTTTTGAATATGGTTCCCTGTGCTATATAGTAATACTGCTGTTTATTTTATACTTGGTAGTGTGCTTCTCTTAATGCCATACCCCCAATTTTTCCCTCCCTTAAACCAGTTGTTTTCAGTGCTCTTTTTTTTAAAAAAAAGGCATGCATCCTTTTCAGACAGTGAAATTTTTGCACCTTGTTTTATGTACCTGAATATGGTCTAGTGTCTCCTACTTTATAGTCTATGGCAACTTGACTAGAATTTGTATCCTACTGTTGTGTGAAAATTAGATAAATCTTACTTATGTTGAATTGGTTCACTGTGCTTTTTCAGGTCTACTATGTCCTCTGTATATTCATCCTATTAATTTTTGAGTGTTTGACATTGAAACTCTAGCTAAAAACCTTAATTTACCTACTTAAAAAATAATTATATTTTTGTTTGTTGATTAGTCGCTAAGTTGTGTATGGTGAAACTATATGTAAGGTTGTTGTATATTTTCTGAGTCTCCTATGAATGTGTTGTCATGCTTTTATAATTTCAAAAAAGAAAAATAGGTTTTCATAATTGTATTTGCAGTAATAGAAAAAAAAGATTTTGAAGAGTGCTTTCTCTGCCTACTTCTTATAACTGCTTAATTGAGAGAGAACTCCCGTGCCATATAATGTACCCACTTGAAGTGTGAAATTCAGTTGTTTGTATTATGTCACAGGTGTGTGCACCAATTACCACGGTCAATCTTAGGACATTTTCATCACCTCAGAAGCAACCCTGTACCCTTTAGATACCACACCCCTCCAACCCCACATAAAAATGGGATCCTCTAATATCTAGTCTTTTTATGACTGGCCTGTTTGGGGGTGGTGTTTTCAGGCTGTATCCCTGTGTGGCGTGTGTCACTGCTCCACCCCTCTCTGTGAATGAATAATGTTCCGTTTATGGACGCAGCAGGTTTTGTTGATCTGTTCATCAGACTGGATGGTTTCCACCTTTTGGCTGCTATAGATGACGCTCCTGTAAACCTGTGTATACAAGTTTTTGCGTGAATATGTTTTAACATTTATTTATTTATTTTTAGAGGGGGCAGGTTGGGGAGGGAGTGGGTGGGCGGGCCACTTCTATTGGTATTTCATTTGTCTATTTTCATCCATCTTTGTTCTTTGGCCCCTGTGGGCCTCTGTTGTCGCAGAGCGCTGGCTCTGGGCGCTTGCACTCCAGAGCTCCCGCTCGGTAATTGGACACATCAGTCCAGCCGCTCCGCGGCACGTGGGATCTTCCCAGGCCAGGGCTCGAACCGGCGCCCCTTGCACTGCAAGGCGGTGTCCTTACCCACTGGACCACCAGGGAAGCCCACATGAATATGTTTTCATGGGTCTGGGATGTGTCTCTTGGGTAGACGTGGAAATGGGTCATCTAGTAATTCTGTGTTTAAATGTTTGAGAAACTGCCAGACTATTTTACAAAGTCACTACATCGTTTTACAATCCTGCTAAAAATGTTTGACATCTTTGCCGACACTTGTTGTGAGCCATTCTAGCGGGTGTGAAGTGGTATTTGTGGTGTTGATGGATCTTTTTCTAACACACATCTGCTCATTTTAAAGCTGGGTTATTTGACTTTGTATTATTGGCTTGCAAGAGTGCTTTGTATGTTCTAGATACTAACAGATACATGCTTTGTGAGTATCCTCTCCGTTTTGTTTCATAGATTCATCTGGTCATATTTTAGTTCCCATATAAGTTATAGCATATGGTATTTGTCTTTTTCTGACCGACTTCACTTAGTATGCTAACCTCTAGTTGTATCCATGTTGCTGCAAATCACCCAGCAATTTATACCGACCTCGGCCCATGACTCATTCTCTTCCTTGGAATACTATTGCACGCTTACCTGAATCTGTGTCTCCCAGTTTGCAAATCTTATGATCCCAGATAAACTCTGGACTTATTTGCAGCCTCCTGCATTGTTTTTTGGTTGACAGAACCCCTAAGGGACATCTCATTCCTCAGCTCTTCCTGTTAAGCTTTGTGATTCCTTCTTTATGGACCCAGGCTGAACCTTTGGCCACCACGGATGGTTTCACTTGCTATAGATGACGCTCCTGTAAACCTGTGTATACAAGTTTTTGCGTGAATATGTTTTAACATTTATTTATTTATTTTTAGAGGGGGCAGGTTGGGGAGGGAGTGGGTGGGCGGGCCACTTCTATTGGTATTTCATTTGTCTATTTTCATCCATCTTTGTTCTTTGGCCCCTGTGGGCCTCTGTTGTCGCAGAGCGCTGGCTCTGGGCGCTTGCACTCCAGAGCTCCGGTTCGGTAATTGGACACATTGGTCCGGCCGCTCCGCGGCACGTGGGATCTTCCCAGGCCAGGGCTCGAACCGGCGCCCCTTGCACTGCAAGGCGGTGTCCTTACCCACTGGACCACCAGGGAAGCCCACATGAATATGTTTTCATGGGTCTGGGATGTGTCTCTTGGGTAGACGTGGAAATGGGTCATCTAGTAATTCTGTGTTTAAATGTTTGAGAAACTGCCAGACTATTTTACAAAGTCACTACATCGTTTTACAATCCTGCTAAAAATGTTTGACATCTTTGCCGACACTTGTTGTGAGCCATTCTAGCGGGTGTGAAGTGGTATTTGTGGTGTTGATGGATCTTTTTCTAACACACATCTGCTCATTTTAAAGCTGGGTTATTTGACTTTGTATTATTGGCTTGCAAGAGTGCTTTGTATGTTCTAGATACTAACAGATACATGCTTTGTGAGTATCCTCTCCCGTTCTGTTTCATAGATTCATCTGGTCATATTTTAGTTCCCATATAAGTTATAGCATATGGTATTTGTCTTTTTCTGACCGACTTCACTTAGTATGCTAACCTCTAGTTGTATCCATGTTGCTGCAAATCACCCAGCAATTTATACCGACCTCGGCCCATGACTCATTCTCTTCCTTGGAATACTATTGCACGCTTACCTGAATCTGTGTCTCCCAGTTTGCAAATCTTATGATCCCAGATAAACTCTGGACTTATTTGCAGCCTCCTGCATTGTTTTTTGGTTGACAGAACCCCTAAGGGACATCTCATTCCTCAGCTCTTCCTGTTAAGCTTTGTGATTCCTTCTTTATGGACCCAGGCTGAACTGCCTCAGGCCACCACGATGTCGAAACACTGTGTGGGTGGGCCTTCCAGGGAATCAGCCAATTGGCACAATAATAACTCCCTGGGAAGGAGGTTTGGGAAGAGCTTCCTGTCTACTCTGCTTCCTCCAGGAGTGGAAGTGCTGGCTCTCAGTTTCCAAGGCTACTGCTGAGCTGGGGAATAGGAGGGTCCTAAGCTAAGTTGTTTTTTTTGACTAAACCACACTTGGGTTTCTTCAAGCCTTCAATTAATTTCCAGAGTTTTGGGGAAAAATCAATTCTGTATCTGCCAGTTTTTTTCATTACTTTTTATGAAGAGTGGACTTTCAGAGGCCATTGACGCGACCATTTTTACTAAATATTTCTGTATAAGTAATTTCATGGATTAATTTGTCCTAGGTCAGCACCCAAGAGGTAATCACTGGGGCACAGGAAAGATAGAGTTTTAAAAAACAGCACCCTCGGTTTCCCTGGTTGTCCAGTGGGTAGGGACACCGCCTTGTGGTGCAGGGGGCGCCGGTTCGATCCCTGGCCTGGGAAGATCCCACGTGCTGCGGAGCGGCTGGACCCATGTGTCCAACTACTGAGCTGGAGCTCTGGAGCGCATGCGCCCAGAGCTGGTGCTCTGTGATGAGAGAGGCCACTGTGATCAGAGGCCCACACGGGCCAAAGAACAAAGATGGATGGAAATAAATAAATGAAAGATCAATAGAAGTGGCCAAAAAAACCAGTACCCCCCTGCCGTGCCAAAAAAAGCCAGAAAAAAAGCCAGATTTTTTCCTGCCCAAAAGTTGTACGGTTTTTTAAAACAAACATTTAAGGTTTCCAGATGATCCATAGCTTCATAATATCACATGAACTGAATCATACAATTGAAATGTCCTGTAACTGAATTATATTTTCATGTCAACCTCTAGATCCAGTAACCCCTTTATACCGACCTCGGCCCATGACTCATTCTCTTCCTTGGAATACTATTGCACGCTTACCTGAATCTGTGTCTCCCAGTTTGCAAATCTTATGATCCCAGATAAACTCTGGACTTATTTGCAGCCTCCTGCATTGTTTTTTGGTTGACAGAACCCCTAAGGGACATCTCATTCCTCAGCTCTTCCTGTTAAGCTTTGTGATTCCTTCTTTATGGACCCAGGCTGAACTGCCTCAGGCCACCACGATGTCGAAACACTGTGTGGGTGGGCCTTCCAGGGAATCAGCCAATTGGCACAATAATAACTCCCTGGGAAGGAGGTTTGGGAAGAGCTTCCTGTCTACTCTGCTTCCTCCAGGAGTGGAAGTGCTGGCTCTCAGTTTCCAAGGCTACTGCTGAGCTGGGGAATAGGAGGGTCCTAAGCTAAGTTGTTTTTTTTGACTAAACCACACTTGGGTTTCTTCAAGCCTTCAATTAATTTCCAGAGTTTTGGGGAAAAATCAATTCTGTATCTGCCAGTTTTTTTCATTACTTTTTATGAAGAGTGGACTTTCAGAGGCCATTGACGCGACCATTTTTACTAAATATTTCTGTATAAGTAATTTCATGGATTAATTTGTCCTAGGTCAGCACCCAAGAGGTAATCACTGGGGCACAGGAAAGATAGAGTTTTAAAAAACAGCACCCTCGGTTTCCCTGGTTGTCCAGTGGGTAGGGACACCGCCTTGTGGTGCAGGGGGCGCCGGTTCGATCCCTGGCCTGGGAAGATCCCACGTGCTGCGGAGCGGCTGGACCCATGTGTCCAACTACTGAGCTGGAGCTCTGGAGCGCATGCGCCCAGAGCTGGTGCTCTGTGATGAGAGAGGCCACTGTGATCAGAGGCCCACACGGGCCAAAGAACAAAGATGGATGGAAATAAATAAATGAAAGATCAATAGAAGTGGCCAAAAAAAAAAAAACCAGTACCCCCCTGCCGTGCCAAAAAAAGCCAGAAAAAAAGCCAGATTTTTTCCTGCCCAAAAGTTGTACGGTTTTTAATACAAACATTTAAGGTTTCCAGATGATCCATAGCTTCATAATATCACATGAACTGAATCATACAATTGAAATGTCCTGTAACTGAATTATATTTTCATGTATGATTTATTACATTTAGCATAAAATTGAGATTCATCACTATTGTTCCTAATATCAGTTCATTCCTCTTTTTAAAGTTCTGTTTCCTCTTTCCTCTGCCATCGTCTATAAGGTTGAGTTTGCTGCTCACGATGTCTTCTCACAAGATTTTCAGGATCAAGCGATTCCTGGCCAAGAAACAAAAGCAGAACCGGCCCATTCCTCAGTGGATTCAAATGAAAACTGGTAATAGAATCAGGTACAACTCCAAGAGAAGACACTGGAGGAGGACCAAGCTTGGGCTGTGAGAAGCCGCGCAGAGAGTGGCCCACGTGCCGCGGGCACCTTGATCAGCCAGCTCGCGGGACATTCCTCCTCTCTGAACAGCTTAGCAGAGAAGGAATGGCCCAGCTCCTGGTGTTACCTGTTTCCTCCCTAGCAGTCTGTGAGGTTTAGTAATAAACATGTGGAATTTTCAAAAAAAGAAAACAAAAATTCTGTGTCATGGTATTTACTGTCTGAGCCACCAGGGAAGCTCACTGCATGGTGTGGCGTGGGTGTACGTTTATGGTGTGGGTCACTCACAGTTGTTTACCTACTAACCAGCTAATGGAGCTTTCAGGTTGTTTCCAGCCTTGGCACTTAGGAATAAAACTGCTGTAAACGTTGCATACAGATTTTTGGAGGCGTGCTTTCTTTTGGTAACTGTCTAGGAGTAAGATTGCTGGGTCTTAGGGAGCATTTTAGTCAATCTGATAATAAACTATCAAACTGTTTTCCAAAGTGCTGTTAACTTTTGTGTGAGTTCCAGTATACGCGTCTTCAACAGAACTTGATACGTCCATGGGATTCTCCAGGCAGGAACACTGGAGTGGGTTGCCATGCCTCCGGGGGATCTTCCCAGCCCAGGGACGGAACCCGCGTCTCTTATGTCTCCTGCATTAGCAGGTGGGTTCTCTATCAGTAGCACCACCTGGGAAGCCCTCATGAAATGGGTGTTAAATTTTGTCAAATGTTTTTTTTGTAGTAGCCATATGGTCATTTTCATTCTCTTATTAACATGGTGAATTATGTTGATATATTTTCAAACGTCAAGATTGCATTGTCTAAATAATCCCACCTGGTCATGAATTTATCCTTTGTAAGTATTTCTGGGTATGATTTCCTAATGTCTTTTTTAAAATTTTATTTATTGGCAGCGGCCCCGGCCCTGGCAGTGCCTGAGTGGGAGCGGGCGGCTGGGCGCGGAGGGCCTCGGAGGAGCCACGCGGGCCTGCGCTGGGCGAGCCACCCGGCTGGATCTGGAGCTGCAGCGGCCAAGGTGACGGACCCTTCACGATGAAAGATCTGGGGACACATGTCTCTCCTTTGTGTAGCTGATAGTTTGGGGGGAAGAGATGGCTGACAGTGTCAGGACCTTTCTGCTGGACCTTGCCAGGGGAATCAAAGACTCCCATCTGGGGAATTTGTACCATCTCAAAGCTAGATGCTTGAATTCAGCAAAAGAGAGAGGAGCAGCGTCGAAGAAGGGCTAGCCGCGTCCTGGCTCAGAGGAGAGCCCTGAGCAGAGAGAGGAAGCAGGAGAGTGAACCACGTATTGTTAGTAGAATTTTTCAGTGCTGCGCTTGGAATGGTGGAGTTTTCTGGTTCAGTCTCCTCTTGGTTTATCGAGTGTTTATTCCTGTCCTTCAGTCAGTAACGGCCCAGATTGCTGGCGATCGATCGCTACATGGGGATGTCTGGTTGTGGCTGGAGTTCTTCCTCACGTCGATTTTCAGTGCTCTCTGGGTGCCCCCCCTCTTTGTGCTCAGCAAAGCCGTCAATGCGATTTGGTTTCAGGACATAGCCGACCTGGCATTCGAGGTCTCAGGATGGAAGCCTCACGCGTTCCCTAGTGTTAGCAATTATTTTGCTCTTCAGCCTTTTGCTGCCGGCTCTCTTCCTCCTCCAGGGGATGTTTGTGAGTCTCTCTTCCCATCCACCTTGTTGGTCACCTGGTGAGTCTCCTGCATATATCTCTTCTCTACTCACTATACTGCTTCAAGTATCGTTGGTTTAATAAAGGAATTGAGATGCACCAGCGGTTGTCCAGCATAGAAGGGAATTGGCCTGACTGCTTTGGATTTGGTTTGCCCCTGGCTTTCCTCATGGCAGTGTAGTCCTCCTACGTTGTCAGTGGCTGCCTCTTCTCTATCCTCTTTCCTTTATTCATTATCAGCGGCAGTGAAGCAAAGGCCCCTGGCAAAGCAGACCTTTTCCAGTTGTGCCTCTTCTCCTCGGTGGTTTTCTTAAGCAACAGACTCTTCCACGAGATGGTCTCCCTGCAGTCTGCCCTGAACAGCTTCACTTCTGCAGAGAAATTCCCCTCACCGCACCCATCTCCTGCCAAACTGAAGGCTGCTGCAGCCCACTGAGTTGGTCACCGCCGTCCGGAGGGGCGAGTAGGATCGGAAGGACGCCGTGGCAGTTCTTTTCCTGGTTCACTTCCCCACTCCCTGGGAAGACAGGGCCCACTCTGCTGCCAAGGGCCCTGCACACAGTCCCTTCTCTCTGAGGAATCTGGATTTTCGTCTCTGGTGCACGTAAGGCAGAATCTTCCTGACACCTGTATGAATTTTAAACACCGTGGGTCTGAAAGGACCACAGGTTTTTCTGCAGCTCTTTTCTAGCACTTGCCAGCCCCGTGCCTAGGCTGATCTGAATACTCTTTCTCTCCGTGCCATTTCCCCTCCTGCTTCCCCTTCCTGCCTTCCACCGCCCTTGGATGAATGGATTTTTGTAATTCTAGGTGTTGTATTTTATGGACCTGTAGTTTTTGTTTTTCTGTGAAGCACATATCTTGGATGTGGGAGGTGCAGGAGGCTCTGCTGCTCCTGGTCACGGCCTTTACAGCCATCACTGTCTTGTTTCTTGTAACTCAGGTTAGATTTTGGTTTTCGCCCACTGCAAAAAGCAAAACAAAACACAAGCCTGAAGAGATGGGACAGGAGGAAAGACTTCACAGCCAGATCTCCATGGGGTGTGAGGAGCGATTTTCTTTCTTCCCCTTGAAGGGGAAAAAGCTTTTGTCACTGGTACAATTTAAAGCTCCACCAACGATAGGGAGGTACCAATTTTGGACAAGGGCCACTGCAACACGGAGTGCTGAGAGGACCCGACCTGTACACCCTAGAGGTCTGAACTTGACTGTCGGCCCCTGCTGACTCTGTCTGGTGTTTCCAAGGACTATTGGGTGCTGCAAATGCGAACTGAAGAGGGTAAGCTTATTAAACCCATTAAACCTGAAAAAGAATTTATTTATTTTTGGGGGCTATTCTGGGTTTTCTAAAGCGGCAGTGAAGCAAAGGCCCTGGCAAAGCAGACCTTTCCAGTTGTGCCTCTTCTCCTCGGTGGTTTTCTTAAGCAACAGACTCTTCCACGAGATGGTCTCCTGCAGTCTGCCCTGAACAGCTTCACTTCTGCAGAGAAATTCCCCTCACCGCACCCATCTCCTGCCAAACTGAAGGCTGCTGCAGCCCACTGAGTTGGTCACCGCCGTCCGGAGGGCGAGTAGGATCGGAAGGACGCCGTGGCAGTTCTTTTCCTGGTTCACTTCCCCACTCCCTGGGAAGACAGGGCCCACTCTGCTGCCAAGGGCCCTGCACACAGTCCCTTCTCTCTGAGGAATCTGGATTTTCGTCTCTGGTGCACGTAAGGCAGAATCTTCCTGACACCTGTATGAATTTTAAACACCGTGGGTCTGAAAGGACCACAGGTTTTTCTGCAGCTCTTTTCTAGCACTTGCCAGCCCCGTGCCTAGGCTGATCTGAATACTCTTTCTCTCCGTGCCATTTCCCCTCCTGCTTCCCCTTCCTGCCTTCCACCGCCCTTGGATGAATGGATTTTTGTAATTCTAGGTGTTGTATTTTATGGACCTGTAGTTTTTGTTTTTCTGTGAAGCACATATCTTGGATGTGGGAGGTGCAGGAGGCTCTGCTGCTCCTGGTCACGGCCTTTACAGCCATCACTGTCTTGTTTCTTGTAACTCAGGTTAGATTTTGGTCTCTCGCTCCACTGCAAAAAAGCAAAACAAAACACAAGCCTGAAGAGATGGGACAGGAGGAAAGACTTCACAGCCAGATCTCCATGGGGTGTGAGGAGCGATTTTCTTTCTTCCCCTTGAAGGGGAAAAAGCTTTTGTCACTGGTACAATTTAAAGCTCCACCAACGATAGGGAGGTACCAATTTTGGACAAGGGCCACTGCAACACGGAGTGCTGAGAGGACCCGACCTGTACACCCTAGAGGTCTGAACTTGACTGTCGGCCCCTGCTGACTCTGTCTGGTGTTTCCAAGGACTATTGGGTGCTGCAAATGCGAACTGAAGAGGGTAAGCTTATTAAACCCATTAAACCTGAAAAAGAATTTATTTATTTTTTGGGGGGCTATTCTGGGTTTTCACTGCTGCCACAGGCTCTTCTCTAGTGGCAGGGAGTGGGGGCTCCTCTCTAGTGGAGGTGAGCAGGCTTCTTGTTGTGACTTTTCCTGTTGCGAAACTCGAGCCCTAGGGCACACGGGCTTCCCGAGGCTCCAGAGCACAGGCTCCATAGTCGTGGCTCACGGGCTTAGTTGTTCCGCTGCATGTAGAATCTTCCTGGATCAGGGATCGAACCCATGTCTCTTACATTGGCAGGTGAACTCTTTACCACTGAGCTACCAGAGAGGCCCTCAGGTCCATATTTCCATGCACATATTTCTGGACTTTGTTTTCCACTCATCTGTGTGTCCCTTCACGGTTACCATATTCTTGATTGCTGTAGCTTTAGAGTATCTCTCCACCACAGGGAGCATGATTTTTCTAGCTTATTCTTTTTTTTTTTTTTAAGATTTATTTATTTATTTATTTTGGGCGGGGGTCGGGTTGGGGAGAGAGAGGAGCTGGCAGGACACGTCTGTTGGTCTTTCGTTTCTCTATGTTCATCTGTCTTTGTTCTTTGGCTCCTGTGGGCCTCCCATTGCGGCGGCCTCTGTTGTCGCAGAGCACCGGCTCTGGGCGCATACGCGCCAGAGCTCTGGCTCGGTAATTGGACACATCAGTCCAGCCACTCCGTGGCACATGGGATCTTCCCAGGCCAGGGCTTGAACCAGCGCCCCTTGCACTGCAAGGCGGTGTCCTTACCCACTGGACCACCAGGGGAAGCCCTAGCTTATTCTTTTAAAATAAAATTTGTTGGCGTGGCTTTGCTTTTCCATATACATTTCATTTCTTTTTAATGGGAGAACAATTGCTTTACCACAGTGTGTTGGTTCCTGCGCAGCAGTATGAATTGCCGAGAGTGGGACAGGAGGAAAGACTTCACAGCCAGATCTCCATGGGGTGTGAGGAGCGATTTTCTTTCTTCCCCTTGAAGGGGAAAAAGCTTTTGTCACTGGTACAATTTAAAGCTCCACCAACGATAGGGAGGTACCAATTTTGGACAAGGGCCACTGCAACACGGAGTGCTGAGAGGACCCGACCTGTACACCCTAGAGGTCTGAACTTGACTGTCGGCCCCTGCTGACTCTGTCTGGTGTTTCCAAGGACTATTGGGTGCTGCAAATGCGAACTGAAGAGGGTAAGCTTATTAAACCCATTAAACCTGAAAAAGAATTTATTTATTTTTTGGGGGGCTATTCTGGGTTTTCACTGCTGCCACAGGCTCTTCTCTAGTGGCAGGGAGTGGGGGCTCCTCTCTAGTGGAGGTGAGCAGGCTTCTTGTTGTGACTTTTCCTGTTGCGAAACTCGAGCCCTAGGGCACACGGGCTTCCCGAGGCTCCAGAGCACAGGCTCCATAGTCGTGGCTCACGGGCTTAGTTGTTCCGCTGCATGTAGAATCTTCCTGGATCAGGGATCGAACCCATGTCTCTTACATTGGCAGGTGAACTCTTTACCACTGAGCTACCAGAGAGGCCCTCAGGTCCATATTTCCATGCACATATTTCTGGACTTTGTTTTCCACTCATCTGTGTGTCCCTTCACGGTTACCATATTCTTGATTGCTGTAGCTTTAGAGTATCTCTCCACCACAGGGAGCATGATTTTTCTAGCTTATTCTTTTTTTTTTTTTTAAGATTTATTTATTTATTTATTTTGGGCGGGGGTCGGGTTGGGGAGAGAGAGGAGCTGGCAGGACACGTCTGTTGGTCTTTCGTTTCTCTATGTTCATCTGTCTTTGTTCTTTGGCTCCTGTGGGCCTCCCATTGCGGCGGCCTCTGTTGTCGCAGAGCACCGGCTCTGGGCGCATACGCGCCAGAGCTCTGGCTCGGTAATTGGACACATCAGTCCAGCCACTCCGTGGCACATGGGATCTTCCCAGGCCAGGGCTTGAACCAGCGCCCCTTGCACTGCAAGGCGGTGTCCTTACCCACTGGACCACCAGGGGAAGCCCTAGCTTATTCTTTTAAAATAAAAATTTGTTGGCGTGGCTTTGCTTTTCCATATACATTTCATTTCTTTTTAATGGGAAAACAATTGCTTTACCACAGTGTGTTGGTTCCTGCAGCGCAGCAGTATGAATCAGTTACAAGTCTACATGTGTCGCCTCTCCCTCGAGCCTGCCTTCCGCCGCATCCCACCCCTCTAGTCTAGTCCTCGCAGAGCGCTGAACTGAGCTCCGCGTGCTCTTCAGCAGCTCCCGCCAGCATCTCTTCTCCCTGTGGAGGTGTGCGTATGTCAGCGCCACTCTCTCCATTTCCCACCCTCTCCTTCCCCCCACTGTGTCCACGTGTCTGTTCTCTTTATCCGGGTCTCTCTTCTTGCCCTGTGGCTACTACTATTTGTTGTTCGTCTGTACCGTTTTTCTAGATTCCGTATATATGCATTAAGATACGGTATTTCTTTTTCTTTTTCTTTTTTTTTTTTTTAAAGATTTATTTATTTATTTATTTTGGGCAGGGGTCGGGCTGGGGAGGGAGGGGAACGGGCGGAGCGGGCGGGCCACTTCTATTGGTATTTCATTTCTCTGTTTTCATCCATCTTTGTTCTTTGGCTCCTGCGGGCCTCCCATCGCGGTGGCGTCTGTTGTCGCAGAGCACTGGTTCTGGGCACATGTGCTCCAGAGCTCTGGCTCTGTAATTGGACACATCAGTCCAGCCGCTCCGCGGCACGTGGGACCTTCCCAGGCCAGGGCTCGAACCGGCGCCCCTTGCACTGCAAGGCGGTGTCCTTATCCACTGGACCACCAGGGGAAGCCCGGTATTTATTTTTCTTTCTGACTTTGTAGGACAGACTCTAGGTTCATCTGTGTCACTACAAATGACCCAATTTTGTTCCTTTTTATAGCTGAGTTATATTCCATTGAATATGTACCATAGCTTCTTTATCCATTCGTCTGTTGATGGACGTCTAGGTTGCTTCTGTGTCCTGGCTCTTATAGATTGTGGTGCAGTGAACACTGGGATGCATGTGTCTTCTCCAGTTATGGTTTCCCCAGGCTGTGTGCTCAGTAATGGTATTGCTGGGCTATAGATAGTTTTAGTGTTTTAAGGAACTTCCAGACTTTTCTCCACAGTGGCTGTATCCATTTACATTCCCATCAACCCTGCCAGAGGTTTCCCTATTTTCCATAGCCTTTCCAGTATTTAATGCTTGTAGACTTAAAACAAATATTTTATTTATTTATTTTTGGCTATTCTGGGCTCTTCTCTAGTTGCAGGGAGTGGGGGCTACTCTCTAGTGGAGGTGAGCAGGCTTCTTGTTGCGATGACTTCTCTTGTTGTGGAACTTGGGCTCCAGGGCTCACGGGCTTCATTAGTTGCGGCTCCGAGGCTCTAGAGCACAGGCTCCGTAGTTGTGGCTCATGGGCTTAGTTGCTCCTCCACTTGTGGGATCAGGAATTCCTGGATCAGGGATTGAACCTGTCTCCCCTGCATTGGCAGACGAACTCTTCACCACTGGGCTACCAGGGAAGCCCCTAATATTTGTAGATTTTGTGATGATGACCATTCTGACCAGTGTGAGATGATACCTCATGACAGTTTTGGTTTGCATTTCTCTAATACTGAGTGACGTTGAGCATCTTTTCGTATGTTTATAGGCCACTGTATGTCTTTGGAGAAATGTCTGTTTAGGTCTGCCCATTTTTTGATCAGTGGTTTATTTTTTTTTATATTGAGCTGCATGAGTTGCTTGTATATTTTGGAGACTAATCCTTTGTAAGGTTAGTTGCTTCATTTGCAGATATTTTTCTCCTTTTCTGAGGATTGTATTTTTGTCTTGTATGGTTTCCTTTGCTGTGCAAAAGTGTCTTAGGTTTATCCATATATATTTTAGAATGAGCTAATCTATATCTAAACCTTGCCCAGTGGCTCAGTGGGTAAAGAATCCACTTCCAGTGCAGGAGACACAGGAGATGCAGATGAGATTCCTGGGTTGGGAAGCTCCCCTGAAGAAGGACATAGCAACCCACTCCAGTATTCTTGCCTGGAGAATCCCATGGACTAAGGAGCCTGGTGGGCTCCAAAGGGTCACAAAGAGTCAGACCTGCCTGAGCAACTACGCATACACGCACGCGATCTGTAGCTTAAAAAATGCTGCTGGGTGACCTGCCTGGCAGTCCAGTGGGTAAGACTCTGAGCTTCCGCTGCAGGGAGTATGGGTTCAATCACTGATTGGGAAACTGAGGTCCTACAAGCCTTGTGTTGCTGGCCAAAAAAAAAAACTGCTGCTAGAAATTTGATTAATGTCACATTAAATCTGTAAATCACTTTGGGGATAATTGACATGTTTACTGTGTTGAGTATTCCAGTTCATCAACGCTATATAGCTCTTCAATTGTTTACGTGTCCTTTGGTTTCTGTCAGTACTTTGTCATGTTTAGTGCACACATTCTAAACAAATTGTTAGATTTATACCTAAGCATTTCATTTTTTGGAGAGATTTTAAATAGCATTATTTAAAATTTTTGTATATTGCTAGGGTATAGAAATATTACACATTACTAGGGTAGTGGAAGGGCTTCCCAGGTGGCACTAGTGCTAAAGAACCCACCTGCCAATGCAGGAGACCTGGGTTTGATTCCTGGGTCAGGAAGATCTCCTGGAGGAGGGAATGGCAACCCTCTCCAGTATTCTTGCCTAGAGAATCGCATGGACTAAGGAGCCTGGTGGGCTCCAAAGGGTCACAAAGAGTCAGACCTGCCTGAGCAACTACGCATACACGCACGCGATCTGTAGCTTAAAAAATGCTGCTGGGTGACCTGCCTGGCAGTCCAGTGGGTAAGACTCTGAGCTTCCGCTGCAGGGAGTATGGGTTCAATCACTGATTGGGAAACTGAGGTCCTACAAGCCTTGTGTTGCTGGCCAAAAAAAAACTGCTGCTAGAAATTTGATTAATGTCACATTAAATCTGTAAATCACTTTGGGGATAATTGACATGTTTACTGTGTTGAGTATTCCAGTTCATCAACGCTATATAGCTCTTCAATTGTTTACGTGTCCTTTGGTTTCTGTCAGTACTTTGTCATGTTTAGTGCACACATTCTAAACAAATTGTTAGATTTATACCTAAGCATTTCATTTTTTGGAGAGATTTTAAATAGCATTATTTAAAATTTTTGTATATTGCTAGGGTATAGAAATATTACACATTACTAGGGTAGTGGAAGGGCTTCCCAGGTGGCACTAGTGCTAAAGAACCCACCTGCCAATGCAGGAGACATAAGAGACACAGGTTTGATTCCTGGGTCAGGAAGATCTCCTGGAGGAGGGCATGGCAGCCCTCTCCAGTATTCTTGCCTAGAGAATCGCATGGACAGAGCAGCCTGGTGGGCTACAATCCATGGGGTCAACAGAGTTGGACAGGACTGAGCGAATAACGCTTCCAAGCAAAATTATCAATTAGCGCCCCCTTATGGCTGTTTTGAGTAATTGCTGCTCGTGTTTCCTCTGTATTGTCACTAAGTCGCGTCTGATTCTTCGCAACTGCCATTGAATGAATTGCCAGTGAATTTCCATTCAGTGCTACACAGCAGGCTTATGATTTATTAATTACACCCAAACAAAATTGTGTCTGTTGAGTGAGTCTGTGTCTAAGTCTTTTTCTACATCTAAACATTCTTTTCTCTCCTTCCAGAGAAGATTATTAGCCTTTTACAGTATGGTTGCATAATTGTCTGAAGTTGAATCCCTTTCTTTTTTTATGTTTCACTTCCTCATTTTCCCTCTCTCTTGTGAAACTTTTGAGATTTATTATCCAAAAGATCGTTCAGTTGTTATTCTAGGAATATCCAGTCAAGATGAACTACCAACAAATGTTTAAAAGAAAGAAACTATTAAACTGCAAGTTATACCTGTGTACCCAAGGGATGTAGCTTTGGTCTTTATGTAGAATAACTAAGTTAATTCATGCCCAGATTAATACAGTTTTCATTTTTGTCACCAAATTATTCTGTTAAACTCCCAATTCATGGGCACTGGTATTCTGCTCTTACATTTGTGTGTGCTTGGTCACTAGGTGGTATATGACCCTTTGGCCCTGCTGCGGACAGTAGCCCAGCAGGACCCCATCCCTGGGATGTCCCAGGCAAGAATACTGGAACAGGTTGCATTTTCTTTCTTTCTTTCCTTTGCCTGTTCCTTCTCCAGGGGCTCTTACAGACACAGGGATCAGACCTGCATCTCCTGCAACGGCAGGTGGATTATTTACCACTGAGCCACCTGAGAAGCCCTGTCCTGGGGTTTCGTGTTCTGTAAATATCATTTACATCAAGGTGGTTGATATTGTTAATATGTCTTCACTAGATTTTTTTTTAATTTTGATTTTACTTTTTACTTTTACCGAGCTTTGTTGTTTACAGATATGTATGATCCCAGATTAGTCATATGCATATCCCCCCACCCCACCCTTCCAGGCCATTGCATAGCACCCCTGCAGGATCCCCTTTTCTCTAAGCGCAATGACAATAGCAGGTTTTTTCACATATGATAGTGTAGGTTTTCATACTACTTCCTTTACGCCTCCACCCACTGTCCATTCCCCACAATGTCCATATGTCTACTGTCCATGTCTGTTTTTCCATCGCTTCACTATTGAATGGAATTGGCCAGTGAATTTCCATTCAGTGCTACACAGCAGGCTTATGATTTATTAATTACACCCAAACAAAATTGTGTCTGTTGAGTGAGTCTGTGTCTAAGTCTTTTTCTACATCTAAACATTCTTTTCTCTCCTTCCAGAGAAGATTATTAGCCTTTTACAGTATGGTTGCATAATTGTCTGAAGTTGAATCCCTTTCTTTTTTTATGTTTCACTTCCTCATTTTCCCTCTCTCTTGTGAAACTTTTGAGATTTATTATCCAAAAGATCGTTCAGTTGTTATTCTAGGAATATCCAGTCAAGATGAACTACCAACAAATGTTTAAAAGAAAGAAACTATTAAACTGCAAGTTATACCTGTGTACCCAAGGGATGTAGCTTTGGTCTTTATGTAGAATAACTAAGTTAATTCATGCCCAGATTAATACAGTTTTCATTTTTGTCACCAAATTATTCTGTTAAACTCCCAATTCATGGGCACTGTTATTCTGCTCTTACATTTGTGTGTGCTTGGTCACTAGGTGGTATATGACCCTTTGGCCCTGCTGCGGACAGTAGCCCAGCAGGACCCCATCCCTGGGATGTCCCAGGCAAGAATACTGGAACAGGTTGCATTTTCTTTCTTTCTTTCCTTTGCCTGTTCCTTCTCCAGGGGCTCTTACAGACACAGGGATCAGACCTGCATCTCCTGCAACGGCAGGTGGATTATTTACCACTGAGCCACCTGAGAAGCCCTGTCCTGGGGTTTCGTGTTCTGTAAATATCATTTACATCAAGGTGGTTGATATTGTTAATATGTCTTCACTAGATTTTTTTTTAATTTTGATTTTACTTTTTACTTTTACCGAGCTTTGTTGTTTACAGATATGTATGATCCCAGATTAGTCATATGCATATCCCCCCACCCCACCCTTCCAGGCCATTGCATAGCACCCCTGCAGGATCCCCTTTTCTCTAAGCGCAATGACAATAGCAGGTTTTTTCACATATGATAGTGTAGGTTTTCATACTACTTCCTTTACGCCTCCCACCCACTGTCCATTCCCCACAATGTCCATATGTCTACTGTCCATGTCTGTTTTTCCATCGCTTCACTGTGTGTGTTATCATTACCATCCTACTAGATTCCATATATATGTGTTAGTATATTGTACTTGTCCTTCTCTTTTTGACTTACTTCACTTTTCTGTGATAGGTTCTAAGTCCAGCCACCTCATTAGGACTGATTCTTCCGCATTTCGTTTTACATCTGTGTAGTATTCCATTGTATATATGTACCAGAGCTTTTGTATCCATTCATTTGTCAATGGACATCTAGGTTGCTTCTGTGTTCTAGCTATTCTATAGAGAGCTGCAATGAACATTGGGGTACAGGTGTTTCTTTCAGATTTGATTTCATCAGGGTATAAGCCTAAGAGTGGGATTACTGGGTCGTATGGTGCTTCTGTTTTTAGTTTTTTCAGAAATCTCCAGACTGTCTTCCATAGCAGCTGTATCAATTTACATTCCCACCAGCAATGCAAGAGTGTTCCCTTTTCTCCGCACACTCTCCAGCGTTTATTGTCTGTCGATTTGTTGATGGCAGCCATTCTGACAGGTGGGAGGTGATATCTCATTGTAGTTTTGATTTGCCTTTCTCTAATTATAAGCGAGGTAGAGCATCGTTTCATGTGGTTTTGGGGCCATCTGTATGTCCTCTTTGGAAAGGTGTCTGTTTAGGTCCTTTTCCCATGTTTTTCTTTTTCTTTTTTTTTTAAATAGCGCTTGTGTTATCCACCGAGGACAATTGCTTTTCTTTCTTTCTTTTTTTTTTAAATTTTATTTATTTTTGGCTGTGCTAGGTCTTTGTTGATGTGTGGGTTTAGCTGCTCTGCGGTATGTGGGATCTTCCTGGATCAGGGATCGAATCTGTGTCTCCTGCATTGGCAGACGGGTTCTTATCCACTAAGCCACAAGGGAAGCCCCCCTTTTCCCATTTTTTGATTGGGTTGTTCATTTGTCCAGTACTGAGTTGTCTGAGTTGCTTGTAGATTTTGGAAATTAATTATTTGTCTGTTGTTTCATTTGCTATGATTTTCTCCCATTCTGTGGGTTGTCTGTTCAGCTTTTTTGTAGTTTCTTTTGCTGTACAAAAGCTTTTAAGTTTCATTAGGTCTCACATGTTCATTTTTGTTTTTAGTTTCGCTGTTCTAGTAGGTGGGTCAGAGAAGATCTTGCTTTCATTTATGTCCTTGAGTGTTTTGCCTATATTCTCCTCTTAAGAGTTTGAGGGTTTCTGATCTTACATTTCGGTCTTTAATCCATTTTGAGTTGATCTTCGTGTATGGTGTCAGGGAATGTTCCAACTTCATTTTTTTTGCATATAGCTGTCCAGTTTTCCCAGCACCATTTGTTGAAGAGGCTGTCTTTGTCCCATTTTATAGTTTTGCCTCCTTTGTCAAAAATAAGGCACCCAGGGCTTCCCTGATGGTTCAGTGGGTAAGGACACTGCTTTGCAGTGCAAGGGGCGCCAGTTCGATCCCTGGCCTGGGAAGATCCCACGTGCTGCGGAGCGGCTGGACTGATGTGTCCAATCACCGAGCCGGAGCTCTGGAGCGCATGCGCCCAGAGCCGGTGCTCTGCAACAACAGAGGCCACCGCGATGGGAGGCCCACATGGGCCAAAGAACAAAGATGGATGAAAATAGATAAATGGAAGACCAACAGAAGTGGCCCGCCTGCTCCCCTCCCTCCCCAACCCGCGCCCCCCCTCCAAAATAAATAAGGCACCCATAGGTGCATGGGTTTATCTCTGGGTTCTCTATCTTGTTCCATTGGTCTATAGTTCTGTTTTTGTGCCAGTACCATACTGTCTTGATGACTGTTGCTTTGTAATATAGTCTGAAGTTAGGGAGACTGATCCCTCCAGCTCCATTCTTCTTTCTCAGGATTGCTTTGGCTATTCGAGGTCTTTTGTGTTTCCATATGAACTATGTTATTCTTTGGTCTAGTTCTGTGAAGAATGCCATTGGTAGTGAATCTATAGATGACATTTGGTAGTATGGTCATTTTCACAATATTGATTCTTCCCACCAAGGAACATGGAATATCTCTCCATATGTTTAAGTCTTCTTTAATTTCTCTTATTAGTGTCTTATAATTTTCTTTGTACAGTTCTTTTGTTTCTTTGGGTACATATTTTATTCTTTTGGTTGCAATGGTGAAGGGGATTGCATCTTTGATTTCATTTTCTGATTTTTCATTGTTTGTATATAGGAATGCAAGTGATTTCTGTGTATTGATTTTGTATCCCATGACTTTGCTGAATTCGTTGATTAGCTCTAGTAGTTTTGTAATAGTGTCTTTGGCATTTTCTACGTATAATATCATGTCATCTGCAAATAGAGTTTTACTTCTTCTTTTCCAATCTGGATTCCTTTTATTTTTCTTTTATTGCTGTTGCTAGAACTTCCAGGACTATATTGAATAATAATGGTGAAATTGGACACCCTTGTCTTGTTCCTGATCTTAGAGGGAATGCTTTCAGTTTTTCACCATTGAGAATAATGTTTGCTGTGGGCTTCTCATAGATGACTTTCACTATGTTGATACAGGATCCTTCTATGCCCATTTTTTTATCATAAATGGGCATTGGATTTTGTCAAAGGCTTTTTCTGCATCTATTGAGATTATCATGTGGTTTTTGCCTCTTGATTTGTTGATATGGTGTATCACATTGATTGATTTGCGGATGTTGAGGAATTCTTGCATGCCTGGGATGAAACCGACTTGATTGATCATGATGTATGAGTTTTTTGATGTGTTGTTGAATTCTGTTTGCCTGCAAGACAGACTCTACCCACTGGATCACCAGGGAAGCCCCATCTAGTTACTTTTTAATCCATTCAATCCTTGCCTTTGTATGCTGTGCTTAGTTACTCAGTTGTATCTGACTCTTTGCGCCTCTGTCTATAGGGTTTCTCTAGGCAGGAGTATTGGAGTGGGTTGCCATGCCCTCCTCTAGGGGATCTTCTCAACCCAGGTCTCCTGCATTGCAGGCAGATTATTTACCATCTGAGCCACCAGGGAAGCCCAAGGAATTCTACAGTGGCCTCTGGTGTATAGTTAAGATGGAATATATTTGGTCATGTTTAGGGATACTCTTTAACTATTTATGTTCTTTCCTCTTTTTTTTTTTTTTTTAATGTTCTTTCCTCTTGTTTTTTGTTTCTCAGTTTTTCCATTCCTGCTATCTTTAGAACTAATTCAGTGTCTTGAAGCATTCCATTTCAGTTGTTTATTGGCTTTTTAGCTGCACCTCAGCCACATTTAACTAGCAGCTGTTTTAGTGATTACAGTGTTCTTCACAATTCCACAGTCGTCTCAGTGACCATTATCTCATTTCCTCCAGAGCAAATGGTTTATTTGCACATGTATTACATCAGTATCCTCTGTATGGTTTACATCAGCAATCATAGGTGTATCAGTAAATTGAAAAGCATATGGTCTCTTAGGTTTATCCACATCCAGCTATTTCTGGATCCTCCTGTACTTCCTGGAGATTTGTGTTTCCAGCATCATTTCTGTTCATCCTGAAAAACTCCTCGAGGATTTCTTACAGTGGAATTCTATTATGTTCCCCTAAAGAGCATCAATTTTCTTTTCTTAAAAAGTATTTTTATTAGGAACTGGACTTCCCTGGTGGTCCAGTGGGTAAAGAGTCTGCCTTGCAGTGCAAGGGGCACCGGTTCGATCTCTGATTCGCGAAGATTCCCATATGCCACAGAGCAGCTGAACCATTGTGTCCAGTGACAAGCCAGCACTCTGGAGTGCCTGTGCCCAGAGTTGGTTCTCTGCAGTTAGGGTGGCTGTTGTAATGAGAGGCCCACACAGGCCGAAGAATAACGATGGATGAAAATAAATAAATAAATAACCAATAAAAGAGGCCAAAATTAAATAAATAAAAATTGGGGGAAAAAAAAGAGTATTTTTATTAGGAACTGAACTTAGCTGGACTCAACCTGAATGTTCTGTTTCCCATCGGCGACCGCTCAGATTTCATTTCAGTTCTCGCTGTGTTGGTTTGGTAGCTTCAAGCCTCCTCTGCTTTATATAGCTGAGGGGTCAGCCAGACTTTGGGGAAATACTTTAGACACAGAATTGGGGAATTTTCCCTCTCAGACTCGCTCCTTTCCAGGCTCTCTGGCACACCTCATTTTGCAGTGGCAGTGGTCTGGGTGGGTTCCTTTGTAGTTTTTCCAGATGGTAACGTCCAAGACACAATCCAAAATTTTAGCTGCCTTAGGTAGAGTTGACTGCAGGTTGCTCTCAGGGCAAACACTATTAAAAGCAGAAAAGTGACCCTGTCATTTTCTCCTCCTAAGTGTTGACCTATTTCCAGGATCTGCCCACTTTTGTTCACCTGTCTTGCTTTTGGATAGCTTTTATTTATTTATTTGGCTGCACCAGGTCTTATTTGTGGCGTGCAGGGTCTAGTTCCCTGACCAGGGATCCCGGGGGAACTCCCCGGGTCCCAGTAACATTTTTGGTTTCTCTTTAGGTTTATCCAATCATAGGTGTATCAGTAAATTGAAAAGCATATGGTCTCTTAGGTTTATCCACATCCAGCTATTTCTGGATCCTCCTGTACTTCCTGGAGATTTGTGTTTCCAGCATCATTTCTGTTCATCCTGAAAAACTCCTCGAGGATTTCTTACAGTGGAATTCTATTATGTTCCCCTAAAGAGCATCAATTTTCTTTTCTTAAAAAGTATTTTTATTAGGAACTGGGCTGCCCTGGTGGTCCAGTGGGTAAAGAGTCTGCCTTGCAATGCAAGGGGCACCGGTTCTATCCCTGGCCAGGGAAGATGCATGTGCCACAGAGCAGCTGGACCAGCGTGTCCAGTGACAAGCCAGCACTCTGGAGCACATGTGCCCAGAGCCAGTGCTCTGCAGTGAGAGAGGCCACTGCGATGGGAGGCCCACACAGGCCAAAGAATAAAAATGGATGAGAATAAATAAATAAATAACCAATAAAAGAGGCCAAAATTAAATAAATAAAAATTGGGGGAAAAAAAAGAGTATTTTTATTAGGAACTGAACTTAGCTGGACTCAACCTGAATGTTCTGTTTCCCATCGGCGACCGCTCAGATTTCATTTCAGTTCTCGCTGTGTTGGTTTGGTAGCTTCAAGCCTCCTCTGCTTTATATAGCTGAGGGGTCAGCCAGACTTTGGGGAAATACTTTAGACACAGAATTGGGGAATTTTCCCTCTCAGACTCGCTCCTTTCCAGGCTCTCTGGCACACCTCATTTTGCAGTGGCAGTGGTCTGGGTGGGTTCCTTTGTAGTTTTTCCAGATGGTAACGTCCAAGACACAATCCAAAATTTTAGCTGCCTTAGGTAGAGTTGACTGCAGGTTGCTCTCAGGGCAAACACTATTAAAAGCAGAAAAGTGACCCTGTCATTTTCTCCTCCTAAGTGTTGACCTATTTCCAGGATCTGCCCACTTTTGTTCACCTGTCTTGCTTTTGGATAGCTTTTATTTATTTATTTGGCTGCACCAGGTCTTATTTGTGGCGTGCAGGGTCTAGTTCCCTGACCAGGGATCGAACTCGGATCCCCTGTATTGGGAGCATGGAGTCTTAGCCACCGGATCACCAGAGAAGTCTTGGATTTAAAAATTTAAAGAATTTTTAAAATATTAACTAATTCTTTGATCTCTTTACATTTTGATTTCTTTACATCCCTTTGAGTGTTTAGAATGAACTAAAACACTCTAAAAGCATTTCAAAAAAGGGAAAATTGGGGGAGGCACCAAAATAAAAAATGGAAAATTTACTATAATGACCTTGGACATCTGTGGTATGTCTGTACATGCTCAGTCGTGTCTGACTCTTTGTGACCCTGTGGACTGTAGCTCACCAGGCTCCTCTGTGGAACTCTCCAAGCAGTACTGGCGTGGGTTGTCATTTCCTTCTCCGGGGGGATCTTCCCAAGCCAAGAATCAAACCTGTGTCTCTTTCATCTCCTGTATGGCAGGCAGACTCTTCACCGCCGAGCCAGCAGGGAAGCTGGTGATATATCTGTAGTGTGACATATGTGTATGATGTTATATGTGTATGATTTAGTTACCTTTAAAGGGGAGGGCCTTATACGAAACTTACTTCATACAAAATAGAGTGTGTCTGCCCACTTTACTCAGTGTATTCATTCTGGATATCTCCTAACGTCAGTAACTGTGAATTAACCTTTTCTCATCTGATGCGGGTTAGTCTTCCACCGAATGGATAAGCTACTGATTATTCTGTCAGGTCCAACTGCTGAAACACAGAGTGAGCTCTTCCAGTGATGCTAATGGTGAACAGCCGGTACAGACGTCCATGATACAGGTTTACAGGCTGTGAGATAAAGCAGTAACATTTAGCTGAAAGCAGTTTTCATTCAGTAATTTTGCTGTCCCAGTTTTACTGCTTTGGTAAAATGGGAGATGGCCACTTTAATTTTTCTAAAAGGCAGAAAGAAACCATCCTACCCGTCTTGGCCAGAGTAAGCTGGCTTGTATATTAACCAGGGCCTTTCTACCTGTCCCCTCCATCCACACAATGACACGGTTAGGTATGGAGCCTTTAATAACCGGGATTACGCCAGGAATACGCCTGCCTAGCTTTCTTGTAAATGACACTTCTTATCCTGTCATGAAACACCTGTCATTTTTCATGGTTGTATAGTATTAGAATATATTTATACATGCACATGTTTTGCTCCCCTCTGCTTTTTGAATTCAGTATATGCATCTTTGTGTACAGTCTTCCTTGTGTGCATGCTCAGTTGTGTTCTCTTTGAGACCCCGTGGACTGTAGCCCACCAGGCTTGTGTGGGATTCTCCAGGCAAGAACACTGGAGTGGGTTGCCATTTTCTTCTCCAGGGGATCTTCCCAACCCAGGGATTGAACTTGGGTCTCCTGTGTTGGCAGGTGGATTCTTTACCACTGAGTCACCTGGGAAGCCCCTTGAATGACTCAGTTCTCCTTCATGTAAGCAAAACCCTTAATGCTAGGATTTACCAGCTTTGAGTATTGTGATCCACACTAACCAGCATTGAATGCTCACTGTTACTAAGAGGTGTTGAACACAGAATGCTGTGTACACAGCAATTATCTATATTGGTAACTTAAATGAGCTCTCAATCAAAATCTATGTGATTTCTTGTGTACCCTACTGTATTTTTAGGGGGGAACAGTAGGGGGCGGTGTAACAAAACTAATATACTTGCTTTCTGCCAAAGAACCCTGAAGAGTCCTGGAGGACCCTGGGTAGAAGAGAGTATGACTTGGGCCTGAATGGAAATAATGCAGAGAAACCAACGATTAACAATTCAAGTTTACTAAGAAACACTGTTATTAGTAACTACTCTGAACACTTGCCGTTACAGTAAAACCCTACCAAAACAAGTCAGGGTTCAAAATTTCCAATTATATAAACTGTAATATGTTATTAAACCAATAAAAAAATTCTTTTTTAGTGTATAAAATACAAACTAATGATGCTGAATATTACACTGCACCCAGTGGGGCTCCGACGCTTAACTGAGCCGGATGGAGGCTGGTGGCCGTCGGGGGGGGTCCTGATTCTCTGTGCCTGTTTCTTGAAATCAGCCTTTTTAAGGCGACTTGCAGAATTCCTCTTGAGGATGTTCGATGAACTTAGGGTAGGGGCTTGAAAAAGGGTCCTGAGGTGACACGGTTAGGTATGGAGCAATACCGGGATTACGCAGGAATACGCCTGCCTAGCTTTCTTGTAAATGACACTTCTTATCCTGTCATGAAACACCTGTCATTTTTCATGGTTGTATAGTATTAGAATATATTTATACATGCACATGTTTTGCTCCCCTCTGCTTTTTGAATTCAGTATATGCATCTTTGTGTACAGTCTTCCTTGTGTGCATGCTCAGTTGTGTTCTCTTTGAGACCCCGTGGACTGTAGCCCACCAGGCTTGTGTGGGATTCTCCAGGCAAGAACACTGGAGTGGGTTGCCATTTTCTTCTCCAGGGGATCTTCCCAACCCAGGGATTGAACTTGGGTCTCCTGTGTTGGCAGGTGGATTCTTTACCACTGAGTCACCTGGGAAGCCCCTTGAATGACTCAGTTCTCCTTCATGTAAGCAAAACCCTTAATGCTAGGATTTACCAGCTTTGAGTATTGTGATCCACACTAACCAGCATTGAATGCTCACTGTTACTAAGAGGTGTTGAACACAGAATGCTGTGTACACAGCAATTATCTATATTGGTAACTTAAATGAGCTCTCAATCAAAATCTATGTGATTTCTTGTGTACCCTACTGTATTTTTAGGGGGGAACAGTAGGGGGCGGTGTAACAAAACTAATATACTTGCTTTCTGCCAAAGAACCCTGAAGAGTCCTGGAGGACCCTGGGTAGAAGAGAGTATGACTTGGGCCTGAATGGAAATAATGCAGAGAAACCAACGATTAACAATTCAAGTTTACTAAGAAACACTGTTATTAGTAACTACTCTGAACACTTGCCGTTACAGTAAAACCCTACCAAAACAAGTCAGGGTTCAAAATTTCCAATTATATAAACTGTAATATGTTATTAAACCAATAAAAAAATTCTTTTTTAGTGTATAAAATACAAACTAATGATGCTGAATATTACACTGCACCCAGTGGGGGCTCCGTACGTTTAACTGAGCCGGATGGAGGCTGGTGGCCGTCGTGGGGGGTCCTGATTCTCTGTGCCTGTTTCTTGAAATCAGCCTTTTTAAGGCGACTTGCAGAATTCCTCTTGAGGATGTTCGATGAACTTAGGGTAGGGGCTTGAGTGAATTTTCAAATATGGGTCCTCATTGGAGGGGTCATTGCTGCGCACCTGTGAGGAGCCAAGCACAGGTCTACACACGACACACACTGGTGACAGCCCGCCCACCCTGCGGAGAGGCCACCCTGCAGGTGACAGCAGCTGTTTGTCCTCAGGCCTCTGTTAAAGTCCTGCCCGTAACCTTCATGTGTAAGCCTTCTCTTTGGGACAACAACGATTCTTCTCATGTCACCTCTTGATGAGTTAGGGCACCTGGGGCTCTAGTGTAACCACTGACTATATGTATAGAATACATTCTTCTTGTGTGTGTGTGGGGGGGGGGGGCGGGCCACTTCTATTGGTCTTTCATTTATCTATTTTCATCCATCTTTGTTCTTTGGCCTGTGCGGGCCTCCCATCGCGGTGGCCTCTGTTGTCTCAGAGCGCCGGCTCTGGGCGCATGCGCCTAGAGCTCCGGCTCGGTAATTGGACACATCGGTCCAGCCGCTCCGCGGCACGTGGGATCTTCCCAGGCCAGGGATCAAACCAGCGCCCCTCGCACTGCAAGGCGGTGTCCTTACCCACTGGACCACCAGGGAAGCCCAGAATACATTCTTGCAAGCACAGCTTTTCCTAGAACTTCAATCCCATGAAGATTCCTTGGAGCTTCCAAATTCCACAGGACCCTCCCAATGAACATCCCGCCCCGGTGGCGATGAACCCTGGGAAGGTTCTCCCTGAGGCCGTTCCACAGCCCCACCCCTATGACTTGGGCCTGAATGGAAATAATGCAGAGAAACCAACGATTAACAATTCAAGTTTACTAAGAAACACTGTTATTAGTAACTACTCTGAACACTTGCCGTTACAGTAAAACCCTACCAAAACAAGTCAGGGTTCAAAATTTCCAATTATATAAACTGTAATATGTTATTAAACCAATAAAAAAATTCTTTTTTAGTGTATAAAATACAAACTAATGATGCTGAATATTACACTGCACCCAGTGGGGGCTCCGTACGTTTAACTGAGCCGGATGGAGGCTGGTGGCCGTCGTGGGGGGTCCTGATTCTCTGTGCCTGTTTCTTGAAATCAGCCTTTTTAAGGCGACTTGCAGAATTCCTCTTGAGGATGTTCGATGAACTTAGGGTAGGGGCTTGAGTGAATTTTCAAATATGGGTCCTCATTGGAGGGGTCATTGCTGCGCACCTGTGAGGAGCCAAGCACAGGTCTACACACGACACACACTGGTGACAGCCCGCCCACCCTGCGGAGAGGCCACCCTGCAGGTGACAGCAGCTGTTTGTCCTCAGGCCTCTGTTAAAGTCCTGCCCGTAACCTTCATGTGTAAGCCTTCTCTTTGGGACAACAACGATTCTTCTCATGTCACCTCTTGATGAGTTAGGGCACCTGGGGCTCTAGTGTAACCACTGACTATATGTATAGAATACATTCTTCTTGTGTGTGTGTGGGGGGGGGGGGCGGGCCACTTCTATTGGTCTTTCATTTATCTATTTTCATCCATCTTTGTTCTTTGACCCGTGTGGGCCTCCCATCGCGCGGCCTCTGTTGTCGCAGAGCACCGGCTCTGGGCGCATGCGCTCTAGAGCTCCGGCTCGGTAATTGGACACATCGGTCCAGCCGCTCCGCGGCACGTGGGATCTTCCCAGGCCAGGGATCAAACCAGCGCCCCTCGCACTGCAAGGCGGTGTCCTTACCCACTGGACCACCAGGGAAGCCCAGAATACATTCTTGCAAGCACAGCTTTTCCTAGAACTTCAATCCCATGAAGATTCCTTGGAGCTTCCAAATTCCACAGGACCCTCCCAATGAACATCCCGCCCCGGTGGCGATGAACCCTGGGAAGGTTCTCCCTGAGGCCGTTCCACAGCCCCACCCCTACAGACTCCCTCCGGCGTGGACCCTCTGGTGGTAGACGAGGTGCGACCGCTGGCTGAAGCCCTTACAACAGATGTTGCAGATGTAAGGCCTCTCCCCCGTGTGCACCCGCTGGTGGGTGTGGAAGTGTGAGGCCTGGCTGAAGCCCTTCCCGCACTGCTGGCACGTGTAGGGCTTCTCGCCCGTGTGCACGCGCTGGTGGGCGCTCAGCCCTGCGCTCCAGCTGAACTCCTTCCCGCAGGCCTCACACTTGAAGGGCTTCTCCCCCGTGTGGATTATCTGGTGGACCTGGAGGTTCGACCTCTGGCTGAAGGCCTTGCCACACGTGGCGCACTTGAAGGGCTTCTCCCCGGTGTGGACCCGCTGGTGCGCCTGCAGGTGGGAGGCCTGGCTGAAGCGCTTCTGGCAGGCGGCGCACTTGAACGGCTTCTCCCCGGTGTGGACGCTCTGGTGCGCCTGGAGGTTGGAGGCCTGGCTGAAGCCCTTGCCGCAGGCCTCGCACGTGTAGGGCTTCTCGCCCGTGTGCACGCGCTGGTGGTTGTGCAGGTTCAGGCTCCAGTTGAAGCGCTTGCCGCACACCTCGCACTTGTAGGGCTTCTCCCCGGTGTGGACCCGCTGGTGGGCCTGGAAGTAGGAGCTCTGGCTGAAGCCCTTCCCGCAGACGCCGCAGCGGAACGGCTTCTCCCCCGTGTGCACCCGCTGGTGGCTCTGGAAGCTGGAGGCGGAGCTGAAGCCCTTGCCGCAGGCCTCGCACGTGTAGGGCTTCTCGCCCGTGTGCACGCGCCGGTGGCTGTGCAGATTGAAGCTCAGGCTGAAGCACTTGCCGCACACCTCGCACTTGTAGGGCTTCTCCTCCGTGTGGACCCGCTGGTGGGTGTGCAGGTTGGAGCTGCAGCTGAAGCGCTTCCCGCAGTCGGCGCACGTGTACGGCTTCTCCCCCGTGTGGATCCGCTCGTGGGCCTGGAGGTGCGACCTCTGCGTGAAGCCCTTGCCGCAGGCCTCGCACTTGTAGGGCTTCTCGCCAGTGTGGACCCGGCAGTGGATGTTGAGGTCGGTGCTGCGGCTGAAGCCCTTGCCGCAGCTCTCGCAGCGGTAGGGCTTCTCGCCGGTGTGGATGGGCAGGTGGGCGTACAGGTGCGAGGTCTGGTTGAAGCTCTTCCCGCACTCGGGGCAGGAGTAGGGCTTCTCGCCCGTGTGGACCCGCTGGTGGGTCTGCAGGTTGGAGCTCTGGCTGAAGCCCTTCCCGCACTCGCCGCACCAGTAGCGCTTCTTCCCGGAGAGGCCGCCCGCCGGACGCGCCTTCTCGGGCAGCCTGTGGGCCGGGGACTTCCGGCTCAAGTGGAGCTGCTGGTGACGCTCGAGGCTGGCGTGGTCACCGAGTCCTCTCTCGCGTTCGGGAAACGCGGAGGTGTTGGGTCTGGTCTGAAGGACGCTCCGCTGGGCCAGAGGCGATGCCTTCAGGAGGGCTCTGCCACACTCCCTGGTTCCCTGTCCCTGAGCCTGCTCTCTGTGGGGAACTGTGCCATCATCGTGGTCTGGGCAGAGACAGCCGAAAAAGTCGGCACACGGAGCAAACCTACAGATTTTATTGTTCACTGGACTCGGTTTACAACCCCTCTGATAATTCTGCGTCTCGTTCAGACAGGGTTTACTCCAGGCATTCTGAGCTCTGCCAGCTGGAAATTCTTGGTTTTCCATAATAGCAGAATGATCCTCTATAAGAGTCACAAAACAGCTGCCTCCCAAGGGAGCCTGAGCCGCCCCTCCTGCAGGCGAGTTCCGTTGTCTGGGGAACGGAGGACTCTTCCCTTGAGTATTTATCACTGAGTCTTGACTGTTGGTTAATTTGCTCACAACGTGTCTTGCAATTTGCCAGCACGAAAGCATCCCCAGCGAAAGGCACCTCACTCCTGCATCCTGAGGAGTCTCCATCCCCTGGTGCTTCCCGCCTCCTGAAAGGGAAACAGAATAAGGAATCAAAGACAGAGCGAGGTCACCAAGATGGCGACCGTTCAGCCAGAAGCTAGAGACCAGGGATGATGCCTTCATTAGAGTTCTGGAAAACCAAGCCATACTTAAAAAGGTATGGCAGGGGACTAGGAAAAAAAATTACAATAGAAAGATGTGAGATTTGGGACGAGCTGGGGGTGAGGTCCGCCCATACCCTTGGTGGACACAGACATGGGAGAGACTGAGGGCCTGGACTGAAAAGCAGCCGCTGGAAGCCAACAGTCATGGAAGTGTGACACCAACATACGTCATTTACCCAGAATGCAGAAGACAAAGATGAAAAAAACAGATGAGGACCCCCCAAGTGAATGTAAATACACCTGTTTCAGTAACTATATTATGTGAAAGTGGACTCCCCTGAAATCTCTACCTGGATTCAGGCAGAAGGAAACAGGAAACCTATGGGTTGGGAAGGAATGTAAAATAATGTATTTGCAGAAGTTATGAATCTATATAGAGAAAGATCTTTAGGAATGTACAAAAATGCTTCCATTAAAAGGGAATATAGAAATGGTACAGGCCACAAGACTGTACCAAAAAAAATCTGTATTCAGATATAGTATAATAGAAGCAAATAATTGGAAAATAGAATTAACTCCACTTATGTAGCATCAAAAAAAACATTTCTGGGAGACTCCCTGGTGGCCCAGTGGGTAGAGACTTCACCTTGCAGTGCAAGGGGCACCAGTTCCATCCCTGGCCTGCGACGATCTCATATGCCATGGAGCGGCTGCACCAGCGTGTCCAATTAGGAGCTAGTGCTCTGCAGCACATGCGCCCAGAGCCGGTGCTCTGCAGCGAGAGAGGCCACTGTGATGGGAGGCCCACAAAGAATAAAGACGGATAAAAGATAAATAAATGAAGAACCAATAGAAGAGGCCAAAATTTAAAAAAAAAAACCTTCTGAAAAGTTTACAATTCCTCAGCAAGGGGTTTGTGTCTTGCAATTTGCCAGCACGAAAGCATCCCCAGCGAAAGGCACCTCACTCCTGCATCCTGAGGAGTCTCCATCCCCTGGTGCTTCCCGCCTCCTGAAAGGGAAACAGAATAAGGAATCAAAGACAGAGCGAGGTCACCAAGATGGCGACCGTTCAGCCAGAAGCTAGAGACCAGGGATGATGCCTTCATTAGAGTTCTGGAAAACCAAGCCATACTTAAAAAGGTATGGCAGGGGACTAGGAAAAAAAATTACAATAGAAAGATGTGAGATTTGGGACGAGCTGGGGGTGAGGTCCGCCCATACCCTTGGTGGACACAGACATGGGAGAGACTGAGGGCCTGGACTGAAAAGCAGCCGCTGGAAGCCAACAGTCATGGAAGTGTGACACCAACATACGTCATTTACCCAGAATGCAGAAGACAAAGACGAAAAAACGAGAAGAGGACCCCCCAAGTGAATGTAAATACACCTGTTTCAGTAACTATATTATGTGAAAGTGGACTCCCCTGAAATCTCTACCTGGATTCAGGCAGAAGGAAACAGGAAACCTATGGGTTGGGAAGGAATGTAAAATAATGTATTTGCAGAAGTTATGAATCTATATAGAGAAAGATCTTTAGGAATGTACAAAAATGCTTCCATTAAAAGGGAATATAGAAATGGTACAGGCCACAAGACTGTACCAAAAAAAATCTGTATTCAGATATAGTATAATAGAAGCAAATAATTGGAAAATAGAATTAACTCCACTTACGTAGCATCAAAAAAAACATTTCTGGGAGACTCCCTGGTGGCCCAGTGGGTAGAGACTTCACCTTGCAGTGCAAGGGGCACCAGTTCCATCCCTGGCCTGCGACGATCTCATATGCCATGGAGCGGCTGCACCAGCGTGTCCAATTAGGAGCTAGTGCTCTGCAGCACATGCGCCCAGAGCCGGTGCTCTGCAGCGAGAGAGGCCACTGTGATGGGAGGCCCACAAAGAATAAAGACGGATAAAAGATAAATAAATGAAGAACCAATAGAAGAGGCCAAAATTTAAAAAAAAAAAAAAAAACCTTCTGAAAAAGTAGATGTACAATTCCTATATACAACATGCTATAAAAGGTGAGTTCTGATTTATAGTTCTGATTATAATAAATATTTCATCGTATTCCACGGTTCCTGGCTCGCAGCTCCTAAGGGAAACGGGCTGTGGGCGCATCTTTTGCTCTGATGGTTGGTCTTTCACTTTGTTCTCATATTCTCGTCTCCAATACTGAGACAGCTTCAGGGCGCTAAGGGTGAGGGGGTGCTGTTCGTCATCACCAGCCCGGGATGCTTCATGGACGGATGAATAAGGCCATCAGATCATATTCCCTCCGCTGAGTTTTGTCTTTTGTTTTCATCCATCTTTTATCCTTTGGCACACGTGGGTCTCCTATCACAGTGGCCTCTCTCGTTGCAGAGCGCTGGCTCGTAACTGGACACACTGGTCCATCTGCTCTGCGGCACGTGGGACCTTCCTGGGCCAGGGGGTCAAAACAATGCCCTTTGCACTGCAAGGTGGACTCTCTACCCACTGTACCACCAGGGAAGCCCCCTAATTTTGTCTTTTATCAAACTGGTAGCAGCAACAAAATCCAAAAGCAGAACTTCTGAGGGTGTTCTGGGACCAGAGGAAATACAGGCAGGCACCTGGAGAACCATTCTGAGTTCACTTTCTTTCTCCCTGTTTCTGGTGGCCGGCGGTACGTGGCATGAAATACACGCTGTCATCAAAAGTGAGGCTCAAAGAAAAAAAAAAAACCTGAGGTTCAAAAAAGAAAAACAAACAAACTGAGGCTCAGGGCTTCCCTGGTGGTCCAGTGGGTAAGGACACCGCCTTGCAGTGCAAGAGGCGCCGGTTCGATCCCTGGCCTGGGAAGATCCCAGGTGCCGCGGAGTGGCTGGACTGATGTGTCCAATTACCGAGCCGGAGCTCTGGAGCGCGTGCGCCCAGAGCCGGTGCTCTGCGATGGGAGGCCCACGTGGGCCGAAGAATAAAGATGGATGAAAATAGAGAAATGAAAGACCAACAGAAGTGGTCTGCCCGCCCCCACCCCCGCCCCCCAGCAAAACAAAACAAAACAAAACTGAGGCTCAGGTTCCTCTCTGGTGGTCCAGTGGCTAAGACTCCAGGCTCCCAGTGCAGGGAGCCTGGGTTTGATCCCTGGTCAGGGAGCTAGATCCCACAGACTGCAACTAAGACCCAGCCAAAAAAAAAAAAAGAGGCTCAGACTGAAAGGTCTGACCCTGAATCTCAGGGAACAGGCCTGGTGGACGTCAAGCGTAGGCAGCAGCATCTGTGCACAGAGGTGCGTGGACACGGAGCCCATTCTGCTTCTGCCACCCCGACGTCCCTGTCACCTGGCAACAGCCGGCTCCTGAACCAGACAGCCTGAGATGGGTGAACAATGGCTGTAAATTCAAGGGACGCTCAGGGCTCCAAGAAACCCACGCTGGCCTTTGCATTCCTTCACCCACCACGGTGCGTTTGTTTTTTGTTTTTTGTTTTTTTTAAAGGTTTTTATTTATTTATTTATTTTGGTGGGGGTGGGGTGGGGAGGGAGGGGAGTAGGTGGACCACTTCTATTGGTCTTTCATTTGTCCATTTTCATCCATCTTTGTTCTTTGGCCTGTGTGGGCCTCCCATCTCAGTGGCCTCTGTTGTCACAGAGCACCGGCTCGGTAATTGGACACATCGGTCCAGCCGCTCCGCGGCACGTGGGATCTTCCCAGGCCAGGGATGGAACCAGCGCCCCTTGCACTGCAAGGCAGTGTCCTTACCCACTGGACCACCAGGGAAGCCCGCGTTTGTTTTTTTAAAAGTCAAAACTCTGTTCAGCCTGGTGACGACTGTTGTAATACTGTACTTACATATTTCAAAGTTACTAAGAGAGGGAACCCTTAAGAGCTTTCATCACAAGAGGAAAAAAAAAAAGAACAGACTACGTAGTAATGAATGTTAACTAGACCAGGGTGATCGTTTTGTCACATATACAAATGTTGATTCGTTACGTTGTATACCTGAAGTTAACATTTATTTTCTCCACCTTTAAAAGAAGAAAACCCGTCTTTGTCCCTAGAGGCCTCAGATCGGCTCTGGCTGGGTCCCCTGAACGCTCGGCAGCTGGGCTTCACTCAAGGGGCTGCTCCCTGAGAGCCATCGGTGGGCATGTCTCCCAGGCGGTCAAGCCTTTCCTGCCACAAGACCAATGCCCTCCTGGCGGCGAAGAACCTGCTTGGGGCGCCCCTTCCACACCCTCCAGCTGGGCCAATCACATAAAAGCCCTATGAACTTCATGGAAGGATCACTGCCCTGTCTTGGTTTCAAACATCAGGCAAGGTTGACAGAATTAATGGAAAACACAGATTCAGGCAAAACAAGTGTTATTTATGGAACGACAAGAACTGGGGAGGGTGCTCTGTTTTTGTTTTCCAGATTTAAAGAGACCTTTCCTCTTAGGTTACCTATGACTTAATGGCAATCTGGTAAAATACCCCTTTGCTAGAAAAGATGAGACACCTTTTTTTTTTAATTTTTGGTCACTTCTATTGGTCTTTCATTTATCTATTTTTTTATCCATCTTTATTCTTTGGCCAGTGTAGGCCTCCCATCGCAGTGGCCTGTCTTGTTGCAGAGCACTGACTGGCTCTAGGCACATGCACTCCAGAGCACTGGCTCACAATGGACACACCGGTCCAGCCGCTCCGCGGCACGTGGGATCTTCCTGTGCCAGGGATCGAACTGGAGCCCCTTGCACTGCAAGGCAGGCTCTTTACCCACTGGACCACCAGGGAAGCCCGAGACACCTACCTTTTATCCTTAATGGTTCCTTCCAGAATTCAGGACATCTCAGTGAGTGTTCTTATTTTCCTGATAATGTATTTGTTCACCTAAGTTCAGGAAGAGTCTGTTCTCCTTGTGACGGGACACAGACTGAAACACTGCTGTTTTCCAAGGCCTGACTGGAACGTCACAGTGGATAGGCATGTGTAGACCCAGATTAGACCCCCCAGCTTCAAGGAGCTGCTCGGAAAACCTGAGCTGGTACCTGGCTTTCAGGCTCCAGGAAGGCAATCTTAGGAAAGATTTTAATGTGATCAGTCACCTCTCTTGCTGTGTGTGCATAATCAGGCCAAGTTTTATATAAACAAATAAGCTGGGGCTTCCCTGGTAGCTCAGTGGTGAAGAGTTCACCTGCCAATGCAGGAGAAACGTGTCTGATCTCTGATCCGGGAAGATGCCGCATGCTGCGGAGCAACTAAGCCCGTGAGCCACAACTATGGAGCCTGTGCTCTAGAGCCTCGGAGCCGCAACTACTGAAGCCCGTGTGCCCTAGAGCCCGAGTTCCACAACAAGAGACGTCACTGCAACAGGAAGCCTGCTCACCTCAACCAGAGAGTAGCCCCCACTCCCTGCAACTAGAGAAGAGCCTGTGGCAGCAGTGAAAACCCAGATTAGCCATAAATAAATAAATATGTAAATAAGCTTAAAAAAAAAAAACACTTAAGCTTTACTACGTCATCTTTAGTATAAAAAAAAAAAAAGGGGAGGGAGAGTAATTATAGAGAAAGAAGGTTTTACATTTGGAGCTGTTAGATTCTATTCCTGCTAACTGTCTTGCAGGTTTTGTCACACGTCTATGAACTGGACTGGATCCTGAATCTTTGTAGTTTCATTAGAATCTAGCTCGGACTCAAACTAACGCTTCCAATTTACCCCCACCTCCTGCTTGCAGAGCACTGACTGGCTCTAGGCACATGCACTCCAGAGCACTGGCTCACAATGGACACACCGGTCCAGCCGCTCCGCGGCACGTGGGATCTTCCTGTGCCAGGGATCGAACTGGAGCCCCTTGCACTGCAAGGCAGGCTCTTTACCCACTGGACCACCAGGGAAGCCCGAGACACCTACCTTTTATCCTTAATGGTTCCTTCCAGAATTCAGGACATCTCAGTGAGTGTTCTTATTTTCCTGATAATGTATTTGTTCACCTAAGTTCAGGAAGAGTCTGTTCTCCTTGTGACGGGACACAGACTGAAACACTGCTGTTTTCCAAGGCCTGACTGGAACGTCACAGTGGATAGGCATGTGTAGACCCAGATTAGACCCCCCAGCTTCAAGGAGCTGCTCGGAAAACCTGAGCTGGTACCTGGCTTTCAGGCTCCAGGAAGGCAATCTTAGGAAAGATTTTAATGTGATCAGTCACCTCTCTTGCTGTGTGTGCATAATCAGGCCAAGTTTTATATAAACAAATAAGCTGGGGTTTCCCCTGGTAGCTCAGTGGTGAAGAGTTCACCTGCCAATGCAGGAGAAACGTGTCTGATCTCTGATCCGGGAAGATGCCGCATGCTGCGGAGCAACTAAGCCCGTGAGCCACAACTATGGAGCCTGTGCTCTAGAGCCTCGGAGCCGCAACTACTGAAGCCCGTGTGCCCTAGAGCCCGAGTTCCACAACAAGAGACGTCACTGCAACAGGAAGCCTGCTCACCTCAACCAGAGAGTAGCCCCCACTCCCTGCAACTAGAGAAGAGCCTGTGGCAGCAGTGAAAACCCAGATTAGCCATAAATAAATAAATATGTAAATAAGCTTAAAAAAAAAAAAACACTTAAGCTTTACTACGTCATCTTTAGTATAAAAAAAAAAAAGGGGAGGGAGAGTAATTATAGAGAAAGAAGGTTTTACATTTGGAGCTGTTAGATTCTATTCCTGCTAACTGTCTTGCAGGTTTTGTCACACGTCTATGAACTGGACTGGATCCTGAATCTTTGTAGTTTCATTAGAATCTAGCTCGGACTCAAACTAACGCTTCCAATTTTCCCCCACCTCCTGCTTTGGAATCAGAAAGAAGGAAGGGTCCTGAAGCCCCTTCAGAAAAGACATCACCAGTGGTCCCGTTGCCTGACGCTTTGGGGAAACTAGGAGGTATGCCGAGGACCCCCAGACCCCAGAGACACGGGCGAGAGGCAGCTGGCACCAGGGCAGGCGGCTGCCTCTGCCCAAGATGCCAGATCCAGGCTTCACCTCCACTTGAAACCCGTTCTCTCCTTCTTCCAGTGTTGACCTGGGGTAATGACGTCGTCATCTGCCTCCCCCTGGCCACAGTTAAGGGGGTAACCTCTGGAATTCAGAATAGATTTTCTCCCAGCCTGAAATAGAAGCTAACGGATCCCTGGTTTGGTCAGGCACAGGTGGGGGTTTTTACAGATGAATCCACGAACGGTGCCATCTTCACGGAAGTAGTTGTGCCCTGACAAGACTTCTCTTTGGAGGGACTGTGCTTCTCCTTGGGCCTGTGGGTGCCCGCATGGCGGTGCACAGCTGGGCAATGCTGCCAGTTACATAACCGTGCCCCGCCCCAACCTGTTCTAGAAAGGGCCTGCCAGGGGCTTTTCCTGATTCAGGATCCACTTTCTTTGGCAAGGTCCTACTTCCCTGATTAAGAGTAGAGATAAGTGAGACTGATCAGAAACCTCTCCTTAATTCTTGAAGAGACTCCACATTCCGCTGCTAAGACAGTAGAAGCCTGTGGACCTTCTGGCCAAGGCAGTTCCTAACAGGACTGTTGTTGTTCACTCACTCAGCACGTCCAGCTCTTTGTGACCCCATGGACTGTGGCCCGCCAGACTCCCCTGTCCATGGGATTTCTCAGGCAAGACTACTGGAGCGGTGGCCATTTCCTTCTCCAGGGGATCTTCCCGACCCAGGATTGAACCTGTGGCTCCTGCTTAGCAGGCTGATTATTTACCACTCGGGCTTGGGAAGCTCTCCCCATAGGACAGCTCTTGAGTCTCTCTTAGCTGAGTGAGGTGGCGTCTGTGCTGTGGCCAGCTCCCCGTCATACCTCGGCGCCTCTGCTGAGAGCAGTCAGGCTGCAAATACAGACTCACCCACTGCAAGCCACGTGACATTCTCTAAGGTATGTTAATCCCCATAAAAAACAGATAGTCAGGCTTCCCTGGTGGCCCAGTGGGTACAGAGTCCACCTTGCGGTGCAAGGGGTGCTGGTCTGATCCTGGCCTGGGAAGATCCCATGTGCCACGGAGCAGCTGAACTGGTGTATCCAATTTTGAGCCAGCGCTCTGGAGCGCATGCACCCAGAGACAATGCTCTTGAACGAGAAAGGCCACTGCAGTGGGAGACCCACTCAGGCCAAAGAATAAAAGATGGATGAAAATAAATAAAAGACCAATAAAGGACACCAAAACTTAAAACAACAACAAAAACATAATTACCCAGGTGGTCAGGACTATTACACAGATTAAATGCATACGGTGCTTCTTTTTAGCAGCACACTGAGGTTTGTGGGATCTTAGTTCCCAGGTCAGAGGTTGAACCCAGGGTCCTCAGAAGCGAAACAGTGCCGTCCCAACTACTGGACCACCAGGGTATTCCCAACGCGCTTCTTATAATACTAATGTTAAGTTAGTCAAGAGTATCACCAATTACACCAATTAAACTTACTCAGAACTGTGAAAGGTTCATTTCCGTCATTTCTTCTCTTTTCCTACACAGTCTCCTTGCTGACACACCTGCATCTGTGACTTCCATAGTGTCACATCTGCAGTGTCTACCAGGAGACTTGGCCCTGGTCATGTGACTGTTTCAGTTCCGGAGAAAGGATAAGATGGCCTACCGCCGGGCTGGGAATATAGATTCCACACACAAAAAACTGCTAAGACTAATAAGTGAATTCAGCAAAGTAGCAGGTACAGGGTTAACATACAGAAAGTAGCTGCATTCCTAGCCACCGTGGAAAACCAGTATGGAGGCTTCTGAGGAAATTAAACACAGAATCACCACAGATCCAGCAACCCCTGCTCTGGGATAACTCAGACACAACTGTCATTCAGAGAGATGCCCACGCCCTACATCCCTGGCAGCACTGTTCCCACCAGGCAAGACAGCGAAGCCTGAACATCCACTGACGGACGAACAGATGAAGACGGGGTGTGTGTATACACACGCTGAGTGGACGACTGCTCAGACACAGAACTATCAAAGAGTGCCATCTGCAACAACATGGGGGCAACTAGAGATATTAAGTGAAGCAAAAAAGAGAAAGACAAACACCATATGACAATTATATGTGGAACCTAAGACACGACACAAATCTGTGAAAGAGAAACAGGGACCCAGAGAAAAGACAGGTGGCCGTGCGGGGGCAGGGGGCGTGGAGGGATGACCTGGGAGTTGGCGGTTAGTAGATGAAGCTTTTATATCCAGAATGGATAGACGAGGTCCTCCTGTAGAGCACAGGGAACTAGATACCCTGTAATAAACCATGATGGAGAAGAATGTATAAAAAAGAATGTGTGTGTATATATAACTCAATCACTTTGCTGTACAACAGAAATTAACAACACTGTGTCAACGATACATCAATTAAAAAACCAAATTAACTGCATTTCAATACACAATGAACAATTTAAAAACAAAATAAAGAAAATTCTGTTTATAATAGTGGCAAAAAGAATACAATACTTAGGGCTTCCCTGGTGGTCCAGTGGATAAGGACACCGCCTTGCAGTGCAAGGGGCGCCGGTTCAATCCCTGGCCTGGGAAGATCCCACGTGCCGCGGAGCGGCTGGACCGATGTGTCCAATTACCGAGCCGGAGCTCTGGAGCGCATGCGCCCAGAGCCAGCGCTCTGCGACAACAGAGGCCACCGCGATGGGAGGCCCACAGGAGCCAAGGAACAAAGATGGATGAAAAATAGAGAAATGGAAGACCAATGGAAGTGACCCGCCCGTCCCCCTCCATCCCCACCCCCACAAAATAAATAAATATTTTTTTAAAAATTTAAAAAAAAAATGAAAGAATACAATACTTAGGAATGAACCAAGGAGGTGAAAGGCTTATACACTGGTAGAAGATATTAAAGACATGTAAAAAATGGTCCACAGACGGGGAGAGTCAGTCTTGCATTGCCAGCGCTACCCAAAGGGATCTACAGGTTCAATGTTATCCTTGTCAAGATCCCAACACAGAAACAGGCAAACTCATCCTAAAATTGATACGGGATCTCAGAACTTTCCTGGCGGCCCAGTGGTTAAGACTCTTTGCTTCCACTGCAGGGGGGCTCGAGTTCCAGCCCTGGTCTGGGAACTAAGATCCCACATACCACAGAGAGCAACCAAAAAAATATACATATAAGTGGAGTGGCTGGGAAAGGCCGTGAGTGAGATGACTTCCGAGCAGAGGACGAGGGGCTGGAGGTATGCGGGCAGAGGAGAGAGGAAAAGGTCCTGACTAGTGAAGGAGAAACAGGGACCCAGAGAAAAGACAGGTGGCCGTGCGGGGGCAGGGGGCGTGGAGGGATGACCTGGGAGTTGGCGGTTAGTAGATGAAGCTTTTATATCCAGAATGGATAGACGAGGTCCTCCTGTAGAGCACAGGGAACTAGATACCCTGTAATAAACCATGATGGAGAAGAATGTATAAAAAAGAATGTGTGTGTATATATAACTCAATCACTTTGCTGTACAACAGAAATTAACAACACTGTGTCAACGATACATCAATTAAAAAACCAAATTAACTGCATTTCAATACACAATGAACAATTTAAAAACAAAATAAAGAAAATTCTGTTTATAATAGTGGCAAAAAGAATACAATACTTAGGGCTTCCCTGGTGGTCCAGTGGATAAGGACACCGCCTTGCAGTGCAAGGGGCGCCGGTTCAATCCCTGGCCTGGGAAGATCCCACGTGCCGCGGAGCGGCTGGACCGATGTGTCCAATTACCGAGCCGGAGCTCTGGAGCGCATGCGCCCAGAGCCAGCGCTCTGCGACAACAGAGGCCACCGCGATGGGAGGCCCACAGGAGCCAAGGAACAAAGATGGATGAAAAATAGAGAAATGGAAGACCAATGGAAGTGACCCGCCCGTCCCCCTCCATCCCCACCCCCACAAAATAAATAAATATTTTTTTAAAAATTTAAAAAAAAAATGAAAGAATACAATACTTAGGAATGAACCAAGGAGGTGAAAGGCTTATACACTGGTAGAAGATATTAAAGACATGTAAAAAATGGTCCACAGACGGGGAGAGTCAGTCTTGCATTGCCAGCGCTACCCAAAGGGATCTACAGGTTCAATGTTATCCTTGTCAAGATCCCAACACAGAAACAGGCAAACTCATCCTAAAATTGATACGGGATCTCAGAACTTTCCTGGCGGCCCAGTGGTTAAGACTCTTTGCTTCCACTGCAGGGGGGCTCGAGTTCCAGCCCTGGTCTGGGAACTAAGATCCCACATACCACAGAGAGCAACCAAAAAAATATACATATAAGTGGAGTGGCTGGGAAAGGCCGTGAGTGAGATGACTTCCGAGCAGAGGACGAGGGGCTGGAGGTATGCGGGGCAGAGGAGAGAGGAAAAGGTCCTGACTAGAAACATAACCCTTGTGTGTGAGGACCAGCTGAGGCGGGCAGAGGACACGGGAGGGGACGTGACAGGAGAGAAACGAGGGACCGCAAGGCTGGGTGAACTGGCCCTGAAATATGTTGGATTTTATTCTGAGTGGAGTGGGAAGCTGGGGTGGGGGCAGACTACAGCAGAGGAGTGTGCTGTGCCTGAGGTTCCAGAGGGCCTCTCTGGCTGCCGGGCAGAGAAGAGACAGACGATCCAGACCAGACGCGGGCTGAGGGGCCTGGCTGCAAGGTTCTTACCTGAATGCCCTGCTCTCTGGGGCAGGATCTCCGTCTTCCAGAGCGTCTCCTCTCTCTCCAGCCGGGATATCATGTCTGGTTTGGAGGACTGGTGCCCTGAGGAAGCATTAAAGGGGAAAAAAGTAAAGTTCTGAACAATTTTGGTTCCAATCCCACGGTGTAAGGCTCCTGAACATTTTTCATCGGACCGCTTGTGAGAAACACATTACGTCACCTTAGGGACGACGCCACATAAATGACTGAAATAGACGCTTAACTGGTCTCTGCCTCAGTCTCTGCTGTTGTCACTTCCTTTGCAGCTCTCATGCTTACCACAAGCGCTGCAGTTACCACTGCACCGAGCCCCATTCCTGCTGAGGGCTCTGACGCTGCTACTTTATACTACGTTACTGTAAGAATGCTAAGGCAGGGGCTTCCCTGGTGGTCCAGTGGGTGAAGAGTCTGCCTGGCAGCGCAAGGGGCACCAGTTCGATCCCTGGCTCGGGAGGATCCTGTGGCGCCTCGGAGCGGCTGGACCGGTGTGTCTAACTGCGAGCCAGCCCTCTGGAGCGCATGTGCCCGGAGCCGGTGCTCTGCAACGGGAGAGGCCGCTGCAATAGGAGGCCCCCACAGACCAAAGAATAAAGATGGATGGTAAAATAAAAGCTTAAAAAAAAGAATAAAGATGGATGAAAATAAATTACCAATAAAAGAGGCTAAAAAAAAAAAAAAAGAATGCTAAGGCAATGTACCAGTTTCATGACCACCAATGGATCAGGACCCCCACAGGTTTACATAAGATATACAAGGAAAGGGGTTTTTTGGCGGTGGGGGGGGCGGGGCACAAGGCATGTAGGATCTTACCTCCTCGACCAGGGATCGAACATGCACCCCTTCCAATGGAAGGCAAGTCTTAGCCACTGGACCACGTGGGGAAGTCTCAAGCAGACAGAGTTAACTCAGGAGTTTGGGACTTAAAAAAAAGGCAAGCTAGAATATGAAATAAGGAGCCAGGTACAGTCAAGCTCAATGGTTCACACAGTTCATTTGACAAAAGACAAATGCTTGCCTTGAAACAAAGAGGAGAAACACCTTATCTCTATGCTCCAAAGAGACTGGAAAACCAGTCTCTAAGGAGTCCCAAAGCCTAGAATAGGGGGCAGAGGCTGGGGTGCTACTAAACATCCTAAGACACTCAGGACAGTCCCCAAAACAGATACCTGCCCCCAGGGTGAGTAGTGCCGACATGGGGAACCCTTCCTGAACAATTTTGGTTCCAATCCCACGTGTAAGGCTCCTGAACATTTTTCATCGGACCGCTTGTGAGAAACACATTACGTCACCTTAGGGACGACGCCACATAAATGACTGAAATAGACGCTTAACTGGTCTCTGCCTCAGTCTCTGCTGTTGTCACTTCCTTTGCAGCTCTCATGCTTACCACAAGCGCTGCAGTTACCACTGCACCGAGCCCCATTCCTGCTGAGGGCTCTGACGCTGCTACTTTATACTACGTTACTGTAAGAATGCTAAGGCAGGGGCTTCCCTGGTGGTCCAGTGGGTGAAGAGTCTGCCTGGCAGCGCAAGGGGCACCAGTTCGATCCCTGGCTCGGGAGGATCCTGTGGCGCCTCGGAGCGGCTGGACCGGTGTGTCTAACTGCGAGCCAGCCCTCTGGAGCGCATGTGCCCGGAGCCGGTGCTCTGCAACGGGAGAGGCCGCTGCAATAGGAGGCCCCCACAGACCAAAGAATAAAGATGGATGGTAAAATAAAAGCTTAAAAAAAAGAATAAAGATGGATGAAAATAAATTACCAATAAAAGAGGCTAAAAAAAAAAAAAAAGAATGCTAAGGCAATGTACCAGTTTCATGACCACCAATGGATCAGGACCCCCACAGGTTTACATAAGATATACAAGGAAAGGGGTTTTTTGGCGGTGGGGGGGGCGGGGCACAAGGCATGTAGGATCTTACCTCCTCGACCAGGGATCGAACATGCACCCCTTCCAATGGAAGGCGAAGTCTTAGCCACTGGACCACGTGGGGAAGTCTCAAGCAGACAGAGTTAACTCAGGAGTTTGGGACTTAAAAAAAAGGCAAGCTAGAATATGAAATAAGGAGCCAGGTACAGTCAAGCTCAATGGTTCACACAGTTCATTTGACAAAAGACAAATGCTTGCCTTGAAACAAAGAGGAGAAACACCTTATCTCTATGCTCCAAAGAGACTGGAAAACCAGTCTCTAAGGAGTCCCAAAGCCTAGAATAGGGGGCAGAGGCTGGGGTGCTACTAAACATCCTAAGACACTCAGGACAGTCCCCAAAACAGATACCTGCCCCCAGGGTGAGTAGTGCCGACATGGGGAACCCTTCCCGGGGGGTGATGCCAAGGCACAGGCGCTGTCCTCACCCACTGAGAGCAGATTCCGGAAGTTCTCCAGCATCACGTCGCGGTACAGCTTCCTCTGGGTGGAGTCCAGCAGCCCCAGCTCCTCTTCCGTGAAGGTCACAGCCACGTCCTTGAAGGTTAATGCCTCCTACGACACCAAACACATGTAGCCTCAGTCTTTCGTCCAACCTCCCCTGGAGCAGGGCAGCACGGAGAAGGTGGAGAAGGCTCGCGGGAAGCTGTTCCAGATTCTGAGTGATCTGAACCTCTCTTCCCCTTCCACAATCACACCAAAGACGCCGGGGTGGAGGAAGAACAAAGCCAAAATTGTAAAACCTGACGCACATACAATGCAGCGCCCTTTGTACGCCTGTGTCTCTAGCATTGTCATTAAATCATGGCACCCACGCTTTGTACGATCTGAATGAAAGGGCCACCTTTTCTAAGAAATACTGAGCTAATTTGCTCCCAACAGTATTTAATGGTGCCCATCTCCCCTCACTGGGCAGCACCACAGTTCCATCACCAGGTGCCCATTAACCCGCCTTCCGGACCCGGCGTGAGGGCAGCTGTGTGCTTCATTCTGTCTCAGGAACGGGCCGTGTCTATCAGGCAGTGCTCAGTGTCAAGGCGAAGAGCACGGGTTTTGGGGACTGACGGCTTCAGCTCACCCCCTCAGGCTCTGTCACCTGGCTTCTCAAGACCTCCGTCTTGTCTGTACAAAAGCACATCACCAGAACCCTCAATGCAGGGGGCTCGGGTTCGATCCCTGGTCAGGGAACGAGATTCCACATGCTGCAACTAAGAGCTAATGCAACCAAATAAATAATTACTTAAAAAAAAAAATCTCCTCCCCACAGGGTACTTGAAGGGATTAAAGTGTGCCAAAGACTCAGGAGGTCATCAACGCTCCACAAATGTCAGCCAGCAGTCACTCTCGTCACCATTTGGGTCTGCATGGCATATTGCAAAAGTGAAGAAATACACATTCAATCATTTCAAATAAATGATACAAAATTAGATAAACGTCTGCCCCAGGGTGAGTAGTGCCGACATGGGGAACCCTTCCGGGGTGATGCAAGGCACAGGCGCTGTCCTCACCCACTGAGAGCAGATTCCGGAAGTTCTCCAGCATCACGTCGGTACCGCTTCCTCTGGGTGGAGTCCAGCAGCCCCAGCTCCTCTTCCGTGAAGGTCACAGCCACGTCCTTGAAGGTTAATGCCTCCTACGACACCAAACACATGTAGCCTCAGTCTTTCGTCCAACCTCCCCTGGAGCAGGGCAGCACGGAGAAGGTGGAGAAGGCTCGCGGGAAGCTGTTCCAGATTCTGAGTGATCTGAACCTCTCTTCCCCTTCCACAATCACACCAAAGACGCCGGGGTGGAGGAAGAACAAAGCCAAAATTGTAAAACCTGACGCACATACAATGCAGCGCCCTTTGTACGCCTGTGTCTCTAGCATTGTCATTAAATCATGGCACCCACGCTTTGTACGATCTGAATGAAAGGGCCACCTTTTCTAAGAAATACTGAGCTAATTTGCTCCCAACAGTATTTAATGGTGCCCATCTCCCCTCACTGGGCAGCACCACAGTTCCATCACCAGGTGCCCATTAACCCGCCTTCCGGACCCGGCGTGAGGGCAGCTGTGTGCTTCATTCTGTCTCAGGAACGGGCCGTGTCTATCAGGCAGTGCTCAGTGTCAAGGCGAAGAGCACGGGTTTTGGGGACTGACGGCTTCAGCTCACCCCCTCAGGCTCTGTCACCTGGCTTCTCAAGACCTCCGTCTTGTCTGTACAAAAGCACATCACCAGAACCCTCAATGCAGGGGGCTCGGGTTCGATCCCTGGTCAGGGAACGAGATTCCACATGCTGCAACTAAGAGCTAATGCAACCAAATAAATAATTACTTAAAAAAAAAAATCTCCTCCCCACAGGGTACTTGAAGGGATTAAAGTGTGCCAAAGACTCAGGAGGTCATCAACGCTCCACAAATGTCAGCCAGCAGTCACTCTCGTCACCATTTGGGTCTGCATGGCATATTGCAAAAGTGAAGAAATACACATTCAATCATTTCAAATAAATGATACAAAATTTAAGATTTTAAGCCTATTAATAATGCTGCAAAAAAAAAAAACACTTCAAACATATTTCCACATAGATCTCAGCCAACTTGTCTGGTTATTTCCTAAGGATAAAGTCCAAGAAGTGGCAACTGCACCGCCAAAAAATATGCCCCTCTGGGGACTTCCCTGGTGGTCCAGGGGCTGAGAATCCACCTGCCAGTGCAGGGGCAGGGGTTCCACCCCTGGTCTAAGAGGATCCCACGTGCTTCTGAGCAACGAAGCCCATGCACCACAGCTACTGAGCCCGCGTGCCCCGAGCCCCTGCTCGGCAGCAAGAGCAGCCGTCACACCGAGAAGCCTGCGCACCCGACCTACACAGCAGCCCTCGCTCTCCAGGCAGAGAAAGCCCGAGCACAGCAAGGACCCAGTATGGCCAACAGAGAAAAACTAAATACCAAAGGGCCGCAAAGACTCGGACATGACTCAGTGACTGAGCCCAGCACAAAATAAAATACTTAAAAAAGAATCTGCCTGCCAGTGCAGGGGATACGGGTTTGATTCCTGGTCCAGGAAGACTCCACATGCCATGAGGCAACTAAACTCTTGTGCCACAATTGCTGAGCCCAAGTGCCTAGAGCCTGTGCTCCACACGACAGCCACAGCAGTGAACAGCCCACTCACCACCTGCGGGCAGCAGCACAAGACCTACAGAGCCATAAATAAGTAAGCTCACTTCTCTAAAGACTGCCCATCTCTGCATTTTTTCTGACCGAGTTCTGAGCACTGATGTACTAACAACTACCTGGCTTCTCAAGACCTCCGTCTTGTCTGTACAAAAGCACATCACCAGAACCCTCAATGCAGGGGGCTCGGGTTCGATCCCTGGTCAGGGAACGAGATTCCACATGCTGCAACTAAGAGCTAATGCAACCAAATAAATAATTACTTAAAAAAAAAAATCTCCTCCCCACAGGGTACTTGAAGGGATTAAAGTGTGCCAAAGACTCAGGAGGTCATCAACGCTCCACAAATGTCAGCCAGCAGTCACTCTCGTCACCATTTGGGTCTGCATGGCATATTGCAAAAGTGAAGAAATACACATTCAATCATTTCAAATAAATGATACAAAATTTAAGATTTTAAGCCTATTAATAATGCTGCAAAAAAAAAAACAAAAACACTTCAAACATATTTCCACATAGATCTCAGCCAACTTGTCTGGTTATTTCCTAAGGATAAAGTCCAAGAAGTGGCAACTGCACCGCCAAAAAATATGCCCCTCTGGGGACTTCCCTGGTGGTCCAGGGGCTGAGAATCCACCTGCCAGTGCAGGGGCAGGGGTTCCACCCCTGGTCTAAGAGGATCCCACGTGCTTCTGAGCAACGAAGCCCATGCACCACAGCTACTGAGCCCGCGTGCCCCGAGCCCCTGCTCGGCAGCAAGAGCAGCCGTCACACCGAGAAGCCTGCGCACCCGACCTACACAGCAGCCCTCGCTCTCCAGGCAGAGAAAGCCCGAGCACAGCAAGGACCCAGTATGGCCAACAGAGAAAAACTAAATACCAAAGGGCCGCAAAGACTCGGACATGACTCAGTGACTGAGCCCAGCACAAAATAAAATACTTAAAAAAGAATCTGCCTGCCAGTGCAGGGGATACGGGTTTGATTCCTGGTCCAGGAAGACTCCACATGCCATGAGGCAACTAAACTCTTGTGCCACAATTGCTGAGCCCAAGTGCCTAGAGCCTGTGCTCCACACGACAGCCACAGCAGTGAACAGCCCACTCACCACCTGCGGGCAGCAGCACAAGACCTACAGAGCCATAAATAAGTAAGCTCACTTCTCTAAAGACTGCCCATCTCTGCATTTTTTCTGACCGAGTTCTGAGCACTGATGTACTAACAACTAGCTGACACATCTGGCAGAGACGACACAGGCGGTAAGAAAAGGCTTAAAGTGAGGGGAGTGTTATTTTTGGAGTCCTCCAGCCACGAGCCTTGCCAGGCACGCACACGACGTGCCCTCAGGGCCCCAAATGGAGTGGGCTCTTCTCCTGGGTCTATTTACACTCATCTGACACTTTAAATCCTGGTTCAGCGAATGGAAACCCTAGTGTCCGCCGGGGCCTGAGTGGATTTTCATAGGTTATCTGAAAGCTCACAAGTCTGTTAAGATGCAGCTATATCCCCGCACAGGGCTTCCCCGGCGGCTCAGTGGTAAAGAATCCACCTGCCAGTGCAGGAGCTGTGAGTTTGATCCCTGGGGCAAGAAGATCCCCTGGAGGAAGAAATGGCACCCACTCCAGCATTCTTTCCTGGAGAATCCCACGGGCAGAGAAGCCTGGTGGGCTACAGCGCATGGGGTCGCAAAGAGTCAGACACGACTGAGTGCACACACACGTACGTATCCTTACATGGCTGCTCCATGGAGTAAACGCCTGGCAACCCCTGCTGCCACTAGACTTTCCAAACTAGCGTGTCCCTCTTTAAAATCCACTCACATAGCAAGGATTTATTCGCACAGACACTTAACGATAACACATACACAGTGTAACTTAAAGAATCTAGTTCTTCTTGGGACTTCCCTGGTGGCTAAGACTCTGCTCCCCATGCAGGGGACCCAGGTTACCAGATCCCACGTGCTGCAATTAAGACCTGGCACAGCAAAATAAATAAATAATTTTTTTAAAAAAGTCTAGCTCTTCTTGCTTGAAAACAATTTTTTGTCTGGCTTTTCAGAACAATAAATCATTTTCTGAGTTCAGTTTCAGTGGGATTCTGTTACACCAAACCATACTTGAGACATTTTAGCCACTAAACTTGAGGCTTCCCACAGAAAACAAATGAGCGCTGAAATTTTAGGAAGAAAATGGCAAAGTACTCAGAATTCCTATCTGGGAAGAAAGGTTGTTATGTAGGAAAACTGCCACTTCAAACCTTTTAAAATAGTAAAATTCATTGTTGTTTAGTCACTCAAGTCACTAAGTCATATCCAACTCTTTTGTGACCCTACGGACTGCAGCCCGCCAGGCTTCTCTGCCCACGGGGGGTACTCCAGGCAAGAACACTGGAGCGGGCTGCCATGTCCTCCTCCGGGGGTCTTCCTGCGTCTTCACTGGCAGGTAGATTCTTTACCACTGAGCCACCAGGAAAGCCCAATAAAATTCATAAATCAAATAAATATGGACAATAGGGAAAAATGTTAGTTAAATTATGACCATTTAAGTTGTAGGTGCTATACAATTAAATTTTAAAAATCCAAAATGGTATGAAACTGTAAGGCCACATCTACTCATGTACACACATGTAAAAAGGAACATGGGACCATGAGAACTGACTTGTAAACATGCTAATAATGTGGGAGCTGTTTTTTTCTTTTTTAAAAAAATTTTGGCCTCTTTTTATTGATTCTTTATCTATTTATTTTCATCCACCTTTATTCTTCAGCCTGTGTGGGCCTCCCATTGCAGTGGCCTCTCTTGTTGCAGAGTACTGGCTTGTAACTGCACACTGGTCCAGCCGTTTCATGGCAAGTGGGATCTTCCCCGGTCAGGGTCTGAACTGGTACCCCTTGCACTGCAAGGCGGACTCTTTATCCACTGCACCACCAGGGAAGCTATTTTTTTCTTTTTTAATATTAATTGTGAGGACTTCCTTGGTGGTCCAATGGTTAAGAATCCACCTTGCAATGCAAGGGACACTGGTCTGATCCCTGGTAAGGGAACTGAGACCCGGCAAGCTACAAGGCAACTAAGCCTGCAGGTCACAACGACTGAGGCCCAGGAGCCACAACTCGAGCGTCTGTGTGCTGCAGCAAAAGATCCCAAATGACACAACTAAGAGCCGATGCAGCCACACAAATTTTTTTTTTAATATATTAATTTTCACACTATTATTTGGAAATTAAAAGCAAGAGCCCATCACACAGTAATTCCTCAGGTGCCTTTGGTTCTCTCTTACCTTTCCTGAGCAGGAGAAAAGCGTGTCCATTCTTTGTGAAATGAGAGGTGATTTCAAGAAACAGAAAAGCAAACTCATTGTTGTTTAGTCACTCAAGTCACTAAGTCATATCCAACTCTTTTGTGACCCTACGGACTGCAGCCCGCCAGGCTTCTCTGCCCACGGGGGGTACTCCAGGCAAGAACACTGGAGCGGGCTGCCATGTCCTCCTCCGGGGGTCTTCCTGCGTCTTCACTGGCAGGTAGATTCTTTACCACTGAGCCACCAGGAAAGCCCAATAAAATTCATAAATCAAATAAATATGGACAATAGGGAAAAATGTTAGTTAAATTATGACCATTTAAGTTGTAGGTGCTATACAATTAAATTTTAAAAATCCAAAATGGTATGAAACTGTAAGGCCACATCTACTCATGTACACACATGTAAAAAGGAACATGGGACCATGAGAACTGACTTGTAAACATGCTAATAATGTGGGAGCTGTTTTTTTCTTTTTTAAAAAAATTTTGGCCTCTTTTTATTGATTCTTTATCTATTTATTTTCATCCACCTTTATTCTTCAGCCTGTGTGGGCCTCCCATTGCAGTGGCCTCTCTTGTTGCAGAGTACTGGCTTGTAACTGCACACTGGTCCAGCCGTTTCATGGCAAGTGGGATCTTCCCCGGTCAGGGTCTGAACTGGTACCCCTTGCACTGCAAGGCGGACTCTTTATCCACTGCACCACCAGGGAAGCTATTTTTTTCTTTTTTAATATTAATTGTGAGGACTTCCTTGGTGGTCCAATGGTTAAGAATCCACCTTGCAATGCAAGGGACACTGGTCTGATCCCTGGTAAGGGAACTGAGACCCGGCAAGCTACAAGGCAACTAAGCCTGCAGGTCACAACGACTGAGGCCCAGGAGCCACAACTCGAGCGTCTGTGTGCTGCAGCAAAAGATCCCAAATGACACAACTAAGAGCCGATGCAGCCACACAAATTTTTTTTTTAATATATTAATTTTCACACTATTATTTGGAAATTAAAAGCAAGAGCCCATCACACAGTAATTCCTCAGGTGCCTTTGGTTCTCTCTTACCTTTCCTGAGCAGGAGAAAAGCGTGTCCATTCTTTGTGAAATGAGAGGTGATTTCAAGAAACAGAAAAGCAAACTCAACTCACCTGGAATTTGGTCATTTTCTTTTTTCTCTTCCTGCTGGAGAAAGGCCGAGGTCTGAGAAGGCACAACTGAGGAAGGGAAAGAAAACCATCGTAAGAGAGCTGCTGGCTGGGCCGGTCCATGTGGTCCCACGTGCGATCAGGAAGAGGGGCGCCTTTCTCTGGGCAGTGAGGACAGAACCCAGAGAACAGGGACTGGATTCCAGCTCCCCTGGGCTCCCTCGGCCAATTGACTTGAGTTCCTGAACAACCAGTAAACAGCCCCAACCCAGATGTTTCTTATAAGCTCCCAGGGTATTTGAGGCTGGCTATCAGAGGAAATGAGGCAGATAGGCAGTACCAACAACTTAATGGGCCCCAAATGCCTGGAGTCAAATTCTGATGTTTCCATTTTCTATTTACTAGTTGCATAAACCTCAAGCAGGTTATTAATCTCTCTGTGCCTCAATCCAGCCCACCTGTAATGGATGTAACAATGCCCTATTTCTGTTTCCTACAGCTTCAGATAAGGCGGCCTTCTTAAGATTCATAAAACTGGCTTTGGGAATTTGCTTCACAGACGATGAAACTTAGGAAACACAGACTTCAGAGATGATAGCTCTTGAGTTTCCCTTACTTGCAGAAGAAAGTCTAATTCTGACTGGTGCTCTCACAGGTGAGCACGGTTGTGTGGTTGTTAGTGGAGGAGCACAGCAAAGTATCTTCTAGAATACACATGAAGATGAACAATGACGAGTAAAATACCTAAGCCTAAGTTAACTGTGCTACATTTAAATTAACAACATATGGTTGTTATAGGATACTGGACATTTTTTATTTAGGCCCTGCTACACTGAAGGCGCTATACAAAGCCGAGAGCGGTGTCATTTTGAAACAGAGCAGGACCCCGTGGTCCCTCCCCTCCGCCATATCCTCAGCCTGCCTTTTGTCTTTGCAAAAACGTTAGCCAAAGAATAAGTCTTACAGGAGAAGTGAGAACATGCAGAAACAAAGGAAAACAGTCAAAGGAGACCAAATAATAATAATTCAGTCAGTAAGCACAGTCCAGGGCCTTCAGCTCCTTCTCAAGGGCTATGGATAACGTTCTGAGATACACCCGCGAGCATCTTCTAGACGACTGAGACCACCACCAGGTGGAAGAAGTTAACCATGATCACCAGACAGCAGCCACGACAGAAGCCGCCACAGTTCCAAGAACTGGGCTCAAGGAAGTGGGAACAAACAGATCCTGGAACCGAAGATTAACTGCACTTAAAACAGCCAAGATGAGGCTAATCAGACCACTGATGACCAATTTTAAGACGCCTGTCAGAGCTGAGCTTGACTTTTCTGCCTGTAGCCCATTCCACTTATAAAAGCTCTTGACCCCTGATTGGGGGAAGGGGAGGAGTTAGCCTTTGGACAGGTGTCCACCTCCCCTTGCCAGCATCTAAATTAAAGCAAATTTTTCTTTCCACCAACCTGGCCTCTTCCCTGGCTTTTGAGAGGCAAGCAGCCGGACCCCACTTTTGGTTACAACTTCTCTGTCTGGGATAAACCACGTAAGACTTTTCCTTAGATCCTGCTAAAGACAGCTCTTCTTCCTAAACAATTGTCCAGCAAGTGGCCAGGAAACAAGGACCAAACTCAGGTCAGTATCACAGAAGGGAGAGCCGGGCTGCAGCTGGAGCTCTGACCCCATCGCCGGCTCGCAGGAGCTTCCCAACAACAGAACGCCTGAGTACTATAGTGAAATTCATGCTAACATCCAACATTTTATCAAGCACTCAGCACTATTTTTAATCTTTTCAAATATAAGCTCACTTAATCCTCAAAGAACTACATGGGAAGGAACTAACTCGAGGAAAATGAGACAGAGAGACTAAGCAAGACACTCAATTTACGGCAAGAAAGCGACAGAGCTGGGCCTTGGGTCCGGGAGGAGGGCTAGGGGAGCAGAGAGCGCGGGAGACCCTCCAACTCGACGCAGGACGCCAGCCCGCCCCGGAGGCGCGAGGTCAGCAGTTGGGAGGCACAACCGTAGCTGTTCCCTTGCTGGGGTTCCGCCCCAGGTCTTACAGGAGAAGTGAGAACATGCAGAAACAAAGGAAAACAGTCAAAGGAGACCAAATAATAATAATTCAGTCAGTAAGCACAGTCCAGGGCCTTCAGCTCCTTCTCAAGGGCTATGGATAACGTTCTGAGATACACCCGCGAGCATCTTCTAGACGACTGAGACCACCACCAGGTGGAAGAAGTTAACCATGATCACCAGACAGCAGCCACGACAGAAGCCGCCACAGTTCCAAGAACTGGGCTCAAGGAAGTGGGAACAAACAGATCCTGGAACCGAAGATTAACTGCACTTAAAACAGCCAAGATGAGGCTAATCAGACCACTGATGACCAATTTTAAGACGCCTGTCAGAGCTGAGCTTGACTTTTCTGCCTGTAGCCCATTCCACTTATAAAAGCTCTTGACCCCTGATTGGGGGAAGGGGAGGAGTTAGCCTTTGGACAGGTGTCCACCTCCCCTTGCCAGCATCTAAATTAAAGCAAATTTTTCTTTCCACCAACCTGGCCTCTTCCCTGGCTTTTGAGAGGCAAGCAGCCGGACCCCACTTTTGGTTACAACTTCTCTGTCTGGGATAAACCACGTAAGACTTTTCCTTAGATCCTGCTAAAGACAGCTCTTCTTCCTAAACAATTGTCCAGCAAGTGGCCAGGAAACAAGGACCAAACTCAGGTCAGTATCACAGAAGGGAGAGCCGGGCTGCAGCTGGAGCTCTGACCCCATCGCCGGCTCGCAGGAGCTTCCCAACAACAGAACGCCTGAGTACTATAGTGAAATTCATGCTAACATCCAACATTTTATCAAGCACTCAGCACTATTTTTAATCTTTTCAAATATAAGCTCACTTAATCCTCAAAGAACTACATGGGAAGGAACTAACTCGAGGAAAATGAGACAGAGAGACTAAGCAAGACACTCAATTTACGGCAAGAAAGCGACAGAGCTGGGCCTTGGGTCCGGGAGGAGGGCTAGGGGAGCAGAGAGCGCGGGAGACCCTCCAACTCGACGCAGGACGCCAGCCCGCCCCGGAGGCGCGAGGTCAGCAGTTGGGAGGCACAACCGTAGCTGTTCCCTCCCGTTCTCCGCCGCTTGCCGCCGCTTCCATGCCCCAGGAGCGAGGATGGGCCTCTGCTGGCCACACGCGGAGGCCAGGAAGGTTCGCAGGGACGCAGGGCTAACTCACCTCCCTTGAAGTAAACTCGGCCTCGACCTCGCCTTCCCGAAGCGGAAGTGCCTCGGGCTGCACACAGTTCCCGGACTACATTTCCCAGAATCCCAAAGCGGAAGACCCTCTGATTTGACGCACCTCCTAGACTACATTTCCCAGGGGGAAGTTCATCGCGCTGCCCACTTCTGTCTTAGGTTTGAACCGCAGAGAGGGTTCGAATTTAAAGTCACAGGTACTGGAACTGTCAAATCCCCCCCCACCCCCCGCCCCATTTCTCAAAACTCATTAGAAAATAATGCAAGCAGCTGGCGTTTCTGGGTAACTAACTGCGACTATTAAAAAAAGAAAACTTAGGCCGTATAAGAGAGAAAAGCAAGACTTGCGCCACGAAAATAAAATTTTTTTAGGGGCGACAAAAGGTAGACTGAAAAATGGGAAATGCATAAGTGACCTAGGCTGGGTTGCGTAACACAGAACTTAACGAACACTGGATCTCTCACTTGTCTGCAATTCTAGCTCCTCGAATATCAGCAACAAAACCTGTTAATGAGATGAAAACGTAGTTTATTGCTTACCGCGCTAAGGGCGAGGACCGCCACAGAGTTTCGGCACGTTGATGGAGTCCGCAGAGCCGGGAAGACAGGATTGGCATTTACTGATAAATGGAAATTTGATTTAAGGTGGTTCTTTCGATGCAGAAGACGAATGGATTGCGCAACGGTCATGATGCCACGATCCAGGATTGGTGGGAGCAGCAGGGAGTTTTGTAGGCGAACAGGTGCAACGTGGATGCTTTCTTTTAAAGAGATGGAAGAGTTGACAGGTGCTTGAGGAAGTTTCTCTAAAATTCTAGCAATTTGCTTGGGCAGGAACCTTCTGGAATAAAAAGGACTAACAAAACTGACTACTTATGTTAATATAAACAGCAAATTGTGGGAGGGAACGTCGGGGTCACCAACCAGTTAGGGATTGGTATTGTTAGCGGAACCACTGGCTGAAAGGACCCGCCCTGGTCAGGGACCAGAGTAACCGCTTGCCTGAGTTGTCCTAAACAGCAGATCCTGGTAAGGAGTGCTAAACTAACAAGCTGCCACCAACCAGAACTCGAGAAAGGTCAAAAGGAGATAGAAGACTCCACTCCACATGTCCTACCAATCTCCCCGAATTCTTCCGGCTGGAATCCATCTTGGCTGAGTGCTCTGTTCCCCACCAGGAAGGACCCTGAGTCGGAGGGTTAGCCAGAGAGAACCTGAAAACTAACCCAACTACCTTAAAACCCGAAACTGTGAGCCACGTGTCAGAGCAGTTCTCCTGGGTTCCCTTACCTCTTATCTCCGCCCTGGTGCCCCTTCCCAATAAACTCTCTTCTTTTGTCAGCAGATGTGTCTACTTTACATCCTAATGAAAGCAGAATGTGCTTGTCAAAAGTCCAGCAATGGAACCAGGCTGCTGAGATCTATCCCCGGCTCTGCCATTTCCTGGCTGTGTGACCCTCAGAACAAGCTGTTGTTCACGGAACCTCTCTGTGCCTCTGTTCCCTCATCTGTACGGGATGGGTCATATGAGGTTTATGCAAGTTGATTACATACAAACCATTAGACCCTCTGCCTATTAATACATTCTTCATAACTGCTAATAATTATCACCATGATGATTAAATCACGTGATACAGGAATCAGACATTTTGTGCTGGTTTGTTTCTAAAGAAATGTCTTAGATCATGAAAGTATTACCAATAATTTTATGTTTACAACTTTATAACAACAACAACAAAAAAACACACAACCAACTGAAAAATGGGCAGAAGACCTAAAGAGGCATTTCTCCAAAGAAGAAATACAGATGGCCAGGAGGCCCTTGAAAACATGCTCAACATCACTAATTATTAGAGAAATGCAAATCAAAAACTACAATGAGGTATCACCTCACACTGGTCAGAATGGCCATCATTAAAAGTCTACAAATAAATGCTGGAGGGGGTGTGCAGAAAAGGGAACCCTCTGACACTGTTGGTGGGAATGTAAGTAGGTGCAATCACTATGGAGAACAGTATGGAGGTTCCTCAGAAAACTAAAAGTAGAGTTGCCATATGATGCAGCAACTCCATTCCTGGACATAAGGATGCAAAATTATAAGTCAAAAAGATACATGTACCCCTATGTTCATAGGAGCACTATTCACAATAGCCAAAACATGGAAACAAATGTCTATCAACAGATGAATGAAGATGAGGTGGTACCTAAATAAAAAGGAATACTACTCAGCCATAAAAAAGAATGCCTTACCCAGTAATATGGATGCAACTAGAGATTATTATACTAAGTAAGTCAGGTAGAAAAAGACAAATACCATATGATATCACTTATATGTGGAATCTAAACCATGGCACAAATGAACAAACACATAAACAATCTACAAAACACAGACTCGCAGAGCATATCTGTGGTTGTTAAGGTGGGTAAGTGGGAGAGGGAAGGACTGGGGGTTTGCAGCTGGTGGATGCAAACAATTACATTTAGAATGGACAGACAAGAGTGTTGGCTGAAGTTGCTAGCATCTTGGTCATTAATAAAAACAGGGGTACCACATATGTAAGCAGCTATTGTATTCTTTTTCTCTTTGGCTGTGCTGCAACAGCTTGCAAAAGCTTAGTTCTCAACCAGGGACTGAACCCGAGCTCAGCAGTCAAAGCATGGCGTCCTACCTAGTGGACCGCCAGGGAATTCCCAGTTATTACTGTACTCTTGCCCTTCACTCACAGAAAAAACAGTGACAGTTTCACTTAAGAACGTATTTGAGGGCTTCCCTGGTGGTCCAGTGGGTAAGGACACAGCCCTGCAGTGCAAGGGGCGCTGGTTCGATCCCTGGCCTGGGAAGATCCCACGTGCCGTGGAGCGGCTGGACCGATGTGTCCAATTACCCAGTCAGAGCTCTGGAGCGCATGCGCCCAGAGCCGGTGCTCTGCGACAACAGAGGCCACCGCGATGGGAGGCCCACACAGGCCAAAGAACAAAGATGGATGAAAAATAGATAAATGAAGGACCAATAGAAGTGGCCTGCCTAAAGGGATACATACCTGGGCTGGAGGGTGTGCAGAAAGAACCCTCTGACACTGTTGGTGGGAATGTAAGTAGGTGCAATCACTATGGAGAACAGTATGGAGGTTCCTCAGAAAACTAAAAGTAGAGTTGCCATATGATGCAGCAACTCCATTCCTGGACATAAGGATGCAAAATTATAAGTCAAAAAGATACATGTACCCCTATGTTCATAGGAGCACTATTCACAATAGCCAAAACATGGAAACAAATGTCTATCAACAGATGAATGAAGATGAGGTGGTACCTAAATAAAAAGGAATACTACTCAGCCATAAAAAAGAATGCCTTACCCAGTAATATGGATGCAACTAGAGATTATTATACTAAGTAAGTCAGGTAGAAAAAGACAAATACCATATGATATCACTTATATGTGGAATCTAAACCATGGCACAAATGAACAAACACATAAACAATCTACAAAACACAGACTCGCAGAGCATATCTGTGGTTGTTAAGGTGGGTAAGTGGGAGAGGGAAGGACTGGGGGTTTGCAGCTGGTGGATGCAAACAATTACATTTAGAATGGACAGACAAGAGTGTTGGCTGAAGTTGCTAGCATCTTGGTCATTAATAAAAACAGGGGTACCACATATGTAAGCAGCTATTGTATTCTTTTTCTCTTTGGCTGTGCTGCAACAGCTTGCAAAAGCTTAGTTCTCAACCAGGGACTGAACCCGAGCTCAGCAGTCAAAGCATGGCGTCCTACCTAGTGGACCGCCAGGGAATTCCCAGTTATTACTGTACTCTTGCCCTTCACTCACAGAAAAAACAGTGACAGTTTCACTTAAGAACGTATTTGAGGGCTTCCCTGGTGGTCCAGTGGGTAAGGACACAGCCCTGCAGTGCAAGGGGCGCTGGTTCGATCCCTGGCCTGGGAAGATCCCACGTGCCGCGGAGCGGCTGGACCGATGTGTCCAATTACCCAGTCAGAGCTCTGGAGCGCATGCGCCCAGAGCCGGTGCTCTGCGACAACAGAGGCCACCGCGATGGGAGGCCCACACAGGCCAAAGAACAAAGATGGATGAAAAATAGATAAATGAAGGACCAATAGAAGTGGCCTGCCCACCCCCACCCCCCCAAAAAAGAGGAAGAAAATAAGAAACAATAATGATGAGGTTAAAAATAATTACATCTGAGAAATATATTAAAAAAAAAAAAAGGAACGTATTGGAAACAGTGAAAGTTATTCATCTGACCACATCTCAATCCTCAAATGTATGTCCCTGCGACAGTGACAGAATTTATGCTTCTTTCTGCAAATATAATGGTCCTCCCCAGAAAAGGCAGTGGTGCCCATTCTTGGAGTTCCCAGATAAACCAGACATTTCTTCATGGAGAACACCCTTTTCTTGAACAGACAACTGAGAAACTGCAGTTGGTCACATCGAGGTATGTGACCGAACTTTTGGAAATGAGCACTGTCAAGTTGAAGAATTACTGTCAGCATCTGTGGCCAATGACAAAACTTATGCTTTCAAGAAAGTCATCAGGGACATCCCTGGTAGTCCAGTGGTTAAGACACCATATTTCCATTGTAGGGGTTCTATCCCTGGTAATCACACATACCATACACTGTGTCCAAAAAAAGAAAAAGTAACAGAATTTTGGAAAATTTGTATCACCAAGAGCTTGACGGGCTCCCAGTGCTTTAAGACTTAATATCTTTAAAGATAGAACTTTTCTGATGATATGAGTGATGATACTGACAAATGTGATTTCTTAAATAAATTATTATTTTAACTTTTATTTTATATTGGAGTATAGGTGATGACAAATATGATTTTTTTTAAACATTTATTTATTTAGTTTTGGGGGCGGGTTGGGGAGGGAGGGAGTGGGCGGACCACTTCTATTGGTCTTCCATTTGTCTATTTTCATCCGTCTTTTTTGTTCTTTGGCTCTTGTGGGCCTCCCATCGCGGTGGCCTCTGTTGTCACAGAGCACCGGCTCTGGGCGCACGCGCTCCAGAGCTCCGGCTCGGTGATTGGACACATCAGTCCAGCCGCTCTGCGGCACGTGGGATCTTTCCAGGCCAGGGATCGAACCGGCGCCCCTTGCACTGCAAGGCGGTGTCCTTACCCACTGGACCACCAGGGAAGCTCGACAAATATGATTTTTAAAGGCATTGTATAATCAATGTGTCAATATTGGAAAGATCTGCAAAACTTGGTCATTTAGTATTTTCCAAATGAGCCACTAATAATTTCACAAAACCGTGAATAGATAAAAAGATTCAAGAGAGAACAGGACAGACCAAAGACTCTTAAATGGAACAGAGTAGAGAATGCACTCTGAGATGGTTTAGGATTCTACACTGCAATATCCTTAAGAAACCGTTACTTATGGAACTTGGGAGCAGTATTAAAGGAGAACATTATCTGTAAAAGCTATTAAAGTAATCTTTTCTTTCCTAACTATAATTGTGGGGCTGAATTTTCTTCATTACTTCAACCAAAATAATATATCCCAAGAGATAAGAGCAGATATGAAAATCCAGATATTTTTTTCATAAAAAATATTTGTAAAAAGGTTTAAAGCATTGCTACTCTTCTTCACTAATTTGATTTTGGAAATATAGTTCTATCATAAAAGCTAATTCTGTTATAGGTTTATTTTTTTAACAGATTAATAAATTTTTCAAGTAATTTTTAAAAAGTATTACTATTTCCAAACAGTAAATACACTGTCATAGGGTCACCCTAAATGTAATCTGTACATAAAGTCCATCGGCTGGAACGTAACAACTAAGGTATAATTACTGGCATCACTCACAACCCAATACATACACATCCTACCTTTTCTCCGATATATGTAAATATCTTTACAGAATAAGAATGTCAAGTCCTGCTCACGTGGACCCTGGGCCAGGAGCCAAGGGAGTCTCTCCCTTCCTCCACTTTGGTACAAGTCCTTCTTATGCAAGGGAAAGGAGTTTGTGAAATATCGCCATGGCCCAAATGAACCACAGAGGCGATTCTAACGCTATTAGGATGGTATTAGTATTAATCCATTTTACAGATGAGCAAACAGAGGCATAGAGAGGTTAAATAACTTGCCCAATATTACACTGCCATAAAGTGGTTGACAGGTGGAGGAGGCGAGTTGGGGGACTGCAAACCGGGCCCGCGCCCAGCTCCGGGTCAGGAGAATCTCCCCGAACTCTAGCCGACTCCGTCTAAGTGAATGAAAACTGCCCCCTTCCTCATACCCACAAGCGGGTTGGTGCTGCTGAAATTTGGAAGACGCGGGAAGCGAAACTGACAATCACTATAAAGAAAGAATGATTACACCCCTCGCCCTTGCAATATTGGTCATTTAGTATTTTCCAAATGAGCCACTAATAATTTCACAAAACCGTGAATAGATAAAAAGATTCAAGAGAGAACAGGACAGACCAAAGACTCTTAAATGGAACAGAGTAGAGAATGCACTCTGAGATGGTTTAGGATTCTACACTGCAATATCCTTAAGAAACCGTTACTTATGGAACTTGGGAGCAGTATTAAAGGAGAACATTATCTGTAAAAGCTATTAAAGTAATCTTTTCTTTCCTAACTATAATTGTGGGGCTGAATTTTCTTCATTACTTCAACCAAAATAATATATCCCAAGAGATAAGAGCAGATATGAAAATCCAGATATTTTTTTCATAAAAAATATTTGTAAAAAGGTTTAAAGCATTGCTACTCTTCTTCACTAATTTGATTTTGGAAATATAGTTCTATCATAAAAGCTAATTCTGTTATAGGTTTATTTTTTTAACAGATTAATAAATTTTTCAAGTAATTTTTAAAAAGTATTACTATTTCCAAACAGTAAATACACTGTCATAGGGTCACCCTAAATGTAATCTGTACATAAAGTCCATCGGCTGGAACGTAACAACTAAGGTATAATTACTGGCATCACTCACAACCCAATACATACACATCCTACCTTTTCTCCGATATATGTAAATATCTTTACAGAATAAGAATGTCAAGTCCTGCTCACGTGGACCCTGGGCCAGGAGCCAAGGGAGTCTCTCCCTTCCTCCACTTTGGTACAAGTCCTTCTTATGCAAGGGAAAGGAGTTTGTGAAATATCGCCATGGCCCAAATGAACCACAGAGGCGATTCTAACGCTATTAGGATGGTATTAGTATTAATCCATTTTACAGATGAGCAAACAGAGGCATAGAGAGGTTAAATAACTTGCCCAATATTACACTGCCATAAAGTGGTTGACAGGTGGAGGAGGCGAGTTGGGGGACTGCAAACCGGGCCCGCGCCCAGCTCCGGGTCAGGAGAATCTCCCCGAACTCTAGCCGACTCCGTCTAAGTGAATGAAAACTGCCCCCTTCCTCATACCCACAAGCGGGTTGGTGCTGCTGAAATTTGGAAGACGCGCGGGAAGCGAAACTGACAATCACTATAAAGAAAGAGATAACCACGTCGCCCATTTGGGCCGGAAGTGCCTGCCACCCACTAGGTGCCCTAGATCTAAGTTTCCCATAATACCCTATCACGGCCCTTTGGGAACGGAAGTGCCTGGGGCTATACGGAGTTTTCGGACTACACTTCCCAGAATGCCCGAGGAGACAACATCCATAGCCCAGGCCCTCGGGGCGGAAATACCCAACAGAATTCTGACGCCTGAGCCTTGCTTCCCAGAATGCCGCGGGAGGACGCTGGCCATGGTCCTGCCTGCCTGCCTGGGGCAAACGTGCTGTAGCTATTGGGGAGCGCCTCGACAGCACTTTCTACAGTGTCCCAGGGCAAGGAAGACCACGGCCCAGTCTTCCAGGGTGGGAAAGTGGAATACTACACTGAGTACCTGGGTTAAATTTCCCAGAATTCTAGAGGATAAAATATTTCTGGAGCCCAAATTGTGCAAAAAAAAGAAAAAAAGAAAAAAAAAAAAAATAGAGCTTAGCGACTGAGCGCCACTAACATGCCTGCCTGACCAGGAGTTTCTTCTTCTAGATCTTCTAAACAAGTTTCTAAAGTGGTTGCATGGTAGTGCTTACTACCATGCAGCCTTTTGGTGTTATGAATGGGCTCAATTTGGATGAATTTGTGCCGCTCACGGAGCTCAGTTTTCCCTTTTATCACTTCCCCCTCCCCCCCCCTTTTTTTTTCATGTAACTATACTAATAAGCGATTGTCAAGGAAATACCTTGTATAGGAAAATGAAGCTTGAATTATGGAAAGAAAATAAAAATCGTTACAGAGTGGGAGCGATGTACGGGCTAAAAATGGAGATCTTGAAAGAGGACTGGCCTGAACTACACTGGACAATTTAAGGAACACAGGATTTCAGTCTTACCTTGACTGGATTGCCTTCTTTGTTCCACGTGTACCTCGATGCATCTGGAACTCTTAGCAATGTCAGCTGGCATGGGCTGGTATGTTGGGAAGTACCAGGAAGGCACAAAAGGGCAAGTGTTCATCAGGTTATAATGCAGAAGCATTTAAAACTTTCAGCGTGTCCTAGGTTTTAGTTTCTCCGTTTAAAAGTGAATGAAAGTTGCAATGGCAGGCAGTTGGAGTAAACACTGCAGAAATGAAAAGGGTAAATCTTACATTAAATCTTGAGATTGTTTCTTCTTTGGGCTTATCTTCAGATATCACTATTAATCTGCTCTTTGCATAGTAAACCCAGTAAATTAATAACATGTCTTATTATTCCACAAACGAGTTGAAATCAGAGAGGTCACGATTTATCCAGTGAAATATGGGCTCAAATCTAGAAAAACATTAGGACAAAAAAACTATCACCATCAAGATCAAAAAAAAAAAACCCAGAAAATCCAAAACCCAGGGCGTCCCTGGTAGCTCAGTGGTATAGAGTTCACCTGCCAGTGCAGGAGACACGGGTTTGATCCCTGATATGGGAAGATCTCACATGCTGTGGAGCAACTAGGCCCATGAGGCACAACTATTGAGCCTGTGCTCTAGAACCTCAGAGCCGCAACTATTGGCCCATGTGCTGCAACTGCTGAAGCCTGTGTGCCCTAGAACCCGAGTTTCACAAGAGAAGTCACCGCACCAAGAAGCCTGCTCACCTCAACTAGATGAGTAGCCCTGACTCCCTGCATCTAGAGAAGAGCCTGTGGCAGCAGTGAAAACCCAGAATAGCCACACAAAAAATTCCAAAACTCAAAAAAAGCTGTCTACTTTTCTCTTACATAAGAATGAAATATTCTATTATGAAAACTTTTTAAAAAAACACCACTGGAGGGTTTCCCCTGGTGGTCCAGTGGATAAGGACACTGCCTTGCAGTTCAAGGGGCGCCGGTTCGACCCCTGGCCTGGGAAGATCCCACGTGCCACGGAGCAGCTGGACCGATGTGTCCAATTACCGAGCCGGAGCTCTGGAGCGCATGCGCCCAGAGTCGGTGCTCTGCGACAACAGACGCCACCGCGATGGGAGGTCTGCAGGAGCCAAAGAACAAAGACGGATGAAAACAGAGAAATGAAAGACCAACAGAAGTGGCCCGCCCGCTCCCCTCCCTCCCCAACCCGACCTCCGCTCAAAATAAATAAATAAATAAATCTTTAAAAAAAAAAAAAAAGCACCACTGGAGAAAAAAGTTAACTGTGCATAAAACTCATCTTACAAACTAAACATTATCAGCATACTGCCTCAGGTGCTTTATGTCATTTTTCTTTCCATCCTTTTTTCTTAAATAACTGAAATAAGTAGAAATCCATGGCATCTTGTCATTTCTTCCAAAAATAGTTTTATATATTTCTCAAAAACATAAGGACATTTATTTGAATAACCACAATCCAGATGGCTCAATGGTAAAGAATCTGCCTACAGGAGACACAAGAGACGCGGGTTTGATCCCTGGGTCAAGAAGAGCCTTTCAAGCAGGAAATGGCAATCTACTCTAGTATTCTTGCCTGGAAAATAACATGGACAGAGGAGACTGGAGGGCTACAGTCCATGGGGTCGCTCAGAGTTGGACACGGCTGAACACGCACTCACATATACACTCATGTAACATCATTATCCCATTGAACAAAATTAACAGTATATCCTTAATATTAATTTACTCTATCCTTATTTGAAGTTCCAAATTCTTTCAAGTCTTTTACACTTGCTTTTTAATCAATGTCAAAACACAACCATTCAAGCATAATTCTTGCATATGTCTCATAACCCTCCTGTGTTCCTTGTATTGTCCACTTTTCTCATTGTGGTTTTAACTTGAATGTCATTGATGACTAGCAGTACTGATTCTAATATCATGTCCTTAATTCACAGTCATACATGTTCTTTGGTGGACTGTCTGTTCAAAACTGTTGCCTATATACTCTTTTAATGGGTTATTTTCTTGGTGTTGAACACAAGCCCTTTTTAACATGTTTCACAAATGTTTTCTCCCAGCCTGTAGCTTCTATTTTCACAAGGGTCCTTTGAAAAGCTGAGGTTCTGAATTTTGATTGAAGCCCAACTTATAACATCTTCTTATATGGATCAAACTAAAACTTCCTTTCTGCTGAATGTGACAAAGAAAATTGTCCCACATTTTCTTCCAGAGCTTTCATTGCTTAGGATTAGAATTTTGATTCAAGCTCCATTTTGAGTTAATTTTTTATATGGTGTGAAGCATAGCTTGAGAGTCCCTCTTTTGCACACTGATGCTTGGTTATTTCTGCACATTTTAATGAAAGACTTTTTCTCATTGAATTGCCTGGGCATGTTTTTCAAAAAATCAGGTGACTACATGTATAGGTCTATTTTTGGACTCTATTTAACATCCTATTGTTCTATATGTCTATCCTTTTACACAGTCTTGATTTACAGTAACCTTATAGTAAATCTCGAGATCAGATATTATTAGTCTTACAACATCGTTCATTTTTTACACTGTTATATTTTTAAGGCTTTTTTTTTTTTTTTTTTGCTAGAAATAGCTTGTCAACTTCTGCAACAACTCCTGCTGAGATACTGAGCAGGACCACACTGCACTTACAGATCACTAAATGGCTTACCAATATTGAGTCTTCCATTCCATGGAGCAGATCATAGCTCTTTGTTTGAATAGCAACTCTTTCATTAGTATCTTTTATTATGCAGCATAGGGATCACACACATTCACCCCCACACCACCCACCACAAATTATATACTTGGGGCTACTATAACTGGTACGATACTGTGCCTTTCAAGGATCCTATACATTTTGCTTACATTGTCAAATTTTTAGGCATGAAAGTGTTCCTAATGTTCCCATAAAGGTGTTCCTAATATCCACAGGGACCTCAACACCAGCAAACCATGCTATGGGTGGACACTCTGGGTCTGATGCTCCTAGTGGGAGGTAATGGGTATCAGTAGTGTAATACAGTTTAATTTCATTGGAATTAAAGAATATATAATTTTATTTCTTTTAAACTTGGCATGCCTTGTTTTATGGCCCAGCATACAATCTATCTTGGTGAACGTTCCAAATGCACTTGAGAAGGTATACTTGATGACTGTTGGATGCAGCGTCCTCTAACTGGCAAATAAGTCAGGTTGGGTTGTTTCTGTCGATTACTAAGAAGACTCCTGAGATCTCCAACTATACTTGTAGTTGGCTGTCAGGTTTTGCTTCATGAATCTTGAAGCTCTGTTGTTAGACAGAGCCACAGTCAGCATTGCGCCTCTTCCAGCCTTTTTTTGGATCAAACTAAAACTTCCTTTGCGAGTCCCATTTCTTTTTGCACATTTTGATTAATTTTTATATGGTGTGAAGCATAGCTTGAGAGTCCCTCTTTTGCACACTGATGCTTGGTTATTTCTGCACATTTTAATGAAAGACTTTTCTCATTGAATTGCCTGGGCATGTTTTTCAAAAAATCAGGTGACTACATGTATAGGTCTATTTTTGGACTCTATTTAACATCCTATTGTTCTATATGTCTATCCTTTTACACAGTCTTGATTTACAGTAACCTTATAGTAAATCTCGAGATCAGATATTATTAGTCTTACAACATCGTTCATTTTTTACACTGTTATATTTTTAAGGCTTTTTTTTTTTTTTTTTTGCTAGAAATAGCTTGTCAACTTCTGCAACAACTCCTGCTGAGATACTGAGCAGGACCACACTGCACTTACAGATCACTAAATGGCTTACCAATATTGAGTCTTCCATTCCATGGAGCAGATCATAGCTCTTTGTTTGAATAGCAACTCTTTCATTAGTATCTTTTATTATGCAGCATAGGGATCACACACATTCACCCCCACACCACCCACCACAAATTATATACTTGGGGCTACTATAACTGGTACGATACTGTGCCTTTCAAGGATCCTATACATTTTGCTTACATTGTCAAATTTTTAGGCATGAAAGTGTTCCTAATGTTCCCATAAAGGTGTTCCTAATATCCACAGGGACCTCAACACCAGCAAACCATGCTATGGGTGGACACTCTGGGTCTGATGCTCCTAGTGGGAGGTAATGGGTATCAGTAGTGTAATACAGTTTAATTTCATTGGAATTAAAGAATATATAATTTTATTTCTTTTAAACTTGGCATGCCTTGTTTTATGGCCCAGCATACAATCTATCTTGGTGAACGTTCCAAATGCACTTGAGAAGGTATACTTGATGACTGTTGGATGCAGCGTCCTCTAACTGGCAAATAAGTCAGGTTGGGTTGTTTCTGTCGATTACTAAGAAGACTCCTGAGATCTCCAACTATACTTGTAGTTGGCTGTCAGGTTTTGCTTCATGAATCTTGAAGCTCTGTTGTTAGACAGAGCCACAGTCAGCATTGCGCCTCTTCCTGGTGCAGCCCTGGTGATAGTTCTTGTACAAATTCTTTGTTGACATCTGTACAGCTAGTGCAACTTTCCTTTGATTGGTTTTAGTATGGCATACCTTTTTCCATCTTAGTCTTTTTTTTTTTCCATCTTAGTCTTTTAACCTACTTATCTCTTTATATTTGAAGACAGTTTTTTTGAAACATGTAGTATATAGTTGGGTCTTGTTTTTTAATCATCTGACAATGCTTTAAATGGTTAAATCTGTTTAATCTGTTTTAAATGGTTTAGAGCATTTACATTTAATGTAATTACTGATATTACTGCATTTGAAACTACTATCTGCTAATTGTTTCCTCTTTGTACCATGTAATATTTGCTCAATTTTCCTGTCTGCTTTTGGATTTGCATTTTATCTCTACTACTTACTGGCTTATTACTTATAAGCCACTTAATGTTTTTTTTAAAATGGTTACTCTGGGGCTTATAATGTGCATGTATAATTTTTCAGTCTACCTTCTATGCCAACTCGTAGTGCACAACAACTTCTTTCCATTTCTCTCTGTTCTGTTCTGTGGTATTGTTACAGTACATTTACTTTTATATATACTACAAATTCACAAAATCTTGCTATTTCTGCTTTAGTGAATTATATTTTCTAGTGTTTACAAATAAGAAAATTATATTTAATTCCCTCTTAGAAGTTATTTTCAAACTTCTTTGTTTCTTCTGGTAGATCCAAGTCTAATTCTGATATGATACTCTTCCAGTCTATAGACAATTCCTTTATTACTTCTTGTAGTGTAGATCTGCTTGTGGTACATTTAATTAACTTTTGTTCATATGAAAAATGTCTTTCCTTGGTATACTTTCCTGGAAGATTTTTTTTCATTGGACTTGGAATTTTTGATTCACAGTATTTCATTTCAGAATGTTAAAGGTGTTGGAACTTCCCTGGTGGCCCCATGGTTAAGAGTCTGAGCTCTCAACGCAGAGTGCATGGGTTTGATCCTTGGTCGGGGGACTAGATCCCACATGGAGCAACTAAGACAGAGGAGGACATGGCAACCCACTTAAGTATTCTTTTCCAGAGAATCCTCATGGATGGAGGAGCCTGGTGGGTTGCAGTCTATGGAGTCACACAAAGTCAGACATAACTGAAGTAGCTACACAGCAGCAAAGCTGCTGAGACCTAGTTTACCTGTATCCTCTATAGACTTGTGAACATTACCTTCAGGAGTTTTACTCCTTAATTTTGGTCATATGCTAATTAGTGAAACAGAACAATCACATTATGAGTTTTAACTATAAAGGAGAAAAGGTCAGCACTTCATTGCTTTGGAAAAATGTTAACTGTGAATTAAAAAAAAAAAAAAAAAGGTACAGAAAAGACCAAAATTCTGCTTGCCACAGAAAACCACTGTATATATGAGTGTGACCCATCTGTCACAGATTATCTGTTAAGCATATATTTGAACATATATGTATACACACCTAGGACAACTGGATGTAATGAAGGTAGAATTTGCATTTTTACTAAACAATTTGCATGAGCCTTCTCTGTCATTTTAGATTGATTCTATACTTTCTGTAGCACCGTACTATAGGAACACTGAGAAATGTATCTATACTCATTAATTTTCAATTAAAAAAATTACCCTTATGTACACATCCTGTTTAAAATTGCTTTATCATAAATTATTATTCTGATTTCCAGATGGGTATGTACACTGACTGGTTCAGAACTGGGAAAGAAGTATGACAAGGCTGTGATGCTGTCACCCTGCTTATTTAACTTATACATAGAGTACATCATGCAAAATGCCAGGGTGGATGAATCACAAGCTGGAATCAAGACTGCCAGGCGAAATACCAGTCATCTCAGATATGTAGTTGCCACTCTTGGCAGAGAGTGAAGAGGAACTAAAGAGCCTCCTGATGAGGGTGAAAGAGGTGACTCAAAGAGTTGACTTGAAATGCAACATTAAAAAAACTGAGATCGGGCTTCCCTGGTGGTCCAGTGGGTAAGGACACTGCCTTGCAGTGCAAGGGGCGCCAGTTCGATCCCTGGCCTGGGAAGATCCCACGTGCCGTGGAGTGGGTGGACCGATGTGTCCAATTACTGAGCCGGAGCTCTGGAGTGCATGCACCCAGAGCCAGTGCTTTGCGACAACAGAGGCCACTGCGATGGGAGGCCCACATGGGCGGAAGAACAAAGATGGATGAAAATAGACAAATGAAAGACCAATAGAAGTAGCCTGCCTGCTCCCCTCCCATCCCACCCCACCCCCCAAAAAATCAATTAAATAAATAAATCTTTAAAAAAAAACAAAAACTGAGATCGGTCAGCTCTCCCTTGAGCCGGCCCGTTGTTCTTACAGTGTCTTCCGCTTTCTCCCTTAAGCCAGCACTGCACTGGCAGCAACTCTCCCTTCCCCCACTCTAATAAGCTTTACTTTACTTTCAAAAAACCCCCCGAAAACTTGTGATCATGGCATCTGGTCCCATTGCTTCCTGGCAAATAGAAAGGGAAAAGTGGAAGCAGTGACAGATTTCACTTCTTTGGGCTCCAAAATCACTGCAAATGATGACCACAGCCAGCATTAAGAGACGCTTTGTTCCTTGAAAGAAGCTATGACAAACCTAGACAGCATATTAAAAAGTAGAGACATCACTTGGCCAAAAAAGGTCCATATACTCAAAGCTATGGTTTTGTATGTGCACGCACATACACTCAGTCATGTCACTTTTTTTTTTTAATTTTGGCCTTTCTTTTATTGGTCCTTCATTTATCTATTTTCATACATCTTAATTCTTTGGCCTGTGTGGGCCTCCCATTGCAGTGGCCTCTCTCGTAGTTGGACACACTAGTTCAGCCGCTTCACGGCACGTGGGATCTTCCCAGGCCAGGGATCGAACCGGTGCCCCTTGCACTGCAAGGCGGTGTCCTTACCCACTGAACCACTAGGGAAGGCCATGTCAAGACTCTCTGTGGCTCCACTGACTGTAGCCCACTGAGCTTCTCTGCCCATGGAATTTTCCAGTCAAGAATACTGGAATGGGTTGCCAAAGAAGGCTGAGCACTGAAGAACTGATGCTTTCAAACTGTCATGCTAGAGAAGGCTCTTGAAAGTCCCTTGGACAGCAAGGAGATCAAACCAGTCAATCTACAGGAAATCAACCCTGAATATTCATTGGAAGGACTGTTGCTGAAGTTCCCATACTTTGGCCACCTGATGCAGAGAGCCGACTGATTGGGAAAAACCCTGATGCTGGGAAAGACTGAAGGCAAAGGGAGAAGAGGGCAGCAGAGGATGAGGTAGTTAGATAGCATCACTGACTCAATGGACATGAATTTTGAACAAACTCTGGGAGACAAGGAGGAAAGAAGACCCTGGTGTGCTGCAGTCTATGGCATTGTAAACAGTTGGATACGACCTAGTGACTGCTAATGACTGAATGACTAAAATATCTACTTTCATTTTGTTACACATTGTTCTATGACGCTAACAAATTTGTATTTTTCCCTTCCTCCAACAAAATGCATTGTTCTTAAAGATAGAGACTAGAAAGTAAAAGGAAATCCTATTCTAATAATCAATACATTTGAAAAAATGTTTAGAAAAATTCAATATTTTTCCTTTTCTTACTAAAAATAAAATCACCAAATGATCCACCAATTCCACTCCCAGGCATACATCTGGATAAAACTATAATTCAAGAAGATATATGCACCCCTATTTATAGCAACACTAATCACAATGGCCAAGGAAAGGAAACAACCTAAATGTCCATCAACAGATGAATGGATAAAGATGACATGGTACACATACACAATGGGATGTTGCTCAGCCATAGAAAAGAATGAAATAATACCATCTGCAATAATATGGATGCAACTGGAGATTATCACACTAACTGAAGTAAGTCAGAAAGAGAAAGACAAACACCATATGATATCACTTACATGTGAATCTAAAATATGACACAAATGAACATATCTATGAAACAGAAACAGAATTATGGACTTAGGGACATAGAGAACAGACTGGTATTTGCTGAGGGGGATGGAGGAGGGAGGGAGTGGGAGGTTGGGATTAGCAGATGTAAGCTTTTATATATAGAACAGATACATAACAAGGTCCTACTGTATAGTACAGAGAACTATATTCAATAGCCTATGATTAAACCACAAGGGAAAAGAATTAAAAAAATTTTTCTCATTAATTTACCTTGCTATACAGTAGCAATTAACATAACACTGTAGATTAACTATACCTTGATTAAATTTTTTTTCCTGAGTGGAAGAAGTATGGGGATATAAAATATGACACAATTAAAGTTCTCCAAACTTGTCACAGACTCTGCCTAAAGAGATCTGAATCGGACAAAGGCTGTAGCTCTTAGAAATCAGTCAAATCAAAAAGACTATAGTGGAAATATGGAGGCTGGAAAACCAAGCATTGTAACTTCAACATTTATTAAGAAAGTATTTGTTATTAGTAACCATTTCTGACACTTCCCAAATAGTACAGAAAAACCCTGTCTTGACACACAGGATGGGGTAAAAATCCAGTTATGTAAAATGCAGTGTTTCATTTAAAACTTCATGTTCATGATAAAACACTGTTTTATCAGTTTGTACTGTCCTTAAAAGTGCACATAGGTGTACACAGGTACACACACACACACAGAGAGCTAAACTTAACCAGATAGTATACTGTAGAGAAAGAGAGCAAATGCTAAGAAATTCAGCCCTTCTCTGCTTAGGAGGGACAAATGGGGAGGACCAATCTTGGTGGGTAGTGGTGGTTTACAACCAAGTTCATGTCATGTCAGACTGTGATACTGCCCATGTTCTACATTTCCAATGATATTTATTTACTTACATTTATATATTTGCTTACGGTAAGGTGACCTGCAGGATTCCTCCTCCAAATACGTTTTTAAATGATTTTCCTAGGGGAAAATTAGCTTCATAAAAAATTTCAAACATGATACCTTTACACACACTTAGTCATTTAATAAAAGAACAAAGAGCACCTACACCGAGCTGGAGACTGAGCAATGAATGAAGCCCCTTCTCTTAATAAGCTCACACTCCAGTGGATGTGGATTTAGGCGTGCTCATACTCGTATTAGGTCTGTTAAAATCCTGACCCTACTCCTGTCTTTTCTAAGCCACAGTGCAACTACTGGTTAAAGCCACGCACAATGACGGGCATTCAAGTGCTCACACAATCCCATATGGAATCCCTCTGGTTAGGTGTCCTTGCTGTGTGGTCTCCTGACTACTGTGAGTGTTGATGTTGGGCAGAAACATTTCATTTTCATGAAGGAAAATTCTTTTTCTGCTATAAGAACTGGAGTGAGTGGAAAATTTCAGCTCTCCTCTGAGGACTTCAGAACAAAACGAAACATTTTATAGAACTTGGCTTCTATACGGATTCTCTGACGAAGGATAACCCTTACCATACTCTTCACTCCTACAGAACTTATCGCCACTGTGGACTCTCTGATGAATGAGAAGACCTGAGCTCCAACGGAAACCCTTACCACACGCATCACACTTGTAGGGTTTCTCTCCTGTGTGGACTCGCTGATGAGCCTGGAGGTTTGATCTCTGACTGAAGCCCTTTCCACACACTTCACATTTGTATGGCTTTTCCCCAGTGTGAACTCTGTGATGGGCTTGAAGGCTCGAAAACCCGCTGAAACCCTTCCCACACTGTTCGCATTTATAGGGCCTCCCTTCCATGTGTACCCTCTGATGTGCCTGGAGGCGGGAACTCTCACTGAACCCCTTTGTGCACACCTCGCACTTGTAGGGTTTCCCTCCAGTGTGGACCCTCCGATGTGCTTCAAGGCGTGAGCTCTGACTGAAGCCCTTCCCACACGCCTCACACGTGTACGGCTTTACTCTAGTGTGCACTCTCTGGTGGCCTTGAAGATAGGCTCTCTGACTGAAGCCCTTGCCACACACCTCACAGATGTAGGGTCTCTCTCCCGTGTGCACGCTCTGATGACTCTGAAGGTAAGCCCTCTGACTGAAGCTCTTACCACACGCATCGCACTGGTAGGGCTTCTCTCCTGTGTGGACCCTCTGATGGGCCAGAAGGGTCGAGGCCTTGCTGAAGCCCTTATCGCATTCTCCACACTTGTAAGGCTTCTCTCCTGTGTGGACCCGCTGATGGATCTGAAGGTTGAAGCTCCAGCTGAAGCCCTTCCCACACTCCCCACACTTGAAGGGTTTTTCTCCCGTGTGGACCCTCTGGTGGCCTTGAAGGTGTGAACTCCGGCTGAAGCCCTTGCCACAGGCCTCGCACTTGTATGGCTTCTCGCCGGTGTGGACTCTCTGATGCCCTTGGAGGTATGAATTACGACTGAAGCCCTTCCCACATGCCTCACATTTGTATGGTTTTTCTCCTGTGTGTACCCTCTGGTGGGCCTGCAGGTAGGAACTCCGGCTGAATCCCTTATTACAGGCCTCACACCTGTAAGGCTTCTCTCCTGTGTGGACTCTCTGATGGACGTTAAGGACAGACCTATGACTGAAGCCTTTGCCACACACGGTGCATCTGTATGGCTTCTCTCCAGTGTAGACTCTCTGGTGATCTTTAAGTTTTGAGTTCCAGCTGAAGCCACTCCCACACTCCATGTAAGGTTTCTCCCCGATGTGAATTTTCTGATGGCCTTGAAGGTACGAACTTTGGCTGAAGCCCTTGCCACAGGCCTCGCACTTGTATGGCTTCTCGCCGGTGTGGACTCTCTGATGCCCTTGGAGGTATGAATTACGACTGAAGCCCTTCCCACATGCCTCACATTTGTATGGTTTTCTCCTGTGTGTACCCTCTGGTGGGCCTGCAGGTAGGAACTCCGGCTGAATCCCTTATTACAGGCCTCACACCTGTAAGGCTTCTCTCCTGTGTGGACTCTCTGATGGACGTTAAGGACAGACCTATGACTGAAGCCTTTGCCACACACGGTGCATCTGTATGGCTTCTCTCCAGTGTAGACTCTCTGGTGATCTTTAAGTTTTGAGTTCCAGCTGAAGCCACTCCCACACTCCATGTAAGGTTTCTCCCCGATGTGAATTTTCTGATGGCCTTGAAGGTACGAACTTTGGCTGAAGCTGTTACCACATGTATAGCGTTTACAGGGCTGTTCCCTAGTGTGCACTATCTGAAGGTCTTGAAAACATGAGGCCAGATTGAAGCCATTCCCACATACTTCAGAATGATACGGAATCTCTTCCATGTGAACTCTGTGCTGAACACTCAGATCTGAGCGACAAAGAAAAGCCTTCTCACACTCCACCTCTGTGCATCGTTTCTCTTCAGTGTGGGTTTTCTGATGGACTTGAAGACAAGAATCCCCACCGAAGACACTCCCATTCTCCTCAGATTCATGGGGTTCCTCTTCGACATGGATCCTAAAAGTACTTCCAAGGTCTAAGGTATGACTGAAGCCTTTCTCATACACGCGGCATCTATCGGACCTCTCTCCAGTGTGAGTAAGTTCATATGAGTTGTGAGAGGAGCACTGACTGAAGTCTTCACCATATTCACATTTACATGGCTTCTCTTTTGCATGTACTATCTGCTGGGATTGCAGCTGTAAACTCTCAGAAACACAATGATCTCCTCTACAAACACCCTGATGAGGCTGAAGAACCATCCTGCAGCTCCAGTCCTCTCCACATGGACTGTGTGTACGGGGCTTTCCCTCTAAGTGTAACTGTTGGTGAACTTCAGGGCTGACATCATCGCTGAAGGCTTTTCTGTACTCATTACCAGGGAAGGGCTTTTGTCCTGTTTGAATGTGATTAAGCAATGCAACCTTCGTGACATCTTTTCCACAGTCATGGCAGCTAGCATTTTTTTCTGTTCTGTGGTCACCCAGATTATCTCTATGATGTGAGACCCAACTTATGCGGTCAGATTTACAGAAATCATTTTCCATGGAGACTTGCTGACATCGACACTGACAATTATGCGACTTGGTAAGGTACATTTTCCTTCGAGAATGATGGGCTCTCCAAGAGGGAAGTTCTTGATTTTTTATGTCATTGGAACTGTCTCCTATGTGAGTCAAGACATAGTTCTCATCTTCAGCAATCTTAATTGGTATTCCTGTCCAAACCTGGCTAGGGGTATCACCTTGTTTCTGCAACTGAGAAATATTCTCCTGAAATTTTTTCATTGAATCTTGACACCCGGTTGACCTGCCTGCACCTTGTAGCCAGGTTTGCCAAGTGGAAAGCTCTTTGGGGGAAAAGCAGCATAATTCCACTTCTTGAATACTTTCCATATTATGTGGACTCTTGGTTCCTATAAGAATAAAGAGATTTTAGACATGCACACAGTGGATGCTTTTATTCAGAGATTTCAAGATTCTGCACTTACATCATGACATGAAATTTCACTAAACTGGAGGAAAGTTCATGTTACCACCTCTGACAATATTTAGAAGATGCCTCACCTTTGGCTACACCAGGAATATAAGTAGGATCCAAAGAATTCAGGCTACCTGTAAACCTCAAAATCAAGGCTTTGCAATGCAACTTGGACGTTGAAGATGGTGGCCCTGTTCAAAGGGTCTGGTTAAACCATATACATATTATTATGGGCTACTGGAGATTCCAAGGGAAAAACAGAAGGGGGTAGTCTGAAACTGGGAAAAATATAATTTCAAGTGGACAAATGTTTCTTGCCCTGATAGTAACTTTTTCTTTTTTTCTCTGCTACTTGGGCATGGTAATCTTTTTAAGACTGTGTGTTAGATGCTATGCAGATGAAGGTAAACATAGACCTTATTCTTGAGGCTTCATATGCCCTATCTCTAATGAGTTCTTTATCTTCATGAGAATAGTAAGTTCTTCTAAGTCACTGTAAGCCATTATCAGTATTAACACCTTTTAAAAAATATTAGCAAAGGCCATGGTGCAGGTCAGTGACAGAACTGCACAGGAAAATTCTGTGGCTCCTGTAGGTGTCCTCTGAGGCAGCTTATTAAGCAAAATCAACAGACACTGACTGTCATTTTTCTGGAAAAGTACTTTAATGTTTAGGAAAACTGAGGCACTGGAAGAGTTGCGAATGGGCATGTCTGGGTGGAAATGGCTTGTTTGTTAGTTATTAGAGCTCAGGTGATCAGCAGACAGCCGGTCTGCATATCTGAGTGAAAAGAACACTGGCTCCAAGAGGATAAATGGTCCAACAGGGCTGAAGTAATAACACGCACTCTCCTGACACCTGGCAGTACATTATTTATCCTTCAGTATGGGGGTCAGGGGGGAGCAGTAAAAGAGGATTTTTTCCCTCATAACATGAATATTATCCTCAAACGCAATAGTTCTTCCTTAGCTACTTGGGATTTCCTGTCTCTGCACACTGGAGTAGATTACGCACAAGGACAAGCACTTTGTTGTGTGTGTTGTCTTAACCCTCACTGTCCATAACATTCCCAGGGAAGAGCACATCATGCATAGATACGCTCCCAAAGAAGACCCACGGACGGCCAACAGGTCATGACATGAAATTTCACTAAACTGGAGGAAAGTTCATGTTACCACCTCTGACAATATTTAGAAGATGCCTCACCTTTGGCTACACCAGGAATATAAGTAGGATCCAAAGAATTCAGGCTACCTGTAAACCTCAAAATCAAGGCTTTGCAATGCAACTTGGCGTTGAAGATGGTGGCCCTGTTCAAAGGGTCTGGTTAAACCATATACATATTATTATGGGCTACTGGAGATTCCAAGGGAAAAACAGAAGGGGGTAGTCTGAAACTGGGAAAAATATAATTTCAAGTGGACAAATGTTTCTTGCCCTGATAGTAACTTTTTCTTTTTTTCTCTGCTACTTGGGCATGGTAATCTTTTTAAGACTGTGTGTTAGATGCTATGCAGATGAAGGTAAACATAGACCTTATTCTTGAGGCTTCATATGCCCTATCTCTAATGAGTTCTTTATCTTCATGAGAATAGTAAGTTCTTCTAAGTCACTGTAAGCCATTATCAGTATTAACACCTTTTAAAAAATATTAGCAAAGGCCATGGTGCAGGTCAGTGACAGAACTGCACAGGAAAATTCTGTGGCTCCTGTAGGTGTCCTCTGAGGCAGCTTATTAAGCAAAATCAACAGACACTGACTGTCATTTTTCTGGAAAAGTACTTTAATGTTTAGGAAAACTGAGGCACTGGAAGAGTTGCGAATGGGCATGTCTGGGTGGAAATGGCTTGTTTGTTAGTTATTAGAGCTCAGGTGATCAGCAGACAGCCGGTCTGCATATCTGAGTGAAAAGAACACTGGCTCCAAGAGGATAAATGGTCCAACAGGGCTGAAGTAATAACACGCACTCTCCTGACACCTGGCAGTACATTATTTATCCTTCAGTATGGGGGTCAGGGGGGAGCAGTAAAAGAGGATTTTTTCCCTCATAACATGAATATTATCCTCAAACGCAATAGTTCTTCCTTAGCTACTTGGGATTTCCTGTCTCTGCACACTGGAGTAGATTACGCACAAGGACAAGCACTTTGTTGTGTGTGTTGTCTTAACCCTCACTGTCCATAACATTCCCAGGGAAGAGCACATCATGCATAGATACGCTCCCAAAGAAGACCCACGGACGGCCAACAGGTACATAAAAAGATGCTCAACATCATTAATTACCAGAGAAAGCAAATCAAAACCACAGTGAGCCATCAACTCCCACCTGACAGAATGGCTATTACGAAAAAGACAAGAGATGACAACTTCTGGCAAGGATGTGGAGAGAAGGGAACCCTTGTGCACCGCTGGGGGGAGCGTGAGGTGGTGTGGCGATGGAAGTCGGTATCACCATACCGACTAAACAAGACAACCCCCATGAACAATGAAGCATTATTTACAACAGTCAAGGTAAGGAAACCATAAACGGATGAATGGATAAAGACAACTGAGCCACAAATAAAAATGAAATCTCGCCATTTGCAACAATGGGCAACAATATGGGTAGACCTTGAGGTACTTAAAGACAAATACTGCTTGATCTCTCCTGTAGGATCTAAACCAACCCCACAACACACACACCCCCACAATACACACACCCCCACTCCCTATCAAGCTCAGATACAGAGAACAGACTGCAGGTTGTAAGAGGCAGGGATTTGGGGATGGGAGAAATAGGTGAACTGAATTTTTAAAATATAAATAAACGGAATAAAAATTTTTAAAAACCTATAGCTAGGGCAGAAGACTGTTTAGGTGTTAGAGGATGGGAGAGTGAGAAGAGAGAACAGAAGGGGGAGATAAAGAGCTAGGCATTTAAAAGAGGAAGTTGATACAAGAGAGTCTCACTGAAATTGCTGCACGGGAGGGCAGATTATCATATTGGCACTGATCATTTCTGCTATTTCCTCTAGTTGACTGGCTATCCTTAACCCTTTAGGAATAATAACTGCCTATCTATGAACACTCAGGGACACCTAAACAGAATTAGGACAGGCATGCATCTGATGACAAATGGCCATCCCCTAACTAGGATCATAACATGAATATTATCCTCAAACGCAATAGTTCTTCCTTAGCTACTTGGGATTTCCTGTCTCTGCACACTGGAGTAGATTACGCACAAGGACAAGCACTTTGTTGTGTGTGTTGTCTTAACCCTCACTGTCCATAACATTCCCAGGGAAGAGCACATCATGCATAGATACGCTCCCAAAGAAGACCCACGGACGGCCAACAGGTACATAAAAAGATGCTCAACATCATTAATTACCAGAGAAAGCAAATCAAAACCACAGTGAGCCATCAACTCCCACCTGACAGAATGGCTATTACGAAAAAGACAAGAGATGACAACTTCTGGCAAGGATGTGGAGAGAAGGGAACCCTTGTGCACCGCTGGGGGGAGCGTGAGGTGGTGTGGCCGCGATGGAAGTCGGTATCACCATACCGACTAAACAAGACAACCCCCATGAACAATGAAGCATTATTTACAACAGTCAAGGTAAGGAAACCATAAACGGATGAATGGATAAAGACAACTGAGCCACAAATAAAAATGAAATCTCGCCATTTGCAACAATGGGCAACAATATGGGTAGACCTTGAGGTACTTAAAGACAAATACTGCTTGATCTCTCCTGTAGGATCTAAACCAACCCCACAACACACACACCCCCACAATACACACACCCCCACTCCCTATCAAGCTCAGATACAGAGAACAGACTGCAGGTTGTAAGAGGCAGGGATTTGGGGATGGGAGAAATAGGTGAACTGAATTTTTAAAATATAAATAAACGGAATAAAAATTTTTAAAAACCTATAGCTAGGGCAGAAGACTGTTTAGGTGTTAGAGGATGGGAGAGTGAGAAGAGAGAACAGAAGGGGGAGATAAAGAGCTAGGCATTTAAAAGAGGAAGTTGATACAAGAGAGTCTCACTGAAATTGCTGCACGGGAGGGCAGATTATCATATTGGCACTGATCATTTCTGCTATTTCCTCTAGTTGACTGGCTATCCTTAACCCTTTAGGAATAATAACTGCCTATCTATGAACACTCAGGGACACCTAAACAGAATTAGGACAGGCATGCATCTGATGACAAATGGCACCCTGGAGGATCTCTCTCTCTCACTGGTTTACTCTACACCTGTTAGTTGTCTCAAGGAGGATGAAGACAGTGAAGACTGAGCATGTGCTAACAGACATATGCCTTCAAGACACAGAGCGAAGCAAGCCAAGTAACCCGGAGCAGACGCAGCACTGAGACAGCTCTGAGGAGCAGCCATGGGCCAGCGCAGCTGGGACACAAGGAATGAGCTAGAATTCGGGAAGCCAGAGGGGGCGAGGGGACAGATGCCTCAGGGCCTGATGCCGTCTGATGCGTGTTCTGGGAGGGGCTCCCTGGCTGCTGGGTCACTGCTGGATGGTTCTCACCTGAACATCCATCTCTCTGGGTCTCCATCATCAAAAACTCTTCTTCTCTCTCCAGCTGGAATATAAGCTCTGGTTTGAAGAGCTGATTCCCTGTAAAAAGGCGAGGAGAGCAAAAGGTTCCATTTTGACCAAGTTCAGCTCGTGTGGGTTTTTTTTTAAATTCCTGAATCATGTCTTTCTTTTTTTTTTGAATCATGTTTGTGGTGTCATGTCTAGTAACTCTTTGCCTAACCCAATTCTACATTTTACATTAGGCCTCTTATCCATTTTGAGTTAACCTTTTTTTTTCTCTTTTTTGTCGGTGTGAGGCACGCAAACACAAACATACAGAAGTTTTAGAACCATCTGTTGAAAAGATAATACTTTCTCCACTGAACTGCCTTGGCACCTTCAATACATAAAAATAGTCTCAGAATTGCTTATTCTGTTGACTGCAATAAACAAATCCACTAAGAAGTGTTCAGGACTGGACTTCACTCTCCCATCCTCCTCCCACTGTACCTAAAACTAAAGGTATATAGAGTTATAGACTGTATTCCTTAGCTACTTCCATAAATTCTTTCTTTCCTTTCTCTATTCATAATGGTTAAGGTTTTCATTTCAAACAATTCATTTTCCTTTTAGTCTTAGATTATTATCCTTCACATTCTTGATTTACTTTTGTTTTTTTTAAATATATAATCTGGCTGCACCAGGTCTTAGTTGCAGCATGTGGGATCTAGTTTCCTGACTGGGGACTGAATCCAGGCCCTCTGCATTGGGAGCTCGGCACCTTAGCCACTGGACCACCAGGAAAATTCCTTATACGGGCATTTTCTTACATGGGCTTCCCAGGAGGCCCTAGTGGTAAAAGAACCTGCTTGCCAATGCAGGAGACATAAGAGACGCGAGTTTGATCCCTGTGTCGGGGAGATCCCCTGGAGAAGGGAATCCTTCCACTCCAGTATTCTTGCCTGGAGAGTCCCAGGGACAGAGCAGCCTGGAGGGCTATAGTCCACAGGGTCTCAAAGACTCAGATACAGTGGAAGTGACCTACCATTTTCTTGAAGTCTTTATTAAATTTGTTAGAGTACTGCTTCTGTTTTATGTTTTATTTATTTATTTTGTCTGCAAGGCTGCTGGATGGTTCTCACCTGAACATCCATCTCTCTGGGTCTCCATCATCAAAAACTCTTCTTCTCTCTCCAGCTGGAATATAAGCTCTGGTTTGAAGAGCTGATTCCCTGTAAAAAGGCGAGGAGAGCAAAAGGTTCCATTTTGACCAAGTTCAGCTCGTGTGGGTTTTTTTTTAAATTCCTGAATCATGTCTTTCTTTTTTTTTTGAATCATGTTTGTGGTGTCATGTCTAGTAACTCTTTGCCTAACCCAATTCTACATTTTACATTAGGCCTCTTATCCATTTTGAGTTAACCTTTTTTTTTCTCTTTTTTGTCGGTGTGAGGCACGCAAACACAAACATACAGAAGTTTTAGAACCATCTGTTGAAAAGATAATACTTTCTCCACTGAACTGCCTTGGCACCTTCAATACATAAAAATAGTCTCAGAATTGCTTATTCTGTTGACTGCAATAAACAAATCCACTAAGAAGTGTTCAGGACTGGACTTCACTCTCCCATCCTCCTCCCACTGTACCTAAAACTAAAGGTATATAGAGTTATAGACTGTATTCCTTAGCTACTTCCATAAATTCTTTCTTTCCTTTCTCTATTCATAATGGTTAAGGTTTTCATTTCAAACAATTCATTTTCCTTTTAGTCTTAGATTATTATCCTTCACATTCTTGATTTACTTTTGTTTTTTTTTTTAAATATATAATCTGGCTGCACCAGGTCTTAGTTGCAGCATGTGGGATCTAGTTTCCTGACTGGGGACTGAATCCAGGCCCTCTGCATTGGGAGCTCGGCACCTTAGCCACTGGACCACCAGGAAAATTCCTTATACGGGCATTTTCTTACATGGGCTTCCCAGGAGGCCCTAGTGGTAAAAGAACCTGCTTGCCAATGCAGGAGACATAAGAGACGCGAGTTTGATCCCTGTGTCGGGGAGATCCCCTGGAGAAGGGAATCCTTCCACTCCAGTATTCTTGCCTGGAGAGTCCCAGGGACAGAGCAGCCTGGAGGGCTATAGTCCACAGGGTCTCAAAGACTCAGATACAGTGGAAGTGACCTACCATTTTCTTGAAGTCTTTATTAAATTTGTTAGAGTACTGCTTCTGTTTTATGTTTTATTTATTTATTTTGTCTGCAAGGCATGTGGAACCTTGGTTCCCTGACCAGGGATTGAACCCACACTCTGTGAACTGGAAGGTGAAGTCTTAACAACTGGACTGTCAGGGAAGTCCCCTAACATATTTTCCAAAGTCCAAACTAGTCAAAAAGGTACATTCAGACAAGTATGACTCTCTCAAACATCCCTTCTACGTCACTTCTCATCCACTTCTAAGAAACTAACTTCATAATTTCCCGATAAATCTTTGTGCTGCTGCTTATAAAGATCAGTGGACATACACGTACCTACTTATTTTTCCCTTCTTCTTTACACAAACTAGTGCGTTTGGTTATCTTTAGGGAGAATTCCTACAAGTGAGTTGCTGGGGAAGGGTGAATCCAGTTCTGTGAGATATTATCAAATTCCCCTCCTTAGGGGTGGTTGTGTATTGCACTCCCATTTTCAACACGTAACAATGCGGCCAAAAAAAAAAATACTTTGAATACTTGAAGAATACTGGAGTGGGTTGGTTTTAAGATTTTGATCTCTGGGGGACTTCCCTGGCAGTCCAGTGGTTAGGACTTGGTACTTTCACTGCTGAGGCCTGGGTTCAATCCCTGGTTGAGGAAATAAGATCCCATAAGCTTCATGGTATGACCAAAGAGTTTTTGAGTTTTTGCTAATCTCATGAATGAAGAATGGTGTTTCAGTATAATCTGAATTAGCATCTCTCTTTTTTTTTTAAAGATTTATTTACTTATTTATTTATTTTGGGCGGGGGTCGGGTTGGGGAAGGAGGGGAGCAGGCAGGTCACTTCTATTGGTCTTTCATTTCTCTATTTTCATCTGTCTTTGTTCTTTGGCTCCTGTGGGCCTCCCACTGCGGTGGCGTCTGTCGTTGCAGAGCGCATGCGCTCCAGAGCTCTGGCTCGGTAATTGGACACATCAGTCCAGCTGCTCCGCGGCACGTGGGATCTTCCCAGGCCAGGGGTCGAACCGGCGCCCCTTGCACTGCAAGGCGGTGTCCTTACCCACTGGACCACCAGGGGAAGCCCCAGCATCTCTTTTTTTATATGTAGTTTTTTTGGGGGGGGGGGGGTTGGAGAGGGAGGGGAGCAGGCGGGCCACTTCTATTGGTCTTTCATTTGTCCATTTTCATCCATCTTTGTTCTTTGGCCCATGTGGGCCTCCCATCGCGGCGGCCTCTGTTGTCGCAGAGCAAGGTGGTGTCCTTACCCAATGGACCACCAGGGAAGCCCAGCATCTCTTATTTTGAATGAAACTGAGTGAATATTCATATGTATACATATTTGTATATATGTTTGTGCATGCGTGCTTAGTTGCTTCAGTCATGTCTAACTCTTTGCGACCCTACAGATTATAGCCCACCAGGTTCCTCTGTCCTTGGGATTTCCCAGGCAAGAATACTGCAGTGGGTTGCCATTTCTTCCTCCAGAGGATCTTCCCAACCCAGGGATTGAACTCTCATCTCCTAGGTCTCCTGCATTGCAGGTGGGTACTTTACTACTTAGCCACAAGTAAAAGTTATAGAAGTGTTCTTGTTCTATACTTTTGCAAATTTTTTGTATGTTTGGAGTTATTTACAAATATATATTTAAAGCAAAAAACAAAATATCCCTGAAGAATCTCAGCTAGTTACTAGTACCCTGAAAAACCAAAAAGCTGCAGCAACTCACTAAACTGACTTCATGGGGCAGAATCAAAAGCTGCCCATTTATAGTTCAAAGGACAGATTTTTTTCCTGAACAGGGACACCTTCTCTATTACACAGGGATTATTATGATTTGTAGGCTTCCAAGGTGAGAGGATGATTTAAGGAGTTCCAGAGCCTCAAACAACTGTGCCCAAAAAAGGCACCCCAGGAGGCTGACACTGAGTCCCCGAGGGCACTGTCCTCACCCACTGAGAGCAGGTTCCGGAAGTTTTCCAGCATCACGTCGCGGTAAAGCTTTCTCTGGGCCAAGTCCAGCAGCCCCAGCTCCTCCTCAGTGAAGGTCACGGCTACATCCCTGAAGGACACTGCCTCCTATGAATCAGATACACACACATGCAATGTTTATGGAAGAGGGGCACCCCGAGAAAGTATCGAGGATGGGAGGTGGTTCTGGATTCCCAGAGACCGAGTCATATTTCAGCAGCTGCCTTTCACACTGCAGATTCCACCCACCAGAGAGGCACCAGGAAAAGAAATCCTTGCCCTTTAAATTGCTACCTTTTGGTAGTACCCCTGTATGTAAGTCCCTGGAGCTCTGCTGCATCACGTGGGCTGCTGGAAAACCTTAAGTTCCAACAGTGTGTGATGGAGTCTGTTTCCCTCTTTTATACACATACAACACTTGTTCGATGTGCTCAACGTACAGGGCACGAGTCACCCTTCCTGTTCAAGTATAGAGCCCCACTCTGTGCCCCACCTAGACGTGTGCATTTATGGGCGCAGTTCTGGGGCCTCGCTGCCTGTGCTCAGATTAGAATGCTCTGCCGTGCAGCCCTGTAGCCGGGCCTCATCCTCTCTTCATTTGCAGGCTGATCACTATACCTTATGGTGCTGGTAATAATAAAAGCGAGCGACTGTTAGTAAAAACCCTTAGGAATGACCATACTACCAAATATCATCTACAGATTCAATGCAATACCTATCCAACTACCAGTGACATTTTTCACAGAACTAGACCAAACAATAACACAGTTCATATGGAAGCACAAAAGACCTCGAATAGCCAAAGCAATCCTGAGAAAGAAAAACGGAGCTGGAGGGATCAGTCTCCCTAACTTCAGACTATATTACAAAGCAACAGTCATCAAGACAGTATGGTACTGGCACAAAAACAGAACTATAGACCAATGGAACAAGATAGAGAACCCAGAGATAAACCCACACACCTATGGGTACCTTATTTTTGACAAAGGAGGCGAAACTATAAAATGGAAGAAAGACAGTCTCTTCAACAAGTGGTGCTGGGAAAACTGGACAGCTACATGCAAAAAAATGAAGTTGGAACATTCCCTGACATCATACACAAAGATAGGCTCAAAATGGATTAAAGACCTAAATATAAGACCAGAAACCATCAAACTCTTAGAGGAGAATATAGGCAAAACACTCAAGGACATAAATCAAAGCAAGGTCTTCTCTGACCCACCTACTAGAATAGCAGAACTGAAAAGAAAAGTGAACACGTGGGACCTAATGAAACTTAAAAGCTTTTGTACAGCAAAAGAAATTACAAAAAAGCTGAACAGACACCCCACAGAGTGGGAGAAAAGCAAATGAAACAACAGACAAAGAATTAATCTCCAAAATCTACAAGCAACTCAGACAACTCAGCACCAGAAAAACGAACAACCCAATCAAAAAATGGGAAAAAGATCTAAAGAGACACCTCTCCAAAGAGGACATACAGATGGCCCAGAAGCACATGAAACCATGCTCAACCTCGCTTATTATTAGAGAAATGCAAATTAAAACCACAATGAGATATCACCTCACACCCATCAGAATGGCCATCATCAATAAATCGACAGACAATAAATGCCGGAGAGGGTGTGGAGAAAAGGGAACCCTCTTGCATTGCTGGTGGGAATGTAAACTGATACAGCCTCTATGGAAGACAGTATGGAGATTCCTTAAAAAATTAAAAATAGAAGTACCCTATGACCCAGCAATCCCACTACTAGGCCTATATCCTGATGAAATCAAAACTGAAAGAGGCACCTGTACCCCAATGTTCATTGCAGCTCTCTATACAATAGCCAGAACATGGAAGCAACCTACATGTCCATCGATGAATGAATGGATACAGAAGCTCTGGTACATATATACAATGGAATACTACTCAGCTGTTACAAGAAATGCAGAAGACTCAGTCCTAATGAGGTGGCTAGCTCTAGAACCTATCATAAAAAGTGAATTAAGTCAAAAATAGAAAGACAAGTACAGTATATTAACTCATATATATGGAATCTAGTAAGATGGTCATGATAACACATATAGTGAACTCATAGAAAAACAGACGGAGAATAGACATAAGGACATTGTGGAGCACGAAAAGTGGGAGGGAGGCATGGAGGGAGTAACATGGAAACCTATACTGTCATGTGTGGAAAAGATAGCTATTGTCATTGGAAATGCCTAATACTGCGTGGTCGGAGGGGTATAAAACCAATAAACCATCAAACTCTTAGAGGAGAATATAGGCAAAACACTCAAGGACATAAATCAAAGCAAGGTCTTCTCTGACCCACCTACTAGAATAGCAGAACTGAAAAGAAAAGTGAACACGTGGGACCTAATGAAACTTAAAAGCTTTTGTACAGCAAAAGAAATTACAAAAAAGCTGAACAGACACCCCACAGAGTGGGAGAAAAGCAAATGAAACAACAGACAAAGAATTAATCTCCAAAATCTACAAGCAACTCAGACAACTCAGCACCAGAAAAACGAACAACCCAATCAAAAAATGGGAAAAAGATCTAAAGAGACACCTCTCCAAAGAGGACATACAGATGGCCCAGAAGCACATGAAACCATGCTCAACCTCGCTTATTATTAGAGAAATGCAAATTAAAACCACAATGAGATATCACCTCACACCCATCAGAATGGCCATCATCAATAAATCGACAGACAATAAATGCCGGAGAGGGTGTGGAGAAAAGGGAACCCTCTTGCATTGCTGGTGGGAATGTAAACTGATACAGCCTCTATGGAAGACAGTATGGAGATTCCTTAAAAAATTAAAAATAGAAGTACCCTATGACCCAGCAATCCCACTACTAGGCCTATATCCTGATGAAATCAAAACTGAAAGAGGCACCTGTACCCCAATGTTCATTGCAGCTCTCTATACAATAGCCAGAACATGGAAGCAACCTACATGTCCATCGATGAATGAATGGATACAGAAGCTCTGGTACATATATACAATGGAATACTACTCAGCTGTTACAAGAAATGCAGAAGACTCAGTCCTAATGAGGTGGCTAGCTCTAGAACCTATCATAAAAAGTGAATTAAGTCAAAAATAGAAAGACAAGTACAGTATATTAACTCATATATATGGAATCTAGTAAGATGGTCATGATAACACATATAGTGAACTCATAGAAAAACAGACGGAGAATAGACATAAGGACATTGTGGAGAACGAACAGTGGGAGGGAGGCATGGAGTGAGTAACATGGAAACCTATACTGTCATGTGTGGAAAAGATAGCTATTGTCATTGTGCTAAGGGAACAAGAGTGCCTATAATCACTTGGGGCGATGGTCCGGAGGGGTGGGAGGGGGGGAACTGGGTGTGTGTGTGGGGGACCAGGGATGTGCATACGAACGATCTGGGAACATACATGTTGGTGAACAACAAAACTCTGTAAAATCTTTAAAATAAAGAATTAAAAATTAAAAAAAAAACCAAACAAAAAACCTTGAAACAGTGCCTGGTACACAGTAAGTATCCAATGTGTGTGTGTGTGCTACGCCGCTTCAGTCGTGTCCAACTCATTGTGCTAGGCTCTCTGTCCATGGCAAGTATACTGGAGTGGGATGCCGTGTTCTCCTCCAGGCAACCTTCCTGACCCAAGGATCGAACCCACCCACGTCTTTTTACATCTCCTGTATTGGCAGGCAGGTTCTTTACCACTAGTAAAGAACTATGTGTGGTAAGCCTAACTACTCAATAAATGATATGTATTACTGTGATTATTATTATCATTATCATCGCTGATATCCTACTTCAAGGCTACACAGTAAAGCAAGGAATTGATGGTTGAGAATATAGTGAAGTCATATAAACAATGCATGCTTATTTAGTTTCAGAATATCTTGTTTTTTTAAATTTTGGCTTCTTTTATTTATTTATTTATTTATTTATTTATTTTTTACTTATTTATTTTCATCCATCCTTATTCTTTGGCCTGTGTGGGCCTCCCATTGCAGTGGCCTCTCGTCGCAGAGCACCAGCTCTGGGCACTGGTTTGTAACTGGACACACTGGTCCAGCCGCTCCAAAGCATATTGGGATACAGAAGCTCTGGTACATATATACAATGGAATACTACTAGCTGTTACAAGAAATGCAGAAGACTCAGTCCTAATGAGGTGGCTAGCTCTAGAACCTATCATAAAAAGTGAATTAAGTCAAAAATAGAAAGACAAGTACAGTATATTAACTCATATATATGGAATCTAGTAAGATGGTCATGATAACACATATAGTGAACTCATAGAAAAACAGACGGAGAATAGACATAAGGACATTGTGGAAAAGCGAACAGTGGGAGGGAGGCATGGAGTGAGTAACATGGAAACCTATACTGTCATGTGTGGAAAAGATAGCTATTGTCATTGTGCTAAGGGAACAAGAGTGCCTATAATCACTTGGGGCGATGGTCCGGAGGGGTGGGAGGGGAACTGGGTGTGTGTGTGGGGGACCAGGGATGTGCATACGAACGATCTGGGAACATACATGTTGGTGAACAACAAAACTCTGTAAAATCTTTAAAATAAAGAATAAAAAAAAATCAAACAAAAAACCTTGAAACAGTGCCTGGTACACAGTAAGTATCCAATGTGTGTGTGTGTGCTACGCCGCTTCAGTCGTGTCCAACTCATTGTGCTAGGCTCTCTGTCCATGGCAAGTATACTGGAGTGGGATGCCGTGTTCTCCTCCAGGCAACCTTCCTGACCCAAGGATCGAACCCACCCACGTCTTTTTACATCTCCTGTATTGGCAGGCAGGTTCTTTACCACTAGTAAAGAACTATGTGTGGTAAGCCTAACTACTCAATAAATGATATGTATTACTGTGATTATTATTATCATTATCATCGCTGATATCCTACTTCAAGGCTACACAGTAAAGCAAGGAATTGATGGTTGAGAATATAGTGAAGTCATATAAACAATGCATGCTTATTTAGTTTCAGAATATCTTGTTTTTTTAAATTTTGGCTTCTTTTATTTATTTATTTATTTATTTATTTATTTTTTACTTATTTATTTTCATCCATCCTTATTCTTTGGCCTGTGTGGGCCTCCCATCACAGTGGCCTCTCTTGTTGCAGAGCGCCGGCTCTGGGCACTGGTTTGTAACTGGACACACTGGTCCAGCCGCTCCAAAGCATATGGGATCTTCCCAGGCCAGGGATCAAACTGGTGTCCCTTGCGGTACCAGGAGGACTCTTTACCCACTGGACCACCAGGGAAGCCCCAGAATATCTATTTTTAACAATGTTGCAAAAAAGCCTTTCCTTATCGACTTTAATCCTTAAAACTCTGCTGTTTGTCTCCTGAAGATAAATTACAAAAAGTAGAAATGGTAATGTTGAAGACTAACAAATTTTATAAAGTTTTAAGACCATAATGGCAGGTGCTTCCTCCAAAAAGATTTTTCTTAATTTATTTTGCTTCCATGGAAGTATAAACGTCCTTTGACATCTATACCCTAGCCAACAATGGACATGAACACTTAAGTGTCTGTGTCTTCTATTTTTTTGGAGTATAGCTGCTTTAAAGATTTATTTATTTATTTATTTTGGTGGGGTGGGGAGGGAGGGGAGCAGGCAAGTTACTTCTCTTGGTCTTTCATTTGTCCATTTTCATCCATCTTTGTTCTTTGGCCCGTGTGGGCCTCCCATCGTGGTGGCCTCTGTTGTTGCAGAGCACCGGCTCTGGGTGCATGCGCTCCAGAGCTCCGGCTCAGTAATTGGGCACATGGGTCCAGCTGCTCCGTGGCACATGGGATCTTCCCAGGCCAGGGATGGAACCGGCGCCCCTTGCACTGCAAGGTGGTGTCCTTACCCACTGGATCACCAGGGAAGCCCATATAGCTGCTTTAAAATGTTGTGTTAGTTTCTCCTTCACAGAGTCAGTGTGTCTTACCGTATGACAAAAATTTTAAAATTAAGTACCCATAATTCTCTAATAAATTAATTTGTGAATAGTATACCACAGAAAGGCACACAGACACATACAAAGAAAGCTTTCAGGTCCTGGAAAGAATCTAGCTCTTTTTGAATGAAAACAGCTGACACTATTTTTTTTCTCAGTTCAACCTTAATGATTCTATTAGACAAAACTACCCTTTGGGTATTTTTTTTACAAAGTCTGTGAGGTAACACTTAAAATATTTAAAAGAAAACTTTTTAAAAAAGTTTTGAGTCCATAGAACATAGGACAAACAATATTAGAATTCTTTCAGAATTACTCTGAGTAGAGATTAGACACAGGGTAAATGATACCGTTGTATAAAACTGCAAGAATCTTCAAGACTTTAAAAGCTTGTGAATGAGAAATACTTTTTTAAAAAGGAGAGTGTATAATGTGTGTGTTATTCACTCAGTTGTGTCCAACTCTTTTGTGACTCTATGGTCTTTAATCCGCCAGGCTCCTTTGTCCATGGGATTTCCCAGGCAAGGATATTGGAGTGGGTTGCCATTTTCTCCTCCAAGGAATCTTCCAGACCCAGGGATTGAACCTGGGTATCCTACATTTCAGGCAGACCACTTTAGCCACAAGGGAAGCCCTCAAGAGTGTATAACAGTTCACTCCAATAATGTTAGCTGACCAAAATTAAGTGCTGTAATCTTCACCATACCACCCAGTAATCCCACTATTAGGCTTATACCCAGATGAAATCAAAACTAAAAGAAACACCTATACCCCAATGTTCATTGACCCTCTCTATACAATAGCTAGAACATAAAAAGCAACCTAGATGTCCACCGACGAACGAATGGATACAGAAGCTCTGGTACATATATACAATGGAATACTACTCAGCTGTTAAAAGAAATGCAGAAGAATCAGTCCTAATGAGGTGGCTGGATCTAGAACCTACCATAAAAAGTGAAGTAAGTCAAAAAGAGAAAGACAAGTACAGTATACTAACACATATACATGGAATCTAGTAAAAGGGTAATGATAACACACGCAGTGAACCCATGGAAAAACAGACGGAGAATAGACATATGGACATTGTGGGGAATGAACAGTGGGTGGGAGGCATAGAGGGAGTAACATGGAAACCTATACTATTATGTGTGAAAAAGATAGCTATGGTTATTGTCCTGAGAGAATAGGAGATCCTGCAGGGGCAGGGGGCGAAGGCCTGGAGGGGTGGGATGGGGGGGCCTGGGAGGGGGGAGGGGACCAGGGATATGCATATGACTGACCTGGGAACATGCATGTCTGTGAACAACAAAACTCTGTAAAAACTTTAAAATAAAGAAATAAATTAAAAAAAAAAAAATAAGTGCTATAATCTTAAGTGAAAAAGACAATAAAATCAGAATTACTCTGAGTAGAGATTAGACACAGGGTAAATGATACCGTTGTATAAAACTGCAAGAATCTTCAAGACTTTAAAAGCTTGTGAATGAGAAATACTTTTTTAAAAAGGAGAGTGTATAATGTGTGTGTTATTCACTCAGTTGTGTCCAACTCTTTTGTGACTCTATGGTCTTTAATCCGCCAGGCTCCTTTGTCCATGGGATTTCCCAGGCAAGGATATTGGAGTGGGTTGCCATTTTCTCCTCCAAGGAATCTTCCAGACCCAGGGATTGAACCTGGGTATCCTACATTTCAGGCAGACCACTTTAGCCACAAGGGAAGCCCTCAAGAGTGTATAACAGTTCACTGAAATAATGTTAGATGACAAAAATTAAGTGCTGTAATCTTCACCATACCACCCAGTAATCCCACTATTAGGCTTATACCCAGATGAAATCAAAACTAAAAGAAACACCTATACCCCAATGTTCATTGACCCTCTCTATACAATAGCTAGAACATAAAAAGCAACCTAGATGTCCACCGACGAACGAATGGATACAGAAGCTCTGGTACATATATACAATGGAATACTACTCAGCTGTTAAAAGAAATGCAGAAGAATCAGTCCTAATGAGGTGGCTGGATCTAGAACCTACCATAAAAAGTGAAGTAAGTCAAAAAGAGAAAGACAAGTACAGTATACTAACACATATACATGGAATCTAGTAAAAGGGTAATGATAACACACGCAGTGAACCCATGGAAAAACAGACGGAGAATAGACATATGGACATTGTGAGGAATGAGCAGTGGGTCGGAGGCATAGAGGGAGTAACATGGAAACCTATACTATCATATGTAAAAAAAGATAGCTATTGTCATTGTGCTGTGAGAATAGGAAATCCTGCAAAGGCGTGGTGCGACAGCCTGGAGGGGTGGAATGGGGGTGCCTGGGAGAGGGGAGGGGACCAGGGATATGCATATGACTGACCTGGGAACATGCATGTCTGTGAACAACAAAACTCTGTAAAAACTTTAAAATAAAGAAATAAATTAAAAAAAAAAAAATAAGTGCTATAATCTTAAGTGAAAAAAGACAATTCAAAACTATATATGGGCTTCCCCTGGTGGTCCGGTGGGTAAGGACACCGCCTTGCAGTGCAAGGGGCGCCGGTTCCATCCCTGGCCTGGGAAGATCCCACGTGCCGCGGAGCGGCTGGACTGATGTGTCCAATCACCGAGCCGGAGCTCTGGAGCGCGGCGCTCTGCAACGACAGACGCCACCGCGATGGGAGGACCACGGGAGCCAAAGAACAAAGACGGATGAAAATAGAGAAATGAAAGACCGATGGAAGTGGCCCGCCCGCTCCCCTCCCTCCCCAACCCGACCCCCGCCCAAAAATAAATAAATAAATCTTAAAAAAAAAAAAAACCTGTATATATTATTGCAAGTGTTACACAGAAAAAATTACAAAATAGGTGATTTGTAAGCAGGGTAATAATTTGTGTGCTTTTCCCATTTAAAAAAATTTTGACCCTCTTTATTATTCATGAAACAAAATGATTAATATATAAAAACTGAGAGAGGAAATTAAAAAAAAAAAATGGAACAAGAGAGCATGGCCCACAAATGGTATTAAGGGTCTGGTGCCATTCTTTACTCTCAACGAGGAAGAAAAATACAGTATCCACTTACTGAGAAATCATATAACCTGTTAAGTCACAGAAATAAAAATCCAGCTCACCTGGAACTTCAGCATCTTCTCGTCCTTTTCCTGTGGAAAGGTAGAGACCTGAAGAGGCACAAAACAAGAAAGAAGCCATGAGAGAGAAGGAAATGCAGCTCTGTGCAAATGAGAAAAAGGTGTCCCTTCTCCCAGGCTGACAGAGCCACACACCTTCACAGGCAGGGTGTGGGCTGGGGTCCAGCTTCCCTAGGCTAACCCGGCAGGATGCCCTCGGACGAGGAGCAGCCTGCGCACCCTACCCCCCAACCCTCACACAGCCTGAGCCTCCCCAGGAACGCACTGTGATCCTGGGAAATGTGGGACAGGAGAGACAGTTAAGTGGGAGAGGAGAAGCGCCAGTTAAAGATACCTCTGGGGACAAAGAGCTTTCAAAACCTCAAATTGCTCGAAGAGCTTCCCTGATGGCTCAAGCAGTAAAGAAGCTGCCTGCAACTCAGGAGACGGGGTTCGATCCCTGGATTGGGAAGATCCCTTGGAGAAGGCAATGGCAACCCACTCCAGTATCCTTGCCTGGAGAACCCCATGGGCAGAGGAGCCCGGTGGGCTCTAGTTCACACGATCACCAAGAGTCGGACACCACTGAGCAAGCATGTAGCAAAGTCAGCATTCTCAGTTTGTTTGATGCAGCCATAACATAACTTCTCAACACAACCACTAGGGCTTTTCAGGTGGCGCTTACAGAACAAAAGTAGCCCGCCCGTGGCCAAGCGAGGACCTTATGACGCACATGTATGGTGCTATAAGTGATCTCAGCTGTTACATAATCACAAAACATGAGTGAGAGTGACAGGCCGTGGGGCCTGACCACCCATCTTGGCTAATTTGCTCTTTCCCGACAGATGTGCTCAACTTCCTAAAAGAAAACCTCTAAATTACACATAAGATGCTAGAAAAAAAGAAGCAAAATAAACCCAAGTCAAGCAAAAGAAAGAGAAAAAGAAACAGAAATACACAAATCAATGAAACTGAAAACAGACATGTAATACAGCAAGTCAATGAACAAAAAGTAGTTTTGTTTTTTTTTTAACCACAACAAAAACTCTAGCAAGAATGGCAAAGAATAAAAGAGAGTTAACAAAAGTTACCAATATCAGGAATGAAAGAGTAGGTATCATTACTTCCAGAAGAAAACAGAAGAGAAACTCTTCCTCACCTGGAGTTAGGCAGAGTTCTTAGACATGGAAAGCACAATGCATAAAAGAAAGCACTGATAAATCAAGCGTCAAAATTAAAGCTTTTGCTCTGAAAAATACATTGTTAAGAGATTGAAAAGATAAGCTACAGTCTGAGAAAAATATTTGCGAATGACACCTGACAAATAACTTGCATTTAGAACACACAAATAGCTCAAAAATCAACAGTAAGAAAAATGCAACTCAATTACTCAACTTAAAACTGGGCAAAAGAAATAGAATAAAGAAAAAAAGAAAAAGAAAAATAAAAAAAAAAAAAAAAACAAAAGAAAGAAAAAAAAAAGAGAGAAAAAAAAAAGAAAAAAAAAACTGGGCAAAACATATGAACAAACATTTTAGTAAGCTAAATAAGCTGAAGATATACCTGTTGAACATTAGTTATTAAGAAAATATAAATTAAAGTCACAAGAAGATACCAACACAGGCCTACCATAATAGATAAATTAAAAAACAAAAAACAGAAAACATTAGGTGGTCACAAGGATGTGGAGGACCTAAAACTTTAATATATCATTAATGGGAATGCAAACAGCAGATACCCTGGGGAACAGTTTCGCCGCTTCTTACAAAATTAAACATACGTTTTCCATATGACCCAGCAATCCCAGTCCTGGTTATAAATTCTAGAGAAATGCAAAAAAAAAAAAAAAAAGCCTTACAGACAAATGTTTATAGGAGCTTATTCATGAGCGACAAAAGCTAGAGACAATCCAAATATCTTTAACAAGTGAATGGATCAATTATGTATAACCATAAATATAGTATTAATCAGCAATAAAAACAAAGTACTGATATAGTAACTTGGGTGACTGGGAAAGGCCTTATGCTGGGCATGGTTCTTGGAACTCTCTGAGATGCTGTTCCTGGATTATAATCCTCAATTTGGCACAAACAAAATTTTCCATTGAAAAAAAAAAGGCATTATGCTGAGTGAAAGAACCCAGTCTTAAAAGGTTACACATGGTATGAGTTCACTTAAATGGCATTCTCAAAAAGATGCAACTATAGGGTATAGTGGTTGCCAGTGGTTACAGACACAGTGGGGGTGATCATAAAGGAAAAACACGAGAATGTTGGCAGGGGATGAGGGAACTGTTCTGTAGCTGATGATGGGGGGTGATTATACAAATCTATACCTGTGCTGAAATTAATAGAACTGAACCCCCAAAGTAAAAAAAACAGTCTACTGTATGATGCTTTGAAAAATCTGCCTCTCGCCTGTAAAATGAGGTAACTGTATGAGACATAAGGTAATATCTAAGTCACTGGGAATACTGCTTAATCATAAAACACAATTTATAAATGTTACCTATCATTATTTCTATCAATGTGTTTCTTAGAAACCTTGCTCTAGATCATGAAAAGAACTGTTCAGAAGCATTGCAATAATCTGAAATAGACAGAGGACTCTCTAATGGCCAATATTAAAAGACATTGAGGAATAGCTACCTGGATTATTTTTGTTCTGTTTTGTCACTTAATTCCAATTACAGAAATTTTGCACTGCAAACCCTTTGGGGCTGGCAGCCTGTTGAGTGGCTCCTCTAACTCCAAACCTTTGCCGACCTTGTCCTGTGTGCAGGGCACACAGAGAAAAATAGGACACGGCCCCTGCAACAGAAGAACGCTCAGTGTATGGAAAGAGAGAGACAAGAAACAAAGAGGGGTCTCGCGGTTAAGACTCCTAGTTTCCAATGTAGGGGACCCAGGTTTGATCCCTAGTGGGAGAAACTAAGATCCCACATGTCACAGGGCAGCTACTGAGCCTGTGCACCCTGGAACTTGTGTGCCACAACTAGAGAGAAGTCCTTGCCCCACAAGAAAAGATCCTGCATGCTGCAATGAAATCCCGTGTGCCACAACGAAGACCTGGCACACCCAAATAAATAAATATTTTTTTGTTAAAAAAAGGAAGAGGGCTTCCCTGGTAGCTCAGTGGTAGAGCGCTCGCCTGCCAATGCAGGAGACACAGGTTCGATCCCTGATCCGGGAAGATCCCACATGCTGCAGAGCAACTAAGCCCATGAGCCACAACTATAGAGCCTGTGCTCCAGAGCCTCAGAGCTGCAACTATGGAGCCCATGTGCCACAACTACTGAAGCCCCTGTGCCCTAGAGCCCGAGTTCCACAACAAGTCACCGCAACAAGAAGCCTGCTCACCTCCACTAGAGAGTAGCCTCCACTCCCTGCAACTAGAGAAGAGCCTGCAGCAGCAGTGAAAACCCAGAATAGCCAAAAAGAAATAATTAAATAATTTCTTAAGAAAAAAAAGAGCCCTAAGACACATGTAAGTCCAACTGTAGTAGAAGACAAAGTATGATGTTTGTTCTAAAGGTAACGGCATAATTTGTCACTGGGAATACTGCTTAATCATAAAACACAATTTATAAATGTTACCTATCATTATTTCTATCAATGTGTTTCTTAGAAACCTTGCTCTAGATCATGAAAAGAACTGTTCAGAAGCATTGCAATAATCTGAAATAGACAGAGGACTCTCTAATGGCCAATATTAAAAGACATTGAGGAATAGCTACCTGGATTATTTTTGTTCTGTTTTGTCACTTAATTCCAATTACAGAAATTTTGCACTGCAAACCCTTTGGGGCTGGCAGCCTGTTGAGTGGCTCCTCTAACTCCAAACCTTTGCCGACCTTGTCCTGTGTGCAGGGCACACAGAGAAAAATAGGACACGGCCCCTGCAACAGAAGAACGCTCAGTGTATGGAAAGAGAGAGACAAGAAACAAAGAGGGGTCTCGCGGTTAAGACTCCTAGTTTCCAATGTAGGGGACCCAGGTTTGATCCCTAGTGGGAGAAACTAAGATCCCACATGTCACAGGGCAGCTACTGAGCCTGTGCACCCTGGAACTTGTGTGCCACAACTAGAGAGAAGTCCTTGCCCCACAAGAAAAGATCCTGCATGCTGCAATGAAATCCCGTGTGCCACAACGAAGACCTGGCACACCCAAATAAATAAATATTTTTTTGTTAAAAAAAGGAAGAGGGCTTCCCTGGTAGCTCAGTGGTAGAGCGCTCGCCTGCCAATGCAGGAGACACAGGTTCGATCCCTGATCCGGGAAGATCCCACATGCTGCAGAGCAACTAAGCCCATGAGCCACAACTATAGAGCCTGTGCTCCAGAGCCTCAGAGCTGCAACTATGGAGCCCATGTGCCACAACTACTGAAGCCCGTGTGCCCTAGAGCCCGAGTTCCACAACAAGTCACCGCAACAAGAAGCCTGCTCACCTCCACTAGAGAGTAGCCCCCACTCCCTGCAACTAGAGAAGAGCCTGCAGCAGCAGTGAAAACCCAGAATAGCCAAAAAGAAATAATTAAATAATTTCTTAAGAAAAAAAAGAGCCCTAAGACACATGTAAGTCCAACTGCGTAGTAGAAGACAAATGTCACCACCATCCCTCCCCAAACACCAATGCTCTTGTGTCCCCTCGCTTTCTCAAATGGGTGCCATTTCCTAAGCTACAAAAACAGAATCTTTAGAATAGTTGCTAACATCTCCCCTTTCTTGGTCTTGGGTATAAACCATGTTTGATAATTTTTTGGCAGTTATAACCATAAATCAATCACTATTGTACTGAGTCACTGGCAGACTTGTTTTAAAATACTGAAGAACAACAACAAAAAAACAAAATTGGAAGCAGGGTGCGTTGATACAAGACTGACAAATGTTAATAAGGATTGGATTTGGGTTCTTGACGAGTTCATTATTTTATTCTTTTTTTTTTTTTTAAAGATTTATTTATTTATTTTTGGGCGGGGGTCGGGTTGGGAAGAGAGGGGAGCGGGCGGGCCACTTCTATTGGTCTTTCATTTCTCTATTTTCATCCGTCTTTGTTCTTTGGCTCCCGTGGTCCTCCCATCGCGGTGGCGTCTGTCGCTGCAGAGCACCGCCTCGGTGATTGGATACATCTGTCCAGCCGCTCCGCGGCACATGGGATCTTCCCAGGCCAGGGATCGAACCGGCGCCCCTTGCACTGCAAGGCGGTGTCCTTACCCACTGGACCACCAGGGGAAGCCCCATTATTTTATTCTTTTTTTTTTTAATTTATTTATTATTTATTTTTGTACATGTATGTTCCCAGATCATTCATATGCATATCCCTTGACCCTCCCCCCATATTTTATTCTTATTGCATTGGCTCTGCTTGTAAATTTCCACTGTAAAAATTTAATGGGAAAATAAAACCTATCAAAAAATCAATTTTGTAAAGCTTAAGTAAAAATCCAAAAATAAATCTACAGAACAGGAGAACATTAAAATTGTTACTGTTATCGCTATATCCTGTACTACATCATTATGCTTCATATAGTTTCTTAGTTCTCTATAATATATTGGGCTTCCTGGGCAGGGGGAGTGGTAAAGAATCCCCCTGGCGATACAGGAGATGGGTTTGATCTCTGGGTCAGGAAGATCCCCTGGAGGAGGAAATCGCAACCCACTCCAGTATTCTTCGCCCTAGAAGGAGGAGCCTGCAGCAGCAGTGAAAACCCAGAATAGCCAAAAAGAAATAATTAAATAATTTCTTAAGAAAAAAAAGAGCCCTAAGACACATGTAAGTCCAACTGCGTAGTAGAAGACAAATGTCACCACCATCCCTCCCCAAACACCAATGCTCTTGTGTCCCCTCGCTTTCTCAAATGGGTGCCATTTCCTAAGCTACAAAACAGAATCTTTAGAATAGTTGCTAACATCTCCCCTTTCTTGGTCTTGGGTATAAACCATGTTTGATAATTTTTTGGCAGTTATAACCATAAATCAATCACTATTGTACTGAGTCACTGGCAGACTTGTTTTAAAATACTGAAGAACAACAACAAAAAAACAAAATTGGAAGCAGGGTGCGTTGATACAAGACTGACAAATGTTAATAAGGATTGGATTTGGGTTCTTGACGAGTTCATTATTTTATTCTTTTTTTTTTTTTTAAAGATTTATTTATTTATTTTTGGGCGGGGGTCGGGTTGGGAAGAGAGGGGAGCGGGCGGGCCACTTCTATTGGTCTTTCATTTCTCTATTTTCATCCGTCTTTGTTCTTTGGCTCCTGTGGGCCTCCCATCGCGGTGGCGTCTGTCGCTGCAGAGCACCGCCTCGGTGATTGGATACATCTGTCCAGCCGCTCCGCGGCACATGGGATCTTCCCAGGCCAGGGATCGAACCGGCGCCCCTTGCACTGCAAGGCGGTGTCCTTACCCACTGGACCACCAGGGGAAGCCCCATTATTTTATTCTTTTTTTTTTTAATTTATTTATTATTTATTTTTGTACATGTATGTTCCCAGATCATTCATATGCATATCCCTTGACCCTCCCCCCATATTTTATTCTTATTGCATTGGCTCTGCTTGTAAATTTCCACTGTAAAAATTTAATGGGAAAATAAAACCTATCAAAAAATCAATTTTGTAAAGCTTAAGTAAAAATCCAAAAATAAATCTACAGAACAGGAGAACATTAAAATTGTTACTGTTATCGCTATATCCTGTACTACATCATTATGCTTCATATAGTTTCTTAGTTCTCTATAATATATTGGGCTTCCTGGGCAGGGGGAGTGGTAAAGAATCCCCCTGGCGATACAGGAGATGGGTTTGATCTCTGGGTCAGGAAGATCCCCTGGAGGAGGAAATCGCAACCCACTCCAGTATTCTTGCCTAGAAAATCCCATAGACAGAGGAACCTGGAGGGCTACAGTCCATGGGGTCGCGAAAGAGTTGGACACGGCTGAGAGACTAAGCACGCACACCGGTAGACACTAATAACTTTAAAGAAGAGCAAACAGTATCAGAGAGGTTAATATACTCGTTGGGAAGAGTTAGAGCGGGCTGGCGGTTGGGGAACCGGATAGGAAAATACAGAATCCAAGAGACGCACCAACCACGGCGACGGCTGCTGCCCTGGCCAGGGCCCCTCAAACGGGGGATGCACCTACAGCCCCACGCCCCAAGAGACTCATTCAAAGAGGGTACCAACCCCACTTCGCCGCATGCGGTTCCTTCCACGAGGTCGAAGGCCAGGTCGTTATCGGCCCACAACAAGGCTAAGAAGAATGGTTCGTGTGGACGCGGAGAGAGGGAACCGGCGAGGGGTGGTGCTCACCTTTCCGAAAGGAGCGAAGGCCGCGTTCTCGCGTACCTGGGCCGGAAGTCACTCTGCCTACAGAGAGCTCCCGGACTACGCTTCCCAGAATTCCCGACAGGCGCAGGGACACCGCCTCTGCCTGTAGCGGAAGTAATCCACTAGGTATCCCCGTACTACACTTCCCAGAATTCCCAAGAATGTCCAACTTTCGGAAGTGCCCGTTGCTATGCCAAGCGTGTGGACTGTACTTCACTGCACCTCCACTCAAAACGAATTCGTAACCCTGCCTTCCTGGAGCCGAAATGTCTCCAGCCCTAGAGCGCTCTACGACACAGTTCTGTATTTTCTCCAGCAGATAACGCATTACAATCGCCTTTCCCGAGCGTAATTGTCTCTGGATTTATGAATTCAGTAGCTTTATGCTTTTCTAGAGTCGCTAAGTTATGTACATGTCATTATTCAATTATTCAACTGTTATTTCAGTAAAGTATCCAATTACTATTACTTGAAATAAAATACAATAAAAAGTTAAAGGAGCCTGACTAAGAAAGCTTACTTGAAAACACAAACTTCATTTACATAGCTTTTATAGTCTTTTACAAGAAGACCAGACAAGAAACAGATCCAAATGAGGCTGGGAACTGCAAATAGCTTGATTCTATCCCCAAGTCAGGTTCTTAACTAGTTGAATCATCTCAGGTAGGAAACTTTTGCTCTGTGTCTCAATTTCCTCTTCTTCTTCTTCTTCTTTTTTTTTTTTTTTTTAAAGAAATAGATTTATTCAGATTCAGATAAAAGCACCCTCCACAGGCAGAGTGTGGACCATCGCAGAGGGAACGTGCAGTGGCTTCCCTCTTCTTTAAATTAGCAAATAACCCACCTCACTGGGCTTTAGTGAGAATTAAATGTGGTGATTTTTATGAAATCTTTAAAATTGCTATTATCAATGTTACATGTGCCCAAGCATCATTCCTACACACTACAATTTTATTCAACAAATATTTAAACATGTAGCAGAATGTGTAATAATTATTAAAAGGAATCTCAGGCTTCCCAGGTGGTCCAGTGGGTAAACAATCTGTCTTGCAGTGTAAGCGGCACCGGTTTGATCCCTATCCCAGGAAGATCCTACACGGTGCGGGGCTGGACCTGTGTGTTCAATTATGAGCCAGTGCTCTGGAGCGCATGCACCCAGAGCTGGTGCCCTGCAGCGAAAGAGACCACTGCAATGGGAGGCTCACACAGGTTAGAGAATAGATGGATGAAAAATAAACGATGACTTAGAGGCAGAAAAAGAAAAAGAAAAAGAAATCTCCACTGAGAAGAGATATGATATGGCAGAAAGAAGGACGCTAAATCCTACTCAGGCAAGGTTCTGCTGCTAGGACCTGGAGTCCTTCAGTTATCCTTTGCACAACCCTCTTCAAGGTAGGACTAAGAAAGGAAAGGACGCAGGGAGAAACCGGAACTGTGTCTCCCTTGTGCACAAAACAGAGGATGTACTTATATACTCTCCTGAACACACACACACACACACACACACCCAACGTCGCTTCTGAGAAAGAGAAAACGAACCCAGAAGGAATCCAGGTATAGCCCAGATTCTTGCAGGGATCTGAGAAAAGGGCTGGTAATCCTGCTGGTGGAAATCTGATTTTTTCCTGGGGCTCATACAAGTTTTCAGATAACTGAACATTCCTCAGGAAATACATTAACTAAAAGAAACAATCGTCTTTTGTCTTCAACCTTTTATTTGTGACTGTCTCATTTAACTCTCCAAACAACTTTATTAGGTAATATCATTTCCCATATTTTCCAGGAAAGTAATTCTAGCCCTCTACGTTGTCACAGAGCACGTGGTTGAACTCCCTGGGTACCCACAATTTTTGGTTAGGCTCCCAGAATTTCCCACGAGCTAATGGTCACAGCCACGTGCCCACTGTGGAACTTCACGGCCCACACAGTGAGGTTGGACCACACTTCCAGAACCCGCCACCAATCACTGCCTTCCTAGGGCAGAAGGTGGGCTGCTACCGTTGGAACCTGGATTCTACTTCACACAATTCCAGAACGGAATCATGCAACTTGTTTAAACACATCCACTTATTTGAAATCAATCACATTTCTCATGTATTTACTCGCTATAAGTATTGCTTCTTTTAAAAACTTGCGGGGCTTCCCTGGTAGCTCAGTGGTGGGGAGTTTACCTTCCACAACTATTGAGCCTGTGCTCTAGAGCCTCGGATCCGCAACTACGGGGCCCGTGAGCCCTAGAGCCCAAGTTCCACAACAAGAGAAATCACCGCAGCAGGACGCCTGCTCGCCTCAACTGGGGAGTGCTCCCCCCAGCAGCAGCTAGAGAGGAGCCTGTGGCAGCGGTGAAGACCCAGAATAGCCAAAAATAAACAAATAAATCTAAAAAAATCCCATGCCTATTCATATCCTTTGCTGTAGTCATATCCATATTCCTATTGGGGTTTCATCATCTTAGCATTCTTGTTAAGTATTTTAAGCAGTTTTCTAGCATATACCAGCTAGGCCAATATATGTGAAATAGGTCAATATTTTCTGCCCAATTGGCTTTTATGTATGCTGCCTTTTTCACACCCAATTGATTATTGTCAGCTGGAGCCTTAATGTACAAGCAGCTATTTCTATGCGCCATTACTACCCCATGCGTATTAAAAGTATTAACTTCATTTAACTCCCACATTCCCACTGTAAGTGAAGCTAAAGTCGTTCAGTTGTGTCCAACTCTTTGCGACCCATGGACGAGTCATGGAATTCTCCAGGCAAGAATACCGGAGTGGGTAGCCTTTCCCTTCTCCAGGGGATCTTCCCAACCCAGGGATCGAACCAACTTCTTCCCCACTGCAAGTGGATTCTTTACTGTCTGAGCCACCAGGGATTCCCACCAAGTAAGTACACTGTCACTCACTGTCAAGAGATTAACGCGCCCAACCTGGGTACCCACAATTTTTGGTTAGGCTCCCAGAATTTCCCACGAGCTAATGGTCACAGCCACGTGCCCACTGTGGAACTTCACGGCCCACACAGTGAGGTTGGACCACACTTCCAGAACCCGCCACCAATCACTGCCTTCCTAGGGCAGAAGGTGGGCTGCTACCGTTGGAACCTGGATTCTACTTCACACAATTCCAGAACGGAATCATGCAACTTGTTTAAACACATCCACTTATTTGAAATCAATCACATTTCTCATGTATTTACTCGCTATAAGTATTGCTTCTTTTAAAAACTTGCGGGGCTTCCCTGGTAGCTCAGTGGTGGGGAGTTTACCTTCCACAACTATTGAGCCTGTGCTCTAGAGCCTCGGATCCGCAACTACGGGGCCCGTGAGCCCTAGAGCCCAAGTTCCACAACAAGAGAAATCACCGCAGCAGGACGCCTGCTCGCCTCAACTGGGGAGTGCTCCCCCCAGCAGCAGCTAGAGAGGAGCCTGTGGCAGCGGTGAAGACCCAGAATAGCCAAAAATAAACAAATAAATCTAAAAAAATCCCATGCCTATTCATATCCTTTGCTGTAGTCATATCCATATTCCTATTGGGGTTTCATCATCTTAGCATTCTTGTTAAGTATTTTAAGCAGTTTTCTAGCATATACCAGCTAGGCCAATATATGTGAAATAGGTCAATATTTTCTGCCCAATTGGCTTTTATGTATGCTGCCTTTTTCACACCGAATTGATTATTGTCAGCTGGAGCCTTAATGTACAAGCAGCTATTTCTATGCGCCATTACTACCCCATGCGTATTAAAAGTATTAACTTCATTTAACTCCCACATTCCCACTGTAAGTGAAGCTAAAGTCGTTCAGTTGTGTCCAACTCTTTGCGACCCATGGACGAGTCATGGAATTCTCCAGGCAAGAATACCGGAGTGGGTAGCCTTTCCCTTCTCCAGGGGATCTTCCCAACCCAGGGATCGAACCAACTTCTTCCCCACTGCAAGTGGATTCTTTACTGTCTGAGCCACCAGGGATTCCCACCAAGTAAGTACACTGTCACTCAGTAAGTACTATATGCCTATACCCGGGCCACTGATTCACAGAGATTAACGCGCCCAAAGCTGTAACACTAGGAAGCGGCGGTGCTGACTGCGAGTCGAGGAGAGGCTGAGGAAGCATATACCCAACAGATCTTCAAACCAGCCACGCATTACAACAGCCCGCCCCCAACCTGCTAGGAGGTTTGGTCCCCAGGGAAGCCGACCATCGCTTCTCTTCCTCAAGCAGTTGGTCCGTCACCTAGGCTGAGGAGGCGCGGAGGCATTGCTGGAACTCAAACTTCCACTGCACGTGTATAGTGACAGCCGCAACTTCCCCTGAAGCGGAAGTTCTCGCGACTCTTCAAGATTCGGAGACCATTCGAGACGGCCAAACCCGCACTCCTGAAGAGGAAGTGTTGTTGATGGCACGGAACTTCTGGACTACATTTCCCAGAATTCCCAGAGCGGTATGAGGACTGCAGTCCTCCCGCCCATCTGGGGTGGAACGGCTTCCGCTTACACTTCCCAGAAGCCTCTGGGTGGTAGTGTTTCCGCTTTCCCTACACTATTTCTTTTGGTAAACGCGGGTCAGTTTAAGCAAGGTTAGCATTAGGGCTCTTTTTTTGTAGATACCCCCCCACCTCCCCCCACCACCCAATACAAAAACTAGACCGTGAAATATAGGAATATAGGAAATATGGGTGTTTAGGGGGAAAAAAGAAACTTTTCACATGAAAAGAAAACGAACACATTTTAGCAGGAAAGCAATGCCTATTACAGACTTGGTCTGTGCTGCACTGTGACATCGACCATAAGGAACAAGAAATCTCAGACTTGGTTTGACTTCACTGTCTCTTTATAGGTACCTACTACTACTTCTTTATATGTGCCTACTACAACTACTTTATATGTGCCTACTACTTCATCTACTTCTGCCTTTGCTGTCTAACATAAACTATTTACTCCAAAATGCCAAGAGCCCAGTAGGAGTTCCAAGCACAGTTCTGGCAGTAAAACAGTCTCGTTGTTTCTGACAAATGAGAGGAGCTGCGCTGGCAAAAAAAAAAAAAAAAAAAACTGGAGAAAATACTGTAACAAGGAAAAACTTACCTTGAATTTTTTTGAGTTCAAATCCAGGCTTTCCTTTTATTACTCCTGTATTGCTTTGATATCATGTATTTGCCAAGAATATTTCTTCTCTGTCATTTCCTTCTAAATATCTTATTAGTTGCAAATAATTTACAGCTGACTTACTCCACTCAGTATCCAAATAGATGAATTCATTGCACTTGATTGTTATCTCACCTAAGATCATTTATTTTAAAACTATATCTTACACACATACACAGCCACTGCCATTTCTAATGTCCCTGAACTTTTGGAGAAATAATTAGGTGTCTGAACTCTAGATTTGTCTACTGACTTCTCATATATTCTCCTGAAATCTTCTAAATTCAAATCTTCTGTAGAGCAGAATTTTAATTAAAGGCTACATTAGATACAGGTTGGTTTTTATCCTTCTTCTTTTGGCAAGAATACTTCATAGAAGGGACTGGAAAAATTTGAACATGAAATATATTCAATTAAAACCAATGCAAAGCCTGGGCAAGTTTCTCTCCAAAGAGAAAAACAAAAGGAAGTAACAAAAAATACACTAAAAATACAGGATTAGAGCAAGGAAACCATTATCACAAATCACATCTCCTGATCTATATATCAGATTCTATCTTCAAGAAAGGAAAAAGAATATTTGGTAATCTCAGTTGTGAAGTTTCACACATATTAGACAGAATAAGACGAAATCAAAGGTCTTTCAGATGAGGAAAATAATTTGGGGAAAGCATTTCCTACATTACGCATATCCTCCCCCTGTGTCAGATCCCCCTAACAAACCTTGAAACAACACTGAAAAATGAAGAGTAGAGCAGAGGAGGTCCCAGTGCTGCTTTGAAGTCCAATTTGTCTATTATAAATCACACTTGATCTTTTATAACTTGTTTTTTTTCCTCCAAACAATATGTGAAAATTTATAGGTCTAGATCATTTTTAATTGTGTTTATCATTCCATTACTTGGGCTTCTCAGGTGGCCTGCTGGCAAAGAATCCACCTGCCAGAAGAGTCAGCCCTAATGAGGTGGATGGATCTAGAACCAATCATAAAAAGTGAAGTAAGTCAAAAAGAGAAAGACAAGTACAGTATACTAACACATATATGTGGAATCTAGTAAGAGGGTAATGGTAATACATTCAGTGAAGCGATGGAAAAACAGACATAGAGAAGAGACATATGGACATTGTAGGATATGAACAGTGGGTGGGAGGCATAGAGGGAGTAACATGGAAACCTATACTATCATATGTGAAAAAGATAGCTATGGTCATTGCCCTGAAAGAATAGGAGATCCTGCAGGGGCAAAGTGCGATGGCCTGGAGGGATGGAATGGGGGGGACTGGGCAGGGGGTGCCAGGGATATGCATATGACTGATCTGGGAACATGCATGTCTGTGAACAACAAAATTCTGTAAAAAATTTTTTTTAAAACTAAATAATTAAAAAAAAAAGAATCCACCTGCCAAAGCAGGAGACTCAAGAGACAAGCAGGTTCGATCCCTGGGTCAGGAAAATCCCCTGGAGAAGGACATGGCAACCCATTCCAGTATTCTTGCCTGGGAAATCCCATGGATAGAGGAATACAAAAGCATTGTTGATGTTTTTGATGTAAATTACACACAGAGAATATATGTATATATAATTTTATGTGTTATATACATATACATTGATTATAATTATATATGTTTATATAATATATATAAAATCTCAAAATAATGCATGATCAATTTTAAGAAAAGGAAAAGAAAAAATAGAGGAAAAATATGAGAGAAAAGGATAAAATTAAAGTTCTCTATAATCTTAGCACCCAGAAATAATCATCAATACCTTGGCCCATTTAATTCCCGATCTCCTATGTGAGTAAACATGTATTTAAAGTTTCTTTCTCCCCACAAAACTGGCATCAGAATATTCTGGAACTATTTTTTTCTCCCACTCTGTAAATCATTGGTGGTTTTCCATGTTACTCAATAATGAAGTCATCTTAACTGGTTGCTTAGAATTACTGAGTTTTAGATGTTACAGCCTTGTTCACTAATGAAGTTAGGCTTCCAGTCTAGCTTCTAGATTAGCAAACTTAATCACACCCTCTATGACGTGTCCAAGTAACAAAGCCAGTATGATGCCAATGAAATGCTGAAACGAATTTGTACTCAGGAATTCTTGCCTTCAAAGTTTGTGTTCTCTATATCCAGGTCTCTTTCCTAGATCCAGCTGCCTTTATCCCAGAAACAATGTAATTGTTACGTGTTAGTTGTTCAATCATGTCTATCTTTGTGACCCCACAGATTGTAGCCTGTCAGGCTCCTCTGTCCATGGGATTCTCCAGGCAAGAATACTGGAGTGGGTAGCTATTTCCTTCTCCAGGGGATCTTCCTGACCCAGGAATTGAACTGAGGCCTCCTGCACTGCAGACGGATTCTTTACCAGTTGAGATACAAGGGAAGCTCTATTTTATGTTTAGTATACATAAAATTTTACATATACCTGTCACTCAAATTTTTATATTTATATAACCACAATTCTAGCTGATTCTTAAGAATCAGTTACTAAATCAATCTACATCTTATTTTCATCTCACTTTCCTTCCTTTCTCAAATCCAGTGACCTTTCATGCATGGTCATCAAGCCAGCAGTATAAAGTTCCCACTGAAATTTATTAGAAGTTTAAGTGTAAAATCTCAGACTTCACCCTGTCCTTACTAATTCAGACATCCCACATCAGTGATGCAGCAGCAATGTGAAACTAGGGCTTCTTGGTGAGTGGTTATCTTAAGGCAGAAAGATGGAAAGGGGCTTGTATTACTTCGTGAATAATAGATTAAAAAACAGAGAGGGGGTTTTTGCTGGTGGTCCACTGTGGTAAAGAGTCCGCCTTGCAGTGCAAAGGGCATGGGTTCAATCCCTGGCTCGGGAAGATCCCACGTGCCACGGAGTGGCTGGACCAGTGTGTCCAATTATGAGCCAGTGCTCTGGAGCACATGCACCCAGAGCTGGTGCTCTGCACCGAAGAAGGCCACTGCAGTGGGAGGCCCACACAGGCCAAAGAATAAAAGATGGATGAGAAAAACAACAACAATAAAAGAGGCCAAAATTAAACACAAACACACACACACACACATATCTGGGTAGTGTTACATATGCCACAGGGGCCACCTGGGTGAGGAATTTCTACCAGCCAGGCAGAAGCACTTTGAGCATGGAGAAACCATTAGTTGAAGAAAAGTGTTCTTAGTCTGTTCAGACTGCTATAGAAAAAGTACTTTAAACTGGCTGTGTCAAGGTAAAACCAAAACAGATTCCCAGTATGATGCCAATGAAATGCTGAAACGAATTTGTACTCAGGAATTCTTGCCTTCAAAGTTTGTGTTCTCTATATCCAGGTCTCTTTCCTAGATCCAGCTGCCTTTATCCCAGAAACAATGTAATTGTTACGTGTTAGTTGTTCAATCATGTCTATCTTTGTGACCCCACAGATTGTAGCCTGTCAGGCTCCTCTGTCCATGGGATTCTCCAGGCAAGAATACTGGAGTGGGTAGCTATTTCCTTCTCCAGGGGATCTTCCTGACCCAGGAATTGAACTGAGGCCTCCTGCACTGCAGACGGATTCTTTACCAGTTGAGATACAAGGGAAGCTCTATTTTATGTTTAGTATACATAAAATTTTACATATACCTGTCACTCAAATTTTTATATTTATATAACCACAATTCTAGCTGATTCTTAAGAATCAGTTACTAAATCAATCTACATCTTATTTTCATCTCACTTTCCTTCCTTTCTCAAATCCAGTGACCTTTCATGCATGGTCATCAAGCCAGCAGTATAAAGTTCCCACTGAAATTTATTAGAAGTTTAAGTGTAAAATCTCAGACTTCACCCTGTCCTTACTAATTCAGACATCCCACATCAGTGATGCAGCAGCAATGTGAAACTAGGGCTTCTTGGTGAGTGGTTATCTTAAGGCAGAAAGATGGAAAGGGGCTTGTATTACTTCGTGAATAATAGATTAAAAAACAGAGAGGGGGTTTTTGCTGGTGGTCCACTGTGGTAAAGAGTCCGCCTTGCAGTGCAAAGGGCATGGGTTCAATCCCTGGCTCGGGAAGATCCCACGTGCCACGGAGTGGCTGGACCAGTGTGTCCAATTATGAGCCAGTGCTCTGGAGCACATGCACCCAGAGCTGGTGCTCTGCACCGAAGAAGGCCACTGCAGTGGGAGGCCCACACAGGCCAAAGAATAAAAGATGGATGAGAAAAACAACAACAATAAAAGAGGCCAAAATTAAACACAAACACACACACACACACATATCTGGGTAGTGTTACATATGCCACAGGGGCCACCTGGGTGAGGAATTTCTACCAGCCAGGCAGAAGCACTTTGAGCATGGAGAAACCATTAGTTGAAGAAAAGTGTTCTTAGTCTGTTCAGACTGCTATAGAAAAAGTACTTTAAACTGGCTGTGTCAAGGTACCAACAGATTCAGTGAATGAAGACTCACTTCCTGCTTATTAGATGCCCATCTTGTTTTGTCCTCACAATCTATTTTTACTGCAAAGCATAATAAAAACAGTCGTTGATTTAGTTAGACCCCAAATGAATCCAAATTAGGCTTAAATTATCCTAAGTATGCCTGTGTCATCAACTAGTTTGTGGTTTTACAGAAGCAGTTTTAGAAAGCTTTAGAGTATCCACTCACAACAACCAAAGTTATTGAATGGTACCTTGGTAATTTGACCTGGTTTTACAATCTGCCCCTCCTTTTTATTTCTTTATTACTTTTTTTTCCCAGAAGCTTGTGGGATCTTAGTTCCCTGACCAGGGATTGAACCAGGCCCTTGGCAAGGAAAGCTCGGAGTCTAACCACTGGACCACCAGCATCTGAAGCATCTTTTTACATGAGAAATTTTTTACCAGTAAAGGAATGGCCACCACTCAGGGATCCCAGATTAGAAGTGGAAGCAAAGATACGAATCCCTGGGTCACCTCTACATGAAGAAGAGAGGACACATGTTTTTGGTTGTAAGAGAGCTGTAATAGGTTAAGCAGAAAGCCACATATACCTATTTAAGTAAATGAAAATCTAGAAAGTGAAGAAAATGTTGACATACGGGCTAGGTAAGTGTGGGCTACACTGGAAATCTTTTTTGTTTTCCTTTGCTGTTGCTTACCAAATCAGTACAATTCTGTGAATGATAAATTGCCCACAAAATTTGTATGAGTAGAAAGCACTGTGTGTGTGTGTGTTGTGCACACGTGTGCTCTGTCATGTCTCACTCTTTGCAACTGCATGGACTTGTAATCCAGCAGGCTTCTCTGTCTATGGAACTTTACAGGCAAAAAGACTGGAGTGGGTTGCCATTTCCTCCTCCCAGAGATCTTCCCGATCCCCATCTCTTGCATCTCCTGCACTGCAGGTAGACTCTCTACCTCTAGTGCAACGCGAGAAGTCCACAGAATTAGTATGAGTGGAAGGTACAGCCCATCTACCCTCTCCCCTCCTAGCTGAACTCTTCTTAAAAAAAAAAAAAAAAGAAACACCAAAAGCATATTATCTTTATCGGGCCTAGGAGTAAGTGGAAACTTCAAACTGTAAAATAAGGTGGAAGAACTCAGCACTAAAGGCTAAGCAGGAGTGTGGGAGGATTGCTATTGTTAACCCTGTTGTATCATATACTTGAAAGCTGCTAAGGGAGCAAACCCTAAGAGTTCTCATCACAAGGGAAAAAAATCTGCATTTTTTTTCTTTTTTTATTATTTATATGAGCTGATGGATGCTAACTAATTATGGTTATTATATCTCAATAAAACACAAAAATGTTAAAAAATTTAGTTCTAGGAGAGTATTCCTTAACATCCACATATTTAAAAACATTCTGAGGAATTCGCTGACAGTCCAGTGGTTAGCAATTGGCACTTTCACTGCGAGAGCCTGGGTTCAATCCCTGGTAGGGAATTAAGATCCTACAAGCAGTGCTTTGTAGTCGAAATAATAAAGAAATAAAAACACCTGATCACTTTTCATCTATTTCTTCTCTTTTTTTTTTTGGCCACTTCTATTAGTCTTTCATTTATTTCCATCTTTGTTCTTTGGTCTGTGTGGGCCTTCCATTGCAGTGGCCTCTCTCACTGCAGAGCACCGGCTCCACGTGCATGTATTCCAGAGCTCCAGCTCCGTAGCTGGACACATTGGTCCAGCCGCTCCATGGCACGTGGGATCTTCCAAGGCCAGGGATCAAACCGGCAATATAGCAAAACATATACCTATTTAAGTAAATGAAAATCTAGAAAGTGAAGAAAATGTTGACATACGGGCTAGGTAAGTGTGGGCTACACTGGAAATCTTTTTTGTTTTCCTTTGCTGTTGCTTACCAAATCAGTACAATTCTGTGAATGATAAATTGCCCACAAAATTTGTATGAGTAGAAAGCACTGTGTGTGTGTGTGTTGTGCACACGTGTGCTCTGTCATGTCTCACTCTTTGCAACTGCATGGACTTGTAATCCAGCAGGCTTCTCTGTCTATGGAACTTTACAGGCAAAAAGACTGGAGTGGGTTGCCATTTCCTCCTCCCAGAGATCTTCCCGATCCCCATCTCTTGCATCTCCTGCACTGCAGGTAGACTCTCTACCTCTAGTGCAACGCGAGAAGTCCACAGAATTAGTATGAGTGGAAGGTACAGCCCATCTACCCTCTCCCCTCCTAGCTGAACTCTTCTTAAAAAAAAAAAAAAAAGAAACACCAAAAGCATATTATCTTTATCGGGCCTAGGAGTAAGTGGAAACTTCAAACTGTAAAATAAGGTGGAAGAACTCAGCACTAAAGGCTAAGCAGGAGTGTGGGAGGATTGCTATTGTTAACCCTGTTGTATCATATACTTGAAAGCTGCTAAGGGAGCAAACCCTAAGAGTTCTCATCACAAGGGAAAAAAATCTGCATTTTTTTTCTTTTTTTATTATTTATATGAGCTGATGGATGCTAACTAATTATGGTTATTATATCTCAATAAAACACAAAAATGTTAAAAAATTTAGTTCTAGGAGAGTATTCCTTAACATCCACATATTTAAAAACATTCTGAGGAATTCGCTGACAGTCCAGTGGTTAGCAATTGGCACTTTCACTGCGAGAGCCTGGGTTCAATCCCTGGTAGGGAATTAAGATCCTACAAGCAGTGCTTTGTAGTCGAAATAATAAAGAAATAAAAACACCTGATCACTTTTCATCTATTTCTTCTCTTTTTTTTTTTGGCCACTTCTATTAGTCTTTCATTTATTTCCATCTTTGTTCTTTGGTCTGTGTGGGCCTTCCATTGCAGTGGCCTCTCTCACTGCAGAGCACCGGCTCCACGTGCATGTATTCCAGAGCTCCAGCTCCGTAGCTGGACACATTGGTCCAGCCGCTCCATGGCACGTGGGATCTTCCAAGGCCAGGGATCAAACCGGCACCCCTTGGACTGCAAAGTGGTGTCCTTACCCACTGGACCACCAGGAAAGCCCCATCTATTTCTAATTTCAACGGGAGTATGGTGAAATTTGGCCTGTAAAATCTCTATCCATTTTTTGGGGGTGGGGGGAGGGCCGGTTGGGGAGGGAAAGGGGTGGGCGGGCCACTTCTATTGGTCTTTCATTTATCTATTTTCATTCATCTTTGTTCTTTGGCCCGTGTGGGCCTCCCATCGCAGTGGCCTCCCACGTCGCAGAGCACTGGTTCTGGATGCATGCGCTCCAGAGCTTCGGCTCGGTAATTGGACACATCGGTTCAGCCGCTCCGTGGCACGAGGGATCTTCCCAGGCCAAGGATAGAACCAGCGCCCCTTGCACTGCAAGGCAGTGTCCTTACCCACTGGACCACCAGGGAAGCCCCATCTATTTCTAATTTCAACGGGAATATGGTGAAATTTGGCCTGTAAAATTTCTATCCATTTTTTGGGGGTGGGGGGAGGGCCGGTTGGGGAGGGAAAGGGGTGGGCGGGCCACTTCTATTGGTCTTTCATTTATCTATTTTCATCCATCTTTGTTCTTTGGCCCGTGTGGGCCTCCCATCGCAGTGGCCTCCCACGTCGCAGAGCACCGACTCTGGATGCATGTGCTCCAGAGCTTCAGCTCGGTAATTGGACACATCGATCTAGCCGCTCCGTGGCACGTGGGATCTTCCCAGGCCTGGGATTGAACGGGCGCCCTGTGCACTGCAAGGCAGTGTCGTTACTGGACCACCAGGGAAGCCCCATCTATTTCTAATTTCAACGGGAATATGGTGAAATTTGGCCTGTAAAATTTCTATCCATTTTTTGGGGGTGGGGGGAGGGCCGGTTGGGGAGGGAAAGGGTGGGCGGGCCACTTCTATTGGTCTTTCATTTATCTATTTTCATCCATCTTTGTTCTTTGGCCCGTGTGGGCCTCCCATCGCAGTGGCCTCCCACGTCGCAGAGCACTGGCTCTGGATGCATGCGCCCCAGAGCTCCGGCTTGGTAATTGGACACATTGGTCCAGCCGCTCCGTGGCACGAGGGATCTTCCCAGGCCAAGGATGGAACCAGCGCCCCTTGCACTGCAAGGCAGTGTCCTTATCCACTGGACCATCAGGGAAGCCCTCTATGCATTTTTATACGTCAAAGTATGATTTCTTTTTTTGGTTGCACTGTGTCTTCATTGCTGTCCATGGGCTTTCTCTAGTTGTGGAGAGTGGGGCTACTCTCTAGTTGTAGTGCATAGGCCTTTCACTGCAGTGGTTTCTCTTGTTGTGGAGCCCAGGCTCTAGAGCATTTCAGTAGTTTGCTGAATGGCGTGTGGAATCTTCCTGCACCAGGGATCAAACCCCCGTTTCCTGCCCTGGCAGATGGATTCTCCTCCACTGTACCATGGAAATCTCAAAGTATAAAATTTTATTTTTGTGAATCTTACAGACAAAAATTTTTATGCAAGGGACACATGCCATTAAAATCAACTTACTGATTCTCCCCTTTAACCCTAAATTTTAGGTTCAGAAGTTTAATTACATATTTTTGGTATGTTGTCACTTCAATGTCTTTTCATTCTTTTTTTTTTTTTTTTGGACCATATATAAGAAGAATACTTTTATTACAAAGGGAAATTATTGAGCAAACAATAAAAATGAACATTTTTGTTTATTTATTGGATCTTACTTCAAAACACTTGGCAACCATAATTCACCACCTAGAACTGATTTAATATACTTAATGCACACAGATGACCCACATATTCAATCTGGCCAAGAAACACACATACAATAATCATTTCAAAATTCCTTGGCAGTTTTGTCTATCTTATATTTTCAATGAAATATTTAAAATATTTACTATAAAGACTACTTTGTAATAAATCCCTCCCCCAACTTGAAATCTTCAGAACTCTCCTTCTTAGCCCAGTTGTCTTTACACTCATTTATACAATCCTGTCTCCTTGCCTTCAAAGATTCAAGATGCTCAGTGAAAATCACCCACTTGTACCTAGCACTGGCATTAGTTTTAACTATGACTTGTACAGAAAGAAGCCTAACCAGATCCCATTATTAAATGAGAATTTTCACTCTTCTATGTTTTACCCAACAAAGGTTTTTAGTGCATGAAGAATCCTTGGTAATTGGACACATTGGTCCAGCCGCTCCGTGCACGAGGGATCTTCCCAGGCCAAGGATGGAACCAGCGCCTTGCATGCAAGGCAGTGTCCTACCCACTGGACCATCAGGAAGCCCTCTATGCATTTTATACGTCAAAGTATGATTTCTTTTTTTGGTTGCACTGTGTCTTCATTGCTGTCCATGGGCTTTCTCTAGTTGTGGAGAGTGGGGCTACTCTCTAGTTGTAGTGCATAGGCCTTTCACTGCAGTGGTTTCTCTTGTTGTGGAGCCCAGGCTCTAGAGCATTTCAGTAGTTTGCTGAATGGCGTGTGGAATCTTCCTGCACCAGGGATCAAACCCCCGTTTCCTGCCCTGGCAGATGGATTCTCCTCCACTGTACCATGGAAATCTCAAAGTATAAAATTTTATTTTTGTGAATCTTACAGACAAAAATTTTTATGCAAGGGACACATGCCATTAAAATCAACTTACTGATTCTCCCCTTTAACCCTAAATTTTAGGTTCAGAAGTTTAATTACATATTTTTGGTATGTTGTCACTTCAATGTCTTTTCATTCCTTTTTTTTTTTTGGACCATATATAAGAAGAATACTTTTATTACAAAGGGAAATTATTGAGCAAACAATAAAAATGAACATTTTTGTTTATTTATTGGATCTTACTTCAAAACACTTGGCAACCATAATTCACCACCTAGAACTGATTTAATATACTTAATGCACACAGATGACCCACATATTCAATCTGGCCAAGAAACACACATACAATAATCATTTCAAAATTCCTTGGCAGTTTTGTCTATCTTATATTTTCAATGAAATATTTAAAATATTTACTATAAAGACTACTTTGTAATAAATCCCTCCCCCAACTTGAAATCTTCAGAACTCTCCTTCTTAGCCCAGTTGTCTTTACACTCATTTATACAATCCTGTCTCCTTGCCTTCAAAGATTCAAGATGCTCAGTGAAAATCACCCACTTGTACCTAGCACTGGCATTAGTTTTAACTATGACTTGTACAGAAAGAAGCCTAACCAGATCCCATTATTAAATGAGAATTTTCACTCTTCTATGTTTTACCCACAAGTGTAGTGCATGAAGAACCTGTTCTGGTCTTCTATCTGTTCATTCATGGACTGCCAAATCAGGAAATGCATGTTCGATCCCTGGGTCAGGAAGATCCCCTGGAGAAGGAAATGGCAACCCACTCCAGTGTTCTTGCTTCGGAAATCCCATGGGCAGAGGAGCCCGACAGGCTGCAGCCCATGCGGCTGCAGCCGAGTCAGACACAACTTCATGACTAAACAACAACTCCTATCAGATGTCATTTTAGCCTTTTCTGTTTATTCAGGGAATTTACCTCTATTCTGTAATCTCTTGGTTCAACTCAGCTTATTTTTCAATAGCTCTCCAGGATCAGAGGTTTCAGGTCCATGATAATCCACAGAACAGAATGCATGACTTAGGGGCAAGGGCCAGAAAAGCTTGTGAACCGAATCTAAAAAAAACAAAAATAATGAGAAGCTACAATTATTACCTCACTAAAAACACTTTAGTCAACTTAATTTAGGTGGTGAGCAATTAGCCAGGGCAGTACCTTCCCACTCAGAGGATTCTCAAATTGGGGAACATATCCCAGAGGGAAAAAAGATAATACTACATAAGGGAAGGAAACAGAAACAAAACCTTAAAAAATAGAGATCCTTTATACTGCTTTGGATATATGGGTTTAAAAAAAAAAAAAAACGGCTTATTTTCCCTCCATACTGCCCATGAAGCCTCACTAAATTCTCTGGCTTAAATTTTCAGTTCCGGACAATGGACATATGGACATCGTGGGGACGGAACAGGGGGTGGGAGGCGTAAAGGAAGTAGCATGAGGGCCTGTACTATCATAAGTGAAGAAAATAGCTATAGTCATTGATCTGTGAGAAAAGGGGATCATTCAGGGGTGCTGTGTGATGGTCGGGAGGGGTGGGAAGGGGGGGATATACATGACTAATCTGGGAACATGCACATCTATAAACAACAAAACTCTGTAAAAGTTAAAAGCAAAATAAAGGTTTAAAAAAAAAGTTAAAAGTAAAATAAAGGTTTTAAAAAAAACTTTTCAGTTCCACATTCCCAGGGAAATTTTTTTTTCTTAAGATCTGATTTTATTATTTTTGGCTGTGCTGGATCTTCATCACTGCATGGGCTTTTCTTCAGTTGCAGAGAATAGGGACTATTCTTTAGTTGTGGTATGTGGGCTTCTCATGGTGATGACTTCTCTTGTTGCTGAACACAGGTTTTAGGGTGCATGGGATCTACAGTTGCTGCTCCCAAGCTCTAAAGCACCGACTCAATAGTTGTGGTCCAAAGGCTTAACTGCTCCTCAGCAAGAGCGATCTTCCCAAACCAGGGATGGAACCAGTGTCTCCTGTGTTGGCAGGTGTATTCTTTACCACCGAGGCGCAAGGGAAGCCTGAAATATTTTATTTTCAATGAGGAATATGCTTGGGATAAGTCCTAAGGAGCGATCTATTCATGTTAATCCAAATGAACTCTCAGAACCCTGAGGGATCTCTGCTATCTGGCTGTCCGGTCTTTCCTAAATGGTCAAAGGAGATGCACATTTTTGTATTTTTTTTTTTTAGATTTATTTATTTAATTATTTTGGGGTCGGGTTGGGGACGGAGGGGAGCGGGCGGGCCACTTCCATTCGTCTTTCATTCCTCTATCTTCATCTGTCCCTGCGGGCCTCCCATCGTGGTGGCGTCTGCTGTCGCAGAGCACCGGCTCCGGGCGCATGCGCTCCAGAGCTCCGGCTTGGCGACTGGACACACCAGTCCAGCCGCTCCGCGGCACGTGGGATCCTCCCAGCCCAGGGATCGAACCGGCGCCCCTTGCACTGCAAGGTGGTGTCCTTATCCACTGGACCACCAGGGGAAGCCCCCATTTTTGTATTTTTTAACCAATTATTACTCACATCATTAGTGTTATTAAAAAAGAGCACATGGTCCAAAAAAAAAAAAGAAAGAAAGAAAAGAAAACCAAGTAAAAATCTAAAATTAAAAGATACACCTAAAATCCCTTTAGATTCTGATCCACGTACAAATATATTTTCATGATGATTCTAGAAATGTGTTCTATACTCTTGCCCTGCATTTTTTTCACATCATAGCCTCTTCCCATTTTTTCTTTTTGCAAAATCTTCACAATAAGAGAAAGTGCTATTCCCAGGAATTTTTTTTCTTAAGATGTTTATTATTTTTGGCTGTGCTGGATCTTCATCACTGCATGGGCTTTTCTTCAGTTGCAGAGAATAGGGACTATTCTTTAGTTGTGGTATGTGGGCTTCTCATGGTGATGACTTCTCTTGTTGCTGAACACAGGTTTTAGGGTGCATGGGATCTACAGTTGCTGCTCCCAAGCTCTAAAGCACCGACTCAATAGTTGTGGTCCAAAGGCTTAACTGCTCCTCAGCAAGAGCGATCTTCCCAAACCAGGGATGGAACCAGTGTCTCCTGTGTTGGCAGGTGTATTCTTTACCACCGAGGCGCAAGGGAAGCCTGAAATATTTTATTTTCAATGAGGAATATGCTTGGGATAAGTCCTAAGGAGCGATCTATTCATGTTAATCCAAATGAACTCTCAGAACCCTGAGGGATCTCTGCTATCTGGCTGTCCGGTCTTTCCTAAATGGTCAAAGGAGATGCACATTTTTGTATTTTTTTTTTTTAGATTTATTTATTTAATTATTTTGGGGTCGGGTTGGGGACGGAGGGGAGCGGGCGGGCCACTTCCATTCGTCTTTCATTCCTCTATCTTCATCTGTCCCTGCGGGCCTCCCATCGTGGTGGCGTCTGCTGTCGCAGAGCACCGGCTCCGGGCGCATGCGCTCCAGAGCTCCGGCTTGGCGACTGGACACACCAGTCCAGCCGCTCCGCGGCACGTGGGATCCTCCCAGCCCAGGGATCGAACCGGCGCCCCTTGCACTGCAAGGTGGTGTCCTTATCCACTGGACCACCAGGGGAAGCCCCCATTTTTGTATTTTTTAACCAATTATTACTCACATCATTAGTGTTATTAAAAAAGAGCACATGGTCCAAAAAAAAAAAAAGAAAGAAAGAAAGAAAAGAAAACCAAGTAAAAATCTAAAATTAAAAGATACACCTAAAATCCCTTTAGATTCTGATCCACGTACAAATATATTTTCATGATGATTCTAGAAATGTGTTCTATACTCTTGCCCTGCATTTTTTTCACATCATAGCCTTTTCCCTATTTTTTTCTTTTTGCAAAATCTTCACAATAAGAGAAAGTGCTATATGAAACAAGTTAGCAAGTAGCTGCTAGAGAAATCACGTTACGTTGGAAAATGATGTCTTCTGAAATGCTGTCTTCCAGTCTAAGTTCTAATAACTACAGCAGCAACATCCCAACCTTCTTGACAAGCCCACTGATGTTAGCATTCTCATTTATTCTTTTTTTAAAATGTGTCACAGCTTTATTCTCTTTAGATTTACCTTTTTTTTTCTTAATTGGAGGATAATTGCTTTACAATACTGCACTAGTTTCTGCCATACATCAACATGAATTAGCCATAAGGTGTACATATATCCCTTCTCATTTCTTCTTTATTGGAAGGGGTCTACCTCACTGGCAGTCACTCTACAGAATACTGCCCATTTAAAGATAATTCTTTCAGATTCAGGTCAAAGTGCTTTCTGCAAGGAAAAGTGCCAAGAGTTATTGCTCTCATGGGATTGTTTTATAAGGGCCAAGTTTGATTTTCTAAAATATGGAATGGCTAAGTAAAATATGTGATTTATACTTTCTTCTTCCCCAGAATGAGTTTCCAGATACACAGTAACACAGAGCTAATAGAAAGTTTTTTCCCACGCAGTTTTCATGTTTGTTCTTTCCAACACATGTAATCCTAGAGGAATGGAAGGAGGGACAAAAAAGAGGGAGGAAGGAAGGGAGGGGGAAAAGGAGGCATATATGCTGGTTGAAAGGTTTCTAAACTAGTTACATTCATAGGGTTTCTCTTCCGTATGAGTTGCCTGATGCCTAATAAGTTTAGAACTATTAATGAAGGCTTTCCCACACCGATTACATGTAAAAGGTTTCTCCCCAGTGTGAGTCCGTTGATGTACAATAAGTCGAGCACTCAAGCTGAATGTTTTTCCACACTGATTACACTCATAGGGTTTCTCTCCAGTATGAGTTCTCTGATGTTGAGTAAGGCATGAACTCTGCCTGAAAGACTTTCCACACTGATTACACTCGTAGGGCTTTTCTCCAGTATGAGTTCTCTGATGTACAACAAGGACGTAACTCTGGCTGAAGGACTTCCCACACTGGTTACATGCATAGGGTTTTTCTCCAGTATGAGTTCTCTGATGCATAACAAGGTGAGAACTGCGGTTGAAAGACTTCCCACACTCATTACATTCATAGGGTTTCTCTCCAGTATGAGTTCTTTGGTGTGCAACAAGTTGAGAGCTCCAGCTGAAAGACTTTCCACACTGATTACATTCAAAGGGCTTTTCTCCTGTGTGAGTTCTCTGATGGGCAACAAGTTTGTAACTTTGACTAAAAGACTTTCCACACTGATTGCATTCATAGGGCTTTTCTCCAGTATGGATTCTTTGATGGGCAATAAGTTTATAGCTCTGGATAAATGATTTCCCACACTGATTACATTCATAGGGTTTCTCTCCGGTATGAGTTCTTTGATGGGCGATAAGTTTGTAGCTCTGCCTGAATGACTTTCCACACTGACTGCACTCATAAGGCTTCTCTCCCGTATGAGTTCTCTGATGCACGACAAGGACATAGCTCTGGCTGAAGGACTTCCCACATTGGTTACACCTGTAAGGTTTCTCTCCAGTATGAGTTCTTTGATGAGAAACAAGGTGAGAGCTGCGGCTGAATGATTTCCCACATTCGTTACATTCGTAAGGTTTCTCCCCTGTATGAGTTCTCTGGTGGGCCACAAGATGAGAGCTCCAACTGAAAGATTTCCCACACTGAGTGCATTCAAAAGGTTTTTCTTCAGAATGATTTCTCATGTTTTGAGCAAGGGATGAACTCTGCAAGCTCTTACTACATCTATGCTGACTCTCTTCAATGGGGCTTTTCTGTTGTCTACTATGAGATATGCTGTGGTTCAAAACTTGCCCACATTCCTTAAAATCAAAGTATCTTCCTTGTATTTTCTCGTGTATGTTTAAGGGTCTATCATGGTTAAAAGGTTGAATATCATCACTAAATCCATAGGATTTATCTTCTGTTTGAGTTCTTGTAAACTGAATAAAATGAACGCTCTGGGGGAGACTTCCAAATTCATTATTTTCACAGAGTTTCTCACTATCAGTAATCATCTGATGAGTGTTTACCATAGAATTATACTGTAATTTTTTAATGTGTGAAACACGTTTATGAAAATGGTTTCTTATGGGTATCATCTGTGATGAAAGAAGGCTGGTATTCAGACCAGCTTTCTCCTCAAGGTTATCATTTTTGCAGGTTCTCTCGTGAGGAATAGCTTTCCTGGGAGTAAATGTCACTTCCTTCAAAAGTCTCTCTTGTTTTTCCTGTTGCTTCTCCAACAGCTCCTTACAACCCTGAAATTCTTCACCTGAAGATAACCAAGGATCACTTCTTGTCAGTCTTTCTATCTTCACGCTATGGGATGGTCTGTCATCAAAAATGCTCTGCTTTGATTTCGATTCTCTTCTTCCAAGTGCAGTTGCTGAGTCTGGAAGAAAGCAAAATAAGAACACCCTAATCAAAAAATGTTAGAGCTGGAATAGTTGGGAAAAAGTTGACAGGAAAGTATACAAATTATATGTGGACCTGCTTTTAGCTATGGACTTACAACATGTGCTGAGAAAGTAAAAGGATAAGAGGAAGCGGTAGCAGAGAACTACCACAGTCCAAAACCATAAGACATTAACATGAAACTATTTCAATCTTAGTGTTGCAGAATACTTTAGATGTCATATATCTCCATAATTGAAAAGAGAATCACCTATGCAGAACTTTAAAAAAAAAATCACAAAACAATTCTGAAATTCTTAGCCAAGAGACACAGGGTCCTTTCTACCCTCTTTAGTGCTAGACACATGTTCATTGAAATAGAAATTAATGTCTACATTTCTAAGAATTTCTAAAGGCATGAAACTTGCTGCCACACTCTGTGTTAGGAAGACAAGGTCAAACTACTTCGTGAACCAGGAAAAAATAATGTGGGCCCTGTTGTTCCTGGTTTCCTAAATGCCTTTTGGGGTTAATATGACCCCATGGATTCCTTTGGTTCCAAGTGAGACAGGATGAATATTTGCTCATAAACAGAAGCCTGGGTGGCTATTAGGCCAAGTAATAGAAGGCACACTTGTAAAAAAGTGGTGATGTATATAGTCCACTAGAAGTGGGAGATGGTGAAATATATGGCATGCCCTATGGGGATTTTTTAAACAAATCTATACCTCTGTGTGTGTGTTAGTTGCTCAGTGTGTAAACTTATGAAGAATTGGTTTCTTATGGGTACCATAGAATTATACTGTAATTTTTAATGTGTGAAACACGTTTATGAAAATGGTTTCTTATGGGTATCATCTGTGATGAAAGAAGGCTGGTATTCAGACCAGCTTTCTCCTCAAGGTTATCATTTTTGCAGGTTCTCTCGTGAGGAATAGCTTTCCTGGGAGTAAATGTCACTTCCTTCAAAAGTCTCTCTTGTTTTTCCTGTTGCTTCTCCAACAGCTCCTTACAACCCTGAAATTCTTCACCTGAAGATAACCAAGGATCACTTCTTGTCAGTCTTTCTATCTTCACGCTATGGGATGGTCTGTCATCAAAAATGCTCTGCTTTGATTTCGATTCTCTTCTTCCAAGTGCAGTTGCTGAGTCTGGAAGAAAGCAAAATAAGAACACCCTAATCAAAAAATGTTAGAGCTGGAATAGTTGGGAAAAAGTTGACAGGAAAGTATACAAATTATATGTGGACCTGCTTTTAGCTATGGACTTACAACATGTGCTGAGAAAGTAAAAGGATAAGAGGAAGCGGTAGCAGAGAACTACCACAGTCCAAAACCATAAGACATTAACATGAAACTATTTCAATCTTAGTGTTGCAGAATACTTTAGATGTCATATATCTCCATAATTGAAAAGAGAATCACCTATGCAGAACTTTAAAAAAAAAATCACAAAACAATTCTGAAATTCTTAGCCAAGAGACACAGGGTCCTTTCTACCCTCTTTAGTGCTAGACACATGTTCATTGAAATAGAAATTAATGTCTACATTTCTAAGAATTTCTAAAGGCATGAAACTTGCTGCCACACTCTGTGTTAGGAAGACAAGGTCAAACTACTTCGTGAACCAGGAAAAAATAATGTGGGCCCTGTTGTTCCTGGTTTCCTAAATGCCTTTTGGGGTTAATATGACCCCATGGATTCCTTTGGTTCCAAGTGAGACAGGATGAATATTTGCTCATAAACAGAAGCCTGGGTGGCTATTAGGCCAAGTAATAGAAGGCACACTTGTAAAAAAGTGGTGATGTATATAGTCCACTAGAAGTGGGAGATGGTGAAATATATGGCATGCCCTATGGGGATTTTTTAAACAAATCTATACCTCTGTGTGTGTGTTAGTTGCTCAGTTGTGTCTGACTCTTTGGGCCCCATGGACTACAGCTCACCAGGCTCCTCTGTCCATAGGATTCTCTAGGCAAGAATACTGGATAGATTGTTATTTCCTTCTCCAATCTATACCTGTAATGACTCTTAAATGTCTGTTTCTCACCTGTATGTGCCTGTTTGGAAATTCTTTTTATACCCATCCTCTTGTTTGAACTAGGAGATTGAATCTGGTTTGAAAAGCTGAGAAGGAAAGATATAGAACTTCGGGTATGTGGGCTCTGAACAAAAGAAAGTCACTGCAGAATCTGGTCCCTGTCTGTGGTCTTTAGGAACCTAGAAGACTGAAGAAGCTCAAATCTATGAAGCTGTACTTTTACTACCCAGCAGAGTAAAACTAATCTTCACTGGGGAATAAAAAATATGAACACAATCTCTGTGTGGCCAAAATCATTCTGGCCTTTGAACTCCATAGATCTTGATCAGAGGAAATGAGAAATCATTATATACAGACACCATTAAAGGGGATGTACTCTTACCCCAAGAGACTAGGTCCCTGTGGTTCTCCAGGATCATATCTCTGTCCAGGGTCCTCTGAGTAGAGTTCAAAGTGCCTTCTTCTTCCTGAGTGAAGTCCACAGTCACTACTTTGAAATTCATTCCCGCCTAAAAGAGGACACAGATTCCTACTCAGCTGGGTATCATTTCCTTCACAGAGGAGAAGTCTGTCAGATGGCAGAAGGAAAACCCTATGGCCTGAAATAGTTCTGAGATGGTCAACCTTCAAAGGATTCTAGTCAAGGAGTACAGGTACCTTCTAGGCAAGCCCCTTTGGGTTTTGGATACCACACCTGTTTATGTAACCCCAAAGAGAAACATCAGTTAAGAACTGACGAACTGTCTTCTTTCTTGTTGATCTTAAAGAAAATGCTTATTCTGATTTTTGCACTGGTGAATATAGAATTCCTACTTAGGAATTCCCTCCAAATTCCCAAGAAACTAACAGAACAGGGTCAGCAAACTTTTTCTGTCAAAGGTCAGAGAGAGAGCAAGTATTTTAGTTGTGGCAAGCCATACTATCTCTATCACAACTACTCAGTTCTGCTGACATAGCAAGAAAGCAGCAACAGAAAATATATGAACAAATGGGTGTGGCTGCATACAGTAAAACTTTATTGGCAAAACAGGTGACGGGCCAGATTTGGCACACAGGCTTTATTGATACCTGGAAGAACAGAAAATACTGGATAGATTGTTATTTCCTTCTCCAATCTATACCTGTAATGACTCTTAAATGTCTGTTTCTCACCTGTATGTGCCTGTTTGGAAATTCTTTTTATACCCATCCTCTTGTTTGAACTAGGAGATTGAATCTGGTTTGAAAAGCTGAGAAGGAAAGATATAGAACTTCGGGTATGTGGGCTCTGAACAAAAGAAAGTCACTGCAGAATCTGGTCCCTGTCTGTGGTCTTTAGGAACCTAGAAGACTGAAGAAGCTCAAATCTATGAAGCTGTACTTTTACTACCCAGCAGAGTAAAACTAATCTTCACTGGGGAATAAAAAATATGAACACAATCTCTGTGTGGCCAAAATCATTCTGGCCTTTGAACTCCATAGATCTTGATCAGAGGAAATGAGAAATCATTATATACAGACACCATTAAAGGGGATGTACTCTTACCCCAAGAGACTAGGTCCCTGTGGTTCTCCAGGATCATATCTCTGTCCAGGGTCCTCTGAGTAGAGTTCAAAGTGCCTTCTTCTTCCTGAGTGAAGTCCACAGTCACTACTTTGAAATTCATTCCGCCTAAAAGAGGACACAGATTCCTACTCAGCTGGGTATCATTTCCTTCACAGAGGAGAAGTCTGTCAGATGGCAGAAGGAAAACCCTATGGCCTGAAATAGTTCTGAGATGGTCAACCTTCAAAGGATTCTAGTCAAGGAGTACAGGTACCTTCTAGGCAAGCCCCTTTGGGTTTTGGATACCACACCTGTTTATGTAACCCCAAAGAGAAACATCAGTTAAGAACTGACGAACTGTCTTCTTTCTTGTTGATCTTAAAGAAAATGCTTATTCTGATTTTTGCACTGGTGAATATAGAATTCCTACTTAGGAATTCCCTCCAAATTCCCAAGAAACTAACAGAACAGGGTCAGCAAACTTTTTCTGTCAAAGGTCAGAGAGAGAGCAAGTATTTTAGTTGTGGCAAGCCATACTATCTCTATCACAACTACTCAGTTCTGCTGACATAGCAAGAAAGCAGCAACAGAAAATATATGAACAAATGGGTGTGGCTGCATACAGTAAAACTTTATTGGCAAAACAGGTGACGGGCCAGATTTGGCACACAGGCTTTATTGATACCTGAGACAGAAAATGAAACATGGGCCTTAATGAAAGGCAGCATGTATAGGCTAAGAGCACTAGATGTGGAGAAGAGACTTGGGTTTTCTCCTCTATTAAGAGCATATGTCTGATTTCTTTAAAAAAATTTTTCTGTCTTTTAATGGTGAGGTTATTCCATTTCTACTTAGTAGGCTTAATTATACCCAACTCACTGTGTTGTTCAGTGAATTAAATTGTAATGATACATTAAGAGCCATTAGCAGAGTTTACTTAACAAAAAAAACAAAGGCCGGTAATTATCAGGACACTTAGGCTTGAGAACACTGAAAAATTAAGTGATAGTCAATGAGAGACCCTTATCCTGAACTCCTAAAAGTCTTCAGAAAATAGTTCTATTTCATCCACACTTTGAGCTGCTTCATAGGGCTGGTCATTTCTGCCATGTAAATGGGGTCTCTTGAACTGCCTCCTCTAAGCAGGAAAGAACCCCTCCTTTTAGGAATACTGGGCAATAAATCAAACTATACTCCAACCAATTTTTAAAATTTATTTATTTATTTGGCTGCACTGGGATCTCAGTTGTAGCACGTGGGCTCTAGTTCCCTGACCAGGTATCGAACTTGGGCCCCCTGCATTGGGAGCACAGAGTCTTAGCCACTGGACCACCAGGGAATTCCCTCCAATCAATTTTTTTTAAAAAAAAAAAAACCTTTTATTTATTTATTTTTGCTGTGCTGGGTCTTTGTTGATTTTGCTGATGCATGGGCTTAGCTGCTCTGTGGTATGTGGGATCCTCCCGGGTCAGGGATCAAACCTGTGTCTCCTGCATGGCAGACGGGCTCCTATCCACTGAGTCACAAAGGATGCCCCAATCAATTTTTTAAATGAAGTTAAGAAGAGAATATTGGGCAGGAATTTTGTTCCAAAAAAAGTGCTAGAGGTGATCTGTCCTTATCCAAAGTCAGCAAAAGCCACTGAAGTCAAAAGCCACTTGCCAAGGATTTTTTTTTTTTTTTTGGCCACTTCTATTGGTCTTTCATTCATTCATTTTCATCCATCTGTGTTCTTTTGGCCTGTGTGGACCTCCCATCACAGTGGCCTCTCTCACTGCAGAGCACCGTCTCTGGGCACATGCGCTCCAGAGCTCCGGCTCAGTAGTTGGACACATCGGTCCAGTCACTCTGCGGCACGCAGAATTCTCCCAGGCCAGGGACTGAACCGGTGCCCCTTGCACTGCAAGGCGGCGTCCTTACCCACTGGACCACCAGGGAAGCGCCTTGCCCAGGTTTTATAAATAGACATGGTGTTCTTAAGCTGTGGCTCATGAACAGGACACAAGGTCCCTGAATCTCATGAAACTCAGTGCAAAATGCCGCTGTATATGCATTTTTCTAAGTTGAGGACCATCAATTTCACTAGAATCTCAAAGGCTTTCATAATGAGTCCAAAATGGGATTCAGAAATATCATTTGCAAACTGCTGCCTGTGTTCAACATGGATCCTATAGGTACAGTTTTTCTACCTCCAATCCATGCCTCCTTTTTTTTTTTTTCCTTTTACTTTTACAGAGTTTTGTTTACAGACATGTATGATCCCAGATTAGTCATATGTATACCTCCCCCCATCACACCCCTCCAGGCCGTTGCACAGCGCCCCTGCAGGATCCCCTTTTCTCACAGCACAATGACAATAGCTATTTTTTTCACATATGATAGTATAGGTTTTCATGCTACTTACTTTCTGCCTCCCACCCACTGCTTATTCTCCACAATGCCCATATGTCTACTGTCCATGTCTGTTTTTTCATCACTTCACTGTGTTATCATTACCCTTTTACTAGATTCCATATATATGTGTTAGTATACTGTACTTGTCTTTCTCTTTTTGACTTACTTCACTTTGTACAATAGGTTCTAGATTCATCCACCTCATTAGGACTGATTCTTCTGCATTTCTTTTTACAGTTGAGAAGTAGTTCATTGTATATATGTACCAGAGTTTTTTATATCCATTCATTCATCAATGGCCATGTTCTACCTATTGTATAAAGTGCTGCAATGAACACTGGAGCATGCATACTTTTAATAAACATTCCACTTCACTGTTTAACGTAGGCCCCTTTAATATCAACTTTCTTCAAATGTCAAATAAATACTACTAGACTGGATGACCACCCCCGCCCACTCCACCCCAAGTTTTATGTCCTCAAAGTTACAGGAATTTCTATCTTAAGACCCGCCAGGCTTTCTTATAATTTGTGTGGTGGTCACCTTTGTCACTAGGTTGTCTGACATGATGCAGGGCAAGTACTGCATTGGTAACTCATTTCAGTTAGTCAATAGTATATTAATAGACTTTATAATACATCAAAACAATCCTTGTTCAAATCCTGATTTAAGTCCTCTCTGCTCACCTGAATCTCATGAGGCCTATCACAAACCTATCAGAAAAAGTCCCTCAAGTGTGGATACTGGCTCTTCTAGACGTGTGTCCCCTCTTACTCATCTCACTTGTCCCCAGCTCTCCAATCCCCCAAATTCCTTCCTGAATAAACCCTTCAACTGTGCCTTTGGGAACTCTTCTATAATAAGGAAATCCTACACTGTCACCAAACATTCTCACTACATCCTCATGTGCGTGTGTGTGTTTAAAATAAGTGTAGCAGTCTTTTTCGGGTGGGGAGATAGCTGGCTGGGTCGTCCTTGCTTCTCAGGCTTTTCTCTCTAGTTGCTGCGAGTTGGGGCTACTCTCTAGTTTCAGTGCTCAGGCTTCTCATTACAGTGGCTTCTGCACTGGCTTCAGTAGTTGCAGTTCCCAGGCTCCACAACTGTGGTGCACAGGCTTAGTTGCTCTGTGGCATGTGGGATCCTCCTGGACCAGGAACCTAGGTCTCCTTCATTGGCAGGCAGATTCTTTACCACTGAGCTACCAGGGAAGCCCCATCCCCGTGTTCACAGAAAGCTATACTTCCCCCTAGAATGCCCTCCTCTGCAGACCTCACAGGCTCAGGGTGGTTATGCTCTCCAATCCAGGGGTCTCAGCATCAAAGGTGGAGGAGGGTGTGTGTCCTCTCAGCTACCCTGAACTCATACTATTTACCTCACTTCTTGCAGCTCTGTCCTACCAATCTCTTGAACACTACCCATCCTCCCTGTCTTTTACAGTTGAGAAGTAGTTCATTGTATATAGACCAGTTTAAAAGGCCCCTTTAAATATCAACTTTTTCTTCAAATGTTTCAAAATTAAAAAAACTACTAGACTGGATGACCACCCCCGCCCACTCCACCCCAAGTTTTATGTCCTCAAAGTTACAGGAATTTCTATCTTAAGACCCGCCAGGCTTTCTTATAATTTGTGTGGTGGTCACCTTTGTCACTAGGTTGTCTGACATGATGCAGGGCAAGTACTGCATTGGTAACTCATTTCAGTTAGTCAATAGTATATTAATAGACTTTATAATACATCAAAACAATCCTTGTTCAAATCCTGATTTAAGTCCTCTCTGCTCACCTGAATCTCATGAGGCCTATCACAAACCTATCAGAAAAAGTCCCTCAAGTGTGGATACTGGCTCTTCTAGACGTGTGTCCCCTCTTACTCATCTCACTTGTCCCCAGCTCTCCAATCCCCCAAATTCCTTCCTGAATAAACCCTTCAACTGTGCCTTTGGGAACTCTTCTATAATAAGGAAATCCTACACTGTCACCAAACATTCTCACTACATCCTCATGTGCGTGTGTGTGTTTAAAATAAGTGTAGCAGTCTTTTTCGGGTGGGGAGATAGCTGGCTGGGTCGTCCTTGCTTCTCAGGCTTTTCTCTCTAGTTGCTGCGAGTTGGGGCTACTCTCTAGTTTCAGTGCTCAGGCTTCTCATTACAGTGGCTTCTGCACTGGCTTCAGTAGTTGCAGTTCCCAGGCTCCACAACTGTGGTGCACAGGCTTAGTTGCTCTGTGGCATGTGGGATCCTCCTGGACCAGGAACCTAGGTCTCCTTCATTGGCAGGCAGATTCTTTACCACTGAGCTACCAGGGAAGCCCCATCCCCGTGTTCACAGAAAGCTATACTTCCCCCTAGAATGCCCTCCTCTGCAGACCTCACAGGCTCAGGGTGGTTATGCTCTCCAATCCAGGGGTCTCAGCATCAAAGGTGGAGGAGGGTGTGTGTCCTCTCAGCTACCCTGAACTCATACTATTTACCTCACTTCTTGCAGCTCTGTCCTACCAATCTCTTGAACACTACCCACCTCCCATTCCACTGAAAATTTATATTACTAATACCTAGGATTTATCCACTCATTCAAGAACGTGTATTGTCTCATCCTGCATGGTCAATAGCATCCATGTGTAGAATTATCTGGTAATATAAGAATAACTGACTTTAATGAAGCACTTACTATATGGTATCAGGCAGTGTGCTAAGCGTGTAGGGTAAATTTGTTGTTGTTAAGTTGCTAAGTTGTGTCCAACTCTTTAGTGACCTTGTGGACTATAGCCTCCTCTGTCCATGGGATATTCCAGGTAAGAATAATGGAGTGGGTTGCCATTTTATTCTTTAGGGGATCTTCTTGACCCAGGAATCAAACCTGCATCTCCTGGATGCAGGCAGATTCTTTACCACTGAGCCACCAGGGAAGCTCATTGCATAAATTACCGTTCATTTAATTCTCACAAGGTCCCTGATAAAACACTATGAGTAGTACCATTTTTCAGACAAAGAGCTAGAAGGTTAGAGAAATTAACACATATGCCCAAGGTCAGTGACTGGGAGGCAACCTCAAGTTTCCCTAACATTGCAGTCTATGTTCTCAGTCATCAACTCCTACTGCCAGCCCGACTCCCAGCCCCTCACTCTTGGTGTGAGACCCCAGATCTTGGAATCACCATAAACTATTCCACCTCTCCAGTCACATACACAGAACTGCTCACTCTTTCATTACAACACCAGACTTCTCCACTTTACTTGCTTAATCATTCCCTTTACTCTTCTTATTCTTTGATGGTTTGGTGTCTTTATTCTATTGAAATATCTACTATTACTATTCTCTAGTCTATAGACTTTTCCTTTTAGTTTAGTAACCCCTTTATCTTTTCCATCTAAATTATTCAGTTGAGAGTCTTCATCTTTCTATTTGACATAATCAAAAGTTCTCTTTCAAATATTACCTTGACCTATGGGCTAGGGAACTTGCACTGAATGTATCTGGATATAAAAACTAGACAAATCTGAATGTCAATCTGCTTTCCATGAAAAGTCAGTTACAGACTGCCCCTGGGAAAGAAACTCCATAAAAGTAGCTGCATAACAGTATTATTATTATTAACGGTCACTACCTCAGAATGTCACCTAATGCAAAGAGCTGACTCATTGGAGAAGACCCTGATGCTGGGAAAGATTGAGGGCAGGAGGAGAAGTGGGTGACAGAGGATGAGATTGTTGGATGGCATTACTGACTCAATGGATATGAGTTTGAGCAGACTCCGGGAGACAGTAAAGGACAGGGAAGCCTGGCCTGCTGCAGTCTATGGGGATGCAAATAGGACACAATTTAGCAAGTGAACAACAACAATCTCAGAACAAGCCTATGGGACTGACCAGCAACCCTACTGTACCTCCTAGAGCAGCCTGTCTCTCATAATTCAAATGACTATTTTAAGCCTTCTCTACTTCTCACCTTCATGCTCAACAGATCATTTCATCTGACTGTTCAAAGAGAAAAACACAAGCCTTCCAAAATTCCCTCAAGTTCACTTTTCTTTTATGAGCTTTTCTTCTTCTAACAGAGCCAATGCATTCACATATGCTCTGAATTAATTTCCCAGGCACTAATGCCCATAAATTACTTAAAAAGGAAACATATGAGTAGTACCATTTTTCAGACAAAGAGCTAGAAGGTTAGAGAAATTAACACATATGCCCAAGGTCAGTGACTGGGAGGCAACCTCAAGTTTCCCTAACATTGCAGTCTATGTTCTCAGTCATCAACTCCTACTGCCAGCCCGACTCCCAGCCCCTCACTCTTGGTGTGAGACCCCAGATCTTGGAATCACCATAAACTATTCCACCTCTCCAGTCACATACACAGAACTGCTCACTCTTTCATTACAACACCAGACTTCTCCACTTTACTTGCTTAATCATTCCCTTTACTCTTCTTATTCTTTGATGGTTTGGTGTCTTTATTCTATTGAAATATCTACTATTACTATTCTCTAGTCTATAGACTTTTCCTTTTAGTTTAGTAACCCCTTTATCTTTTCCATCTAAATTATTCAGTTGAGAGTCTTCATCTTTCTATTTGACATAATCAAAAGTTCTCTTTCAAATATTACCTTGACCTATGGGCTAGGGAACTTGCACTGAATGTATCTGGATATAAAAACTAGACAAATCTGAATGTCAATCTGCTTTCCATGAAAAGTCAGTTACAGACTGCCCCTGGGAAAGAAACTCCATAAAAGTAGCTGCATAACAGTATTATTATTATTAACGGTCACTACCTCAGAATGTCACCTAATGCAAAGAGCTGACTCATTGGAGAAGACCCTGATGCTGGGAAAGATTGAGGGCAGGAGGAGAAGTGGGTGACAGAGGATGAGATTGTTGGATGGCATTACTGACTCAATGGATATGAGTTTGAGCAGACTCCGGGAGACAGTAAAGGACAGGGAAGCCTGGCCTGCTGCAGTCTATGGGGATGCAAATAGGACACAATTTAGCAAGTGAACAACAACAATCTCAGAACAAGCCTATGGGACTGACCAGCAACCCTACTGTACCTCCTAGAGCAGCCTGTCTCTCATAATTCAAATGACTATTTTAAGCCTTCTCTACTTCTCACCTTCATGCTCAACAGATCATTTCATCTGACTGTTCAAAGAGAAAAACACAAGCCTTCCAAAATTCCCTCAAGTTCACTTTTCTTTTATGAGCTTTTCTTCTTCTAACAGAGCCAATGCATTCACATATGCTCTGAATTAATTTCCCAGGCACTAATTAAGGACTCTGTTTTCTTTTCCTTTTATTAATGGCTATCTTTTTATTTTTAATTTTTATACAATTTTTTTTTTTAAAGATTTATTTATTTATTTATTTTTGGGTGGGGGTCGGGTTGGGGAGGGAGGGGAGCCGGCGGGCCACTTCTATTGGTCTTTCATTTCTCTATTTTCATCCATCTTTGTTCTTTGGCTCCTATGGGCCTCCCATCGCGGTGGCGTCTGTCATTGCAGAGCGCTGGCTCTAGGCTCATGCGCTCCAAAGCTCGGGCCCGGTAATTGGACACATCAGTCCAGCCGCTCCGCGGCACGTGGTATCTTCCCAGGCCAGGGATCGAACCGGCACCCCTTGCACTGCAAGGCGGTGTCCTTACCCACTGGACCACCAGGGGAAGCCCTAATTTTTATACAATTTTGAAAGGTTACCTTGCCTACACTGCCTGTATTGTAGAATCCATCCTCAGGCCTATCTCTCCCCGCCACTCTGTACCTCCCACTCTCCCCACCTGCCAGCACTGGTAACCACTAGCTTGTTCACTGTCCACTCATCTCTATTTCATTTTCTAATCACTTCCCAGTTCACTTCACCATGGCATTCACCACTCACCAACCAAGTACATTTCTCAGTTTAAAGAGAGAGAGGCCCTGTACAACTCACCTGGGATGGGATGGCCAGTGACCCAGCATCTACTTCCTCGACCTTGATGATAATCTCCTGAGGAAGGAGAGAGTCCTGAGAAGGTAACGCAGATGAGAAAAAGGAGAAAAATCAGGGCTTAATACTCTCACTTTGAGTTGGTTAGGATCTGTTTGGCAGCCCAAAAAAAAGGGGCCTGGCCTGCTGCAGTCTATGGGGATGCAAATAGGACACAATTTAGCAAGTGAACAACAACAATCTCAGAACAAGCCTATGGGACTGACCAGCAACCCTACTGTACCTCCTAGAGCAGCCTGTCTCTCATAATTCAAATGACTATTTTAAGCCTTCTCTACTTCTCACCTTCATGCTCAACAGATCATTTCATCTGACTGTTCAAAGAGAAAAACACAAGCCTTCCAAAATTCCCTCAAGTTCACTTTTCTTTTATGAGCTTTTCTTCTTCTAACAGAGCCAATGCATTCACATATGCTCTGAATTAATTTCCCAGGCACTAATTAAGGACTCTGTTTTCTTTTCCTTTTATTAATGGCTATCTTTTTATTTTTAATTTTTATACAATTTTTTTTTTTAAAGATTTATTTATTTATTTATTTTTGGGTGGGGGTCGGGTTGGGGAGGGAGGGGAGCCGGCGGGCCACTTCTATTGGTCTTTCATTTCTCTATTTTCATCCATCTTTGTTCTTTGGCTCCTATGGGCCTCCCATCGCGGTGGCGTCTGTCATTGCAGAGCGCTGGCTCTAGGCTCATGCGCTCCAAAGCTCGGGCCCGGTAATTGGACACATCAGTCCAGCCGCTCCGCGGCACGTGGTATCTTCCCAGGCCAGGGATCGAACCGGCACCCCTTGCACTGCAAGGCGGTGTCCTTACCCACTGGACCACCAGGGGAAGCCCTAATTTTTATACAATTTTGAAAGGTTACCTTGCCTACACTGCCTGTATTGTAGAATCCATCCTCAGGCCTATCTCTCCCCGCCACTCTGTACCTCCCACTCTCCCCACCTGCCAGCACTGGTAACCACTAGCTTGTTCACTGTCCACTCATCTCTATTTCATTTTCTAATCACTTCCCAGTTCACTTCACCATGGCATTCACCACTCACCAACCAAGTACATTTCTCAGTTTAAAGAGAGAGAGGCCCTGTACAACTCACCTGGGATGGGATGGCCAGTGACCCAGCATCTACTTCCTCGACCTTGATGATAATCTCCTGAGGAAGGAGAGAGTCCTGAGAAGGGTAACGCAGATGAGAAAAAGGAGAAAAATCAGGGCTTAATACTCTCACTTTGAGTTGGTTAGGATCTGACAAATCACCTGTTTTAACACATCCCACCTACCAAACCTCGGCCCCTTCCCACGGGTCAGTTCAAGCAGTGGGGAGTAAGAGGGGTTACCTGGAGGGGCAATGACACACCGGACACCGTGTGATGCCTTTGTGCATCGTCCAGCCCAGCCCAGCTACCAGCGGAATGGAGCTGAGTGACCCCAGATGATGTAACAGAAAAGAACTGTCTAGCTGGGCCCTGCCTGAATTCCTGAATCAGAGAATTGTAAGCCAATAAGATGGCCTACAGCATGACCAAAGAATGATAAAGAAAAAGAGCAACAAATTTACTTCATAAAATGTTTGGCAAAAAGTGCCCCTGGTAAGAGCACCACCAGTAAGAATCTGTACTGTTAAGACTTCTTCCAAATCAGAAAGAAAAAGGTAGGGACTTTCCTGGTGGTCCAGTGGCTAAGAGTCTGCGCTCTCCGTGCAGGAGGCCCAGGTTCAATCTCTGATTAGGGAACTCGATCTCATGCTACAACTAAGATCCAGTGCAGCCAAATAAATAAATATTAAAAAAGAAAGAAAAGGGCAGTTTCAACAACAACAACAAAAATGCACAAAGGAAAATGCACATACAACTCAACCATGAAGAAATAAAATGGTCAGTGAACACACAAAAAAGATGCTCATATCTTTCAATCAGATAAAATCACATCTCAATTTCTGTAACTGTCTCTATGCATTAGAGACCATAAATTCACATCGATACTTCACATTTTATTTTGGCCTCCCTGTTATCTATATTTGTACCTTCTTTCCCTGGCTCCCATTATCCTATTTGTATTTACTTCTTTGCTCAAACTTCTGTCTGTAACCAATACCCCAATCACATGGAGTGTCCCTTTGCTGAGGACTCCCTGGTGGCCCATGAGTCAAGAGCTTCATATACTCTTAGTGGAGACTTAAGTTGATACACCCTTCCTGGACTTGTTTTTTCATTAAAAAAAAATTATTTGGAAATAGTATAAGACTCACAAGAAGTTACAAAAATAGAATGGGGGCTTCTTCTTGTGTACCCTGCACCCACTTTCCCCCAATGATAGTATCACACACAACCACAGCACACTGTCAACACCACAAAACTGATACCAGGTCCACATTTTTAACTCAGGTACAGACTTTAACCAGATTCTGTCAATTTCTACATATATTCTTTACTTTTATTTTTGTTTTTTAATGATAATATTTAAAAATACATAATATCCAATAAGTCTACTTGAAAGTATTTCCTTGGGAAATAATAGAAAGCACACTCGGGAATTCCCTGGTACTTCAGTGTTAGGACTCAGTGCTTTCGCTGGTCAGGGAGCTAAGATCCTACCAGTCATACAGCACACACACCCCCGCCATCCCCCACAGGAAAAGAAAGTACATTTTGATATATGTACAAGAAATCTCATGAAACAGTTATATTATCATAGCAAAAAGTGGGAGGGGGGATTAAATGTCCATTGGTAAGAAAGCTGAGGGCCTAAGAATTGATGCTTCGAACCGTGGTGTTGGAGAACACTCTTGAGAGTCCCTTGACTGCAAGGAGATCAAACCAGTCAATCCTAAAGGAAATCAACCCTGAAAATTGACTGGAGGGACTGATGCTGTATGCACTAAAAACAAAAATATAAGGAAAAGGTGACATCATATTTACTAAAGCCTGAAGACAATTTACCATTTTTAGCATATGTTACTACCTTTTTGCTTATTTCCATTGTGCTATGACAGTCCCACAACCACACAGGGATAAGAAAACTCTCCTGTCAACATGGAAGAGGAGCTGATGATGAAAACACACCATTTACTTAAGACTGAGGAAGAGGGTCCTCTCCCCCTCCCCACTTTTCCTTTGATTATAAAAGTGTAGCCCAGGGGCTTCCCTGGTAGCTCAGTGACAAAGAGCTTGCCTGTCAATGAAGGAGACACAGGTTCGATTCCTGATCCAGGAAGATCCCACGTGCTGTGCAGCAGCTGAGCCCGTGAGCCACAACTATGAAGCCTGTGCTCTAAAGCCTCAGAGCCGCAACTATGGAGCCTACGTGCCACAACTATTGAAGCTCCTGGGCCCTAGAGCCGAGATCCACAAAAGAAGTCACTGCAACAAGAAGCCTGCTCACCCCAACTGGAGAGTAGCCCCCACTCCCTGCAACTAGAGAAGAGCCTGTAGCAGCAATGAAAACCCAGAAGAGCCAAAAAAAAAGAAAAGTGTAGCCCACTAAGTTCTGGGGGCACAGTACCCTCCTTCCCACCCTGTTTACAAGCCTCACAAGTATCCTAATAAATCACTTTTTTTTTTTTAAATCATTTCTAATCTATCACTTTGGCTCCATGTGCTGAGATATAAAGAACTGAAGTTCCTGTTGTTGTTCAGCTGCTAAGTCATGTCTGACTCTTTATGATCCCATGGACTGCAGCACACCAGGCTTCCCTGTCCTCCACTATCTCCTGGAGGTTGCTCAAATTCATGTCCATAGAGTCGGTGATGCTTTCTAACCATCTCATCCTTTGCCATCCTCTTCTTCTTTGGCCTTCAATCTTTCCCAGCATCAGGGTCTTTTCCAATGAGTTGCCCCTTTGCATCAGATGGCCAAAGTGTTGGTGCTTCAGCTTTATCATCAGTCCTTCCAAAAAAATATTCGTGGTTGGGCTTCCCTGGTGGTCCAGTGGGTAAAGACACTGCCTTGTTGTGCAAGGGGCGCCGGTTCGATCCCTGGCCTGGGAAGATCTCACGTGCCATGGAGCGGCTGGACCAATGTGTCCAATTGCCGAGCCGGAGCTATGGAGTGCATGCGCCCAGAGCCAGTGCTCTGCAACAAGAGAGGCCACTGCGATGGGTGGCCCACAAGAACCAAAGAACAAAGATGGATGAAAATGAATAAATGAAAGACCAATAGAAGTGGCCAAAAAAGAAAAAATATTCGGGGTTGATTTCCTTTAGGACTGACCTAAAGTGGTTTTGCCGCCACCGTTATTAGATTTAATTATCTGATCAATCCCTGTGTAAGTGATTAATCTCCATTTCCACTGCCATGCCTTCTCCCACACAGGAACACTTCAGCCCACCGGGTCTCTGCCAAGGAGCCCTGGTCACCCTACCTGGGCTCTGACTCTGGAGGCCAGAGGCCTCCTCTCATTAACTCACTCACAGGCAACTTGGCCTTGGCCTCTGTGGATGCCCTCAACGTCCTGTCTGAGTCCTGACACTCCGTGCTGGGGCACCTTCACATGTAGCTGCCCTCTACCTGCTCAGGCTATGACAGGCCACACCAGGATGCACCTCTGCCCCCAACACGGGTACCTGTTTCACCCTGATCTTGCTCTGACACCCCAAGCTGGACCATCCCATGCATGGACATCCTCACTGCTCTTGGGGTGCCCACGTGGGGGCATCCCCTCTCTGGACACGCTTCTCACTGACTCTGTTCCTGTCACCCCAAACCAGCACTTCCTCTTCCATATTGACATTTACCTTACCCTCCTTGAGCTCAAAGCTATGGTTTTCCCAGCTGTCATGTATGGATGTGAGAACTGAACTATAAAGAGGGCTGAGTGCCAAAGAATTGATGCCTTTGACTGTGGTGTTGGAGAAGACTCTTGAGAGCCCCTTGGACTGTAAACAGATCAAACCAGTCAGTCCTAAAGGAAATCAACCCTGAGTATCCACTGGAAAGACAAGCTGAAACTGAAGCTCCAATACTTTGGCCACCTGATGTGAAGAGCTGATTCATTGGAAAAAGATCCTGATGTCAGGAAAAATAGAAGGCAGAAGGAGAAGGGGATGACAGAGGATGAGATGGTTGGATGAGTCAATGGACATGAGCCTGAACAAGTTCCACGAGATGGTGATGGACAGGGAAGCTTTGTGTACCACAGACCATGGGGTCGAAAAAAGTTGGACAAGACTGAGAGACTGACTGAACGGAACGTGGGCTCTGATTCCCAGTACTACCTCCCTCACCCTGCTTGGTCACTGACGCCCCCACAACACACTTATCACCCTGATTAGGCTGTGATGCCTCACAGCACGTAGTTTTCTTTCGGATGCCTAGGAAAGGTGAAATTCTAATTTAACTATTTTTTTAAAGGTTTTGTTTTTATCCTGATATGGGCCATTTTTATTTTTAAAGTCTTTACTGAATTTGTTATAATACTATTTCTGTTTGTTTTGGTTTTTTGGCTGCGAGGCATGTGGAATCTTAGCTCCCCGACCAGGGATTGAACCCCAAAACCCCTGCAGTGAAAGGAGAAGTCTTAACCATTGGATTACCAGGGAAGTCTTCTAATATAATACTTTTAAAGAAATGAAATGTTCTCAAAGAAGATTTGCTGTAGGCAACTTGGCCTTGGCCTCTGTGGATGCCCTCAACGTCCTGTCTGAGTCCTGACACTCCGTGCTGGGGCACCTTCACATGTAGCTGCCCTCTACCTGCTCAGGCTATGACAGGCCACACCAGGATGCACCTCTGCCCCCAACACGGGTACCTGTTTCACCCTGATCTTGCTCTGACACCCCAAGCTGGACCATCCCATGCATGGACATCCTCACTGCTCTTGGGGTGCCCACGTGGGGGCATCCCCTCTCTGGACACGCTTCTCACTGACTCTGTTCCTGTCACCCCAAACCAGCACTTCCTCTTCCATATTGACATTTACCTTACCCTCCTTGAGCTCAAAGCTATGGTTTTCCCAGCTGTCATGTATGGATGTGAGAACTGAACTATAAAGAGGGCTGAGTGCCAAAGAATTGATGCCTTTGACTGTGGTGTTGGAGAAGACTCTTGAGAGCCCCTTGGACTGTAAACAGATCAAACCAGTCAGTCCTAAAGGAAATCAACCCTGAGTATCCACTGGAAAGACAAGCTGAAACTGAAGCTCCAATACTTTGGCCACCTGATGTGAAGAGCTGATTCATTGGAAAAAGATCCTGATGTCAGGAAAAATAGAAGGCAGAAGGAGAAGGGGATGACAGAGGATGAGATGGTTGGATGAGTCAATGGACATGAGCCTGAACAAGTTCCACGAGATGGTGATGGACAGGGAAGCTTTGTGTACCACAGACCATGGGGTCGAAAAAAGTTGGACAAGACTGAGAGACTGACTGAACGGAACGTGGGCTCTGATTCCCAGTACTACCTCCCTCACCCTGCTTGGTCACTGACGCCCCCACAACACACTTATCACCCTGATTAGGCTGTGATGCCTCACAGCACGTAGTTTTCTTTCGGATGCCTAGGAAAGGTGAAATTCTAATTTAACTATTTTTTTAAAGGTTTTGTTTTTATCCTGATATGGGCCATTTTTATTTTTAAAGTCTTTACTGAATTTGTTATAATACTATTTCTGTTTGTTTTGGTTTTTTGGCTGCGAGGCATGTGGAATCTTAGCTCCCCGACCAGGGATTGAACCCCAAAACCCCTGCAGTGAAAGGAGAAGTCTTAACCATTGGATTACCAGGGAAGTCTTCTAATATAATACTTTTAAAGAAATGAAATGTTCTCAAAGAAGATTTGCTGTAGGAAAATGCTTTAAACAGTCCATTTCCTAGCCTTAAAATGCACTGTATAAAAGTACAAATATAAAGATAAGTAAATGAAAACAGAAAGTCAGCTGGAGTATAACACAGAGATAAACTCTGTTATTGATATATTTACAACATATGTTCTATGTACATGCAAATTACATCCCTTTCTAAGGAATCACTTTGAAATGCTATTTACTTAACACAGATCATAAATGTCTTTTTTTTTAATTAATTAATTAATTTTCATCTATCTTTATTCTTTGGCCTGTGTGGGCCTCCCATCACAGTGGTCTCTCTTGTTGCAGAGCACCAGCTCTGGGCACATGCACTCCAGAGCACTGGCTCATCATTGGACACACTGGTCCAGTTGCTCCATGGCACGTGGGATCTTCCCAGGCCAGGGATCGAACCGGCGCCCCTTGCACTGCAAGGCGGTGTCCTTACCCACTGGACCACCAGGGAAGCCCCATAAATGTCTTTTTATCCTATCAATGGTTACAGTGAATTCCATTTCAAGGTCTTACTATAACTCACTTAACTCCCCTCTTGCACTGAACATTCCTGAACTTTCTTCCCAACTGTTTACTCTCAAGCAAAGCTGTGTGTTGCTAGCCAAGGGGGAAACAGTACCCTAAGGGCTTTGGACTATTATTTAGTTGCTCAGTTATGTCCGACTCTTTGCGACCCCATGGACTGTAGCCACCAGGCTCCTATGTGCATGGAATTCTCCAGGCAAAAACACTGGAATGGGTTTCCATGCACTCCTCCAAGGGATCTTCCCCACTCAGGGATTGAACTCACATTTCCTGCACTGGCAGGTGAAGTCTTTACCAATGAGCCACCACGGAAGCTCAGCGCTTAGGATACAGGATGCCAAATTCATTCCAGAAAGAGATATTTGGGTTAAAAGGGTGAGGATATGCAGGGAACCCCATAAAATGTATAGTAAGTATTAGAAGCCTGTGGATGGGAGGGAACAGAAGCTCCCAAAACATTATAAAGAGATGGTCGGGCTGTGGGGTGTGTGGGGAGCAAACTCTGGTCTCTCAGGGAAGGGAAGCTCCACTCACCTGCATGCAGGCCTCTAGGGGTCCTGGGGGCTTCTCATCCTGCTCTTCCATGCTCTCCTCCCAGCACAGGCAGGGGCCTGAGGTTCTGAGCTGCAAGGGAAGAAGCCTGAGTACAGCAGCCTTGTGCAGGTCCACTGTGGCTCCCTGCTCCCTGGATCAGCCTCTGCTTCCAGGATGCAGCCTCCGTGGCAACTGTGCTTCTAGAGGCTCCTGCCCAGAAAGAGTCCTGCCTGAAGAGCTGTGCTTGCACCTATGGTCACGTAGTCTCTCTCTCAGGCCAAGACTCTGCAGCTCCAGTCTGGATGCTCCAGTGTCTGGGACCTCTGGATCACCTACGTCTGTGCCCAAGTGCCACCTTCTGCCCATCACCAGAATCTGCAGTGTAAATCAGTCTCTCTCTATCCCACTGGATCCTGGGACCTCCACAAACTCCCAGCACACTGAGGACCCCTACTATGCACCTATTACCCTCAACCAGAATCTGCAGACCCAAATCAGCACCTCTTCCTAGGGTGAACAGCAGGGCTCTGGGCTTGATGTTGTGGTTTAGTTGCTAAATCGTGTCCAACTCTTTCACGACCCCATGGACTGTAGCCTGCCAGGCTCCTCTGTCTATGGGATTTCCCAGGCAAGAATGCTGGAGTAGGTTGCCATCTCTCTCCAGGGGATCTTCCCAACCCACAGATCAAACCTATGTTTCCTCCATTGCCAGGCAGATTCTTTACCACTGAGCTGCCAGTTAGATCCCTGGACTTGATGACCCAGAGTCAAACTCTATGAAACTCACGAGCCCTGCCCCTCCCAGGATCCCATCCTTCCATTAACAAGCCTGACCCTCCAGCACCTGTCAGGTGGACTGTCTCTCACTTCCTGTTCAAACAGCCAAGCATACGCACAGAGTTCAGCTGTACCCAGGACCCAGTCCCTCCACCGTTCTGGGGTCAGCAGGTCCCTATCAGAAGAGTGCCGATCCAGACTCCCCACCACTCAAAATCCTCCTGGGCCCTGAATCCGTAATTGTGATCCAGCCCCTCCACCAACCTGGCTGTCCTCAGGTCTGAATAGGAAACAGGGCTGACATGGGACTGGGGGTCACCTGACAAACACCAGCACCTACCAGCCTCTCCTAGGCCCACAGGGTGGACCTCAGTTGTCTGTGGACCAGCTTGATGTTTCTGGGTCTGAGACTAGAACAGCCCCTGGCAAATCCCACCTCCATACACCATCCTTGCTCCATAGTCCCTCTTACCCACGCCTCAGCCCCTCAGATCCTCACTCAAGCACTATAATCTAAGTTCACAGTGCACCCATACCCTAACCTGAACCCTAACTGCTTCCTCCATCAACACTGCTAGCTCCCTACTTGAGTCACACCTGCCCAGATTCCTGAGCAAACATCTTCCTGGGCAACTGCAGCTCCAGGAGATCCTCTCTCTCCACCTACCTGGGCACTGCCAGGCTGCGACTGGGGCACCAGGTGCACAAAGACCCAGGGCCCTCTAATACCCACCTCCAGCTCACTTCTCACAGGAACTCCTGTGCCTGTGTACAGAAGGCACCTGGCACAGCCCCACCCCCAACAGCCAGAATGTGCAGCTGCTTCCTCCAACCCCTCCACCACCTGGACATCCTCAGGCGGTGCCAGGTCCTACGACTGTCTATGCCCCACTCTGCCCAAACGCCAACTCATGTGCAGACTGCAGCCTTGGCCCCCTCAAATTCAGAAACTGAAGTTCCAAACTGGGGCCTGCAGGCTCCAGCAGCCACCGCATAAAGGCCACCCACTGAGGTTCCTTCCTCCTGCTGGCATACCCACAGAGGTAAAGTAGACTTATAACCACAATGTCCATCCAGGTCCTAGAACCCCCTGGGGCATCGTGCAAGCCCTCAGCCCTGAGATGAGAAGCTGCATCTTCTACTTCTGTGCCTCAACCTCCCTGGAATACCTCAAGCCCTGTCTACATGGGTTCCAGGATCACGAGTCCAAGTTTCTGCTCCCCATCGAGGCAACTCCAAAATGTGCAGGGAGCCCTCCACTTAGAATCTGCCTCTAGGCTCTGGTCCCTCTGTGAACCTGAGTCCTGCTGGGGGATGTGGGAACCATCGCGGAAGTATCTCTGCCGCTCCTAAAACAAGAAACTACAACCCCAACTAGGTCTGTCCACTACCCGCCCCCAGGTGTGCGAAAAGAGCAGTGTTCGATCCAGGGTCCCAGAGTCAGTTCCCAGAAGCTCATCTCCCACTTCGTGTTTCCTGCACAGGAGTACAGGAATAATGACAGAATCCCTCTCCTCCAAGAAAGAGAATCTGCAGCTGGGCACTTGGTCAACCCAGTTGTCCTCAGATCATCCATTAAGCAGGCCCAGCCTTGGATGGGGGGAGCGGGGATTCTCAGGATCTACCCACAGCCGTGCATATAGCTTGTCTTCCACCAACCTAGGCATCCCTAGAACATCCTAAGAGCACCACCTGACCACGTAACCGCCCGGCAGCGCAGATCTGGGATCTGCAGTTACCCCAGCTTCGGTGACACGAGGCTGAAGCAGCGCCCACACAGGTCCCATATCGCCTAACCTTACCGTCCCAGCGGACCTATATCCGGCGCATGCGCGCACCAGGCATCCAGCGCTGCCCCGCCCCTCACCAACCTGAGCGTCCACCGGCAGGAGAGCCAGGCAGGGCCTGTCCCAGTCCCAGTGTCCACCACGGCTCTGCGGCAAAACGAGCTAGGTTAAGTAACTCTGCCCCGACTCTGCACACGACAGGCTAGGCTTAGGCTAGTTCTGTCCTCTCCCCTAGTCAGCATCCGCAAGGTCGCTGGACTTAGCCTCCGAAAGGCCGAGGTGAGCGGAGAGAGCAAGCGTCCGCACACGAGACAATGGCTGCATTTCTGGCCGAACCCGGAAGTGTGTTTGGACTCGGCGAGGCGGAACTACAATTCCCAGAAGCCTCGGCGGCGTGGGCGGTGATTGGGCGGGGCTCCAGCTCCGTCGCGGAGGTTGACTTCGGAGGCGGCTACGCAAGAGTCGATAGTGCAGGTTGAGTTCGCGAGGTGTGAGTGTGCGCGTCCAAGTTTTTGCGGGGCGCGGAGACTAAGGAGCCAGATCGGAAACGGAAACCAAAACACCGATGCGTGGAGAATGGCTGATTTGGGAAAGGCAGTCCCTGGGCTGGGTTTGTCGTCCCGTAGTGGCATTGAAAACTGGATGTGGGTGGAAACGTATTTTCAAATAGCTAAATTGGAGCCCACTGAATGAAAACAGGGTATTTCAAAGTTTTTCTTTTAATGCTGTCAAGGTACTGTAATTTTCCTTACATAAATCAGATTTTCAAATAGCTTTTAATTGTGCGAAAAGAGCAGTGTTCGATCCAGGGTCCCAGAGTCAGTTCCCAGAAGCTCATCTCCCACTTCGTGTTTCCTGCACAGGAGTACAGGAATAATGACAGAATCCCTCTCCTCCAAGAAAGAGAATCTGCAGCTGGGCACTTGGTCAACCCAGTTGTCCTCAGATCATCCATTAAGCAGGCCCAGCCTTGGATGGGGGGAGCGGGGATTCTCAGGATCTACCCACAGCCGTGCATATAGCTTGTCTTCCACCAACCTAGGCATCCCTAGAACATCCTAAGAGCACCACCTGACCACGTAACCGCCCGGCAGCGCAGATCTGGGATCTGCAGTTACCCCAGCTTCGGTGACACGAGGCTGAAGCAGCGCCCACACAGGTCCCATATCGCCTAACCTTACCGTCCCAGCGGACCTATATCCGGCGCATGCGCGCACCAGGCATCCAGCGCTGCCCCGCCCCTCACCAACCTGAGCGTCCACCGGCAGGAGAGCCAGGCAGGGCCTGTCCCAGTCCCAGTGTCCACCACGGCTCTGCGGCAAAACGAGCTAGGTTAAGTAACTCTGCCCCGACTCTGCACACGACAGGCTAGGCTTAGGCTAGTTCTGTCCTCTCCCCTAGTCAGCATCCGCAAGGTCGCTGGACTTAGCCTCCGAAAGGCCGAGGTGAGCGGAGAGAGCAAGCGTCCGCACACGAGACAATGGCTGCATTTCTGGCCGAACCCGGAAGTGTGTTTGGACTCGGCGAGGCGGAACTACAATTCCCAGAAGCCTCGGCGGCGTGGGCGGTGATTGGGCGGGGCTCCAGCTCCGTCGCGGAGGTTGACTTCGGAGGCGGCTACGCAAGAGTCGATAGTGCAGATTGAGTTCGCGAGGTGTGAGTGTGCGCGTCCAAGTTTTTGCGGGGCGCGGAGACTAAGGAGCCAGATCGGAAACGGAAACCAAAACACCGATGCGTGGAGAATGGCTGATTTGGGAAAGGCAGTCCCTGGGCTGGGTTTGTCGTCCCGTAGTGGCATTGAAAACTGGATGTGGGTGGAAACGTATTTTCAAATAGCTAAATTGGAGCCCCACTGAATGAAAACAGGGTATTTCAAAGTTTTTCTTTTAATGCTGTCAAGGTACTGTAATTTTCCTTACATAAATCAGATTTTAACAACAAAAAGTTATTGCTGTTTGAAATGTAATCTCTACCTCCAGTGGTCCTTACAGCTGGTTACTTTTAAAATTAAATTAGGGCTTCCCCTGGTGGTCCAGTGGGTATGGACACCACCTTGCACTGCAAGGGGCGCCGGTTCGATCCCTGGCCTGGGAAGATCCCATGTGCCGCGGAGCGGCTTGGACCCATGTGTCCAATCACCGAGCCTGAGCTCTGGAGCGCATGCGCCCAGAGCCAGCGCTCTGCGACAACAGAAGCCACCGTGATGGGAGGCCCACAGGAGCCAAAGAACAAAGACAGATGAAAATGGAGAAGTGAAAGACCAATAGAAATGGCCCGCCCGCTCCTCTCCCTCCCCAACCCGATCCCCGCCCAAAATAAGTAAATAAATAAATCTTTAAAATAAATAAATAAAATTAAATTAAATTATTTTTGGTTATTCTGGGTTTTCACTACTGCCACAGGCTCTTCTCTAGTTGCAGGGAGTGGGGACAACTCTCTAGTGGAGGTGAGCAGGCCTCTTGTTGCGGTGACTTCTTTTGTGGAACTTGGGCTCTAGGGCACATGGGCTCCATAGTTGCAGCTTTGAGGCTCTAGAGCACAGGCTCCATAGTTGTGGCTCAGGGACTTAGTTGCTCCACAGCATGTGGGATCTTCCCAGATCAGGGTTCGAACTCGTGTCTCTTCACCACTGAGCTACCAGGGAAGCCCTGTGGTTGACTTTTTAAAAAGAGTTTATTTTGAATCTGGTTAACTTACTGAAATGTTCTCAACTCTTAGAGTATTCCATTTGATTCTCCTGGCTTCTCTACGGAGACGGTCATCTATGGATAATTTCATCTCTTCCTTACCTGTATTTTATTATTATTTATTAATAAATTTTATTTCTGGCTATTCTGGGTTTTCAGTGCTGCTGCAGGCTCTTCTCTAGTTGCAGGGAGTGGGGGCTACTCTAATTGAGGTGAGCAGACTTCTGGTTGTGGTGACTTCTCTTGTTGTGAAACTCGGGCTGTAGGGCACACGGACTTCAGTGGTTGCGGCACATGGGCTCCATAGTTGTGGCTCCGAGGCTCTAGAGCAAAGGCTCCATAGTTGTGACTCACAGGGTTAGATGCTCTGCAGCATGTGGGGTCTTCCTGGATCAGGGATCGAACTCATGTCTCCTGCATTGGCAGGCGAACTCTTTACCACTGAGTTACCAGGGAAGTCCCCTTATCTGTATTTTTAACCAGGTATTCCCTTTACCAGAAAATGAAACTGAAGCCCAGTAATATTAAGTAACTTAGTCTGTATTGTAAAGGCAGAATCAGTATTTGAATCTAAGAAGTCTTACTCTGGAAAGTACATTGGTACATTGGTACCTGCCAGAGTAAGTGGAGGGAGGGGGCGGGTGGCGGATGAGGGATGGGGAGTTAGTGTTTAATGGGGACAGAGTTTTGGTTTAGGAAGGTGAAAAATTCAGGAGATGAATGCTGGTGAGTGTTGAACACCAATGTCAGTGTATTTAGTGCCACTGAACTGTACAGATAAATATTGTTAAGATAGTATATTTTATATTACGTGACTGTTAGCACACACACACAAAAAAACCATTAAAAGAATTTTCTGAATCTGGAATCCATGTTCTTAATGTCTACATTACTTTGCCCCTAGCCTACACACTAGGATCTTTTCTCTACATAAGCAATACTAAGTTTGCAAATAAGCAGAAAAAAATTCATATTTATTCATAAGAAAAGCAAAAAAAAAATCCATACAAATAAATTTAGTAAAATACATAGAGGCGTTAGAATAAGTCTTCAAAACTATTGAGATAAAAGACATACAAATGCCACATTAACAATGACTATCATAAATAGGTCAAATCTTATAGATTGATCTGCAGATTTAGTGTAATAAAGACAAAATCACAGTGAGGTATTTTGAGTGTTAGCTCATCTTCCTTTTTTCTGTTGACTTGTTTTCATTGTTTCTTTTCAAGATATTCAGACATTAAAATGCTAGTATTCTATAAGTTAAAACTGACTTTATCTTCTGGCCGTTATTGTTTCTTTCAAAATGAACAAGATGGTAATGTTTACTTGCAGGAGCATCTGAATCCCTGACCTAACCTGGATCCTATAGGGGTTTTGGGACAGCTACCCCCGAGGAACAGACTTGACAGATGCCCATCTAACCCAGAGGTTTCTCTCTTACTTGCTTGGGGATTGGCTGAGACCCAAGTTTCATACTGAGGTTCTACTGGTCAAGAGTTGGGTGAGGGCTCAGCATCTACTGAAGAGCAGGGACATTATGAATTCATTTGCTTTAAAGACAAAGATAAGGGAGCGGGAGAGTGTGCCCTAGTCTTCTGATATTCCAGGGTAAGCGATGAGGAAGTTCTCAGCAGGATAAAAGGACTGTCCTTTTCCTTTGCTGGATCCTACAAACGTCAGTGGTGTCTAGAAGTCTTACTCTGGAAAGTACATTGGTACATTGGTACCTGCCAGAGTAAGTGGAGGGAGGGGGCGGGTGGCGGATGAGGGATGGGGAGTTAGTGTTTAATGGGGACAGAGTTTTGGTTTAGGAAGGTGAAAAATTCAGGAGATGAATGCTGGTGAGTGTTGAACACCAATGTCAGTGTATTTAGTGCCACTGAACTGTACAGATAAATATTGTTAAGATAGTATATTTTATATTACGTGACTGTTAGCACACACAAAAAAACCATTAAAAGAATTTTCTGAATCTGGAATCCATGTTCTTAATGTCTACATTACTTTGCCCCTAGCCTACACACTAGGATCTTTTCTCTACATAAGCAATACTAAGTTTGCAAATAAGCAGAAAAAAATTCATATTTATTCATAAGAAAAGCAAAAAAAAAATCCATACAAATAAATTTAGTAAAATACATAGAGGCGTTAGAATAAGTCTTCAAAACTATTGAGATAAAAGACATACAAATGCCACATTAACAATGACTATCATAAATAGGTCAAATCTTATAGATTGATCTGCAGATTTAGTGTAATAAAGACAAAATCACAGTGAGGTATTTTGAGTGTTAGCTCATCTTCCTTTTTTCTGTTGACTTGTTTTCATTGTTTCTTTTCAAGATATTCAGACATTAAAATGCTAGTATTCTATAAGTTAAAACTGACTTTATCTTCTGGCCGTTATTGTTTCTTTCAAAATGAACAAGATGGTAATGTTTACTTGCAGGAGCATCTGAATCCCTGACCTAACCTGGATCCTATAGGGGTTTTGGGACAGCTACCCCCGAGGAACAGACTTGACAGATGCCCATCTAACCCAGAGGTTTCTCTCTTACTTGCTTGGGGATTGGCTGAGACCCAAGTTTCATACTGAGGTTCTACTGGTCAAGAGTTGGGTGAGGGCTCAGCATCTACTGAAGAGCAGGGACATTATGAATTCATTTGCTTTAAAGACAAAGATAAGGGAGCGGGAGAGTGTGCCCTAGTCTTCTGATATTCCAGGGTAAGCGATGAGGAAGTTCTCAGCAGGATAAAAAGGACTGTCCTTTTCCTTTGCTGGATCCTACAAACGTCAGTGGGACCAGTGCTTAGTTTGTCATCCCCTACTCTTCTCTGTCTTCATCTACTCTCTTTGGGATGCGTAGGGCAAAGGGTTAGCTCAGCAGCTCTGAGTTGCTCAAACCCTGCGTATGCCCTGCAAAAGGCCTATTGCAAAGGCCAAGTTTTTGGTCAGCTTTTGGGAACTGAGCTTTTGTAATGTTCTATCTGAAGTCTTTTTGCATGTCTGTACCTCTTTGTCCAGATTGTAATACAATGTGGTCCACAGTGAACACACCTGCTTTCCTTCTGGGTGTCTGGAGCATCAGTGACTGACCCCCTGTCAAAACCCTGGACTCTCAAATTCGGGTGAACCTCCCCAGTTGGCAACACTTCACATGTGTTGTCATATACGGTGGGGAGTCCCATATGACCCCACAGAGTAAGGACAGTTGGAAGCTTACGCGTGGTTTCCTCCAGAATTTACTACCAGCACTTTTTCCCTTTACTGATTTTACTCTCTGTCCCTTGGCTATCACAAGCCAAACAAGGAGGGTAACAGAATCGAGGTCCTGTAAATCCTTTTAGCAAATCCTTGAGCCTGAGGGTGGTCCAGAGAACCTCTGACACAAGATCTCAGTCTAAAAATCCGAGCCCTGCTCTCTAGACTTACAATTTCCCTTTTAGACTTTGCTAGTATTCTATAAGTTAAAACTGACTTTATCTTCGGGTTATTGTTTCTTTCAAAATGAACAAGATGGTAATGTTTACTTGCAGGAGCATCTGAATCCCTGACCTAACCTGGATCCTATAGGGGTTTTGGGACAGCTACCCCCGAGGAACAGACTTGACAGATGCCCATCTAACCCAGAGGTTTCTCTCTTACTTGCTTGGGGATTGGCTGAGACCCAAGTTTCATACTGAGGTTCTACTGGTCAAGAGTTGGGTGAGGGCTCAGCATCTACTGAAGAGCAGGGACATTATGAATTCATTTGCTTTAAAGACAAAGATAAGGGAGCGGGAGAGTGTGCCCTAGTCTTCTGATATTCCAGGGTAAGCGATGAGGAAGTTCTCAGCAGGATAAAAAGGACTGTCCTTTTCCTTTGCTGGATCCTACAAACGTCAGTGGGACCAGTGCTTAGTTTGTCATCCCCTACTCTTCTCTGTCTTCATCTACTCTCTTTGGGATGCGTAGGGCAAAGGGTTAGCTCAGCAGCTCTGAGTTGCTCAAACCCTGCGTATGCCCTGCAAAAGGCCTATTGCAAAGGCCAAGTTTTTGGTCAGCTTTTGGGAACTGAGCTTTTGTAATGTTCTATCTGAAGTTTTTTTGCATGTCTGTACCTCTTTGTCCAGATTGTAATACAATGTGGTCCACAGTGAACACACCTGCTTTCCTTCTGGGTGTCTGGAGCATCAGTGACTGACCCCCTGTCAAAACCCTGGACTCTCAAATTCGGGTGAACCTCCCCAGTTGGCAACACTTCACATGTGTTGTCATATACGGTGGGGAGTCCCATATGACCCCACAGAGTAAGGACAGTTGGAAGCTTACGCGTGGTTTCCTCCAGAATTTACTACCAGCACTTTTTCCCTTTACTGATTTTACTCTCTGTCCCTTGGCTATCACAAGCCAAACAAGGAGGGTAACAGAATCGAGGTCCTGTAAATCCTTTTAGCAAATCCTTGAGCCTGAGGGTGGTCCAGAGAACCTCTGACACAAGATCTCGTCTAGCCTCTTAACTTCAAATCCCACTCACAACTCCCAAATATGTATTTCCAGCCCTGCTCTCTCTAGACTTACGAACATTTGCCTTCTTGATTCTCCAGATGATGTTTGACGTGTCAAACCAAATTCTTCATTTCCCTTTCTATCCTAAATTTTCTCCTCCCCCATCATCGCTTTGAAACTAGCCTGCAGTCATCCAGCTGCTCTGGCCAGAAACCTGGGAATCATCCTGGACTCCTCTTTCCCTTTAGCAAATCTCACTCCCACGTCTCCAGGCCTGAGTCCCTTGGGTCCCTTGTTCATGCCTGCACCTCCCCAGGGGCCTCGTTCCCATGCATTCTATGATTTCCCTTATCATCTCAATATCTCCGTGTTCCTTACCTCTACCACAGGTTGAAAAGACACTGCTTGTCTGGCCCGTGCATACATCCCATCCTCCTCTCTGGCTGACTCAGGCTCACATTTCTGCCTGCCTGCTGTGTCCAGCAGCAATGGAGGTGCAGACACTGGGACATCCCCAGCTTCTCGGTATCAGACCTTGGTCCTTTAATTCTAGGTTGCTTTTGGCTTGTTCCTATTGCTTTTAAAGAAACATGAACCCAAAGCCTAAGATTTGGTGAGAGCCAGGGTCCAGACCCTGAAAAATACATCAATACAGAATGTCACAAGGTTTACAAAGAGAATGGCTGGAATATAATGTGTGTGCCATAAACATCATTGAATATCTGATTGAGTGTGACTTCTCTAGGATTTCTGGAGAAAGGATCTCTGCTTCTTTTAGCTGGGGTTGTTGATTCGGCAGTAGACGTTGTTTTCTGGATTCACAAGCACCTGTTACACAAAGAGAAGAGGTGAGTTCCAGTTCTAGGTGGGCGTTCCTGGCCTATTCGCTGTAAGGCCACAAACTCCCTGGCATTCTCCTTTCTCAGCACTTTTTCCCTTTACTGATTTTACTCTCTGTCCCTTGGCTATCACAAGCCAAACAAGGAGGGTAACAGAATCGAGGTCCTGTAAATCCTTTTAGCAAATCCTTGAGCCTGAGGGTGGTCCAGAGAACCTCTGACACAAGATCTCGTCTAGCCTCTTAACTTCAAATCCCACTCACAACTCCCAAATATGTATTTCCAGCCCTGCTCTCTCTAGACTTACGAACATTTGCCTTCTTGATTCTCCAGATGATGTTTGACGTGTCAAACCAAATTCTTCATTTCCCTTTCTATCCTAAATTTTCTCCTCCCCCATCATCGCTTTGAAACTAGCCTGCAGTCATCCAGCTGCTCTGGCCAGAAACCTGGGAATCATCCTGGACTCCTCTTTCCCTTTAGCAAATCTCACTCCCACGTCTCCAGGCCTGAGTCCCTTGGGTCCCTTGTTCATGCCTGCACCTCCCCAGGGGCCTCGTTCCCATGCATTCTATGATTTCCCTTATCATCTCAATATCTCCGTGTTCCTTACCTCTACCACAGGTTGAAAAGACACTGCTTGTCTGGCCCGTGCATACATCCCATCCTCCTCTCTGGCTGACTCAGGCTCACATTTCTGCCTGCCTGCTGTGTCCAGCAGCAATGGAGGTGCAGACACTGGGACATCCCCAGCTTCTCGGTATCAGACCTTGGTCCTTTAATTCTAGGTTGCTTTTGGCTTGTTCCTATTGCTTTTAAAGAAACATGAACCCAAAGCCTAAGATTTGGTGAGAGCCAGGGTCCAGACCCTGAAAAATACATCAATACAGAATGTCACAAGGTTTACAAAGAGAATGGCTGGAATATAATGTGTGTGCCATAAACATCATTGAATATCTGATTGAGTGTGACTTCTCTAGGATTTCTGGAGAAAGGATCTCTGCTTCTTTTAGCTGGGGTTGTTGATTCGGCAGTAGACGTTGTTTTCTGGATTCACAAGCACCTGTTACACAAAGAGAAGAGGTGAGTTCCAGTTCTAGGTGGGCGTTCCTGGCCTATTCGCTGTAAGGCCACAAACTCCCTGGCATTCTCCTTTCTCAGCCTTGAAAATTCCGAAGACCTTCCTTTCTCACTGTGCTCCCATCACGTGGACACCTCTCGATTCCTAGAATGGCCCGTGCTTCTCTACTGTGGAGGTGACCTCTACAGTCTTCATCTCCTGGTATGCTTGCATGTCTCCATGCTTAGTCGCTCAGTCGTGCCCAGCTCTTTGTCACTCTATGGACTGTAGCCCACCAAGTTCCTCTGTCCATGAGATTTCCCAAGCAGGAATACTGGAGGGGGTTGCCATTTCCTTCTTCAGGGGATCTTCCCAGCTCAGGGTTGGAACTCAGGTTTACCTGGTTGAGCCACCAGGGATCACCCCCAGAAGTCATGCCCTGAAGTAAACCTCCCCTTGAGGGCACGCCCTGTGACTTGCATCTAACCATTAGAAAATGCAAAGGTGACAGGAGGTACCTGCTTACACTATGTGATTTTGTTTTATTAGAGTGTAACATCTGTTTCGCCTTTGAAGAAGCAAGATGCAAGGTTGTGAGCTGCCAGTGGAAAACACTGAAAGGAGTGCAGCCTCCAGCTGACAGCCAGTGAGACCCTGAGGCCCCCAGTGTGACAGCCTGCAAAGAACTGAATGCTTCCAACAGCTACATGAGCTTGGACATTGACCCCTCCGCAGTGGAGCCTCAGATAAGACCTGAGCCTCGGCCAATGCCTTTATTATAGCTTTGCAAAAGACCCACCTGAGCAGTGCCTGGGCTCCTGATCCAGGACACTCTGAGATAAGAAATGTGTGTAGTTTTATGCTGCTAAATTTGTGGTAATTCTTTACACAACAATGGATAATGAATGCATTCACTTCAGGGCCTTTACACTTGGCTTCTCAACTTAGAATGTTCTACTTCAGACCCTTTGCATTGTTTGCTCCTTCCCTTCAGAAGGTAGCAGCCACTGAGGCGGCTGACCTGACACTCCTTCTGTATCTTCTCCCTTGACTGCATCTACTGAAGAGATTGGGAAGGGTAACACACAATTTTCTCAGCCTTGGCAAGAAGAAGTACCATGTGACAGTATCCCAACCCAAGGAGATATAAGAGTAAGTGTAGCAGGTGAGATTTCCCAGAAGAGCTTTTGCTTCCCTGATAAAAAGGAATAAATGAGGGCTTCCTTGGTGGCCCAGTGGGTGTAGAGTCTTCCTTGCAGTGCAAGGAGCACCGATTCGATCCCTGGCCCGGGAAGATCCTACATGCCACAGAGTGGCTTGACTGGTGTGTCCCAATTATGAGCCAGCGCTCTGGAGCGCATGTGCCTAGAGCCGGTGCTCTGCAACAAGAGAGGCCACTGTGATGGGAGGCCCACACAGGCCGAAGAATAAAGACAGATGAAAATAGATGAATAAAAACACAATAAAGGAGGCCAAAATTAAAAAGGGAGCAAATGAGACTCCTTTCCCCTAGACCCTGATGAAGAGAGGGACCTAGGAGGCTATCTTTGTATTATTTCACAGCTAATTAGAGAGCTGACAAATGCTAGCACAATCCATACAACAGCCTGAGCAACAGTGCTTCTCCTTTGAAGAATCTGAACCTAGTAACCTTTAAACAGTAGCAGAGGGTGTTGTCGTACATAATTAGATGTTATAGAGGAGTAGTGACCAGGAAGCTTGCATAGGAATTCAATCTGAACCGAGGAGAATGGAACAAATTCATTGATCAGCAAAAATGAGTAACCATCCTTATTTTAAAAATGTGCAAGGCACAAATAAATACTTTTCTTTGTTTAAAAAAGTGATCAACCATAAGAGAAAAAAACTTCCTTATAATCTCCATGAGGCTCACAAGTAATTTCTGACATTGGTTACCGGAGATTTCCCAGTGTTTTCTCAATTAACCCCCACTTTAATTAATCTGAACAACTCTCAAGGGGTTTGTTTTTCTTATTAAAAATCCCTAAGATATACATAGTCGCATCTTTTGAGAGTTCATCCTACAGGTAATGGAGCAGAATGGAATGTATTTCAACAGAGTGGGATGGATTAAAGAGGAATGAACAGGAAACGGGTGGATTGAGAGCTGAAGATTAGTCAATGTAAACTATTACATATGTACACATATACATATGTGTATAACTGAATTACTTTTCTGTACGTCAGAAGAGAATATCACATTACCTTATTGTAATAAATCAACTATACCTCAATAAAACAATTTTTTAAAGCAGAAATAGAAGGAAAGAATGCAATGAAGGGGAACAAAACAACGAAACAGAATTGAATGGCAAGGCAGGGGATGAGAAAGAGGACATGGGAAAAAAATGGAAAGAGAGAATGAGAAGCAATAGAATTCCTTGGTGGCCCAGGGGTAGAGTCTTCCTTGCAGTGCAAGGAGCACCGGTCGATCCCTGGCCGGAAGATCCTACATGCCACAGAGTGGCTTGACTGGTGTGTCCCAATTATGAGCCAGCGCTCTGGAGCGCATGTGCCTAGAGCCGGTGCTCTGCAACAAGAGAGGCCACTGTGATGGGAGGCCCACACAGGCCGAAGAATAAAGACAGATGAAAATAGATGAATAAAAACACAATAAAGGAGGCCAAAATTAAAAAGGGAGCAAATGAGACTCCTTTCCCCTAGACCCTGATGAAGAGAGGGACCTAGGAGGCTATCTTTGTATTATTTCACAGCTAATTAGAGAGCTGACAAATGCTAGCACAATCCATACAACAGCCTGAGCAACAGTGCTTCTCCTTTGAAGAATCTGAACCTAGTAACCTTTAAACAGTAGCAGAGGGTGTTGTCGTACATAATTAGATGTTATAGAGGAGTAGTGACCAGGAAGCTTGCATAGGAATTCAATCTGAACCGAGGAGAATGGAACAAATTCATTGATCAGCAAAAATGAGTAACCATCCTTATTTTAAAAATGTGCAAGGCACAAATAAATACTTTTCTTTGTTTAAAAAAGTGATCAACCATAAGAGAAAAAAACTTCCTTATAATCTCCATGAGGCTCACAAGTAATTTCTGACATTGGTTACCGGAGATTTCCCAGTGTTTTCTCAATTAACCCCCACTTTAATTAATCTGAACAACTCTCAAGGGGTTTGTTTTTCTTATTAAAAATCCCTAAGATATACATAGTCGCATCTTTTGAGAGTTCATCCTACAGGTAATGGAGCAGAATGGAATGTATTTCAACAGAGTGGGATGGATTAAAGAGGAATGAACAGGAAACGGGTGGATTGAGAGCTGAAGATTAGTCAATGTAAACTATTACATATGTACACATATACATATGTGTATAACTGAATTACTTTTCTGTACGTCAGAAGAGAATATCACATTACCTTATTGTAATAAATCAACTATACCTCAATAAAACAATTTTTTAAAGCAGAAATAGAAGGAAAGAATGCAATGAAGGGGAACAAAACAACGAAACAGAATTGAATGGCAAGGCAGGGGATGAGAAAGAGGACATGAAAGAAAGAAGGGAATGGAAAAAGAGAGAATGAGAAGCAATAGAATGCGGTGGAATGAAATGAAAGCCAACCAAATGGAAATGAATGTAAATAGGCCATTGACTACAAAGGGGTGAACTAGTAGGAAACAGAATGAAAGGGGTGGATTACATATGCAGATGAGATGAACAGGAATGACATGGGACAGGAAGCAAGAGAATGGAAATGAGGTAAAATAATAATGAAAGTGAAATAATAATAGTAATAAATGAAAGGGATAGTATGGAAATGGAAAATGATAGCCAGGATAAAATAGACAAATGAAATGTGGAGCGAAGGAACTGGTGGGATTAAAAGAAAAAGTAAAAATGAATAAAATGTAGTGGAGGGAAGTGACAAAGAAGAGAAAAGAATGAAAGAGGTCACCATGACACAACGAAATGAAGCAGAATGCAGTGGGATGGAATGGGACAGGAGCGGCCCTGGAGGGGTGGGTGAGAAGCAATGACAAGGTCTGGAATGGGGAGAAATAAGAGGAATGGGAAAGAAATAAAAGGAATTTTATGGAAAGAGATGGAGTGAGAGGGAGTGCAGTAGAATAGACAAAAGAATAACAAAAACAGAAATGGAATGGGAAGGAAGTGGTTGGAACAGAAGGAGAAGGAAATGAAGTTAAATGGATAGAAAGTTAAATGGGTGGAGTGAAAATGAATGTGATGGAAAAGTGCTGGAGCGAAATGGATGGACAGGCAGGGAACGGAATGAAATGAACCAGAAAGTGACAGGATGGAAGTGGGTTCAAGGGGACTGAAAAGATTTTTGAAAGGAAATCTCTTGATAGGTTATCCAACAGACTCTGCAGCAAGGAGAGAAAGGGAGATTGCTAACAGCTCCCCATGTGTCCAAAGACTCAGTGTGGCATAAAAATACCTCATAGTTGGACTCTGCATTTTCTTTTTGTACAGCTGGGGCCAATGGATCCAATGCAAGTTTGGACGATGACTTCCTGGGGCCTTGAGAATACCGGTCGTGGACGGCGGACGGTAATTCCTTCTGTAAGTGAACAAAGAGATCAGTTAGGGCCCACAGACATTGTTTATCTTAGACCCACAGTGTCTGGAAATGCCAACGTGCACTCTTCAGAGGTCCGGAGACAGAGAGATTGCTGACCAGGTTCTCACAAAAGATCAGAAGCAGAAGTAGGACCAGAACTCTTCCCTTTCACCTGGCTACGTCTGCAGCCTATACTCCAAAACTTCTTTGCATCCATCACTTGCTAGGCCAGTGCCACCATGTCTGCTGTCTGACTCTAAGCACTAGAAGTGGAAGCAGCACAGGTTAGGAGCCAGAGTCCTAGCCCCTGAGCCAGGGACTTCCCTGGTGGTCCACTGGTTAAGAATCTGCCTTCCAGTGCAGGGGATGCGGATTCGATCCCTGGTGGGGAACTAAGATCCTATATACCATGGGGCAGCTAAACCCACGCTGCAATTACTGAGCCCACATGCTCTGGGGCTCTCAAGCCACAACTATAGAGAAACCCATGCACCACAACAAAGATGCCACATGCTGCAATGAAAATCTGGTGTGCAGCAACTAAGACCTGACATAGCCATGAATAAATATTATATGCATATATGTATATATACATCTAAGGTGGAAAGAAAGTGAAGTTGCTCAGTCATGCCCAACCCTTTGCGACCCATGGAATTCTCCAGACAAGAATACTGGAGTGGGAAATTTCCCTTCTCCAGGGAATTTTTTCAACCCAGGGCTCGAACCCAGGTCTCCTGCATTGCAGGCAGGTTCTTTACCGTCTGAGCTGCAAGGGAAGCTACGGGTAGTGCTAGCAGTAAAGAACCCTCTGGCTAGTGCAGGAGATGTAAGAGACGCGGTTATATCCCTGGGTTGGGAAGATCCCCTGGAGGAGGGCATGGCAACCCACTCCAGTATTCTTGCCTGGAGAATTCCATGGACAGAGGAGCCTGGTGGGCTACAGTCCATGGGGTCGCAAGGAATTGTACATGACTGAAGCGACTTAGCACACACACATGTATTTTTTTTTTCCCCATCATGCCTCTTTTATTTTTATATTTATTTTCGGCTGTCTTTATTCTTTGGCCTGTGTGGGCCTCCCATTGCAGTGGCCTCTCTCGCTTCAGCGCAATGGCTCTAAGCGCATGCGCTCCAGAGCACTGACTCGTAATTGGACACACTGGTCTAGCCACTCTGTGGCATGTGGGATCTTCCAGGCCGGGATTGAACCAGTGCTCCTTGCACTGCAAGGCACTCTACCCACTGGACCACCAGGGAAACCCCGCATGTATTTTAAAAAGGAATATAATCCAGTTCGCTGTGAGCTCTCAAGCCACTTTCTCCCCATTCCCAGCTCTGCAGTGCTCAATGAAAAGATCTACACAAGATAATTTCTCATACTTGTCAAATACAGCATTCTCAGATTGTATTCCTATGCAGCTTCCTTAATAAAATCAAGCAGGGTCAACCTACCTCATAGACTTTCTCCAGAGGGCCTAGTGGCAGCATCTGGGCAAAAAAGAAAATAGGGAAGAGGTCCTGAGGCCTCGGAAATTCTTGGAAATAGCTTAGGCCTCAGAGGCAGTTACATCCTTCTGATTCCCAGAGGGGCTCCAGGTTAGGCAGTGTCATGCTGAAGAGAAAGATGACACGGGGAAGGGACGAAAAGGCCAGGAAATCTTGAGATCCCCTGAGAAAGCAGGGGAGGAGATGCAGAGAGACCCAAGCTGCACCAGCATCCTTAAGAAAACATCCCTGAACCCCATCCCCACCCCCAATAGGTAGGACTGTAACCTAGCAGGGGCCAGACCGCCAGGGAGCAGAGGGCCCCTCTGGAACATTACCCACCTTTTCAACTGGGATCTGTCCTTCAGGGTTAGGTAGATTGCCATACACGGGCATGGGCCAGTCTAAAAAAGTGAATGCCAGGGGGGGAAAAGAGAGGGTTATATCCCTGGGTTGGGAAGATCCCCTGGAGGAGGGCATGGCAACCCACTCCAGTATTCTTGCCTGGAGAATTCCATGGACAGAGGAGCCTGGTGGGCTACAGTCCATGGGGTCGCAAGGAATTGTACATGACTGAAGCGACTTAGCACACACACATGTATTTTTTTTTTCCCCATCATGCCTCTTTTATTTTTATATTTATTTTCGGCTGTCTTTATTCTTTGGCCTGTGTGGGCCTCCCATTGCAGTGGCCTCTCTCGCTTCAGCGCAATGGCTCTAAGCGCATGCGCTCCAGAGCACTGACTCGTAATTGGACACACTGGTCTAGCCACTCTGTGGCATGTGGGATCTTCCAGGCCCGGGATTGAACCAGTGCTCCTTGCACTGCAAGGCACTCTACCCACTGGACCACCAGGGAAACCCCGCATGTATTTTAAAAAGGAATATAATCCAGTTCGCTGTGAGCTCTCAAGCCACTTTCTCCCCATTCCCAGCTCTGCAGTGCTCAATGAAAAGATCTACACAAGATAATTTCTCATACTTGTCAAATACAGCATTCTCAGATTGTATTCCTATGCAGCTTCCTTAATAAAATCAAGCAGGGTCAACCTACCTCATAGACTTTCTCCAGAGGGCCTAGTGGCAGCATCTGGGCAAAAAAGAAAATAGGGAAGAGGTCCTGAGGCCTCGGAAATTCTTGGAAATAGCTTAGGCCTCAGAGGCAGTTACATCCTTCTGATTCCCAGAGGGGCTCCAGGTTAGGCAGTGTCATGCTGAAGAGAAAGATGACACGGGGAAGGGACGAAAAGGCCAGGAAATCTTGAGATCCCCTGAGAAAGCAGGGGAGGAGATGCAGAGAGACCCAAGCTGCACCAGCATCCTTAAGAAAACATCCCTGAACCCCATCCCCACCCCCAATAGGTAGGACTGTAACCTAGCAGGGGCCAGACAGCCAGGGGAGCAGAGAGGGCCCCTCTGGAACATTACCCACCTTTTCAACTGGGATCTGTCCTTCAGGGTTAGGTAGATTGCCATACACGGGCATGGGCCAGTCTAAAGAAAGTGAATGCCAGCCCGGGGCTGGAGTTAGGAAGATATGTGAGGGAAGGGGTGATTTGTCCAGGTTGCTTCTATCCCCAGCAAGAGTGTGGCAGAAATCTTCCTTGCTTTCTTCCCAGGACGCCCCCCTTCACATCCCCAGTGGTCTTGGCCTGGGAATGTCCTAGAAATCAAGTTCTGGGTTAGATAAGGCTGTCTGATGACACACCTGAGGCCAGAAATCTACGATCTACCCCCGACAGTTCCAGGGGCCTCTGAAGCCTGTGTTTGTCATATTCCTGGCCTTGGTTTTCTTCTCTGTAAAACTCGGATGAACTGGACAGTCTCCAGACGACTTCACTTCACTAGCCCATCCTACCAGAATCTTAGGTCAGACATGGCAAAGGTGTTTCATTTTTGCCTTTGGTCTCATCCGTCAGTGGAGGCTGCCTGAGGCACTGTATGGAGATGGACTATGAGACGCGTTTTGAAGTTAGCAGGGAGGAGTGCCATGACTGATGCTGTCTACTTATGGCAGTGAATGAGCAGAGCTTTCCTGAGTGAGGAAGACTAGAATGGCAGGCCATTGTCTATTTGTGTTGAGGTTGTTGGGACAGGCAGAGCTCCTCACAGTTCCTGACCCCGATCTCATCCATTTTCCAGATGGGACACGGAGGGTCCGAGAGTACAGGGCTTGCCCACGAGGTCAGAGTGACCTGGGGCAACGCTGGGAGCAGAGGCCTCGGCTCTCTGCACCAGCCTCTTCTCCAGACCCCACCGTTGCCCTGGGCATCAGCTATGGAGTCACTTACTGCGACCGAGCTCTTTGGGGAGACCCTCTCCAGGGGTCGGGTTCTCATAGATGGAGTCCTCCGTTATTCTTCTTGAGAGCCTGGAATCCCAAGACACTTGTTCACTCTGCTGCTAGCGATTTCCCATCTCCACAGGCCCCGCCCATATCCCATGTCTATTTTGAGCAATGTTCCAAACCCTCTCAATCCCCCACATGCCATGTGTACCGCTTAGCACCACGCTCAGCAGCCCTTTTGATGGGCAGGTCCTCAAGGCCACGCCCCCCTCCCATTCTGAGCTTTACCTTCTCACATTTGCTCGTAGAGGAAATCCTTGCTTGTAGAGGAAACAGCCCAGCCCTGTGGCCAGGGCAATGACAGCCAGGACCCCGATGGTAATGCCAGCAATGCCCCCTGCTGTCAGGGATGACTGGTTTTGGCTTCTGGGAATGTCCTAGAAATCAAGTTCTGGGTTAGATAAGGCTGTCTGATGACACACCTGAGGCCAGAAATCTACGATCTACCCCCGACAGTTCCAGGGGCCTCTGAAGCCTGTGTTTGTCATATTCCTGGCCTTGGTTTTCTTCTCTGTAAAACTCGGATGAACTGGACAGTCTCCAGACGACTTCACTTCACTAGCCCATCCTACCAGAATCTTAGGTCAGACATGGCAAAGGTGTTTCATTTTTGCCTTTGGTCTCATCCGTCAGTGGAGGCTGCCTGAGGCACTGTATGGAGATGGACTATGAGACGCGTTTTGAAGTTAGCAGGGAGGAGTGCCATGACTGATGCTGTCTACTTATGGCAGTGAATGAGCAGAGCTTTCCTGAGTGAGGAAGACTAGAATGGCAGGCCATTGTCTATTTGTGTTGAGGTTGTTGGGACAGGCAGAGCTCCTCACAGTTCCTGACCCCGATCTCATCCATTTTCCAGATGGGACACGGAGGGTCCGAGAGTACAGGGCTTGCCCACGAGGTCAGAGTGACCTGGGGGCAACGCTGGGAGCAGAGGCCTCGGCTCTCTGCACCAGCCTCTTCTCCAGACCCCACCGTTGCCCTGGGCATCAGCTATGGAGTCACTTACTGCGACCGAGCTCTTTGGGGAGACCCTCTCCAGGGGTCGGGTTCTCATAGATGGAGTCCTCCGTTATTCTTCTTGAGAGCCTGGAATCCCAAGACACTTGTTCACTCTGCTGCTAGCGATTTCCCATCTCCACAGGCCCCGCCCATATCCCATGTCTATTTTGAGCAATGTTCCAAACCCTCTCAATCCCCCACATGCCATGGGTACCGCTTAGCACCACGCTCAGCAGCCCTTTTGATGGGCAGGTCCCTCGAAGGCCACGCCCCCATCCCATTCTGAGCTTTACCTTCTGACATTTGCTCGTAGAGGAAATACTTGCTTGTAGAGGAAACAGCCCAGCCCTGTGGCCAGGGCAATGACAGCCAGGACCCCGATGGTAATGCCAGCAATGCCCCCTGCTGTCAGGGATGACTGGTGACCTGGGCAAGGAGAGAAAATCAGGACCTGACACACCCTCATCCCTGGGCTGAGCCCCATTCCCAAGCTTGGGGCTTTATCTCCACTCCCATTTGATGAGCACTTGTTTTCCAGTCATTGGGAGGCAGAAGTCTGTGGTAGTAATAGAATCATTTCTGGAGTCAAATGTCCTAAGTTCACATCTCAGCTACTGTGTGACCTTGGCCATGAGACTTAACCTCTCTGTGCTTCCACTGGCTCTTCTGTAAAAGCAAAGATAATATGAAGCCTACTCCATATGGTTGCTGAAAAGGTTAAACATATATGTATCCATATTCAGTATATGCAATGTTTAGGATATTCAATGTTGGTGAAGTATTTATTACACACACACACACATTTTGCCTCTAAGTCATCATTTATTTTTCATCCATCTTTATTCTTTGGTTTGTGTGGGCCTTCCATCGCAGTGGCCTCTCTCAGTGCAGAGCACTGGCTCTGGGCGCAGGCACACTGGAGCACTGGCTCATAATTGGACACACCAGCCTAGCTGTTCCTCAGCATGTGGGATCATCCTGGGTCAGAGACTGAACCGGTGCCCCTTGTACTGCAAGGCGGACTCTTTACCCATTGGACCACCAGGGAAGCCTCTTGGTGAAGTATTTAGACCTGTGGAAAGTGATCTGTCAGTGCTGGTGTGATGATGTTACTGATTAAGCTGATGGATCAAATATGGCCATCAGAGCAAAGGGTTTTGGCAACCTCAAACCTGAGTCATCTTTGACTTTTGGGGGTCCTGTGGACACAGACAAAAGTAACTACGCTTTCTGAGTCTTATTTCCTCATCTGCAAAGTGGGAGAGATGGTACGTACTGTATAAGGGTACTGAGAAGATGAAATGAGATCTCAAATGTTTTTCTAGTTTTTGACTGCACCACGTGGCATGGGGGACCTTAGTTCCCCTACCAGGGATCAAACCTGTGCCCCCTGCAGTGGAAGTAGAGTCTTCACCACTAGACCACCAGGGAAGTCTGAGATCATGAATGCTAGTGCCTGGCATCTAGGAGGTGATTGATTAGTAAGTGGAAGCTGTTATCATGAACCCTGGCCTAAGGTGTACCCATCCCACCTTTACCCAGAGGCTTTCTCAGAGGAGTGAAGGGCAGCCACACGAGGGTCAGGCCTGTGAGGGAAGGGTTCTGCTTTGGAGGGACAGGAGGGGGCTTCCTGGATGCCTTAGGAGTTCCTGGTTTTATTCTTGGAGTATCCATTTCTTTAAATGTCAAACAAGCATAGGAATCCATAACCCTACTGGCTTTTGAGGAGATTGAAGGAGATCACATGTAAAAGTACAAGCACAGGGCTTCCCTGGTGGTCCAGTGGGTAAGGACACCACCTTGCAGTGCAAGGGCCGCTGGTTCAATCCCTGGTCTGGGAAGATCCCATGTGCCACGGAGTGGCTGGACCCATGTGTCCAACTACTGAGTCGGAGCTCTGGAGCGCATGCGCCCAGAGCTGGTGCTCTGCAGCGACAGAGGCCACTGCGATGGAAGGCCTACACGGGCCAAAGAACAAAGATAAATAAATGAAAGGCCAATAGAAGTGGCCAAAAAACAAAAAGTGGTTAAAGTACAAGCACAGTGCCTGACACCCAGGAGAGGCTTTATAAAAGAGAGTGACGGTGACGAGGAAGACGATGATGGTCTGATGACGGCAATGACAGAGCTGCCATCGGTCAAGCTCTGAACTCACATCCCCTGAAGTGGAAGCCAGAGCCTTAACCGCTGGACCTCCCTGGAAGTCCGAGTCTGAGCGGCTGGGACTGAACGGCTCTGGGCTAGGAACGGGCCCGTGGAGGACAGTCCCTGGCACAGCACAGCCCCCGGTAAGGGACGATCAGGTGGCTGAGGAAGAACGTCCCTGGATCCAAGGAGAAGGCGTATCTGAAAGACTCACCTGTGATTCTGACTTGGACGGAGGCAGAGCGGTTCAGGCGTGTGAGAGAGTTAGAAGCCGTGCAACTGTAAGTCCCTTGCTGTGTCCAAGTCAGGCCCTCGATGACCAGCTCCTCCCCGCGGCCCACACTGGTGGAGTGGTCAAAGGTCCAGTGGAACTCAGCGTCCGGCTGGGACTCAGTCCTGCACCGCAGGGTCAGGGTGGAGTTGAGCTCTGCCTGGATGGTGTTGACTGCCTGGGACGCCAACCCCGCGGTGATGTGCACTCGGTCGGGGCCGTCTGTGTGCAGAGCCAAATATTAGGCTCACTCCACACTGGAAGTTCTGCTTCCTCCTCCCGCACCGCCCCCCACCCCACCCCGTCTCAGTTCTAACTAAGGGAATTCCCGGCTGTGGCCTGGAAGACAAAGACTCTTCCGACTCTTGTGGAAAGGAATCCGGCAGCAGCAGAAGGAGAAAATGCTCCTTTTTCCTCTTTAGCTACTGAGCAAGCAGAATGTGATTCACAACTGAGAGGTGGGGTGGGGATCCAAAACAAAACAAAATCAAAACCCAAAATCCCTGCCCTTGCCAAAGTGACTCCTAGCCAAGCCTCGTAAGACATTCAGGCTTCAGAAACTGGTGCTGTGTCCTGCATGTAGCCCCTGACTTACAACATGTTCTCTGTTCTGGTGGTAGCTCAAAGAGAAAAAGAAAAAAACCTCTGGGGTCATTATCGACTCATCCCTTTATCTCTTGCTTCGTGTCAACTAGCAGTAAATCCTGTGAGTCTGATATTTGAAATACATTCGTGGCCGGATCACTTGTCACCCGCAGCTGCCACGGGCTCAGCAGCGCCCCCATCACCTCCTGTGGATGACGGTGGCCACCACAAGAGGGAGCCTCACAGACTCCAAGGCTAAGAGTGTACTTGGCCAAGGGCCCAGCTGCTGTACCCCGCAGTCCACTCCCAGGCCACTCCTGGGCTGCACCCTGCCCGTACCTGAGTGTGCTGGGGAAATGAAGGCAGACCCTCTCCTGAGTGACCTGGGCTCCCTGAGGGTCCTGACCATGTTCCTTAGACTCCATGGTGGTCTAATGTCCCCACCCAACCCTCCCTCCCTTTCCCCTCGCTCCAAATCAGACTTTCATCTCAGTCTGAGTCTTTTCAGGCTCCCGCCCTATTTTTCCTGCACAGGAGCATTCCCTTAATTAAATCCTTGCAGATACAATCCCATGGAATCCCATTTTGGGGCCTGCCTCTCCACGGAACCAGACAAAAACAACTGTATCATCTCCTTCTCCCGTGTTTCCAGCCCCTTAGACAAGGGCTATGCAAACACAGCTCTCATCCTCTCTCTCCTCTGCTCAGAGCCTTCTGTGGCCCAAGTGTCCTCACCACGGTCCACAGGGCCCAGTGTGGTCTATCTCCACCCTCCTAGCTTCTTCTGTTCCATTCCCCCTTACAATTTACCTCTCTGGTCACCTTGGCCTCTTAAAGTTCCTGACATGCCAAGCACAGTTCCTTATCATACGCTGTTTGCTGCCTTGGACCTCACTTCCGTAAGCTCCCTGCCTCCTGCTGCACACATACCACCTCCTCCAGGAAGCCCCCACTGACCACTCCAGCTAGGGCTGCAACACCTCCTCAACCTCCCAGCCCTGCCTGTCTTTCTTGCTGCCTCTGGTCCCATCTGACACCACATGGAATCCCCTATTTAGCTGTGTATGGTCTGTCTACTCCACTAGAACAAGCTCCATCGAGGGTGGCCTTGTTCCCTGCTCTGGTGGTAGCTCAAAGAAAAAAACCTCTGGGGTCATTATCGACTCATCCCTTTATCTCTTGCTTCGTGTCAACTAGCAGTAAATCCTGTGAGTCTGATATTTGAAATACATTCGTGGCCGGATCACTTGTCACCCGCAGCTGCCACGGGCTCAGCAGCGCCCCCATCACCTCCTGTGGATGACGGTGGCCACCACAAGAGGGAGCCTCACAGACTCCAAGGCTAAGAGTGTACTTGGCCAAGGGCCCAGCTGCTGTACCCCGCAGTCCACTCCCAGGCCACTCCTGGGCTGCACCCTGCCCGTACCTGAGTGTGCTGGGGAAATGAAGGCAGACCCTCTCCTGAGTGACCTGGGCTCCTGAGGGTCCTGACCATGTTCCTTAGACTCCATGGTGGTCTAATGTCCCCACCCAACCCTCCCTCCCTTTCCCCTCGCTCCAAATCAGACTTTCATCTCAGTCTGAGTCTTTTCAGGCTCCCGCCCTATTTTTCCTGCACAGGAGCATTCCCTTAATTAAATCCTTGCAGATACAATCCCATGGAATCCCATTTTGGGGCCTGCCTCTCCACGGAACCAGACAAAAACAACTGTATCATCTCCTTCTCCCGTGTTTCCAGCCCCTTAGACAAGGGCTATGCAAACACAGCTCTCATCCTCTCTCTCCTCTGCTCAGAGCCTTCTGTGGCCCAAGTGTCCTCACCACGGTCCACAGGGCCCAGTGTGGTCTATCTCCACCCTCCTAGCTTCTTCTGTTCCATTCCCCCTTACAATTTACCTCTCTGGTCACCTTGGCCTCTTAAAGTTCCTGACATGCCAAGCACAGTTCCTTATCATACGCTGTTTGCTGCCTTGGACCTCACTTCCGTAAGCTCCCTGCCTCCTGCTGCACACATACCACCTCCTCCAGGAAGCCCCCACTGACCACTCCAGCTAGGGCTGCAACACCTCCTCAACCTCCCAGCCCTGCCTGTCTTTCTTGCTGCCTCTGGTCCCATCTGACACCACATGGAATCCCCTATTTAGCTGTGTATGGTCTGTCTACTCCACTAGAACAAGCTCCATCGAGGGTGGCCTTGTTCCCTGCTCTGACACGCTTGGCATAGAGCAGGTATTCAGTAATTATGGGATGAGGGGCTGGAAGGAAGAACTTCAGCAAGGGAGGGAGAAGGAAGGACCAGTTTAGAGATGACTTACAGCTGATGTTCAAGTTTAAGGCGTCGCTCCGTGCCCAGCTGCCCCAGTTCCGGACCTCGCATGCATAGGGCCCCGTGTCATTGCGCTGGAGGCTGTGGATGATCAGGTTCCTGTCGTCAGTCACCAGGTGCTCGTTGGACAGGAGGAGCTGGTCCCCTAAGAACCACTGGACTCCAGCGTCCTCATGGGTGGTCTGACAGATCAGGACCACCGAGCGGGCATTCTCCACCAGAGTCAGGTTTGGGGTCATGATATAAGGCTTGGTCAGTCTCTCTGGAAACACACACAGAGACAGGAGGGGGTCCGGGGACCCGCTGTCAGTCTTTCGTCCGTATGGGGCCCCCAGGATTTTCCAGGGATGTGTGTGTATGTGCGTGTAACTGCAGTGTGTGACTGGTGCCTGTAAGTCATTTATGTAGGAGTGCTGTGTGACAGTTACGGGACTGTGCTATAGGCTGGGTGTGTATGGAGAGTTGTAGCACGTGGACGTGTTCTGTGAGTGGGAGCTTTGCATCTGTTCATCTTTGGCTGTGCTGGGTCTTTGTTGCTGCATGAGGGCTTTCTCTCGTTAGGGTGCATGGGCTTCTCACGGCGGTGGCTTCTCTTGTTGTGGAGCGTGGGCTCTCGAGCACGCGGGTTCCGTAGCTGCGGTGCACAGGTTTCGTAGCGCCCTGGCATGTGGGATCTTCCCAGACCAGGGAGTGAACCCCTGTCTCCTGCACGGGCAGGTGGACTTAAACTCTGGACCACCAGAGAAGTCCCATTTGTGTCTATCTGTGTGTGTGGTGTGTGTATATGTATTGTGACTGTGAGATAGGTGGGGTATACATATGCACTGTGTGCCCATGAATGCGGGTTGTGTGTATGTATGTTTTCTGCACATGAGTGTGTGTTATGTGTCTGCGGTAGGAAGCATTGCATGTGTATGTGCACACACGGAACACGGATGTATAGACACACAGGCTTTGTCTGTCACTACTGTGTGTAGCATGGCTACGTGTGTGTGCTCTGCACGTGTTGAGAGTGTCACGTGTGTGGCCTGTGTGGTGTGTTTCATGTTGTACGTGAGAATGTTGAGTGTCTGTGACAAACGTGGCCATCTGTTGCGTGCACATGGCATTTTGTGTGTCTATGTGTTTTATGAGGGACTATGTTGTGGGTCTGTGGTATTGTCTGTCGTGCTTGTGAGAGATGTGTGTCCTTGTTTTGTGTGTAAGCATTGTGTATGTGCTTTGCTTGTGTGTAAGTGCATTTATGTTCCTGTTGTGGATGTGTGTGTCTGTGACGTGTTATGTCCTGTGTGTTTCAGGTATTGTGTGGGTCTGTTGGGAACATGTTATATGTGTCTTGTGTGTGTGTGTATTCTATGCTGCTGTATGCTGTGTGAGTTGTATGCATCTGTGGTGCACATTTTGTGCCATGCATTGCTTTTTTTGGCCGCAGCTGGTGGCATGAAGGGTCTTTGTTCCCCAGCCAGGGATCAAACCTGGGCCCCTTGCACTGGGAGTGCAGTCTTCACCACTCGACCACCAGGTAAGTCACCCGCGTGTGTGATTGTTATGTGTGTGTGTCTCTGTGTGTGTGTATGCGGTGCATGAGTGTTGTGTCAGTGTTTGTAGGTATGAAGAATCGCCTCCCCCACTTCAGAGAATCCACTGGTGGACACCCACAGGGAGCCTCCAGGGCCTTGTGGAGGACGTGCCAAACAAGGACCAAGGTCCCTCCCTGGGCCCAGAGCCATAGTCTGCCACCAGCCACATGGGACAGCTCCACTCCACCGGACCCTCCTCAAGCTCTAGGATGTCGGTGTAGCTCTGAGTCTCAGAGACACAAAGGAGGGGAACGGGGGAAAGAGACTCACCAAGGACGCGGACATTGAGAGCATCCTCTTGGAACAGCTGGGTGGCAGTGTTGGACACCAAGCACCTGTAGGTGCCCTCATGTTCCCTGGACACGGCATGGATGGTAAAGTTCTTCTTGTTGAGGAATGAGGTTGTGACAAGCTTGGAGTCATTGGTGAAAAACCATAAGTACGAAGCTTGTGGATAAGACTCAGTTTCCGCGGAGAAGGTCACATTGGAGCCTTCTAACACCTCAACTGCATCCCCGTTGGGTAGGCCAGGCTCCAACTTGATTTTGACCGGGTCAGGGCCATCTGGGAGGACAAGAACAATTGTAGCAGTAACCACAGCATCAGTGAGAGATGCTCTTTGGGAAATTGACGCAGTCAATAAACAGTAACTTTTCTCTTCTCCCCACTCAGACTCCCCACCATTCCAAAGGAGATATAGGAATCTGATGGTGCATCCATCGGATGACCTGTCAGCTGCATCCCTGGATAAAGCAGGATTGGGAGACACACCTAATGCATGCCCACAAGGGACTTCCTTGCTGGTTCGGTGGTTAAGAATCCATCTTCCGATGCAGGGGATGCGCGTCTGATCCCTAGTCTGGGAACTAAGATCCCATGTGCCAAGGGGCAACTATGGCCGCACTGCAACTACTGAGCCCAAATGCTCTAGAGCCTGTGATCTGCAACAAGAGAAGCCCGTTTGCCACCCAGTGCAGCCAAAATAAAAATAATACATTAAAAAAAAAAAAGCACGCCAGTAATTGTTCTTTCCTCACTGCCACCTAGGCAGTATTTTGGATTAAACATCTGAAAGTTAAGGAGCTCCGTTTTAGGTATGTTATGTTGGATGTTTCCATGAGAATCCAAGTAGAGATGTCAAATGGTTGTACGTCTGAAGTTCAAGGGTGGACAAATCCACGTTTGGATGGTATTAAAGTCGCAAGACTAGATGAGATCACCAAGGAAGTGGGTGTTGCTGAGGGGCTGGGGAGAAGGGAAAGAGACTCACAGTTCACAGTCAGGTAGGTGAGGTCGCTGCTCACGCCCCCGGGGACACCCCAAACTTCACACTGGTAAGTCCCAGCATCCTCCCGCTGGACACGGAGGACAGTGAGGTTCTTGCCGTCTGTGGACAGCTGCATGCGCTCATGGGACGGCAGGAGCTTGTGGTTGGCGAACCAGTGGATGGTGATGTTGACGTCCGGAGTGTCACACTGGAAGGTCACATTCTCCTGGTGCTCTATGACTGTGCCCCGGCTGACTGAGATGATGGGTTTGGTCAGCGTTTCTACAGAAGGAAAAAGAGAGGGGGAGGGAGACAGAAGCAGAGACGCAGGTGAAGGATAGACCAAGGAAGATAGAGTCACAGAGGGACCCAGAGAAACAGGGAGGGGCTGGAACTGCACACAGTCACCCTGGAGCTCTGTGACTGCCCTCCAAGGCTGGACCTAGCTCTCATCCTAGGTGTGATCTTGAGCCCCTCGCGTCCTCTTTCCAAGCCCCCTTAAATGGGATGGTGCAAAAACAGAGGGCCAGGGACATGACCACGGGTCAGTTATCATCAAGTGCAAAGAAGTCAAGCTTGTATCAGGGATAACAGCTAGGTCCCTCCACCACTTCTTAGTCGACCTTCCCCACCCCCAGCCATGGCAGCCACCCTGTCACAACTCCCCACAACTCCAACACAACTGATCCACCGATTGTTGCCCAGCCATCAGGTTTGTCCTATTGGGACCTTGGGCATAGAACCCTAAATGGGTACTTGAGGGTACAGGCTGAGATCAGAATGGCAGCCTTCTTTTCTGTGCCCTGAATCTATCATGAGTCTGGGGTGACCAAGGGGCTCCAAATATAGATAGAACAACATCCTTCTCACTTTGGTTCATGTCATCATGGGGCATCTGGGCTGCAGCCGGCAGGCTCCACACGGTCAAAAGTGAGGCTGGAGGGGAGAAAAAGGAAGCGTTCAGGGAGGGAGAGATGTGTTGGGGGTGTCCAGCTATGGTCTTCCTAAGTGGAGGGAGGTCTGAGGTCATGAATGGGGTCCTGTACGCCTAGAGGCTTGACTTCTACCCACTACTTACTGGCTGTGTCTTGAGGCATCGTTTTGTCTTCCCCGAGCCTCACTTTCCCCAGCTGTAAAATGGGAATAATATCGCCTGCCTGCTAGGATTGTGTGGATGGTAATGAACACTGGCCAGCTTTAACTGGGTCCCCTGCGTGTCACTGTGCTCTCTCCAATGATGCTTACTCCGTGGAAGATGCATGGTTAGCCTCTCCCTTCCACGGAGAGGTAAACACTCAGATTGGTGAAGCCACTTTCTAAGACCAAGTAGTAACTGTCAGAAGCTAAACTTGAACCTGGACTGCCAGTCCCTAAAGACTTAGGACTTGACACCATACATTCCTCTGGTTCAGGGATGGGCACAGAGCCAACCCTGATATTATCTTCTATTATCTTTAACAGGAGATACTAACTGTCCAGACTTCAGCATGCTCTCAGGCGGATATTTCCCTTGCAGGAGGGAAGAAAAGGCAATGAGATAGCAGGAGTTTCCAGTTTTCCATCTGGCCATTCTGCACACAGTTTTATGGAAACTCAAAGACCGTGGGTGTAGGTGGGAAGTCCCAACCCCAGCAGCCATGCTCATGTGCAGCTGACCTGGAAACTCCTGCTCTTGCTCTAACCATCAGCCCAATTAACAGAGGCTGGCAGCCATGCCTTTCTCCAACCCTCAAATGACCCCAATTTAGACCAAGCACTGCCCCATCCTCTGCTCATTTGGGTTAAAGATAAGGGCTTTAGGGCTTCCCCTGGTGGTCCAGTGGATAAGGACACTGCCTTGCAGTGCAAGGGGCGCCGGTTCGATCCCTGGCCTGGGAAGATCCCACGTGCCGCGGAGCGGCTGGACTGATGTGTCCAATTACCAAGCCGGAGCTCTTGCGCGCATGCGCCCAGAGCTGGTGCTCTGTGACAACAGACGCCACTGCGATGGGAGGCCCGCAGGAGCCAAAGAACAAAGACGGATGAAAATAGAGAAATGAAAGACCAATAGAAGTGGCCCGCCCGCTCCCCTCCCTCCCCAACCCGACCCCTGCCCAAAATAAATAAATAAATAAATCTTTAAAAAAAAAAAAAAGATATGGGCTTTAGAATATTGGGGAGCAAATATGGACTCTGATGCTTGCTCTGTCTATTATCACGGGCAAGGGGCTTTCTCTTTGTGAGCCTCAGTGTCTCCAGCTGTAAAATGGGGGAGAATAGCAGAACTTAGTGCATCAGGTTATGTGAGGTCTGATATCAGACATGACAGCTCAGAGTTAGTCACTATTATCAGTACTATTGTTATTATTACTATTTTTGTCATTATTTCCGGTGCTTATAACAACCTATAATGCAAAAAAGAATTCTGAAATTCTCTCCTCAGTGCTATAGGAGGGAAGTCCATAGGCTCATTCATTGGAAGGACTGATACTGAAGCCAAAGCTCCAATACTTTGGCCACCTGATGCAGAGAGCTGACTCGTTGGAAAAGATCTTGATGTTGGGAAAGATTGAAGGCAAAAGGAGAAGCGGGCAGCAAAGGATGAAATAGTCAGATAGCATCACCAACTCAATGGATGTGAATTTGAACAAACTCCAGGAGACAGTGAAGGACAGGAGCCCGGCATGGGGTCGAAAAAAAGTCGGACATGACTTAGTGACTGAACAACAACCATAGGCTCAGAGCTTGACTCTCGGGGTTTTGAATCCCACTGTTGCTGTTTATTTGGTCAAAGGCTTATTTATTTATCTGCCTAAATCTCAGTCTCCCTATCTGTAAAACCAGGGTAATAATAACTTCTGCCTCAGAACTGTCGTGGGATAAATGAAATGTGAGTGAAACCATCAGCTGTGGTCTCACCATATCCATTGAAGAGAGAAAATTTCTCTCTGCAAATCCTCCACCTGGACCCTTCCCTTCTGCCTCCTAACCCTTCAAGGAAGAGGGAAACTTTAAGGAAAAGCCCACGGATGCTGTGGCTGATAATTCTCAATCCTCTGCCAACCCAGGAGGACTGTGAAGTTGCTGCAGCCTGCTCCTCAGCATGCAGGATCTTCCTCGATCGGGGATCAAACCTGTGTCTCCTGCACTGGCAGGCGGTGTCCTCACCCACTGAGCCACCAGGGAAGCCCTGAAGAGTTTTCTTGCTCTTTGTCCTCAGTCTCCCTCTCTCCTCTTTGCTCAGTTCTTCCCTCTGGTACAATTTCTACTGTAATTTTCACTCTCTCAGTCTCTCTCTGATTCTACAGTTCTGATTCCGTATCTCTCTCTTCCTCTCTGTATGTCTGCTTTGTCTCTTTCTCTATCGATTTTGGTCAGTCTCCCTGTCTCTTTGATTTTATTTGGCTGTTCTGGGTCTTAGTTGAGGCAGGTGGGATCTGACCAAGTATTGAACCGGGGCCTCCTACGTTTGTAGCGTGGACTGGACTGCCGGGGAAGTCTTTGTCAATTTCTTTTGTATTTGTGTTTCTGTCTCTGTCTCTATTTCTCTCTGTCTCTATCTGTGTCTCGTGCACAAGTACACACACACACACACACACACACACACACACACACACACACTCCCATTCTGAAGGCAGGAGGACACTTACCTGAGAGCAGAATTCTTATCCAGCGGTGGCCCCACAGGCCAGCAGTTCCCATGGGTCCTGACACCCAACTTCTGAGTGCCAAGCTGTCTCCCTGGCTTCCACAAGCAGCAGCTGTCCTCACTCTGGCTGTGGCCCCTCCAGCTCCCTTCTCTTCCCCTCTGCCCTGCTGCCAACTCACAGTCTCTTTGATGACCAGTGGCTCACGCCTCACTTTCCTCCTCCCAGCACGGAGAGAACCAAAGTCTCGAAGTCCTGAGATCCCTGGGGTTTTCCCCAAGATAGGGAAGGAGGAAGCCCCGCCCTCTGGCTCAGAATTCCCTTGAAAATCATGCCTCCTCCTATTCCAAGCCCTCCTCCCCACAATTTTTCACCCCTAGATAAGGGAACAGCCAGGGAGAAATAGTACCAGGGTGGGACAATTCAAGAATACCGGAGTTAAAGGAACCAGGAACTGAGATTATAATGGTCAATGGCTATAACAATAAAATCAGTGATGCAATATATAAATGATGTTTCCTTGTTGTCAAGATCTTAATAAAACATCTGCTGAGTGGCAACCAACTCTTTGTGACCCCCTGAAAAGTAGCCCGCCAGGCTCCTCAGTCCATGGGATATTCCAGGCAAGACTAGTGGAGTGGATTGCCATTCTCTTCTCTGGAAATTCACCATGGGCCGCTTGGAAATACTAAATGAGCTGAAGTGACACTTGTGATAAAGAATCCTGGTCATAAACAAAGATTCTGAAAAAAATATACAAAACATAAAATACAATTAAAAAAAACAACAACAACCAAAGGCTCTGGAGTCAGAAGGTGACGATGCTGAGAGTGAGCTGGGCAGGAATTAGCCCCAAGGGGTGTCTGAGTCAGCCTGCAGGAAGGGGACAGGGAAGGCTTCCTGGAGGAGGGGACATCTGAGCAGAGAACCGGAGGATATATTTTTTAAAAAGCCCTGTGTATGAGGGCTACTTCTTTTTTTAAAAAAAAAGTCCCTTTGGGCAAGACATGCTGTTGGGAGCATAAAATAAACAAGATTGACAACCAAATCAGGGAACTACCTTTAACATTTTTTTTTTTTTTTAACCTTCGTTCATACATTCATTCATATAATAACTATTCCCCAAACTCCTCCTCAGGGCTGGGTTCTGTGTCATATCTAGCATCTAGTCGTATCTGTGTCCATCTGTATCTAGTTGTGCTGGGACACAGCAGTGACCAAGAGATCTCCAGGCGTGCCTTCACAAGGTCAAGGTCCAACAGGGAGGACAGACCTGTCCCCAGTTAGTGATGACTCAGAGTGGACAGGGCTTGGTGGGGGAACCCCGAGGGGGTGCCTGACCCAGCCCAAGGACCAGAGGTGGCTTCCTGGAGTGAGTGGGGGACATCAAAGCTAAGACCCGGAGGATGCAGGGGTGAGCAGGGGTGAGTCTGGTAGGCAGAAGGAACGGGATATGAGAAGGTGTTGAACTGGATGCACATAAGGAAATTCAAGTGGCTCCAGAAGAGAGAAAGCGAGAGGGTGGGTGGGCCAAGAGAAGTCCGAGAACACTACAGTGCGTGCTCAGGGCAGGAGGGGCGTCTTGGCATCGAGGGAAAGAGATCGCGGCTCGCCTCCAGTTGCTGCCTCTGTGTGGGTCACATTCCCATCATGATAGTCTCCAAGGATCTGCTCCAGTGAGCCGGAGGCTGAGCAAACCGGCTCTGGAGCCCGAGCGCAGGGGCTGGAATCCTACCTGCAAGCTGTGCAGCCTTGGGTGCGTCCGTTCCCCTCTCTGGCCATCACCTTCCTCAGCTTTACGATGGAGATGGTAACAGTCTTGCCTCTGCAGAGGCTGTGGTCCGAGTGCTCCACAGGCCAGCTGTGGCTTCTCGAGGAGGTTGTGTCGCCCCGTGTGTGTCAATGTTCTCATTGGCCAAGTGGAGATGAACAACAGTCTCCCCTCACACAAGGCTTGTGAAGACCAAACATGTTAACGCTGGGGAAGTACTGGGCCCAGCACCTGGTACAGAGGAAGCACTCAGTACCAGCGAGGCCCTCCTAAGGCGTTGTGACGTTCTAAGACTCCCAGGAAGGCATACACTCACTCAGTCACTCAACACACACTCCCTGAGCACCTACCAAGCCTGCTCCAGATGCTGGGGAGAATGCAGGGGACAAGACAGACAGCAAGCCCTGCTCTAGTGAGGAAAAGAGACAATGCACAATAAATATAACACACAGGTAAGTTATGTGGACTATGAGAAGATGACACATGGAGAAATGAAGAGTAGGCCAGGTGCTAATATTATTCCATTCCATGTTAAGAACACGGATGCCTACAAAGGTGCACATGACTTGTCTGATTGAGGCCTGCAATTCTGATACAGCCGGCTTTTAACCTCCATGTGTGCCACCCTCCAAGGTGCTAGTGTGGCTTCTGGTGACCTCCTGCCTCATCGCCTTTATACACCTCGATCAGTCAATGCTTGTGACCGCATCACCCCAGCACATTCCCAAACTCTATGGCTCCCTGGGCTGAGGGCACCTGGCGTAGACAAGTCAGCATTCAAGGTTTCCAACACGTGTCCTGTTCCTCCCAGAGTATGGGAGTCTTCTGACCCCCGGCCCACTCCTCAGCCAGGCTTCTCTCCTGACTGCCTCTGCTCTGACCCACCCACCCTGGGGCCCCTTTCTCCCCCACCTCCACCTCACCCGAGGGGACACAGCTGCCACTGGAGTAGGCTTCCGGAATCTGCCTCTTTATAAGAAACAAAGTTTCTCTCCCTAAATCTCTACCTACCCAGCCTCCCCCCAGTCTCCATGGAGGTTCCTTCCCTGTCCACAAGAAAGAGGGCTCTCTGGGTACTCGATAGCACAACTTCCGCTTTCTCTCCAGGTCCTTCTCACCTCCACACCCTCACCAACTAGTCTCAGTTGGCCTGCTGACTCAACGGCTGTGTTTTTCCATGAGTGACCTCAGTTCACCTTCAAACCCATATTGCTGCCCTAGGGCTGCCTCCCCACTATTCACTCAGAAAAGAGGGTTTTTTGTTTTTGTTTTTTTTTCAGAAAAGACTTTTTGACTCTACCACAGGCCAGGCACTATTTTCAGTGCTTGTAAAAAGATACGAATAAGGGGATAGTCCTATCTAAAAGACTCTGAACTTCCACTGTAGGGGTCACAGATTCAATCCCTGGTCAGAAGACTAGGTGACGAAAAGAGATCAATGCACAACTGAGCACCTACCAAGCCTGCTCCAGATGCTGGGGAGAATGCAGGGGACAAGACAGACAGCAAGCCCTGCTCTAGTGAGGAAAAGAGACAATGCACAATAAATATAACACACAGGTAAGTTATGTGGACTATGAGAAGATGACACATGGAGAAATGAAGAGTAGGCCAGGTGCTAATATTATTCCATTCCATGTTAAGAACACGGATGCCTACAAAGGTGCACATGACTTGTCTGATTGAGGCCTGCAATTCTGATACAGCCGGCTTTTAACCTCCATGTGTGCCACCCTCCAAGGTGCTAGTGTGGCTTCTGGTGACCTCCTGCCTCATCGCCTTTATACACCTCGATCAGTCAATGCTTGTGACCGCATCACCCCAGCACATTCCCAAACTCTATGGCTCCCTGGGCTGAGGGCACCTGGCGTAGACAAGTCAGCATTCAAGGTTTCCAACACGTGTCCTGTTCCTCCCAGAGTATGGGAGTCTTCTGACCCCCGGCCCACTCCTCAGCCAGGCTTCTCTCCTGACTGCCTCTGCTCTGACCCACCCACCCTGGGGCCCCTTTCTCCCCCACCTCCACCTCACCCGAGGGGACACAGCTGCCACTGGAGTAGGCTTCCGGAATCTGCCTCTTTATAAGAAACAAAGTTTCTCTCCCTAAATCTCTACCTACCCAGCCTCCCCCCAGTCTCCATGGAGGTTCCTTCCCTGTCCACAAGAAAGAGGGGCTCTCTGGGTACTTTCGATAGCACAACTTCCGCTTTCTCTCCAGGTCCTTCTCACCTCCACACCCTCACCAACTAGTCTCAGTTGGCCTGCTGACTCAACGGCTGTGTTTTTCCATGAGTGACCTCAGTTCACCTTCAAACCCATATTGCTGCCCTAGGGCTGCCTCCCCACTATTCACTCAGAAAAGAGGGTTTTTTGTTTTTGTTTTTTTTTCAGAAAAGACTTTTTGACTCTACCACAGGCCAGGCACTATTTTCAGTGCTTGTAAAAAGATACGAATAAGGGGATAGTCCTATCTAAAAGACTCTGAACTTCCACTGTAGGGGTCACAGATTCAATCCCTGGTCAGAAGACTAAGATCCTGCATGCCGCACAGATAGAAAAAAAAAAGTTAATAAAAAATGTTTAAAACGATACCAATACTGTTTCAAGTTCTCTGTATCATGTATCACATAACTGATCCTTCACTAGGGAAAAAAAAAACAGAAATAAAAGCGAAACAGACAAAGAAAGCCAGTATTGGTTACATGGAACAGAATGCGGAAACCTGTTAATTCTGAATGAAATTTTTCATGGACTGACAGAAAGTCGGTCCATGAAAACAAGTTAAGACATGGTTCTGAAAAGAGGAGGAAAAGAAGAGTGCTCTGCAGCCTCCCAGTTTTGAGTGCAGAAGCAGGCCTTCCAATATTGATCTCATACCAATACGCATCACTTGCCCAATTTCGCTTGTCCTAATCAGATGATGACGTGCACAGCTGGTACCAATGAGATACTCTCAGCCCTTAAGATACATCGTATGCAGGGGTGGGGGAGGGGTGCAGGGAGACAAACAATAAGCAGGGTACCTAATAAATAACTGAATTTTCTATGATGTTAGAACGTGATGGGATCACAGGGTATCAGGGCAAGGAAGTTAGAACACAGCGGTGGGCACACAGAATGCAGGACCAAATTAGGTGGTCTGAGTTGCCCTGACAGAATTTTGAGAATAACTTAAAGGAGGTGAGAGGGTGAAACAAACCAACCTCTAGAGGTTCCTGGGCATTCATTCACGTCAGGGAAAAAAAATGGAGGCACGGTCCCAAGGAGCCATCCCCTGCTTCCTGCATTTAAATAGCGATGAGAGACTTCCCTGGTGGTCTAGGGACTAAGGCTCCGTGCTCCCAGTGCAGGGGGCCTGGGTTCAATTCCTGGTCAGGCAACTTGATCTCACATGCCTCAACGAAAGATCTTGAATGCTGCACAGCAGCTGAGCCGTGCACCCCAACTACTGAGCCCTCTCTCTGGAGCCGCGGAACTGCAGCTGCGGAAGCCTGCATGCCCTAGAGCCCAGGCCCCACTGCAGGAGAAGCCTGCACACTGCAGCGGGAGAGGAGCCCCCACTCAGCACAGCTAGAGAAAGCCCACGCAGCGATGAAGACTCAGCAGAGCCAAAAATAAATGAAATTCTTTAAGAAACAGAGATTCCAAGATCTCCAGCAAACCTGACAAGAGGTCTGAGATAACCCTATCTCTCGCCTGATGAATCCACTGAAGAAGTGTAACTCCTGATTCTGAAACTTCATGCCTGGGGATTGCTTCTCTTGCTTCTGTCCTCAGCGACTCCTGCACACACACTGGAGGGCTCTCAGAGCCATTTTATCTAGATGCATTCTAGGGACTCATTTTTCTCTGAAAGCACATTTCACCCTTACCTTGCTGTGCTGAACTCCACCAGATTCCTGGGCTGGAGAGAGAAGGAGAGGACTTAAGTCCCAAGTGGAAGGTAGGAAAGTCACCTACTTCTGTGGCTGAGCCAGAACGAGGCTGTCTCTGCTCCCCACCTTCAAGGGAGGGGGAACACAAAGATGAGATTGCTGCTTTAAGGATGAGCCTGAGGGGGTTCCCTGGTGGTCCAGTGGATAAGGACACCGCCTTGCAGTGCAAGGGGCGCCGGTTCGATCCCTGGCCTGGGAAGATCCCACGTGCTGCGGAGCAGCTGGACTGAGGTGTCCAATTGCCGAGCAGGAGCTCTGGAGCACATGCGCCCAGAGCCAGCGCTCTGCGACGACAGACGCCACCGCAATGGGAGGCCCACAGGAGCCAAAGAACAAAGACGGATGAAAACAGAGAAATGAAAGACCAATAGAAGTGGCCCGCCCGCTTCCCTCCCTCCCCAACCCGACCCCCGCCCAAAATAAAAATAAATAAATAAATCTTTAAAAAAAAAAAAAAAAAAGGATGAGCCTGAGGTCCCCAAGAACTTTGGAGGTAGAGCAAACCTGGCCATCATGATATGCGTAACACTTGGGTCCATCTCAGCAAGTGGCACTTGTGTGGGGTCCAGTCCCATGTGCTCTGATGTGGTGGACTGACATGGTATCTTAGTCTCGGCCCCCCGGCACCCTGCTCTACTCCTCACGTGTTTGAGGGGACCTTACTGTGCAGTGGTTAAAGACCCAGATCCACGGTCGAAAGATCTTTAAGAACCCCCCCAACACTGAGCCCTCTCTCTGGAGCCGGAACTGCAGCTCGGAAGCCTGCATGCCCTAGAGCCCAGGCCCCACTGCAGGAGAAGCCTGCACACTGCAGCGGGAGAGGAGCCCCCACTCAGCACAGCTAGAGAAAGCCCACGCAGCGATGAAGACTCAGCAGAGCCAAAAATAAATGAAATTCTTTAAGAAACAGAGATTCCAAGATCTCCAGCAAACCTGACAAGAGGTCTGAGATAACCCTATCTCTCGCCTGATGAATCCACTGAAGAAGTGTAACTCCTGATTCTGAAACTTCATGCCTGGGGATTGCTTCTCTTGCTTCTGTCCTCAGCGACTCCTGCACACACACTGGAGGGCTCTCAGAGCCATTTTATCTAGATGCATTCTAGGGACTCATTTTTCTCTGAAAGCACATTTCACCCTTACCTTGCTGTGCTGAACTCCACCAGATTCCTGGGCTGGAGAGAGAAGGAGAGGACTTAAGTCCCAAGTGGAAGGTAGGAAAGTCACCTACTTCTGTGGCTGAGCCAGAACGAGGCTGTCTCTGCTCCCCACCTTCAAGGGAGGGGGAACACAAAGATGAGATTGCTGCTTTAAGGATGAGCCTGAGGGGCTTCCCCTGGTGGTCCAGTGGATAAGGACACCGCCTTGCAGTGCAAGGGGCGCCGGTTCGATCCCTGGCCTGGGAAGATCCCACGTGCTGCGGAGCAGCTGGACTGAGGTGTCCAATTGCCGAGCAGGAGCTCTGGAGCACATGCGCCCAGAGCCAGCGCTCTGCGACGACAGACGCCACCGCAATGGGAGGCCCACAGGAGCCAAAGAACAAAGACGGATGAAAACAGAGAAATGAAAGACCAATAGAAGTGGCCCGCCCGCTTCCCTCCCTCCCCAACCCGACCCCCGCCCAAAATAAAAATAAATAAATAAATCTTTAAAAAAAAAAAAAAAAAAGGATGAGCCTGAGGTCCCCAAGAACTTTGGAGGTAGAGCAAACCTGGCCATCATGATATGCGTAACACTTGGGTCCATCTCAGCAAGTGGCACTTGTGTGGGGTCCAGTCCCATGTGCTCTGATGTGGTGGACTGACATGGTATCTTAGTCTCGGCCCCCCGGCACCCTGCTCTACTCCTCACGTGTTTGAGGGGACCTTACTGTGCAGTGGTTAAAGACCCAGACTCGGCCAGACAGAAATGGGTTCTAAGCCCAGCTCCTACCAGCAGCTAGTTGGGTGACCTTAAGCAAGAGGATGAATCTCTTCAAGCCTCAGTGTACTCTTCTGCAAATGGGTATAACCACAGCACCTCCCTCTCAATGAGGTGATGAGATGCTGAACCTAACAACTCAGCAAAGAGTAAAGTTAATTTTTTAAATTAATTCTTTAATTATTTCCCATTTGTATTTACCCTTACACAGGCACAAGTATCAACTGTTTTAACTCCTTCTAATAACCCACTGTAATTTGTAAGGCAGAAGATGAAATGCTTAGATAGCATCACTGACTCAATGGACATGACCTTGAGCAAACTCCAGGAGATAATAGAGGACATGGAAGCCTGGTGTGATGCAGTCCACAGGGTTGCAAAGAGTCAGACACAACTGAGTGACGGAACTACAGTAACCTCCTGATGGAGGTCCTATTACCAGCCTCAACTTACAGGCCAAGAAACCAAGACTGGGAAGTCCAACAATTCATCCAAGGTGACAAAAGCCCAGAAATTGTGGAGTTGGGACTTGAACCCAGGCCTCTCTGCCTGGGTTCTGGGAAAGCTTGGCATATGAGGTCAAGCGCAGATCCTGCATGACCCTGGGCAAGTCTCTCTGATTCTCTGAGCCTCCATTTCTCCTCCTCTTAATCAGAAAGAATAATATACACAGTTTTTGCCTAAAGCTGTTGGGAGGATTGCATAAGTAAACACAGAACCATGACTGGTGCACTTACCACTTATAATTTAGCAGTATTTATTATTAATGATGATGTAATTATAATATTGGGCTTCCATAATGGCTCAGTGGTAAAGAATCAGCCTGCAGTGAAGGAGGCACAGGAGACTCAGGTTCAATCCCTGGGTCAGGAGGATCCCCTGGAGGAGAAAATGGCAACCCACTCCAGTATTCTTGCCTGAAAATCTCCATGGACAGAGGAGCCTGGCAGACTACAGTCCAGAGTCCCAAAAGAGTTGGACATGACTGAGAAACTGAGCACATGAGCCATAACAGGTATAAGTGGGCTTCCCTGGTGGTCCAGTGGGTAAAGAGTTTGCCTTGCAATGCGGAGGGCACTGGTTCGATCCCTGGCCGGGAAAGATCCCACGTGCCATGCAGTGGCTGGACCAGAGTGTCCAATTACGAGCCAGCGCTCTGGAGTGTGTGCGCCCAGAGCTGGTGCTCTGCAATGAGAGACACCACTGCAATGGGAGGCCCACACAGGCTGAAGAATAAAGATGGATGAAAACAAATAAATAAAAAATCAATAAGAGGCCAAAATTAAAACAAAATAGCTAGAATTCAGTGGGCACTATATGAGCTATACTTGGTCATGTTTACTTTAATAATGTTATTGATAACAATAAATTTAGTGGCCATTTGCCATCTGCAGACACTAGCTAAGCCCCAATGATGCCAGTGACCTGTCATGACAACCCTATGTCTGGACTTATCTGCACTTCACAGATAAGGAAACTGAGGCACAAGCGGTTGGGTCTCTTTTCTGAGAGCCCCAGTGCTAGAAAATGGTGGCCAGATTTTGAGCTGCCTCCACTCACTGGAGAGCCCAGGATCTGATCCCTACACTACACTGGGGACAAGTGAGAAGTGCCCAGCCCAGCCCCAGGTCTGGTCTCCAGGTCCTCAGGCACATTGCTCCCCTGCAGACCTCCCCGAGTCAGTCCCCCAGCTCCCTGCCCACACCGCTCCCAGCACAGCATCCCCCTCAGAACTCCCCACTCATTCTCAGCTCTGTGACCTCTGAAGAGCCCAGAGCCGATACCTGGGGCCTCATGACCCCAACAAAGTAGCTGGCCGTCCCTGTGAGTGCTGCACTGATGAGGACTCCCAGAGTGATGCCCGCAATCACATAGGAATGGTGGTCCTGAGCAAGGCCGGCTGCACGTTGTTCTCTGGAGTCTCTGCAGGACAAGGAGAGAGAGAGAGACAGAGAGAGACAGAGAGAGACAGAGAGATAGAGAGAGAGAGAGAGAGAGAGAGAGACAGAGAGAGAGGGATTGTGAGAGAGAGCAGGTAGAGGGCTCTGAGTTTCCAGTCTTCTGAGCTGGGCATGCCTTTTGTGTGCCCTCCCCCCCCATGTTAGAGATTGGAAAACTAAGGCTTAGAGAAGGAACAGGTAACAGTTATTACAATCATGGCTAATAGTCATAATGACCAGTAAACCATATGAACTCATTTACTGTTCAACAGAACCATGAGATAGGTTTTGTTAATATCCCCATGTTTCGGAGGGAGAAACTGAGGCACAGAGAGGTTAAACTACCTAACCACTATCACACACAGGGTAGAGTTAACTTGATACACACTGATGCCAGAGCACACAGGCTGAATCCCTCCATTATTCAGCCTTTGGGGATCATATTTATCCATCCCCTCATTCAGTAGACACTGACTTAGCACCTCCTGTGTGCCAGGTACTTTGTAGGCACTGGACAGATAGCTGTAACAGAGCACACAGAAACCCCTGCCATCCCGGAGCTTACCTCTTAGGAGAGAAATGAGACACAAAACACCCAGTGGGGCAAATAAATACCATTACGGTTGTGCCCGTGTGATAAAGGAGCAGACTGGGATGCTCTGCAAGGTTCTTCCAGGAGGAAAAGGTCTAACCTGGGGTCATCAGGAAGGGTGTGCAGGAGGTAATGACATTTAAACCGAGGTCAAAGGTTGAGCCCAAGCTTGGTTGGTCTAAGAGTGAATCTCCTGGGCAGAGACTCATTCCTCCAGCAAACCGTTCTAGTCACCAAAGATACAGCAGGCAACAAGGTAAACACGGTCTTTACCCTCATGGATCTGACTATCTAATGGGGAGACTGAAGATAAAAAAAAAAAGTCAGTATGACTAAGTGGAGTAAGTCAGATAGAGGACAAATATCACCGTCCCTGTGAGTGCTGCACTGATGAGGACTCCCAGAGTGATGCCCGCAATCACATAGGAATGGTGGTCCTGAGCAAGGCCGGCTGCACGTTGTTCTCTGGAGTCTCTGCAGGACAAGGAGAGAGAGAGAGACAGAGAGAGACAGAGAGAGACAGAGAGATAGAGAGAGACAGAGAGAGAGAGAGAGAGAGAGACAGAGAGAGAGGGATTGTGAGAGAGAGCAGGTAGAGGGCTCTGAGTTTCCAGTCTTCTGAGCTGGGCATGCCTTTTGTGTGCCCTCCCCCCCCATGTTAGAGATTGGAAAACTAAGGCTTAGAGAAGGAACAGGTAACAGTTATTACAATCATGGCTAATAGTCATAATGACCAGTAAACCATATGAACTCATTTACTGTTCAACAGAACCATGAGATAGGTTTTGTTAATATCCCCATGTTTCGGAGGGAGAAACTGAGGCACAGAGAGGTTAAACTACCTAACCACTATCACACACAGGGTAGAGTTAACTTGATACACACTGATGCCAGAGCACACAGGCTGAATCCCTCCATTATTCAGCCTTTGGGGATCATATTTATCCATCCCCTCATTCAGTAGACACTGACTTAGCACCTCCTGTGTGCCAGGTACTTTGTAGGCACTGGACAGATAGCTGTAACAGAGCACACAGAAACCCCTGCCATCCCGGAGCTTACCTCTTAGGAGAGAAATGAGACACAAAACACCCAGTGGGGCAAATAAATACCATTACGGTTGTGCCCGTGTGATAAAGGAGCAGACTGGGATGCTCTGCAAGGTTCTTCCAGGAGGAAAAGGTCTAACCTGGGGTCATCAGGAAGGGTGTGCAGGAGGTAATGACATTTAAACCGAGGTCAAAGGTTGAGCCCAAGCTTGGTTGGTCTAAGAGTGAATCTCCTGGGCAGAGACTCATTCCTCCAGCAAACCGTTCTAGTCACCAAAGATACAGCAGGCAACAAGGTAAACACGGTCTTTACCCTCATGGATCTGACTATCTAATGGGGAGACTGAAGATAAAAAAAAAAAGTCAGTATGACTAAGTGGAGTAAGTCAGATAGAGGAGGACAAATATCACATGATGCAGCTTACGTGTGGAATCTTAAAAAAAAAAAAAAACATGGTGCAAATGAACTTTGCTGTTGTCGTTTAGTTGCTCAGGCATGAACAACTCTTTTGTGACCCCATGGATTGTAGCCTGCCAGCCCTCTCTTTCCATGGAATTCTCCAGGCAAGAATATTGGAGTGTTGCCATTTCCTTCTCCAGGGGATCTTCTGAACCCAGGGATCGAACTCCGGTCTTCCGCATTGCAGGCCAATTCTTTACCATCTGAACCATCAGGGAAACCCTTCTTTCTATCATCTTACCCATAAATCCACCATCCCACCGAGGCAGGGAAGAGAGGACTTGAAATTGTGTACAAGCCTCTGTGTCACTGTCTTCTGAAGTAAAAGGCTGACTCAAGAGTTAACAATTGCAGGACTTCCCTCGTGGTCCAGTGGTTAAGACTTTGCCTTCCAATGCAGGGGACACAGTTTCGACCCCTGGTCAAGAAATAAGGATCCCATATATCTCAGGGCAACTAAGTCCTTGCACCACAACTAGAGAGAACCATGTACTGCAACTAAGACTCGAAGCAGCCAAATAAATATATTTTCAAAATTTTTTAAAGAATCAATGACTGGAAAGTATGAAGATGTAGAAACAAACAACGTGAGCACCAGACAGTCTTACCAAGCCTCCTGAGAAACCCGTCTGCAGGTCAAGAAGCAACAGTTAGAACCGGACATGAAACAACGGACTGGTTCGAAAATGAGACACAAAACACCCAGTGGGGCAAATAAATACCCTTACGGTTGTGCCCGTGTGATAAAGGAGCAGACTGGGATGCTCTGCAAGGTTCTTCCAGGAGGAAAAGGTCTAACCTGGGGTCATCAGGAAGGGTGTGCAGGAGGTAATGACATTTAAACCGAGGTCAAAGGTTGAGCCCAAGCTTGGTTGGTCTAAGAGTGAATCTCCTGGGCAGAGACTCATTCCTCCAGCAAACCGTTCTAGTCACCAAAGATACAGCAGGCAACAAGGTAAACACGGTCTTTACCCTCATGGATCTGACTATCTAATGGGGAGACTGAAGATAAAAAAAAAAAGTCAGTATGACTAAGTGGAGTAAGTCAGATAGAGGAGGACAAATATCACATGATGCAGCTTACGTGTGGAATCTTAAAAAAAAAAAAAAACATGGTGCAAATGAACTTTGCTGTTGTCGTTTAGTTGCTCAGGCATGAACAACTCTTTTGTGACCCCATGGATTGTAGCCTGCCAGCCCTCTCTTTCCATGGAATTCTCCAGGCAAGAATATTGGAGTGTTGCCATTTCCTTCTCCAGGGGATCTTCTGAACCCAGGGATCGAACTCCGGTCTTCCGCATTGCAGGCCAATTCTTTACCATCTGAACCATCAGGGAAACCCTTCTTTCTATCATCTTACCCATAAATCCACCATCCCACCGAGGCAGGGAAGAGAGGACTTGAAATTGTGTACAAGCCTCTGTGTCACTGTCTTCTGAAGTAAAAGGCTGACTCAAGAGTTAACAATTGCAGGACTTCCCTCGTGGTCCAGTGGTTAAGACTTTGCCTTCCAATGCAGGGGACACAGTTTCGACCCCTGGTCAAGAAATAAGGATCCCATATATCTCAGGGCAACTAAGTCCTTGCACCACAACTAGAGAGAACCATGTACTGCAACTAAGACTCGAAGCAGCCAAATAAATATATTTTCAAAATTTTTTAAAGAATCAATGACTGGAAAGTATGAAGATGTAGAAACAAACAACGTGAGCACCAGACAGTCTTACCAAGCCTCCTGAGAAACCCGTCTGCAGGTCAAGAAGCAACAGTTAGAACCGGACATGAAACAACGGACTGGTTCATAATTGGGAAAGGAGAATGACAAGGCTTCATATTGTCACCCTGCTTGTTTAACTTATATGCAGAGCACATCATGTGAAATCCTGGGCTGCAGGAATCACAAGCTGGACTCCAAACTGCCGAGTATAATATCAAGAACCTCAGATATGCAGATGAGAAAGCAAAGAGAAGCTTTAAAAAGCCTCTTGATGAAAATAAATGAGGAGACTGAAAAAGATGGCTTAAAACTCAACATTCAAAAAACTAAGATCATGGCATCTAGTCCTATCCCTTCATGGCAAATAGATGGAGAAAAAGTGGAAACAGTGACTGATTTTTTTTTTCCTGGGGGCTCCAAAATCACTGTGGACAGTGACTGAAGCCACGAAATTAAGAGACACTTGCTCTAACTTAGACAGTGTATTAAAAAGCAGAGGCATCCCTTTGCCAGCAAAGGTCCATTTAGTCGAAGCTACAATTTTTCCAGTAGTCTCATACGGATGTGAGAGTTGGACCATAAAGAAGGCTGATGCTTTCTGACCATAAGAAATTGAAGAATGACCATAAAGAATTGATGCTTTTGAACTGTGGTGCTGGAGAAGACTTTTGAGAGTCCCTTGGACTGCAAGGAGATCAAACCAATCTGCTGCATGCTGCAGTCAGGGCACGACTTAGCGACTGAACAACAACAATAACAAATGGTAGTTCTATTTTTAATTTTTTAAAGGAACCTCTGCATTATTTTCCATAGTAGACACACCAATTTCTGAAGTAAAAGGCTGACTCAAGAGTTAACAATTGCAGGACTTCCCTCGTGGTCCAGTGGTTAAGACTTTGCCTTCCAATGCAGGGGACACAGTTTCGACCCCTGGTCAAGAAATAAGGATCCCATATATCTCAGGGCAACTAAGTCCTTGCACCACAACTAGAGAGAACCATATACTGCAACTAAGACTCGAAGCAGCCAAATAAATATATTTTCAAAATTTTTTAAAGAATCAATGACTGGAAAGTATGAAGATGTAGAAACAAACAACGTGAGCACCAGACAGTCTTACCAAGCCTCCTGAGAAACCCGTCTGCAGGTCAAGAAGCAACAGTTAGAACCGGACATGAAACAACGGACTGGTTCATAATTGGGAAAGGAGAATGACAAGGCTTCATATTGTCACCCTGCTTGTTTAACTTATATGCAGAGCACATCATGTGAAATCCTGGGCTGCAGGAATCACAAGCTGGACTCCAAACTGCCGAGTATAATATCAAGAACCTCAGATATGCAGATGAGAAAGCAAAGAGAAGCTTTAAAAAGCCTCTTGATGAAAATAAATGAGGAGACTGAAAAAGATGGCTTAAAACTCAACATTCAAAAAACTAAGATCATGGCATCTAGTCCTATCCCTTCATGGCAAATAGATGGAGAAAAAGTGGAAACAGTGACTGATTTTTTTTTTCCTGGGGGCTCCAAAATCACTGTGGACAGTGACTGAAGCCACGAAATTAAGAGACACTTGCTCTAACTTAGACAGTGTATTAAAAAGCAGAGGCATCCCTTTGCCAGCAAAGGTCCATTTAGTCGAAGCTACAATTTTTCCAGTAGTCTCATACGGATGTGAGAGTTGGACCATAAAGAAGGCTGATGCTTTCTGACCATAAGAAATTGAAGAATGACCATAAAGAATTGATGCTTTTGAACTGTGGTGCTGGAGAAGACTTTTGAGAGTCCCTTGGACTGCAAGGAGATCAAACCAATCTGCTGCATGCTGCAGTCAGGGCACGACTTAGCGACTGAACAACAACAATAACAAATGGTAGTTCTATTTTTAATTTTTTAAAGGAACCTCTGCATTATTTTCCATAGTAGACACACCAATTTACATTCCCACGAACAGTGGAATTTTCTCCATATCCTCACCAATGCTTGTTATTTTGCTCTAACTTTTCAAACCAGCAATCCTACTCCTAGGAAGCTAGCCTGAAGAAACATTTCCAATATAAAACACATGTGCACAAAGTTATGTTACAACACTGTGTGCCATTGAAAAATATCGGAAACTACCTAAAGGCCCGCACATAGGACAGCAGTGGAATAAATGATGACTTAGACACAAGGGAGTACTATGCAGCTATTTTAAAAAATGAGGAAGAGGTCTATGAACTGACATGGGGTAATTTCCCAGACATCCTGTAAAGTGCCAAAAACTAAAAGCAAGTACAAAGAGTATTCACAGCATGCTATCTGCTGTTTAAGAAAAAAAGAGACAAGAAAGCATACTCATACCTGCTTATAAAAAAAAATAGGAAGGATAAACCACAAAACAAGCAAGTTGGTTACCCACAAGGGTAGAAGAGATATGGAAGGGAGGGACAGTTCTCTGAGTTCTCAGAGTGCACCTTTATGTGTAGTGTTGACTTCTGGAAACACGTTACTATTCTACATATGTAAGAAATGAAATTAAATCATTAAGAATTGGAAAAGAGGAAATAAAACCGAAAAGCAAACTAAAGCAAATAAACCTAACTGCGCTTCCAGTGAATATCAAAATCATACTGAGGGGAAAGGAAGGGAGGAAGTGGGGGGAGAGACAACCCAAGGAATATGCAAACATACATTTGACTATATATACTCCCTTTTTGGCAGGAGAGTTGCAAATAAGTTCAGAAGTCATTTTAGCAGAAGTTTTTTGTACTGGTGTTGCGGGCACCGTGTTGGAGCTTACTCTGATTACTATTGTCACTAGTTCTCACTAAGAGACATTTATGTTAAATAGCTCAGAGACTTTTTCACAGACACGGCATAGTCCCCTCAGAGTCGTGAGTCTCGGACTTCGATAATAAAGTGTCGTGGTCTCAAGTATTGTCAAACCAAGAGTGGGTTTATTAATCATCAAATAAAGGCAAGCACAGATAATCAGAAATAATCAGAACTCAATCAAATGCAAACAGATGTTCTTACCCCGGAGCAGGAGAGTCTCAGTCTCACATTGGTGCAGTCGATCTCTGTGAGCGAGCCTCCCGCACGATCTTCCTTTACCCTTTTTATATTTTTTCCAACTAGAAATCTCAAGTTAATTAATAATCATGAAGAAGCTTTTTGTCTCTCTAGAGATGTAAAAGAGGTCAACATCAGAGCGCTTTGCTCCTCTACCAACACCTTTGTTCTCGAGGGGAAACATTTGTTTATAGAAAAACATTCTTACAAGTCTTAATCTAGGAAGGGAACTAGAGTTGTAAAAAGAGTGTTTCATTAGCACTGAAAAGGGGTAAGAGGAAGAGGTTTTGCGCTCTGCGTTAGCACTTCTATAGCTGTTTGCTAAAGGTAATAGTTTAAAACTGCTCATCTTATGAGTGGGGCTATTCTGGCCCAGGCTTTTATCAGTAACCAGCTACCTATTCATCCTCGGAGGAGGTTTTAGAGAAGTGAGGCTTGCAGGCAGCACCTATCGTTAGTGTAAGGAGACAATGGTCTGCTCAGCCTGGATATCTTTTCTTGATCTTTCCTGTGAGAAGTGAACATGCCTTTACTTGCCCATGACACTGGTATAGGAAAAGTAATAAGAATAGTTTAGATGTATTATAATGAGGAAATTATTGAGCAAATAAGTAAGTATGTTGAGCTTCCTGGGTGACTCTGTGGGTAAAGAACCTGTCCGCAATGCAGAAGATGCAGAGATATACTCTGCATATAAAATAAATAGAGTGACAATATACAGGTTTGATTAAGTCTGGGCCTTGGGTTTAAGTCTCAAATTGAGGTTGAACACTTTCAGATGGTGACCACGAACAAAGGGACGGTGATGAGGTAAGAAAGATTTAGTTAGATCTTTGTCCCAGAGAGGCCCACGGGAAGCTGTGAGCCAGGTAGACTGGGGAAGACAGACTTATACTGTTCTCTTTGACTCTGAGAGTTTCCTCCTACATTCTTGTCATTCCTGTTTTGTTTCTTTCCCTCTTTCGTTAACCTGAAAAGACCTGTGAGGTCACCAAGGTGTATTTTGCTTTTATTCCGCTCCCTCTAACCGCTAAAAGTGCCAGAGTTTTATTCCCAACTTATCACTAGACCAGCTCCAGCTCGTCAACACCACTGGGAATGTCTTACATGCAGTTTCTTTATGACAACTTTTGGACACTAACAACCAGTTGGGAGACTGCTCTGGAAGGGGTAGCATCTAAAATTGTAAGTGCAAATCTTTACCATTTGTGGTGGATTTTGATTTTAAGGGTACGATTTTGGATACAACGGGAATTAGAAACGTCTCAGGTTTGGGTCTGAAATGGGTCAGGCAGCATCAGTTCCAACCAATACCTCCTGGGTCATGTCCTCCAGGACTGAGAAAGATTCGAACTACTTGGATTAAAAAGAAAAAAATACATAAATAAAAGCTTATTAGGCTATGTAATCATGTTTGGCCGCAATATGAGTTAAGAAGCCAACAAAAATGGCGACTAAATGAGTGCCTGAATTATGAGACGCTGTTACTCTTAAAATTGTATTGTAAAAGGAAGTTTAGATGGAGGGAACTTCCATATGTTCATATTTTCATGGCCTTGTATCTAGACAGTGAGATTCAAAAGGAATTTAAGTGTGTGTGTGGCTTGGGGAAGATTCTAGGAAAGACACAAAAGACCTTTTAACTGATGGACCCTGGGGCTATTCGATGTTAAATCCTCTGCACGGAGCTAATAAGTATGTGGGGGGGCTTTTCCTGGGTGACTCTGTGGGTAAAGAACCTGTCCGCAATGCAGAAGATGCAGAGATATACTCTGCATATAAAATAAATAGAGTGACAATATACAGGTTTGATTAAGTCTGGGCCTTGGGTTTAAGTCTCAAATTGAGGTTGAACACTTTCAGATGGTGACCACGAACAAAGGGACGGTGATGAGGTAAGAAAGATTTAGTTAGATCTTTGTCCCAGAGAGGCCCACGGGAAGCTGTGAGCCAGGTAGACTGGGGAAGACAGACTTATACTGTTCTCTTTGACTCTGAGAGTTTCCTCCTACATTCTTGTCATTCCTGTTTTGTTTCTTTCCCTCTTTCGTTAACCTGAAAAGACCTGTGAGGTCACCAAGGTGTATTTTGCTTTTATTCCGCTCCCTCTAACCGCTAAAAGTGCCAGAGTTTTATTCCCAACTTATCACTAGACCAGCTCCAGCTCGTCAACACCACTGGGAATGTCTTACATGCAGTTTCTTTATGACAACTTTTGGACACTAACAACCAGTTGGGAGACTGCTCTGGAAGGGATAGCATCTAAAATTGTAAGTGCAAATCTTTACCATTTGTGGTGGATTTTGATTTTAAGGGTACGATTTTGGATACAACGGGAATTAGAAACGTCTCAGGTTTGGGTCTGAAATGGGTCAGGCAGCATCAGTTCCAACCAATACCTCCTGGGTCATGTCCTCCAGGACTGAGAAAGATTCGAACTACTTGGATTAAAAAGAAAAAAATACATAAATAAAAGCTTATTAGGCTATGTAATCATGTTTGGCCGCAATATGAGTTAAGAAGCCAACAAAAATGGCGACTAAATGAGTGCCTGAATTATGAGACGCTGTTACTCTTAAAATTGTATTGTAAAAGGAAGTTTAGATGGAGGGAACTTCCATATGTTCATATTTTCATGGCCTTGTATCTAGACAGTGAGATTCAAAAGGAATTTAAGGTGTGTGTGTGGCTTGGGGGAAGATTCTAGGAAAGACACAAAAGACCTTTTAACTGATGGACCCTGGGGCTATTCGATGTTAAATCCTCTGCGCGGAGCTGCTGGAGCTACTCCCCGCCTACTGGGAGGAGCCATTGCCTCTGGGGGTGACACAGCTAAGAAAGACAGGAGATCTCACCCGTATTCAGGAGCTGCTTTATACCCTGAATTACTTAAGGGGCCCATCTTTAGCTCAGCATTGACAATAATGTAAGTTACCAACCAACTGCCCCTACAGTTTTGCCTCTGAGAAGTTCATGATGGAAATCAAAAAAATAGTAAGAGTCTATGTACCTTTCTCAATGTCTGATCTAAGTATGGCAGAAGACAAGTTGGAAAGTTTTTCTGAGGATCCTGAACATTTTACAAAAGAATTTATCAGACTAGTGAGGTCTTTTGGTCTCACCTGGGAAGACTGTACGATCCCACTGCTGCACCCCCAAGGATGTAACACTGGGTGTAATACTGCAGACCATAAGTCATGCCGACCAACTGGCAGCCCAAGCCCGACAGGATCATGCAGTGCACGGGGTGGGGAAGGAGGCTGTTCCTGAGGCAAACCCGAAACGGAATTACCGGCTGAACTCTACTGATAAGAGATAGATGGGATCATATGATTAAGTGTTTAATAAAAGGTATGAAAAAACTTAGAGTAAAACCTGTTAATTATGAAAAGGTGAAAGAGGTCCAACAGTCACAGGATGAAAATTCTGCAGGCTTCCACGGTAGATTAGTGGAGGCTTTCAGGAAATATACAAACGTGGATCCCTCCTCCCCAGAGGGACAGGCCCTTTTGGCTGTGCATTTCATAGCCCAATCTGCCCCAGACATCAGGTGCAAAATTCAGAAAGTAAGTGCTGGCTGTCGAGGTCCGTGAGCGGGTTGGAAAAGAATTTCCAGACACGAGGCAGAATGAGGGGAAAGTAAAGTTTATTGCAGTGGGGGAAGGGAGAGTCGCTGCCAGTGCAGCGGGCCGGTTTAAGGGAGAATCAGCATGGAAGACGCTGCTAGAACAGCAGATCGGCTCAAAGAGAACCAACACTATCAGAACAGCGGGTCAGCTCAAAGGAGAACCAACATTAAGCTGGGGTCTTTGATCCCTTTTATAGCTGGGGTCTTTGATTCCTTTTGTAGCTATGGTCTAAGGAGTGGCATAGGGGTCTTACGGATCATTGCTGATTGGACGATGTACCGGGTGGGTAGAGTGATGATTACAGCATGCAGTAGGGTCCGTTGACTAAAAAAGGAACAACTTGAGAGTTGTGGGTTAAGTTTTATTTGGGATATAATTAGGACAGCAGCCCGGGAGACAGCACCCCAGATAGCTCTGAGAAACTGCTCCAAAGAGGCAGCAGGAGGAGGGCCAATGTTTAAGGGTTTTGGTGAGGGGGGAGTTTAATATCATTAAACAGTCATTTTACAAAGGTCCCCAGTCACGGGGATCTGATGTCACCATGAGAAGATTTAGTGCTTCTCTAAATATGAGGAGATGCAAGGATTGAGATAACAAAAGCTGTTCCTAAAAGCATCCACCTGTCTAAAGACCTGCCGCACAAGATTCCCTGGAGCACAGACTGCCTAGACCCCACCCTGATCTCCATCAGGGATATTGAAGGTCAGCAGCTCTCAGCAGCATAGGGTTTGGTCTCTGCAGAGGCAGACGGCAAATGTCCTTGTTGTCCAGGCATTGGCAATGTAATTGGTAAATGCCAGATTGTAGTTGACAGGTCCAAGGAGTGGCACCGGGGTCTTAAGGATTGGGCATTGTACGATAGCCCGGGGGAGGCGAGGACAATAAGTGTCTTGCATTCCAAGATCCTCCTAGTTTTACCTTGTTCTTTCATCCTTGGGCACCACACTGGTCTTCAGACCCCAATGAATGGATTGGCTCCAATTGGCTTATTTGGTTTTTAATAATAAGGATATGGCTGAAAAGGCTGAGTACACCCAGAAAAATATGGAAAAGACCCAAATGATTACAATGTCTTTGCTCAAAAACCACAAACTAGGAGGTTTTAGGCAGAATGAGGGAAAGTAAAGTTTATTGCAGTGGGGGAAGGGAGAGTCGCTGCCAGTGCAGCGGGCCGGTTTAAGGGAGAATCAGCATGGAAGACGCTGCTAGAACAGCAGATCGGCTCAAAGAGAACCAACACTATCAGAACAGCGGGTCAGCTCAAAGGAGAACCAACATTAAGCTGGGGTCTTTGATCCCTTTTATAGCTGGGGTCTTTGATTCCTTTTGTAGCTATGGTCTAAGGAGTGGCATAGGGGTCTTACGGATCATTGCTGATTGGACGATGTACCGGGTGGGTAGAGTGATGATTACAGCATGCAGTAGGGTCCGTTGACTAAAAAAGGAACAACTTGAGAGTTGTGGGTTAAGTTTTATTTGGGATATAATTAGGACAGCAGCCCGGGAGACAGCACCCCAGATAGCTCTGAGAAACTGCTCCAAAGAGGCAGCAGGAGGAGGGCCAATGTTTAAGGGTTTTGGTGAGGGGGGAGTTTAATATCATTAAACAGTCATTTTACAAAGGTCCCCAGTCACGGGGATCTGATGTCACCATGAGAAGATTTAGTGCTTCTCTAAATATGAGGAGATGCAAGGATTGAGATAACAAAAGCTGTTCCTAAAAGCATCCACCTGTCTAAAGACCTGCCGCACCAGATTCCCTGGAGCACAGACTGCCTAGACCCCACCCTGATCTCCATCAGGGGATATTGAAGGTCAGCAGCTCTCAGCAGCATAGGGTTTGGTCTCTGCAGAGGCAGACGGCAAATGTCCTTGTTGTCCAGGCATTGGCAATGTAATTGGTAAATGCCAGATTGTAGTTGACAGGTCCAAGGAGTGGCACCGGGGTCTTAAGGATTGGGCATTGTACGATAGCCCGGGGGAGGCGAGGACAATAAGTGTCTTGCATTCCAAGATCCTCCTAGTTTTACCTTGTTCTTTCATCCTTGGGCACCACACTGGTCTTCAGACCCCAATGAATGGATTGGCTCCAATTGGCTTATTTGGTTTTTAATAATAAGGATATGGCTGAAAAGGCTGAGTACACCCAGAAAAATATGGAAAAGACCCAAATGATTACAATGTCTTTGCTCAAAAACCACAAACTAGGAGGTTGCCCTTTTTGGGCCAGTCTGGTCCTGGCAGACCATGAGGCCCATGGGTGCCCATGCAAGGCCAGGGTACCCTGTGTGGACAAAAGGGGCACTGGAAGAAGGACTGCTGTTGATTTGTCTTTTGCAAACAGCCAGGGCATTGGCAGAGGGAATGCCCCAGACGCCAGAGAGTGACGGGGGCCCCTCAGCCATTGATAGCTTTGCAATCAGAAGACCAACAGGGTCCGAGGCCAAAAGTGGCTCTGCTTCAACCTTGGATGGTCATTGATGTGGCTGGCCATTTGATAGAAGTTCTTGTAGACACTGATGCAACCTTCTCAGTCTTAACCCAAAGGATTGGAAACCTTAGCAGTCGTAAGGAGTATGTAATGTGGTTGTCAGGAAAGAAACAGGAGCACACTTTCCTGGAGCCTGTTTTGTGCAATGCTAATGGACAATTGTTTTTGCATTCATTTCCGTTTGTGCCTGATTGTCCTTTCCCTTTAATGGGGAGAGATTTGTTAACTAAGTTAGGGGCCACTCTGTCTCTGGAGGAGAAAAGGAACCACCCTCACTGTGTGATGAATATAAGAGTTATTCATGATCATGATTTAGTTGAGTTGGGTAATAGATTTTAATAGAGATGGGTTAAGACTGGTCTAGATTTGGTCTCTTCTTCCAAAGTATTAAATTGCTGCTTTTGACAAACAGGTTATGGTTTGACAAATTGTGGTAAATTTCTTTGCCTTTAAGTGATTTGTACTGACTTTGAAGATCTTTATATAGTTTCAATCAGAGAATTAGTATTGCATCACAGTGACTTATGATCTTATCTAGCTAAAAACTAATTTTGAGATGCTTTACAGGGTCCCTATGGTATGACAAAAAAACGTAGTTAACTAAAATTATTTAATAGTTAGATTAATATAACTTTGTAATTCAGGTTATTGTAACCCACTTTTATTGTACACTGTAAACAGATGTTTGATCATGCCTTTTAAGTCTTTTGTCATTTATAGATATATTCATGCCCTGGTGCTGGAACAAAACATGCCCAGTCATCAAGGGGAGCCATAAGAAGGCTAAGGAACCAAGTTACTACTGCTCTACATCAAGATGATGGCTAGGTAGGGATTTGAGCCCATATGGACTAAAATTAGGAGCTGCCCTGCCCCTGGGGCCCCTAGATCAGGTATGCAAGAGATTTTTACTCCCTGATAGGCAGGGTCAACGCCCATGCTCAGCCTTGAAGCAATTACAGAAGACGGATCTTCTTCGCCCTTCTGCCTCCCATAAGAATATGGGACGGCCCTGTGCCATCAGCACTCCCGGAGGCACTAAAAGCACTCTCGCTGTGGGGACTTCCCTAGTGGTCTAAGAATCCGCCTGCGACGCAGCAGACGTGGCTTCCATCCTTGGTGGGAGGACTGAGACCCTGCAAGCTGTGCGGCATGGCCGAAAAGTAACAATAATAAAAAATAAAACTTAAAAAAAAAAAAAAGAATATGGGAGTAAAATCTCTTGAGAGGGGAATGTAAGGGTTAGGAGGGAAAGAGGCAGGGCACAATTTTTGAAAAGAATGACAGCCCAAGGACACAGCATAAACCCATTAGAATCAAATGGGTCCAAGATAGCAGACCAGACCTTGATCCTCAGCAAGCTAAATGACATACCCAGAGGCACCATGACAGTTCCACCCCTCCCTAAAAGAGCTGGAATAGCCCTCCCACTCATTAGCATATGGAATTACCCAGCCTATAAAAGCTAAGAACGCCATGTTTTCAGGGCCACTGGATTTGCTCTGCCATGGCCCACACTCTGTCTGTGGAGTGTGCTTTCTCTGAATCTGAATAAATCCATTTCTCACCTAAAAAAAAAAAAAAAATAATATATAGAAACTACCCAAACAGGGTAGTACCCTATGGTAAATTCATTCAATGCAATAGTTTTCAAATCTGAAAAGTAAAACTAGAGCAGAACATTTATTTATGTCAAAAGATATTTATAAGTGTGGTTAAAGGTGAATAATAAAACAGACATGGTACAGTTATCTATGTCATTAAGCATTCTTCAATAACTTCATTTTATGGCTTCAGGGTATTCCATTATATAGATGCAAAATAATTTATTTAATTAACACTTTATTATTAGACTATTGGACATTTTGTTAGCTCTGACCATTTTTACATTAAGAAAGAAAACTATACTAGAGTTGACAATACTATATTTTATATTTGGAAGTTACAAAGAGACTAGATCATCAAAATTCATATCACAAGAAATTGTAACTTTGTGATGTGATGGAGGATCATTAAACTTACTGTGGTGATCATTTTGCAATATAAACATACATCAAATCATTATGTTGCACCTAAAATGAATACAGTGTTATATGTCAACTATATCTCAATTAGAAAAGAGAAATAAAACTATGATATCCACCCTGTAGCTCTGTCTTTTTCCCATGTCCGTGATTCAAAAAATTCCCAGAAGTAGAATGAATGGATCAAAATGAATATAAATTTCAAGGTTTTTTGATACACACAAACTGCCCTTTATTAAGGACAGTGTTTGAGATCACTTCATACTCAACCACACTGGGTATACTCAACAACAACAACAAACAACATTAGCAGTTTAACAGGTGAAAAACGGAGACCCATTTTTTTGTTGGTGGTTTATTTTTAAACTGCTTTGTGCTCAGTCACTCAGTTGTGTCCAACTCTTTGTAACCCCATGAACTGTAGCCCACCAGGCTCTTCTGTCCATGGGATTTCCCAGGCAAGAATACTGAAATGGGTTGCCATTTTCTACTCCAGGGCATCTTCCCGACCCAGGGATTGAACCCTCATCTTTCATGCCTCCTGCATTGGCAGGTGGGTTCATTACCACTAGTGCCACCTGGGAAGTTCCCCCGTTATCTCAGCACCAACCCATCAGAAGAATGTCCACAAGTTGGCCACACAACCCTCTTTCTCACACTATCTTTATAAGCCTTTCCCTGAAAACCATCAAAGGGTTTGAGTAGTTTGAGCATGACGTGCCTTTGTTTGCAGTTTCCCCCTGACGTGCAGAACATTTATTTATGTCAAAAGATATTTATAAGTGTGGTTAAAGGTGAATAATAAAACAGACATGGTACAGTTATCTATGTCATTAAGCATTCTTCAATAACTTCATTTTATGGCTTCAGGGTATTCCATTATATAGATGCAAAATAATTTATTTAATTAACACTTTATTATTAGACTATTGGACATTTTGTTAGCTCTGACCATTTTTACATTAAGAAAGAAAACTATACTAGAGTTGACAATACTATATTTTATATTTGGAAGTTACAAAGAGACTAGATCATCAAAATTCATATCACAAGAAATTGTAACTTTGTGATGTGATGGAGGATCATTAAACTTACTGTGGTGATCATTTTGCAATATAAACATACATCAAATCATTATGTTGCACCTAAAATGAATACAGTGTTATATGTCAACTATATCTCAATTAGAAAAGAGAAATAAAACTATGATATCCACCCTGTAGCTCTGTCTTTTTCCCATGTCCGTGATTCAAAAAATTCCCAGAAGTAGAATGAATGGATCAAAATGAATATAAATTTCAAGGTTTTTTGATACACACAAACTGCCCTTTATTAAGGACAGTGTTTGAGATCACTTCATACTCAACCACACTGGGTATACTCAACAACAACAACAAACAACATTAGCAGTTTAACAGGTGAAAAACGGAGACCCATTTTTTTGTTGGTGGTTTATTTTTAAACTGCTTTGTGCTCAGTCACTCAGTTGTGTCCAACTCTTTGTAACCCCATGAACTGTAGCCCACCAGGCTCTTCTGTCCATGGGATTTCCCAGGCAAGAATACTGAAATGGGTTGCCATTTTCTACTCCAGGGCATCTTCCCGACCCAGGGATTGAACCCTCATCTTTCATGCCTCCTGCATTGGCAGGTGGGTTCATTACCACTAGTGCCACCTGGGAAGTTCCCCCGTTATCTCAGCACCAACCCATCAGAAGAATGTCCACAAGTTGGCCACACACCCCTCTTTCTCACACTATCTTTATAAGCCTTTCCCTGAAAACCATCAAAGGGTTTGAGTAGTTTGAGCATGACGTGCCTTGTTTGGTGCCTGCAATGCACGTTGCACTTTCCTTCACCCCAACCCAGTGTCAGGAGACTGGCTTTCCTGTGCTCAGGTGAGCAGACCCAAGTTTGGTTCGGTGACAATCCTGAGGCCATGGAGGATGACAATCACACCCAGCCAAGGCTGCTAACGGCACGGCCCTCCAGATCTTAGTGCCTGGTGAGGCTGCTTGGGCCTTCTGAGGGCAGACCCCACCCCTCCAAAGAAAGCTGTGAGCTCTTGTGTCGTGGGTCACCCTCACCTCATCACTGGTCGTGAGACATGAACTAGGTATCAGTGGGCAGTGCACCAAGGAAGCCCCATGAAGCCACAGGAACGGGAGAGGCTAGCCACTCCCAAGAGGTGAGCAGGAGACTTCCCCACTAGACGGATGCCATTTCCATGAAATAAACCACCCCCAGAGATGGGCAGTCAAAGCAAGTCAGGGTTTGGGACCCCTGAGGAGACCCACGCCCTGCTGGCCCAAAGGACAAGAAAGTCCAACATGAAATAATCCAAATGTGAAGAGGTTTACTATCAGGAGACAGAAGGCTGCCTCCAAATCAAAGATAGTATGGGGCTGGGTCTCATGAACCTGAGCAACCGGGCCCTCATACTCTCAGAGCAGCTTCTCTCCAGCTTCCAAAACTCTAATGGATCACGTCCAAATTCCACTTCACACCCCACAAGTTGTGTGATCTCCAGTTGTGGGACTCCTGTGACCCTCAGTTTCTCTACCTTTCATGCACATGAGGGACAGTATTAACTTTCCTTCTGGTGGGAACACAGCCTGGCTCAAAGCGTGGGTTTAGGCACGCTGTCATATTTTTGTTGTTTAATTGCTAAGTTGTGTCCGACTTTTTGCAACCCCATGGACTGCAGCATGCCAGGCTTCCCTGTCCTTCACTATTTTCCAGAGTTTGCTCAAATTCATGTCCATTGACTTGGTGATGCTATCCAACTATCTCATCCTCTGCCGCCCTCTTCTTCTTTTGCCTTTAATCTTTCCTAGCATCAGGGTCTTGTTATCATATAATGTGTGGCTATAACATTTAATTATATACATTACATATAATGTGTATTACAGTAATTATCCTCTCACTGACAAGCTCTCTCTGACAAGCTCTCTCACTGACTTTATGTCTCTGAAAGACAGCCACCAGAGGGCGCCAGACTCTCTGGTTTCAAGTCCCAGATACCACTTCTTCCTGAAGTCAGCTTGGTGCCACAGTCCTGGACATTCTGAAGCCTCTTTTCTAGAAAGTTCATGAAAACGGAATCAGAAGTAATGTGGTTTTTCCTGTCCAGCATATTCTGCTCAGCATCATGCATCAGAGACTCATCCAAGTTACTGTGTGGATCAAGAGCCCATCTGTAGGTACTCAAGAGATTTTTACTCCCTGATAGGCAGGGTCAACGCCCATGCCCAGCCTTGAAGCAATTACAGAAGACGGACCTTTGCCCTTCTGCCTCTCATAAGAATATGGGAGTAAAATCTCTTGAGAGGGGAATGTAAGGGTTAGGAGGGAAAGGGCAGGACTAGACGATGCCAAATCAAAGATAGTATGGGGCTGGGTCTCAAAAATAAAAACCAAATGTGAAGAGGTTTACTATCAGGAGACAGAAGGCTGCCTCCAAATCAAAGATAGTATGGGGCTGGGTCTCATGAACCTGAGCAACCGGCCTCATACTCTCAGAGCAGCTTCTCTCCAGCTTCCAAAACTCTAATGGATCACGTCCAAATTCCACTTCACACCCCACAAGTTGTGTGATCTCCAGTTGTGGGACTCCTGTGACCCTCAGTTTCTCTACCTTTCATGCACATGAGGGACAGTATTAACTTTCCTTCTGGTGGGAACACAGCCTGGCTCAAAGCGTGGGTTTAGGCACGCTGTCATATTTTTGTTGTTTAATTGCTAAGTTGTGTCCGACTTTTTGCAACCCCATGGACTGCAGCATGCCAGGCTTCCCTGTCCTTCACTATTTTCCAGAGTTTGCTCAAATTCATGTCCATTGACTTGGTGATGCTATCCAACTATCTCATCCTCTGCCGCCCTCTTCTTCTTTTGCCTTTAATCTTTCCTAGCATCAGGGTCTTGTTATCATATAATGTGTGGCTATAACATTTAATTATATACATTACATATAATGTGTATTACAGTAATTATCCTCTCACTGACAAGCTCTCTCTGACAAGCTCTCTCACTGACTTTATGTCTCTGAAAGACAGCCACCAGAGGGCGCCAGACTCTCTGGTTTCAAGTCCCAGATACCACTTCTTCCTGAAGTCAGCTTGGTGCCACAGTCCTGGACATTCTGAAGCCTCTTTTCTAGAAAGTTCATGAAAACGGAATCAGAAGTAATGTGGTTTTTCCTGTCCAGCATATTCTGCTCAGCATCATGCATCAGAGACTCATCCAAGTTACTGTGTGGATCAAGAGCCCATCTGTAGGTACTCAAGAGATTTTTACTCCCTGATAGGCAGGGTCAACGCCCATGCCCAGCCTTGAAGCAATTACAGAAGACGGACCTTTGCCCTTCTGCCTCTCATAAGAATATGGGAGTAAAATCTCTTGAGAGGGGAATGTAAGGGTTAGGAGGGAAAGGGGCAGGACACAATTTTTGAAAAGAACGACAGCCCAAGAACATAGCATAAACCCATTAGAATCAAATGGGTCCAAGATGGCAGACCGGACCTTGACCCTCAGTTATCAAGCTAAATGACACACCCAGAGGCACCATGACAGCTCCACTCCTTCCCTAAAAGAACTGGAATAGCCCTCCCACTCATTAGCATATGGGATTACCCAGCCTATAAAAGCTAAGAACGCCATGTTTTCGGGGCCACTGGATTTGCTCTGCCATGGCCCACACTCTGTCTGTGGAGTGTGCTTTCTCTGAATCTGAATAAATCCATTTCTTATCTATCAAAAAAAAAAAAAAAAAAAAGAGCCAATCTGTTTTATGTAAATTGGTGCAGCCACTTTGGAAAGCAGTATGTTCTTCAAAAGACTGAAAATCCAGATGTGGGCTTCTTCAATTCCACTTCTGAGCATATATGCCAACAAAACCATAATCTGAAAAGATACATGCACCCTCTAGGTTTATAGTAGCTGTTTTTTTTAATTTCAATAGTCAAGATATGGAAGCAAACTAAATATCCATCAATAGATGAATGGGTAAAGAAAATGTGATTTATATATACATATATGCATATATATCTACAATGGAATACTACTCAGTCATAAAAAGAATGAAATAAAGCCATCTGCATCGACATGAATGCATTTAGAGATTATCATAATAAGTGATGTCTGTCAGAAACAGAAAGACAAATACCATATATCATTTGTATATGGACTCTAAAATATGACACAAATGAAAATTCTGGAATAGACTTATGGTTGCCAAGGGAAGGGGATTAGGAAGGGATGGATTGGAAGTTTGAGACTAGCTGATGCAAACTATTAATATTATATACAGACTGGACAAATAACAAGGTCCTATAATATAGCTCAGGAACTAAAGTCATTATGTAATAAAGCAGAATAGAAAAAGACTATGCATATAACTGAATCACTTCGCTGTACAGAACCAATTAACAATACATTGTAAATCAATTCTTCTTCAATAAAATAAATTTTTAAAAAGACCATATGAAGAACGAGACCTTTGCCCTTCTGCCTCTCATAAGAATATGGGAGTAAAACTCTTGAGAGGGGAATGTAAGGGTTAGGAGGGAAAGGGGCAGGACACAATTTTTGAAAAGAACGACAGCCCAAGAACATAGCATAAACCCATTAGAATCAAATGGGTCCAAGATGGCAGACCGGACCTTGACCCTCAGTTATCAAGCTAAATGACACACCCAGAGGCACCATGACAGCTCCACTCCTTCCCTAAAAGAACTGGAATAGCCCTCCCACTCATTAGCATATGGGATTACCCAGCCTATAAAAGCTAAGAACGCCATGTTTTCGGGGCCACTGGATTTGCTCTGCCATGGCCCACACTCTGTCTGTGGAGTGTGCTTTCTCTGAATCTGAATAAATCCATTTCTTATCTATCAAAAAAAAAAAAAAAAAAAGAGCCAATCTGTTTTATGTAAATTGGTGCAGCCACTTTGGAAAGCAGTATGTTCTTCAAAAGACTGAAAATCCAGATGTGGGCTTCTTCAATTCCACTTCTGAGCATATATGCCAACAAAACCATAATCTGAAAAGATACATGCACCCTCTAGGTTTATAGTAGCTGTTTTTTTTAATTTCAATAGTCAAGATATGGAAGCAAACTAAATATCCATCAATAGATGAATGGGTAAAGAAAATGTGATTTATATATACATATATGCATATATATCTACAATGGAATACTACTCAGTCATAAAAAGAATGAAATAAAGCCATCTGCATCGACATGAATGCATTTAGAGATTATCATAATAAGTGATGTCTGTCAGAAACAGAAAGACAAATACCATATATCATTTGTATATGGACTCTAAAATATGACACAAATGAAAATTCTGGAATAGACTTATGGTTGCCAAGGGAAGGGGATTAGGAAGGGATGGATTGGAAGTTTGAGACTAGCTGATGCAAACTATTAATATTATATACAGACTGGACAAATAACAAGGTCCTATAATATAGCTCAGGGAACTATAGTCATTATGTAATAAAGCAGAATAGAAAAAGACTATGCATATAACTGAATCACTTCGCTGTACAGAACCAATTAACAATACATTGTAAATCAATTCTTCTTCAATAAAATAAATTTTTAAAAAAAGAGTTCTTGCCAAGAGGTCTACTACTGTGTGGACGGCCCACAGTTTATTTCTCTTCTCCTCTGGTGATGGACATCGGGATGATTTCCGTTTGAGGCTGTCGTGAACAATGCACAAACACACAGATAGTGCTCTGGACCGTCATGCCCAGGTCTCTGTGTGAAGGCTCTGTCTCAAGTTTGAACTGCACTTACGCTATTTGAAGGACGGTCACCCTCGTTGATTGAACTTGGTGGGGCCCCTGGAGCCTGGGTATTTCTGCCCAGGGCAGGACTTCTCCAAGGGGCTGTCTCAGATCCAGAGCTCCTCTCCAGGTGGCTGATACTTCGTCAGGTCAGCACATGGTCGGCATCCCCCTCTCCTCTCCTGTCACAGGTGTGTCTTTTTTTTTTTTTGACATGCTTTTTACAAGTGTGTCTTTCTTTTCTTTTTTTTTTTTTTTTTTAATATTATTTATTTTTGGCTGTGCTGGATCTTTGTTGCTACCCACCAGCATTCTCTAGTCATGGAGAGCAGGGGCTATTCTTTGCGGTGGTGCTGGGGCTTCTCACTGCAGTGGCACAGGCTCTAGGCTTGGAGTGAATAATTGCGGCTCCCAGGCTTAGTTGCTCCTCAGCATGTGGAATCTTCCCAGATCAGGGATTGAACCTGTGGCTCCTGCATTGTCAGGCATATTCCTAGCCACTAGACCATCAGGGAAGTTCACAGGTGTGTCTTTCTACCGAATCTCTTGTACCTCTGACTCAGTCTTAATGTCTGCTTTCCAGAAAACCCAGACTGAGGCACACGTGTCAAGTGCTCAGAAAAGTATCTGGCCTATGGTTTATTGTTGTGATTACAGCACGGAGGCAGTCACGCGAATTCTGGAGCTGGACGCCTGGGGTGAGCTCCAGTCCCCGCTGAGGAGAAACAGCAGTGCCAGGGCCTGTCCCACCTGGGCCCACTCCTTCAGAACTTCCCAGAAAAGAATCTGCCTTCGATGTAGGAGATGCAGGATTGATCCCTAGGTCAGTAAGATCCCCTGGAGAAGGAAATAGCAACCCACTCCAGTATTCTTGCCAGGGAAATCTATGGACAGACAGCATCACAGAGAGTTAGACATGACTGAGCACGCACGCACACCAGGGCTCATTCCTAAAGAGTGAGGGAGGGAGAATCCCAAGCAGAGAAAATAAAGGAGAATTTCCCATTCTATTTGTTCTTTTCTTTGACAGAAAAGTAGGATTTATTGGTGGGCAAGGCTTTCATGAGTATAGGGTCCACCATTTGACCAGAGGGTCACAATTAGGGATGTATTTGACCCCATTGCCATCTGGGATGAGCCGCTTTTCGGCCATGTTGCATGTTTTCAAATCCATCCGCATTAAACTTAGTAAATTCTTGGTCTTCCCTGGTGGTCCAGTGGGTAAGGACACCGCCTTGCAGTGCAAGGGATGCTGGTTCGATCCCTGGCCTGGGAAGATCCCACGTGCCATGGAGCGGCTGGACCGATGTGTCCAATTACGGAGCCAGAGCTCTGGAGCGCATGTGCCCAGAGCCGGTGCTCTGCAGCGACAGACCACTGCGATAGGAGGCCCACATGGGCCAGAGAACAAAGATAGATGAAAATGGATAAATGAAAGACCAATAGAAAGTGGCTGAAAAAAAAAAAAAAAAACTTGGTAAATTCTCATTTGTTGGATCTTCTGGAGACCAGGGAGCTTGAACTTGGTGCTGCGGAGGGCCTCCATCACATGCTCTTTGTTTTGCAGCTTGGTGCGGATACTATGCCTTGGCCAACTTGGACCCTGGCCTGGGGTCTTACCAAGGCACCACACATACCTGTCTGGAGCCTAGACTGGGGACAGCATGCCAGTCATGAATGCCCACTGGAAAGGCCTCTCTCTAGCTTCCACAGGGCAGCTGGTAGAGACAGCAGGCTGCGGACACCGCTGAGGGGCCCGCCGTCTACAGCCACTGCACGCCAGTCCCACCCTCTTTTGTTCTGTCCCCAGCTTCCCAGCCTGAAGCTGCCTTCACTGGGGGAAGCAAGAATCTTTGTAATGTTCTGAGTTTTCATGATGAAACTACTTCACACTTGTATTACTGAACCTAGACGATTCTTAGAACAAAAGGCAGTTTCAGGGCCTTTTATTACTGAAGAGGATCTGAAATATTTGCATTCTGCCTGATACTGTGTCCAAAGGGCATGGTGGAATTGGTCCTCACAGCTGTCTACAGGAACAAGGAAGGCAAAAAAAAAAAAAAAAAAAAAAAACAGACACGGGGTCAGCTTGTGCCCTGGAGTCCTGATACTCTACTTGGAGACATGGTAATTCTACCATGGTCATTTCCTGTCTGTCCCTCAGAACTCTAGGACAAAAGCCATTAGGTGGGACAGAGTTAGTAGGCAGAGGCTGAGGTTGGGGGTGGTCTGGTCCAGAGCAGGAAGTCAGAGCCTGCCCAGGACAAAGTAGATGGTCATACATGGAGGCAAGGAACAAGCATGGGAGAAGGTTACACATAACAGGCAAGAGGGTCCATCAAGTAAGCAAATGAATTCACGATTACAGGAGCAGGGTTTCTCACCATCAGAGCAGGGAGTCAGGAAAACCATTGGAGAGAAAGCCAGCACACTATGGCAGTAGGCTGGAAATAGGCATCAGTGAACTTGAAGCTTTCCTCAGGTAGTCAGAGATACAGGTAAATGTGTTTGCGCACTAAACAGTACTAAGCACACAGATATTGGGTTATACATATCATTAACCACTAATAGGAACCAGGACTCTTTGAAGAATGCATTCATTGAGGAGCCTCTGTGTGTGTGCGTGTGTGTGTGTGTGTGAGTAGCTCCATTGTGTCCAGCTCTTTGCGACCTCATGGACTGTAGCCCACCAGGCTCCTCTGTCCATGGAATTCTCCAGATAAGAATACTGGAGTGGGTAGCCATTCCCTTCTCCAGAGGATCTTCCCAGGAATCGAACTCAGGTCTCTTGCACTGCAGGCATATTCTTTACCATCTGAACCACCAGGGAAGTCCAGGGCAGCAAAAGTTCAAGGTGAGTCTGAGACATCTTGTTATGCCAGAAAGTAAAGACGGGAACAAGGAAGGATGGGGTCATGGCAAGAGGATGCAGAAGCCGCCTGACATCCTCTGCCCAAAACAGGGATGATTAGGGCCTCAAAATAAATAATAGTAACTTGTTTGACTTCTACAGCTGATGTAACCAAGTGCCACAGAGTGGCTCAGACAACAGAAACTGATGTGTCTCATAGTCCCGGATCCAAGATCAAGGTGTTGGCAGGGCTGGTTCTTCTGAACCTGTGAGGGAGTCCCCCACCTCTCTCTCAGCTTCTGGTGGTTTGCTGGCAATCTTTGATTTCTTTGGCTTGTAGAAGCATCATGCCGGTCTCCACTTTCATTTTCAGATGGCATTCTCCCCGTGTGTCTGTCTCCAAATTTGTAAGGACACAATCATGTTGCAGGAGGGACCCACCCTACTCCTGTTGACCTCATCTTAACTTATGACCCTATTTCCAAATAAGGTCAAATTCTGAGGCCCTGGGGAGTTAGGACTTCAATAGATTTTGAGTTTTAGGGGGGACAAAACTCAACCCACAATACACGATAACAAATTATAATGTAAGGATGAGGTCACAGGTCCATATTGATATATAAACACTGGTTTACATAACTTAATTCACTGAAAAAAAAAAAACCTGACTGTGTGATGAGGAACAGGAGCTTCACATAGTCTCAAAGTACCTCCCCACTAGTTCCTTATCACAGTCTGGACAACTGACGGGCACTGACTACAAGAATCTCTTTCCCCAAGAACTGGGGACAGAGACTAAGAGATTCTGGTTCGGCCCCCTAGACAGAAGTTATGAAATGGGAGCTGGGGAATCCCCTAGCACTCTAGTGGTTAAGACTCCATGCTTCCACTGCAGGTTCCGTTCCTGGTTGGGGAATTAAGATCCCATGATGTAGGCAAATAAAATAAAATAAAAATTTTTAAAAAATGGGAGCTGGAGGCAACCTCCTTTCTACATGCCAGGCCCTGAGAGACAGAGAAAGCAGAGCTGCAGGACAGGAGAAAATGGACAGAGACACACAGAGGTGAGGCAGTGCAGGGCACTGACGAGGCTCTGACACTCTCTGTTTCCTTTCTCTTCTAAGACCTGGCTGAGTCTTCTCACAACATGTGCTGTGTCCTAGGATACGCTACCTCCTGTTTTCTTTAAGGTGAGGAGTTTGTGCCCCAGTTCTATTGCCTCAACATCAAGTAGCTTGAAACAACCACGTTGTTCTCTCTCCTAGTCCCTATGGGTCAGAATGCAGGAAGGGCTCATGAGTTGGGATGTTTCTGGCCTGGGACCCCTCACACAGGTGCAAGTAGCTATGCCTCTCCCATAAGGAGTGACATCACTGCTTCTTATTTAAGCCACTACCTTTGGGGGCAATTTGTTTACACAGTAATAGATAATGAATTGTACCGCTGGAGAAGACTCTTCTTTTTTTTTTAAAGATTTATTTATTTATTTATTTTGGGGGGTGGGGTGGGGAGCGAGAGGGGCGGGCGGGCCACTTCTATTGGTCTTTTTATTTATCTAGTTTCATCCATCTTTGTTCTTTGGCCCATGTGGGCCTCCCATTGCGATGGCCTCTGTTGTCGCAGAGCACCAGCTCTGGGCACATGCGCTCCAGAGCTCCGGCTCGGTAATTGGACACATTGGTCCAGCTGCTCTGTGGCATGTGGGATCTTCCCAGGCCAGGAATCAAACCGGCGCCCCTTGCACTGCAAGGCGGTGTCCTTACCCACTGGACCACCAGGGAAGCCCCTGAGAAGACTCTTGGCGGTCCCTTGGACAGCAAAGAGATCAAGCTAGTCAATCCTAAGGAAATCAACCCTGAATATCCATTGGAAGGAATGATGCTGAAGCTGAAGCTCAGATGCTTTGGTCACCTGCTGAGAAAAGCCGACTCACTGGAAGAGATTCTGATGCTGGGAAAGACTGAAGGCAGTAGAGTAGGCGGCAACAGAGGATGAGATGGTCAGATGGTATCACCGACTGGACATGAGTTTAACAAACTCTGGGAGCTAGTGAAGGACAGGGAAGCCTGGTGTGCTGCAGTTCATGGGGTCGCAGACAGCTGCACAGGATTCAGTGACTGAACAACAACAAGATAACTAATACACCTAGAAAGTGGCAGAGCTAAGATCTTGGACTAAATCTAAGACTGGCATTTTTCCCTAAAAACACAGAAGTTCCAATCCAAGAAGGGCCAGGCCGAGAAGACTTTTGCAGGACTGCAGGTGAGTAAGGGTTGGGGAAGACAGCATGATGAAGTTTTGTGAATGAACCTGAAACCAGATAGACAAGGGTAGAGAAGGTGGTCTGACTCTGGCCTGTTTCTTTGGGAAAGCTTTTTTGACTTTAGTTTTAGTGTGTATGTTCGTTTCTTTGTAATTCTGCCTAATTAAAATAGTTTTATTTATTTATGGCTGTCTGGGTCTTCATTGCTGTGTGGGCTTTTCTCTAGTTGTGGTGCATGGGATCCTCATTGGGGTGGCTTCTCTTGTGGTGCACAGACCTAGGGCACTCAGGCTTCAGCAGTTGCAGCGCATGGGCTCAGCAGTTGAAGTTCCTGGGCTCTAGAGCATAGGCTCAATAATTGTGGTGTGTGGGCTTAGTCTTCCTGCAGAATCTTCTTGGATTAGGGATCAAACCCGTATGTCTCTTGCATTCTTTGCCACTGAGCCACCAGGGGAGCCCTCTACCTAATTTTTATTTATGCATTAATTGTGAATTAACTTACCTAATTTGTCATTTTAACTACTCACAAGAGCAGTATTATGAACATCTATATTCCTTTCTGTCAATTTCACAAATGATTAACATTCTGTCACATCAGTTTTACCACACTCCAAAATTTTTCTCACGCATTGAAGGAAAAGTATATAGGACCTAAGGAAGATTTTCCCTGAAGCGCCTAGTAAAAAAAAAGGGAATATGCTGAAGCTGAAGCTCAGATGCTTTGGTCACCTGCTGAGAAAAGCCGACTCACTGGAAGAGATTCTGATGCTGGGAAAGACTGAAGGCAGTAGAGTAGGCGGCAACAGAGGATGAGATGGTCAGATGGTATCACCGACTGGACATGAGTTTAACAAACTCTGGGAGCTAGTGAAGGACAGGGAAGCCTGGTGTGCTGCAGTTCATGGGGTCGCAGACAGCTGCACAGGATTCAGTGACTGAACAACAACAAGATAACTAATACACCTAGAAAGTGGCAGAGCTAAGATCTTGGACTAAATCTAAGACTGGCATTTTTCTCCCTAAAAAATACAGAAGTTCCAATCCAAGAAGGGCCAGGCCGAGAAGACTTTTGCAGGACTGCAGGTGAGTAAGGGTTGGGGAAGACAGCATGATGAAGTTTTGTGAATGAACCTGAAACCAGATAGACAAGGGTAGAGAAGGTGGTCTGACTCTGGCCTGTTTCTTTGGGAAAGCTTTTTTGACTTTAGTTTTAGTGTGTATGTTCGTTTCTTTGTAATTCTGCCTAATTAAAATAGTTTTATTTATTTATGGCTGTCTGGGTCTTCATTGCTGTGTGGGCTTTTCTCTAGTTGTGGTGCATGGGATCCTCATTGGGGTGGCTTCTCTTGTGGTGCACAGACCTAGGGCACTCAGGCTTCAGCAGTTGCAGCGCATGGGCTCAGCAGTTGAAGTTCCTGGGCTCTAGAGCATAGGCTCAATAATTGTGGTGTGTGGGCTTAGTCTTCCTGCAGAATCTTCTTGGATTAGGGATCAAACCCGTATGTCTCTTGCATTCTTTGCCACTGAGCCACCAGGGGAGCCCTCTACCTAATTTTTATTTATGCATTAATTGTGAATTAACTTACCTAATTTGTCATTTTAACTACTCACAAGAGCAGTATTATGAACATCTATATTCCTTTCTGTCAATTTCACAAATGATTAACATTCTGTCACATCAGTTTTACCACACTCCAAAATTTTTCTCACGCATTGAAGGAAAAGTATATAGGACCTAAATAGAGAGCTTAAATTCTCACAAAGCTGACACCCACGTAAGCACGAACTGGAGTCTGCCAGGGACAGAGGCGGCCCTTGTGTCTCCCTCCCCCTCCCCCGGGGTCACTACCCCTGTCTCCTCCCCAGAGGCAGCCAGCAGCGTGATTCTCGCACCACCTTATGGGGACAGGTTTCAAATGAGGTCGTTCTCATCATAATCTTCTGGAGAGGATTAAAGATTCCTCGGAGAATAAGCAGAAAGCTCTCCAGGCCGGGCTCTCTCCGAGCTTAAAATGCAGATAACACACAACAGTTGCCACTGAATTGGTAGAGATTCCAAGCCCTTAAGCTCACCCCAGAAAGAACCTCCAGGGAGAAAAGCAGATAGTGTTGGATCCAGGAAGCACGGCACCACCGCCACCCTCACCCCCGCCGCCCCCTGCCCCAGGGTCTGGGCCTTGGCAGCTCTGCAAGGACCAGCAACAGGTTCTTGCCTTCCTCTTCCTCCCCTGGGAATCTGGCTGCTCCCCCAGCTTCCCTTTGCAAGTGACCAGAGGATGCACTTTGGCACCGATGCTGGCTTTGTCCATGTAGTGCCTCAGGGAGCAGATGTGAACAAGCTGGTCCTGGGCGGGATGGGCGTCTGGGCTGACTGATGGGTTTGTGAGCACTGGTGGGGCGTTTTAGGACATAGATTCTACTTTTATTCCAGCACGGTGAGGCCAAGAGATAAGACCATTGCTAATGGAAAGATACGTTATGACTCACAGGTCCCAAGACAAGGTCCCATGAAACCATGAAAGGTCCCGTGAGAGAATACTGAGGTTGGTCTCAGGCCTAGATGGGGAGAAGAGGAGGTGGGCGAGAGCCTTTATTGTGGTTTTTACAGAAAGGGACCGGGGGAGCAGAGCCAAGCCAGTTTAAAATGGGCTCATTTGAATCATTTCACTGGGCTCTGAGGCATAAGGGGCTGTCCCTAGTTGATTGATACCTGGCCCTCGGGTAATGGGGGAAGGGAGATATTAGGCCCAAACGGGAGAGTCCCGGAAAAAGAAAGTGGCTGGGGATGTGAGCTCCCGGTTGTTAGTTTGCATATGAAAGACCTGCTGGTAGGCAAGACTTTTGTTATCTCTAGGAATCAGCCAACCCTATAGGCCTTCCAGGGTCAAAAAGGCCCCAGATGCAAGATAATACAGAAAATGTGGTTAAACCAATTCATGAGCCAAGAAATCTGCTAAGCACTTTCTCTGTGTTAAGCTCTTTTAGCCCTGGCAGCGTAATTAAGAGACATGATCAAATTTATCTGATAAGGCCACTGGGATTTATTCAGCCTGCAGCAAAAGGGTTTGAATCCTCATGCGCCATCTCTCCCAACAGAACGCCTGGTATTATATAAGGTGCGGAGAAGGGCAGCGTGTGGGTGAAATGTAAATGATACTTTTTTTGTGTGTCATGCTGAGCGGACTGTGGGATTTTAGCTCCTTGACCAGGGATTAAACCCATGTTCTCAGCAGTGAAAGTACGGAGTCCTTACTACTGGACCGCCAGGGAATTTTGGACAGGATGCTGTGATTAACACAAAGAAAAGCAGGGCTGTGAGCAAGATGGTTAACAGAGCCTGGGCTGTAGAGAGAACTCGATGCCCTGTTTCCTTGGAAATTAAGCTGAGTATGTAACACTGAGTCTGGAAACCCCTCATCTGAAGCTCTGAACCTGGGTTGGGGGTGGACGCTGTGTCTCCAGGTCAGTGGGATGTCGCATCCTCATTACTTTGATTTCAAATACCCAAGTCTCTGACAGTCGATTTTAGAGAATGATGCTTTTTGTCCTTGGAAGTCAATTAACTGTAAGAATCGTAAAGACACGGCGGGCTGCAAGCTGTTAGGGAAGAAGTTTATTTGGGAAGAGTTCCCGGGCGAGATCCACAGGTCCGAGAGATGGGCCAGGGAAATCGCGCCCCGGAGATGGGACGAGGAGGTTTTATTAGGGAGGAGGGGAACAGGAGAAAATGGGAGGGGGATCCCTCAGGGCAGGCGCAGAAACGAGTTCTTTGTTTAAGTTTGGCGGGAAGTCCAGTGATGAGCCCACTATCCTTCAGGTGGCTGTGGGCGGGGGGTGTGAAATTCTTGACACTTTGTGAGGAATTTTTATGGCCAAGGCTATCTCCTTATCGCAGGTCTAAGGAGACTCTCAGGTGCCAGCAGGCAAGCAACTGACCCCCTGATTTGGTGCCGGGAGTCTGGTCGCGGTGTTGATCCTAACAACTTGGCCCTTTCTTATGATTATTTAGTGCTGGGGAATCTCCGGCCGCAGTGTTAACACTTTAATAGCCTACCACCCTAACATTAACAAAAGAAATTTTACAGATTCACAGATAAGTACAATTCAGTAGGGCTTGCCAGGTGGCTCAGTGGTAAAGAATCTGCCTGCCAATGCAGGAGACCCCAGTTGGATCCTTGGGCTGGGAAGACCCCTTGGAGAAGGAAATGGCAGCCCACTACAGTATTCTAACCTGGGAAATCCCATAGACAGAGAAGCCTGGTGGGCTACAGTCCATGGGGTCGTGACGAGTTGGACATGACTTAGCCACTTAACAACTATTCAATACCCATTTCACAGACAAGGAAACTGAGGCTCAGATAAGTCACTTACTCTAAGTCATGAATAATAAGCAGCAAACCTGGGGTCTAATATTTCCCAGGCTCTCCTGTGGGCGGACTAAGAGGGGGGCACTCAGAGTTCCCTCCCTCCCTCAACCCAGGGCTGCTAATCCATTTCAGACTCCCGCGTGGAAAGTGCTAGACATATATTTCCTAAATCAATCTTGAGCATGTGTCAAAGTTAATTTCTTACGAACAGTGGGGTTCCGGGAGGGGGAGACCAGCAGCTAGAGTAAGCCTGGTGGAGGTAGGCAGGGGGCATCTGGGCACAGTCTTGTTTATTTCCCACAGATGTCAAAGCACCGCATTCTCATCAGTGGTAGCATTAGATGTGGGAGGACATCTTTAGGCAGGAGATGTTAATCAAAATAAGCAACGTCTGAGAAGCCAAGCCAAGCCACCCGAGGCCATGAAGTTGATGCCCTAGCAGGAGCCAATTAGCACCCAGGTACCAACAGTCCATCTCCACCAGGGTCAGGTGGTGCCTCTCAGGCAAAGGGGCGCTGCAGCAGTGATCTGGACATTTCTCTAGTGCGTGGAGATGCAGAACATACAGTGGGCTTCAGTTTCAGTCCAAGGACAAAACGTTTTCTTTTTCAGAAGCAAGTGGGAGTGGGACGGGGTTTTGTTTGGGGTAAATTGAGCTTAGAGACTGCGATGGTCTTTGTCAATATTTTATGTAACACAGGCTTACTGTGGGAATTATAATAACTTCACAAGCCAGCAGCCTACAAAATAATGTCCCTTAAGAAGTCAGTAAAGAAAGATGGCTGAGATAGTAAAGAATCTGCCAACAATGCAGGAGACCTAGGTTCGACTCCTGGGTTGGGAAGATCCCCTGGAACAGGAAATGGCAACCCATTTCAGTATTCTTGCCTGGGGAAATGCCAGGGAAAGAGGAACCTGGTGGGTTAGTCTGTGAGGTCACAAAGAGTCTGACAGGGCTGAGAGAGTAACACTTTCACTTTTCTGAAAATCACGATAGATGAATTACAGTATTTCCAGGCAAAAAAAAGGGAATAAGACAGCAAACCTGGGGTCTAAAATATTTCACAGACAAGGAAACTGAGGCTCAGATAAGTCACTTACTCTAAGTCATGAATAATAAGCAGCAAACCTGGGGTCTAATATTTCCCAGGCTCTCCTGTGGGCGGACTAAGAGGGGGGCACTCAGAGTTCCCTCCCTCCCTCAACCCAGGGCTGCTAATCCATTTCAGACTCCCGCGTGGAAAGTGCTAGACATATATTTCCTAAATCAATCTTGAGCATGTGTCAAAGTTAATTTCTTACGAACAGTGGGGTTCCGGGAGGGGGAGACCAGCAGCTAGAGTAAGCCTGGTGGAGGTAGGCAGGGGGCATCTGGGCACAGTCTTGTTTATTTCCCACAGATGTCAAAGCACCGCATTCTCATCAGTGGTAGCATTAGATGTGGGAGGACATCTTTAGGCAGGAGATGTTAATCAAAATAAGCAACGGCTGATAATCCAAGCCAAGCCACCCGAGGCCATGAAGTTGATGCCCTAGCAGGAGCCAATTAGCACCCAGGTACCAACAGTCCATCTCCACCAGGGTCAGGTGGTGCCTCTCAGGCAAAGGGGCGCTGCAGCAGTGATCTGGACATTTCTCTAGTGCGTGGAGATGCAGAACATACAGTGGGCTTCAGTTTCAGTCCAAGGACAAAACGTTTTCTTTTTCAGAAGCAAGTGGGAGTGGGACGGGGTTTTGTTTGGGGTAAATTGAGCTTAGAGACTGCGATGGTCTTTGTCAATATTTTATGTAACACAGGCTTACTGTGGGAATTATAATAACTTCACAAGCCAGCAGCCTACAAAATAATGTCCCTTAAGAAGTCAGTAAAGAAAGATGGCTGAGATAGTAAAGAATCTGCCAACAATGCAGGAGACCTAGGTTCGACTCCTGGGTTGGGAAGATCCCCTGGAACAGGAAATGGCAACCCATTTCAGTATTCTTGCCTGGGGAAATGCCAGGGAAAGAGGAACCTGGTGGGTTAGTCTGTGAGGTCACAAAGAGTCTGACAGGGCTGAGAGAGTAACACTTTCACTTTTCTGAAAATCACGATAGATGAATTACAGTATTGTTCCAGGCAAGGGAAGATGAAAGAAATATAGTCCAAATTTAGTTGAGCTGTATCTTTATACAAATTGATTCTCAGGAGAGGCTGCTTAACCAACCATGAGATTATGTCCAGCTACCAACCAGGGAAAACAAAAGTCCTTTTTTTGCTAGAGCACATTGCTAGGGACCCATGGAGGTGTTAGTGGGCAGGACGATCTTCTTCCAGGCTGCTGATGGCTTTTTGCCCCTGAGGGTAAGAGTCACCTATAAAGGCAGGAGCTAATGCCCCAAGGTCTTCAGAGAGTTATTTTTTTCTTTTTAAAATTTTTATTGGAGAAGAGTTGATTTAAAACGTTGTGTTGCCCATTATGCATGTACACATATCCCCTCTTTTTTAGATTATTTTTCCATATAGTGCAAGGAAATCAAATCAGTCAATCCTAAAGGAAGTCAACCCTGAATATTCATTGGAAGGACTGATACTGAAGCTGAAGCTCCAGTATTTTGACCACCTGATACAAAGAGCTGACTCAGCGGGGAAAGCCCCTGATTCTGGGAAAGACTGAAGGCAAAAGCAGAAGGGAGTGGCAGAGGATGAGACAGTTAGATAGCATCACTGACGCAATGAACATGAATCTGAAAACCGAGAATAGTCAAAAATAAATTAATTAATTAATTAAAAAAAAAACCCACAATGTGGCACTGAATTAGCAGTGTTGTCCCAACATCCATTTCTTGATTTCGATAAGGAGCTATTGTTATATAAAATATGACCACTGGGGGAAGTTGGGTGTGATACAGTAAAAACTATAATATCTTGTCTGACCCCAGTTTCTGGCACACAACTCCTGAAACCCTTAGAATCTCCAAAGAGTGCCCTGTGTAGGCTAGTGAGGTGAATGGTCACTGGGGGTCCCTAGAGAGCTTCAGAATGGCGGCTGGTCACCAGAAAAGTCAAGGTGTGATTAGAGGGTTTGAACTTTCAGCCTCTGGATCCTGCACCTCTGAGGAGGGGGCAGAGGCTAGAGGTTAAATTAATCACCAATGGCCAGTGGTGTAGTCAGTCGTGTCTATGTGATGACACTTCCATAAGAATGCTAAGTGACAGGATTCAGAAAGCTTCTGGGTGGGGGAAGACACCAAGGTTCTAAGAGGGTGGTGCTCCCTGAGAGGGCAGGGAAATCCTACACACACATACCCCATACTTAGCTCCGTGCATCTTCGATTTAGCTCTTCCTCAGTTGCATCCTCCATAACAAACCAGATGGACTTCCCCTCGGTCCAGACTTCACCCCAGTGCTGCCCCGGTGCAGGTTTGATCCCTGGTCTGAGAACTAGGATCCCACATGTCCTGAGATTCAGCCAGAACAAAACAAAACACACAACATAATAAACCACAATACAAATGCCTCCCTGAGTTTTGTAAGCTGTTCTGGCAATTGACTAAAGCTGACTAAAGGGAGGGACGGCTGTGGAAACCCCCAACTTTGTAGGCAAGTCCGACTGAAGTTCAGGTAACTTGGGGACCCAATGCTCGCTACTGGCATCTGAAGTGAGCGCAGTTGTAAAAGGGGACATATAATATGAAATAATTTACTTAGATTTACCTGTAAGTGATTGTAAGATCATTATCTAAAAGTGATACTTGTTAAACTGAATCACTCCCTGTCAGTATTGATTATTCCCTGTTAGTCTTTACTGAATGGAACCTGTACTGGTGAAGGAAGAAAGAGGCTGGCTGCCCTGACTGAACTGACTCCATCTTGAGGAAGAAGACTCCATGTTACCCTTTCAGTGAACTCTGGACAGTATTTGGACTGGGTAGCCATAGAGATGAAAAATTAACTGTCAACTAGGCCTCCAGGGCTGGTGAGAACCTGACCAGGAAGACCTCGTACCCAAGCCTCCCCTTGGCCATGAAAATGAAATATCCATCACAAGATAAATTTCCATTTGTGATTTTAGTTAATCAATTTATGTTATAGACAGGCCAAGTGATATGCTTAGATGATTTTCAATTGTACTATTGTGATTGTTACCAAATCACACTTTTTTTCTTAACGTCTCCTAGGCAACCTTAGAAGTTGGGGAGATGGGTTTGTGCATGTAGGCTTTAGGTATAAATGTGAGCCACAAGTTTTGCTCGGGGTCCTTGGCTAAATGAAGGCCTTGGACCCACAGGTGTAAAGCCAGCCTGATAAACCTCTTTTCCATCCACCACGAGCTGAGTTGGGTGCTTCACTTAGCGTGCCTCACAACACAGTCTTTTGGGACTGAGTCTTGAGCGACTCTGGGAAACTGGCGTCAAATTGAGTTGCAGGACTTACAGGTTGATGTTAGAGAATCAGAGATGGTACGAGAAAAGAAAACGGCACATTTGGTATTGTCGACTACAAACTGGCATTTACCAATTACATTGCCAATGCCTGGAAAACAAGGACATTTGCCGTCTGCCTCTGCAGAGACCAGACCCTATGCTGTTGAGAACTGCTGACCTTCAACACCCCCTGAAGGAGATCAGCGTGGGGTTGAGACTCCATGCTGTTGAGAGCTGCTGACCTTCAATATCCCCTGATGGAGATCAGGGTGGGGTCTAGGCAGTCTGTGCTCCAGGGAATCTGGTGGGGCAGGTCTTTAGACAGGTGGATGCTTTTAGGAACAGCTTTTGTTACCTCAATCCTTGCATCTCCTCATATTTAGAGAAGCACTAAATCTTCTCATGGTGACATCAGATCCTCGTGACTGGGGACCTTTGTAAAATGACTGTTTAATGATATTAAACTCCCCCCTCACCAAAACCCTTAAACATTGGCCCTCCTCCTGCTGCCTCTTTGGAGCAGTTTCTCAGAGCTATCTGGGGTGCTGTCTCCCGGGCTGCTGTCCTAATTATATCCCAAATAAAACTTAACCCACAACTCTCAAGTTGTTCATCTTTTTAGTCAACAGTTTCAGTAGTATTGCGAGTAAAAACACCACCATAAGGGAAGGGTGCAGACAGGAAGCCTCACTTCTATTTCTGCAACTTCTTTTAAGTCAAACTTTCAAAATGGAAAGCTATACTTTAGAAAGAAAACAATGTGAAGGGCACTTGGATTTAATTTTGCATTTACAATAAACTATTTTTTTCTTTTTTTCAAATTTGCAGCCTCTGGCAAAAGACGGGATTATATTGTATACTTTCTACTTTATCTACCTTGACTTTGTGGACTTTTGAAGCAATTCATTTTAAACACCTTTCCTTTCTAAAATAAAATTTAACTTTCATTTTTGTTGTCCATTAAATGTAATGTAAATTTTTACAACACCCTTACAGATGCAAATACATTCCAGAGGGGCTAAATTTAAGGTAAGCCAGTTATTCAGAGAAGTCACCCAAGACTTAGGAGCAGAAGCTGAGAACCTAGAACCTATCTCCTTTGGGTGTGTGGAGGTATTGTCTACAAACCAGCTCAACCTAAACCCGGATAATGCAAGTGAACACTTACTGAATGCTATACTGTGTGTTTTAAGAGCTTGATTGGATTAACTAAATCTTCATATCAACCCTGTTGTTTAGTTGCTAAATCAAGTCCAACTCTTTTCCAACCCTGTGGACTATAGCCCACCAGGCTTCTCTGCCCCTGGGATTCTCCAGGCACAAACACTGAAGTGAGTTGCTACTTTCTTCTCCAGGGGCTCTTCCTAACCCAGGAATCGAATCTGGGTCTCCTGCATTGGCAGGAGGATTCTTTACCTCTGAGCCTCCGAGGAAGCTCTCATCACTCCTAGGAAAAGGTATTAGTAGTTTTACAAGATCACACAACTGACGTGGAACAAGACTGAAATCTGGGGCTTCCCTGGTGGTCCAGTGGGTAAGGACACCGCCTTGCAGTGCAAGGAACGCCGATTTGATCCCCGGCTTGGGAGCTGGACTGGTGTGTCCAACTACCGAGCTGGAGCTCTGGAGCGCATGCGCCCAGAACTGGTGCTCTGCAGCGAGAGACGCTACAGCGATGGGAGGCCCACACAGGCCAAAGAACAAAAATGTATGAAAATAAATAAATGAAAGACCAATAGAAGTGGCCAAAAAAAAAAAAAAAAAGACTGAAATCAACCTTGGCCATCCAGCATCTCGTCTTTACCGCCCTCCTACAGAAGCGAGGTGAAGCATAGGCCTGGCTTCAGGCTGTGGTCACAATGTGTGGCCCCTTCAGAGTCCTTCACCAGACTTCACTGCATCCCTGTGTTTGCCTGGTGTCACTGGAAAGGGACTCTGAGACAGGAAACTGCATGTGAGAGGTTTGTTGGGAGAGTGTTCTCAGATCCAGCCTTGTGAGGTGGTAAGGAAGGCAGGACTGGGTGGAGAGAGAAGCTGATCTATTGCAGGAAAGACAGTGAGGCCTCACTCTGAAACCCCAGGGGGAGCTCAAGTTGAAGCCAAAGAGTTATCGTGGGTTGAGTTGTGTTCCCACCAAGAAGTCGAAGTTCCAGATTGCCTTGAGTGTGACCTTATTTGGAAACAGGGTCTTTGCACTCATCAAGCTAAGATGAGGCCGTTAGGGTGGGGCCTCACCCATTAGGACTATGCCTTTATAAAAGGGGAAATTTAGACCCAGAGGCAGACACTCGAGGGGGGAAGGTGAAGTCAACACACAGGATTGCCATCTAGGGGGCTGGGAACTTCTGAGGCTACCAGACGCTGGGAGGGGTGCCTGGGGCAGATCTTTTCTCCCACCGCTCAGAAGGAGCGACTTCAGACTTCCAGACTCCATAAGTGGGAGGATATAACTGTCTGTTGCTGAAGCCACCAGCTGGTGGTACTTCACTACGGCAGCCCCAAGAATTAACACAGGGGCTGGCTTTTGTGCCCCTGTATTGACGTGGTGGATGCTGACCACCTGGGAGGCGAAGCAGTTCCTGGGGGAGAGAGGGCAATTCCCAGGGAGCAGAGGGAGCAGGAGCTGGCAGCCCTGGCTGCTGGGATGGTGTGCCAGCCTTGAGAGAGCAGAGCGGCTCTAGGGGAAGCAACCCAGCACCCATTACCCAGGCACAAAGTGAGCAGAAACTACGCGTAATTGTGCTTTTGTCAAAGGTTTCAGAGGTGAACCTCCAAGCATCCAGACTCATTTCTTGGGTCCACGTTGGCCCCTTTCTGCAGAAGAGGCACATCTCATGGTACCAAGATGGCTAAGATCTCGAGGACTCACAGTCTAGTGGCAGGAAAACGCACCACCCAGGACATGCCCGTGAGAGCTGTGACATGGAAACAGGGGACGTGGCCCCGGAGAGGATGCCTCACTCCACTTAGGCAGAAGCCAAGCATCAAGGTGGAAGTCACATTCAGGGGAGACCTGAAGGATGGGTGGGATTGAGACCTCGTCATAGGAAAGGACAGAACACGGTTGAGAAAATGCCAGAAGTTCAGCCCGCCTGGTGCACAAGGCAGGATCGTACAGGGTCTCAGGAGCTGTGTGGGGACACGCGGACCTGATTCTGACTCAATGGCAAAGATGAGTCACTGAAGGGTTTCAGGCAGAACGGATGAGCTCTGTGTTTCAGCAGTGACAGAACTCATGGGGATCCACCTGTGGCTGTCCCTCCAGATTCTGCTCCATTCCCTCTGAACAGTGACCTTTCCCCCCTGGGGTCCCTGCACAGGGATGCCTCTCGCATTCTCCACCCCTGACCTCCTCCTGCCACTTGAAAGTCAGCTGACACTTCAGGTTGAATGGGGAAGGAATGAATGGACGAACGAATGAACAAAAGACTGAAGACCAAGCAGGAGGCAACCCCCGTCTCAGGACCTCCAGAATGCTGCCTTCCCCTCCCTCGTGGCCCTGAAAGCCTTGAAAAGGCAGCCATGTAGTTTGTTTTCTTACAGTGTGAAAATATGCTTTAATGGGAGCAATTAACAAAACAACATGGAGACAGAGAGGAAACAACTAGGTTTCCAGAGCACTTTCAGAAGAGGTGGCTGGAACTGGGGGTAATGGAGAGGCAGCACCACCAGGAGAAGGGGCAGTAGACTGACTTGGGGGAAGGCAAGGAAGATGTGGAGGTGGTGGAAGCCTACGGATGGCTCCAAAGAACTGGCCGTGCCAGTAGGCCTATTCGTTTAACAGCTACCAACTGAGCGCCTGAGTGTTTTGTTCAGTCGCGCCTGACTTTTTGCAAGTTCATAGACTACAGTCCACCAGGCTCCTCTGTCCATGGGATTTCTCAGTCAAGAATACTGGAGTGGGTTGCCATTTCCTTCTCCAGGGATCTTCCCAACCCAGGGATCCAACCCACGTCTCCTGCATTGGCAGGCAGATTCTTTACCAGTGAGCCACCAGGGAAGCCCAGTTTCCAGCTATTAATGTCTTAACAACAAGCTGGCATTTCTGAATATTGAACAGCATAACCAAGCTGGTGGGCGTGGGCTCCCGCAGTCACTGGAAGGGGTGGAGACAGTAACGACCTCAATAATCAACATCTTGGCAAGCCCTAACTGTCCCAACTGCATCACATCCCACCTCGCTCACAAAGGGCTCTCATTGTCTCAAAGAAGAAAATGGGGACACAGAGAGAAGTTTTGCTTAAAGCACTGAACAGCAAGAGAAAGACTGAGATCCAGATCTGGCACACAGACACGATGCTGCCTAAGTGTCTGTTTTGTTTTGCTCTTTTAGAGTACAGTTGATTTACAATGCTGTGTTAATTTCTGCTGTACAGAAATGTGAGTCAGTTATACAGAGACCTATGCCCACTCTTTTTTAGATTCTGTTCCCATGTAGATCATTACAGAGTATTGAGAAGAGCTGTCTGTACTATACAGAGAGTTCTTCTTAGCTATCTATTTTATATATAGTAATGTGCATATGTCCATACAAATATCCCAATTCATTCCTTCCTCCTTTCCCACCCCAGTAGCCATGTTTTTTGCATCTGTGACTCTCTTTTTTTGTAAATAAGTTCATTTGTACCATTTTTTTAAGATTCCACATACGAGCATATCATACGATATTTGTCTTTTTGTGTCTTACTTCACTCAGTATGAGAGTCTCTAAGTCCATCTATGTTGCTGCAAATGGCATTACTTCCTCCTTTCTTATCGCTGAGTAGAATTCCACTGTATATATGTACCACATCTTTTTTTTTTTTAATTTTGGTCTCTTTTATTGTGTTTTTTTTTTTAATTTATTTTCATCCATCTTTATTCTTTCGAACAGGTGCCGCCTGCACTGCAAGACAGATTCTTTATCCACTGGACCACCAGGGAAGCCCTCACATCTTTTCTTTAATTAAAAATTTTTTTAACTGCAAAAACATTTTGTGTTGCGTTATAGCCAATTAACAATGCGTTATAGCCAATTAACAATGTTGTGAGAGTTTCAGGTGAACAGCAAGGGGACTCAGCAATACATATACACAGGCCTGTTCTTCCCCAAACCCTCCTCCCGGCCAGGCGGGCACCGCACAGTGAGCAGAGCTCCATGTGCTGTGCATCGCATCTTCTTTATCCATTCCTCTGCCGATGGGCGTTTAAGTTGCGTCCATGTCCTGACTGTTGTAAACGGTGCTGCAATGAACACTGGGATGCATGTATCTTTTCAAATTAGACTGTGTGTTTTCCAGATACATGCCTAGAGGTGGGATTGCTGGATCATATGGTTGCTTTATTTTTAAGGAATCTCCATACTGTTCTCCATAATGGTTGTATCAGTTTACATTCCCATCAATAGTAAACGAGCTCCCTTTTCCCATTCCCTCTCCAGCATTTATTATTTGTAGATTTTTTGATGATGCCCATTCTGACCAGTGTGAGGTAATATCCCATTGTAGCTTTTCTTTTTTTATGCCTCTAAGTCATCATTTATTTTCATCCATCGTTACTCTTTTGGCATGTGTGGGCCTCCCACTGCAGTGGCCTCTCTTGTTACAGAGCACTGGCTCTGGGCGCATGCGCTCCAGAGCACAGGCTCCTAACTGGACACACCGGCCCAGCTGCTCCACAGCACGTGGAATCTTCCCAGGTCAGAGATCCAGCCAGTGCCCCTGTGCACTGCAAGGCATACTATTTACCCACTGGACCACCAGGGAAGACCCTCATTGTAGCTTTGATTTGCATTTCTCTAATAATTAGCGATGTTGAACATTTTTTCATATGCCTTTTGGCCATCTGTATGTCTTCTTTGAAGAAATGTCTATTTAGATCTCCCATCCATCTTTCATTGGACTGTTTGTTTCTGTGGAATTGAGCTGCATGAGCTGTTTTTATATTTTGGAGATTAATCCCCCATCAATCGGTTCATCTGCAAATATTTTCTCCCATTCCGTGTGTTGTCTTTTCATTTTGTTTATGGTTTCCTTTGCTATGCAAATGCTTTTCAGTTTAACTAGGTCATATTTGTTTATTTTTGGTTTTATTTTCATTACACTTAAGGATGGATCCAAAAAGATCTTGGCTGCAAATTATGTCAGAGAGTGTTCAAGCTACATTTTCCTCTAAGAGTTTTATAGTAGCCAGCCTTACATTTAGGTCTTTAATCCATCTGAGTCTATTTTATGTGTGGTGTTGGGCTGCATCCATGTTGATACTCTGACCGCTGGGACCCAGAGGCTTCCTGAACTGAGCCACTCACCACTCAGCAGGCACTATCCCGGACTGTTATTCCTGAGTCATTCATTCTAGGGAAATGTTGTAAACGGTGCTGCAATGAACACTGGGATGCATGTATCTTTTCAAATTAGACTGTGTGTTTTCCAGATACATGCCTAGAGGTGGGATTGCTGGATCATATGGTTGCTTTATTTTTAAGGAATCTCCATACTGTTCTCCATAATGGTTGTATCAGTTTACATTCCCATCAATAGTAAACGAGCTCCCTTTTCCCATTCCCTCTCCAGCATTTATTATTTGTAGATTTTTTGATGATGCCCATTCTGACCAGTGTGAGGTAATATCCCATTGTAGCTTTTCTTTTTTTATGCCTCTAAGTCATCATTTATTTTCATCCATCGTTACTCTTTTGGCATGTGTGGGCCTCCCACTGCAGTGGCCTCTCTTGTTACAGAGCACTGGCTCTGGGCGCATGCGCTCCAGAGCACAGGCTCCTAACTGGACACACCGGCCCAGCTGCTCCACAGCACGTGGAATCTTCCCAGGTCAGAGATCCAGCCAGTGCCCCTGTGCACTGCAAGGCATACTATTTACCCACTGGACCACCAGGGAAGACCCTCATTGTAGCTTTGATTTGCATTTCTCTAATAATTAGCGATGTTGAACATTTTTTCATATGCCTTTTGGCCATCTGTATGTCTTCTTTGAAGAAATGTCTATTTAGATCTCCCATCCATCTTTCATTGGACTGTTTGTTTCTGTGGAATTGAGCTGCATGAGCTGTTTTTATATTTTGGAGATTAATCCCCCATCAATCGGTTCATCTGCAAATATTTTCTCCCATTCCGTGTGTTGTCTTTTCATTTTGTTTATGGTTTCCTTTGCTATGCAAATGCTTTTCAGTTTAACTAGGTCATATTTGTTTATTTTTGGTTTTATTTTCATTACACTTAAGGATGGATCCAAAAAGATCTTGGCTGCAAATTATGTCAGAGAGTGTTCAAGCTACATTTTCCTCTAAGAGTTTTATAGTAGCCAGCCTTACATTTAGGTCTTTAATCCATCTGAGTCTATTTTTATGTGTGGTGTTGGGCTGCATCCATGTTGATACTCTGACCGCTGGGACCCAGAGGCTTCCTGAACTGAGCCACTCACCACTCAGCAGGCACTATCCCGGACTGTTATTCCTAACAAACCTATGAGCCAGATTCCATTATTATTCCAATTTACATAGGGAAACTGGGTAGAAGGAACAATAGCTTGTCTGATGGCTCACAGCTGTTTGATGAAGAAGGCAGGACTTGTGCCCAGGCAGGCTGGCTCCATGACTGGGCCCTCAACCTCTGTGCCACCCACAGGCCAGGCTGCATCCTCCACCCTTAATTCAACTCAGATCGTTGACTCTTACTGAGAAGCTGAGCTCAGTGGTTTCAGAAATAAGCAGTTTTATCATGCTCTTAGTCATGTGCATATGATGTCACCAACATTTCCACCTATTGTTCAATTGGTCTAGGAAGACCAGATTTTTGTTCCAGTTGGCACAGTTCGGACAAAGGACACCTGGCAAAAAGGAACAGGGGTTGGGGAGAGAGATACTAGAGGGTGCTGTGGGCATGGCTTGAGAGGCTGTGAGGCTGGGGAGCTCAAATGCTGCCCCGTGGTCAGAACCTCAGGTCAGCACCCCTCCAGGACACCACTGGCCGTGATGAAAGCGGGGAGAGCCTCTGTGCTCACTCTGGACCACAGCCAGGGAGCCTGAGGGAATCTGATTCCCTTTGGGCGGCCAAAAATGCAAGAGAGCTTAGGGACTATGAGTCACTATGTTCTTGTCTCTATGGAAAAAGTGAGGGTATAAGCAGAGAGGAGAATGAATCCAGGGTACAGAGGGAGGCGGGTACAGAGGGAGGCAGATACGAAAGAGAGAAAAATTCCTGCAGAGGTTTGAGCTTCTGGTCTGGGTGTCCCCAAGATACTGCCTCACTCTTATCTTGAAATACCTTTATAAAAATATTCCCTTTTCCCTTTCAGTTGGGTTCCTGCCATGCAGCCCCAAAAGAATTACAAGAGATGCACTTGGCATGAAAGCATTTTATCAAGACTAGGTTCGGCTGCAAGTGATAGAAAAATCCCAAATCAAAAGACCTAAACAGGACAGAAGTTTAACTTGCTTTTACATAAGGAGAGTCTGGAGGTAGGACATCCAGGGCTAATGAGGCACCTTCATAACCATGAGGACCCAGCCTCCTTTCATATTATTGCTCTGACAGCTTCAGTCTATAACTTGTGATCCAAAATGGCTGCTGGAACTCCAGCCATCATATCCATATTCCAGTCAGTAGTGCAAAGGGCAAAGGAATTAAAAACAAAAACAAAAAACCTCTCTTCAATCCCCAGAAGTTCCACACAACAATTCTACTTGTACATACTGGCTAAAATGCCACCTGGTCACACTCAGAGGAACACAGAGAACACAACTTTGGCTGGTATAATGTGTCCATTTGAAAATCAAGGTTTATATTACTAAGGAAGAAAGGGGCAAGGGATATCAGGGGAATCTCTTCCAAAATCTTCTTCTTCCACAGAGATGGAGGGCATCCTGAACCTTCACCCCAAGGCCCTGTATACCGAGAGGTTTCCTCACAGGCCTTCAGAGGCAGAAACAGGGGTTGGGGAGAAAGAAGGGGAAATACTAGAGGGTGCTGTGGGCATGGCTTGAGAGGCTGTGAGGCTGGGGAGCTCAAATGCTGCCCCGTGGTCAGAACCTCAGGTCAGCACCCCTCCAGGACACCACTGGCCGTGATGAAAGCGGGGAGAGCCTCTGTGCTCACTCTGGACCACAGCCAGGGAGCCTGAGGGAATCTGATTCCCTTTGGGCGGCCAAAAATGCAAGAGAGCTTAGGGACTATGAGTCACTATGTTCTTGTCTCTATGGAAAAAGTGAGGGTATAAGCAGAGAGGAGAATGAATCCAGGGTACAGAGGGAGGCGGGTACAGAGGGAGGCAGATACGAAAGAGAGAAAAATTCCTGCAGAGGTTTGAGCTTCTGGTCTGGGTGTCCCCAAGATACTGCCTCACTCTTATCTTGAAATACCTTTATAAAAATATTCCCTTTTCCCTTTCAGTTGGGTTCCTGCCATGCAGCCCCAAAAGAATTACAAGAGATGCACTTGGCATGAAAGCATTTTATCAAGACTAGGTTCGGCTGCAAGTGATAGAAAAATCCCAAATCAAAAGACCTAAACAGGACAGAAGTTTAACTTGCTTTTACATAAGGAGAGTCTGGAGGTAGGACATCCAGGGCTAATGAGGCACCTTCATAACCATGAGGACCCAGCCTCCTTTCATATTATTGCTCTGACAGCTTCAGTCTATAACTTGTGATCCAAAATGGCTGCTGGAACTCCAGCCATCATATCCATATTCCAGTCAGTAGTGCAAAGGGCAAAGGAATTAAAAACAAAAACAAAAAACCTCTCTTCAATCCCCAGAAGTTCCACACAACAATTCTACTTGTACATACTGGCTAAAATGCCACCTGGTCACACTCAGAGGAACACAGAGAACACAACTTTGGCTGGTATAATGTGTCCATTTGAAAATCAAGGTTTATATTACTAAGGAAGAAAGGGGCAAGGGATATCAGGGGAATCTCTTCCAAAATCTTCTTCTTCCACAGAGATGGAGGGCATCCTGAACCTTCACCCCAAGGCCCTGTATACCGAGAGGTTTCCTCACAGGCCTTCAGAGAACTGATTCCACCAAAATGAAACTATCAACAGTGGGCCAGTGGATGTAGCTCACCGGGAGGCAAGTGGTGGCCTGGGAAGCAGGCACAAAGCCAAGGAGCTGTTGCTTTCCTGTTAGAGCCCAGCCTTGTCCCTCCTTATCAAGAGCAGGAAACCATCCCAGCCCCATACAGGGCAAGGTCCCTGCTGTGGAGCTGGGAGCTGACACTAATCAGTAATCCAGTCTTGCATGAGGCAACCAGAATAAATGCATACCTGTGATTCCCAGGAGCTGTGAATGGGGCGGGGGTTTGGTCTCCTACAATCCCTCCCTGCAGGATCCCTAGTATGCTCTGTTCTCCCCACCACTGCTGCACAAACACCCATTATATCAAGGTCCCCACTTAAAATATACACTTCCACCACTAGGAGGCACCATTCACAAATCGCCCATCCAAAAGAGTTACATAAGGCTGGTCCACATCCTAGTAGAAAGAGGGGGTAGAAGGACTAGGTTGAGGGGGTCTATAAATTCTTCATGGCATACAAGTATTAAAGTCATATTGATAATACAGTATTGGGAACCCTGTCACATCTTTTTAAATCACTTACCTAAGTGCAGGCTGACACACAGTTTCTCCATTTATGAGGGCGAGGGCGGGAGGGAGAAGTACATACTGTAATGTAATTCTTTGAAAGCAAAGTCATAAAATCACTAAGAAAACTGACACATTCATTGTCTATTAAATATATAAATACATTCACTTTATGCTATGTAAGGATAGGCACTAAAATCACAGCTCAGTAGTGCAAAGGGCAAAGGAATTAAAAACAAAAACAAAAAACCTCTCTTCAATCCCCAGAAGTTCCACACAACAATTCTACTTGTACATACTGGCTAAAATGCCACCTGGTCACACTCAGAGGAACACAGAGAACACAACTTTGGCTGGTATAATGTGTCCATTTGAAAATCAAGGTTTATATTACTAAGGAAGAAAGGGGCAAGGGATATCAGGGGAATCTCTTCCAAAATCTTCTTCTTCCACAGAGATGGAGGGCATCCTGAACCTTCACCCCAAGGCCCTGTATACCGAGAGGTTTCCTCACAGGCCTTCAGAGAACTGATTCCACCAAAATGAAACTATCAACAGTGGGCCAGTGGATGTAGCTCACCGGGAGGCAAGTGGTGGCCTGGGAAGCAGGCACAAAGCCAAGGAGCTGTTGCTTTCCTGTTAGAGCCCAGCCTTGTCCCTCCTTATCAAGAGCAGGAAACCATCCCAGCCCCATACAGGGCAAGGTCCCTGCTGTGGAGCTGGGAGCTGACACTAATCAGTAATCCAGTCTTGCATGAGGCAACCAGAATAAATGCATACCTGTGATTCCCAGGAGCTGTGAATGGGGCGGGGCTTTGGTCTCCTACAATCCCTCCCTGCAGGATCCCTAGTATGCTCTGTTCTCCCCACCACTGCTGCACAAACACCCATTATATCAAGGTCCCCACTTAAAATATACACTTCCACCACTAGGAGGCACCATTCACAAATCGCCCATCCAAAAGAGTTACATAAGGCTGGTCCACATCCTAGTAGAAAGAGGGGGTAGAAGGACTAGGTTGAGGGGGTCTATAAATTCTTCATGGCATACAAGTATTAAAGTCATATTGATAATACAGTATTGGGAACCCTGTCACATCTTTTTAAATCACTTACCTAAGTGCAGGCTGACACACAGTTTCTCCATTTATGAGGGCGAGGGAGGGAGGGAGAAGGACATACTGTAATGTAATTCTTTGAAAGCAAAGTCATAAAATCACTAAGAAAACTGACACATTCATTTTATATTAAATATATAAATACATTCACTTTATGCCTATGTAAGGATAGGCACCTCAAAACGAGTCTTCCACATGATGCTCTACACATTTATTCCTGTATATTTATTGAAAAAAATCTGTGTATAAGTGGACTCATGCAGTTCAAACCCATGTTACTCAAGAGGTAACTGTACTCAGCAATAAAAAACAACGAAGTATTGGGACAAGCAACCACATGGTTGAATTTCAAAACTATGCTGAGTTAAATGACTGCTCAGAATGGATTCAAAAGAATGCCTTCAGTGTAGTAGTTCTCCTGATAAGAAATGCTAAGTGAGTCAAATCCAAATTTTTTTTCCTAAGAAAAGGCCAATCAATGGCTGCCTGGGGCTGGGAGGATTAACTGCAAAGAGGCACAAAGGAGTCTTTTGGAGTCATGAAAATGTTCTGTATCTTGACTAGTGGTAGTTGAAAGTGAAAGCTAGTCGCTCAGTCATGTCTGACCCTTTGAGACCCCGTGGACTGTAGCCCACCAGGCCCTTCTGTCCGTGGGAGTTCCCAGGCAAGAATACTGGAGTGGGTTGCCCTCCTCCAGAGGATCTTCCCCACCCAGAGATCTAACCCATGTCTCCTGCACTGGCAGGGGGATTCTTTACCCATGAGCCACCAGGGAAGCCCAGTTGGACTTTTTTTTTTGGCGTCTTTTTATTGGTTTTTTATTTATTTTCATCCATCTTCATTCTTTGACCTGTGCAGGCCTCCCATTGCAGTGGCCTCTCTCCTTGCATGTGTTCCAGAGCATTGGCTCGTAATTGGACACACCGGTCCAGCCGCTCCACAGCACGTGGGATCTTCCCACGCAAGGGATTGAACCGGCGTCCCTTGCACTGCAAGGCGGTGTCCTTACCCACTGGACCACCAGGGAAGCCGCCCAGTTGGATTTTATTCACTCTCGAAAAATTGGGCTATTTTAGCTGCAGCCACATAATGGAGTATACACTTCAGATACTCTGGCAGAGAGTATACAGAGGAAAAGGCAGAGTCAGCATGGAAATGCTGGCAGAGGTCAGAATGTGAAGAAAAACAAATACTATGTACAGATGTCACAGTTTTCCTCTGGACAGGAGAAAATAATTGAAGGAAGAAGCCTCCAGCTTAGTTGCTCCTATTGTTTTCTAGCATTGATTGATATGATAGTAAGCTCTGAGTATGGTGCCCATTCATCTCTATTAACAGTTGTGTCAAAATAAAAATAAAATTTAGAAAGGAACTTCCCTAGTGGTTCAGTGGTTAAGACTCTGTGTTTTCAATGCAAGGGGCATGGGTTAGATCCCTTAAGATCCCACATGCCTCGCAGCACAGCCAAAAATTAAAAAGAAAAAGAAAAAATAATACAATTTTTAAAAATTAAAAAAAAACTGTCAAGACAATCCATTTTGTATAAGAAATACTCAAAAGACTTTGAATATATAAGAATACTATATTCTCATCTAGTCTCCCTTTCACTAATAATTCATAATACCCAAGTTTCAAGTTATAATTTTCAATGATTCTTAACACTTAGTATATCTTAACTACATCTCTCTTCAGTTACAATTCCTAATAAATCCAAACCCACCCGAACAATGACCCCTTGAAACCAATTTTATGTACCTAGTGGCAAACAGGTGAAAATAAATATGCTGTCTTTCTGCTTTTTGTTATTATTTAAACCTTTTGGCCCACCCTGTGGCAGGTGGCACCCCACGGTCTGCGGGACCTTAGCTTCTGGCCCAGGGATCGAACTCGTGCCTACTGCAGTGGAAGGTGGAGTCTTAACCACTGGACTACCAGGGAAGTCCTTGTTTTTCTGCCTTTTAATGTAACTCCTAGAAATTTTCAACATCTATGACATGCATTGTATTTCCATTGTTCAGTGCTGTTTCTGACGTAGTGCTAGCCACCCACTTCCCAAGGATTGGAACGTGGCTCAGTGCAGCCTAAGTCTACGGATAGAGACCGATTTTAAATCATCGAGGGGCAGGGGGAGTTTGCTAAGCCTTAGGAAACACTGAAACCGTAATAGGTGGCATTTATCTGTACCATGTGCCAAGCACCAGTACTTATTATTACCTCATTGAATCCCATCAATCCAAGAGGAGTCCCTATGAGGGACAGTATCTACTGCTGCGTAACAAATTACTCCAAAATGGCATTTTTTTAAAAAAAAAAGAGGAAAAAGAGCGAGAGAGAGTTTTTAAGCACACAGTTTGGGTGCATCAGGAAGTTTGGAGCTTGCCTGGGTAATTCCGGCTCAGAGTCTTCCGTGAGGTTTCAGTTAAGACGAGGGCCGAGTTGCAGTTAACGATGGGCGGTTAAAAGATCCGCTTTCTAGATGGTTCATTCCGATGGCTGTTGACGGGAGGCCCCAGTCCGCACCAGGTGCACTTCTCCCCAGAGCCGCTTTGGAGCAGGAGGGGTTGCAGAGGGAAAAGCCGGAGGCTGGAACTGGCCGAACAAAGGGTTGTAACCAGGGCTTGGAGAGGAGGCTAGGCGCTTGAAATGTATCAGGTGTGGGAGACCAGCGGAGGCTAGTGGGGTGCCTCCCAGTAGCATCCATTTTTTGCGGCTTCCCTCGCTGTAAAGTGGCCACCATTGCTCCTGCCCTCTGCGGTGAACTAAGGAGCCCGCCAAAAAAAAGGCAAATTCTGATTGGTCGACGGCTGAGCCAATCATGACGCTCCTAGGCTCAACAGCGGACACGTGACCTGATTCTGGCCAATACCAAGTGAGAGAATGTCTGCAGGGGGCCTATGGGAAAGATTTTATGTCAAAAAGAGAACGAGTTAAAAGTGGTCTCTTTTTCTGTCTTTGGAAGCTGTTGTTAGCTCATTTGGTGACCATCTTGAACTGTGAAGGGACTCGGCCTCCGAGTTCAAAATGCTGAGAGCGGTGAAGAGAGATGTAGAACCTGGGTCTTTGGTGTTATCACCGAGCCACTGTGTTAACCAAGACAGAACATGCATTGTATTTCCATTGTTCAGTGCTGTTTCTGACGTAGTGCTAGCCACCCACTTCCCAAGGATTGGAACGTGGCTCAGTGCAGCCTAAGTCTACGGATAGAGACCGATTTTAAATCATCGAGGGGCAGGGGGAGTTTGCTAAGCCTTAGGAAACACTGAAACCGTAATAGGTGGCATTTATCTGTACCATGTGCCAAGCACCAGTACTTATTATTACCTCATTGAATCCCATCAATCCAAGAGGAGTCCCTATGAGGGACAGTATCTACTGCTGCGTAACAAATTACTCCAAAATGGCATTTTTTTAAAAAAAAAAGAGGAAAAAGAGCGAGAGAGAGTTTTTAAGCACACAGTTTGGGTGCATCAGGAAGTTTGGAGCTTGCCTGGGTAATTCCGGCTCAGAGTCTTCCGTGAGGTTTCAGTTAAGACGAGGGCCGAAGTTGCAGTTAACGATGACGGTTAAAAGATCCGCTTTCTAGATGGTTCATTCCGATGGCTGTTGACGGGAGGCCCCAGTCCGCACCAGGTGCACTTCTCCCCAGAGCCGCTTTGGAGCAGGAGGGGTTGCAGAGGGAAAAGCCGGAGGCTGGAACTGGCCGAACAAAGGGTTGTAACCAGGGCTTGGAGAGGAGGCTAGGCGCTTGAAATGTATCAGGTGTGGGAGACCAGCGGAGGCTAGTGGGGTGCCTCCCAGTAGCATCCATTTTTTGCGGCTTCCCTCGCTGTAAAGTGGCCACCATTGCTCCTGCCCTCTGCGGTGAACTAAGGAGCCCGCCAAAAAAAAGGCAAATTCTGATTGGTCGACGGCTGAGCCAATCATGACGCTCCTAGGCTCAACAGCGGACACGTGACCTGATTCTGGCCAATACCAAGTGAGAGAATGTCTGCAGGGGGCCTATGGGAAAGATTTTATGTCAAAAAGAGAACGAGTTAAAAGTGGTCTCTTTTTTTCTGTCTTTGGAAGCTGTTGTTAGCTCATTTGGTGACCATCTTGAACTGTGAAGGGACTCGGCCTCCGAGTTCAAAATGCTGAGAGCGGTGAAGAGAGATGTAGAACCTGGGTCTTTGGTGTTATCACCGAGCCACTGTGTTAACCAAGACAGAACTGCCCTATCATTGGAATTCCTGCTACATGGGATAATACATGCCAATTTTTAAATCATTTTGAGTTGGATTATCAGTTTTTTGCAACCAAACTGATATTTTGGAGGCTGATTTCCTCATCTGATCATAGTCCAGGCTCAATTAAGCATGAGATGGAGTGAGAAGCAGGGACACAGGCAGAAAGAAGGAACGTCTATTAAAAACGTTTTAAAATTTGAGATTAACATTAAGTCTTAACATGTGAGACTTGAATACTGGAATTGTCAACACTCTGGACTTATTAATTTTACAAGAAGATAAGAGTTTTTCAAATACAATTATCTAGGAAGTGAGGCAATTGTTCAGAGGAAGATTTTTTTTTTTTCCCCTAAGATTTGAGAGCAGAACGTCACCATTAACCTCCAAATGGGATACAGCTTAAAGTGAGAGGTTATTGATGTGACTTCCCTGGTGGTCCAGTGACTAGGACTCCGTGTTTCCAATGCAGGGGCCCAGGTTTGATCCCTAGTCAGAGAACTAGACCCCACATGCTGAACTAAAGATTCTGCATGCTATGGTGAAGACTGAAGATCCTGTGTGCCATAGCTAAGATCCTGCACAGCCAAAACACATTTAAAAAAAAAAAGAGAGAGAGAGAGAGAGAGACAGTATCACCTTCATATTCAAAACATTTAAAAAAGTGACAGAACAGGGCTTCCCCTGGTGGTCCAGTGGATAAGGACACCGCCTTGCAGTGCAAGGTGCTCCGGTTTGATCCCTGGCCTGGGAAGATCCCACGTGCCGCGGAGTGGGTGGACCGGTGTGTCCAATCACCGAGCCGGAGCTCTGGAGCGCATGCGCCCAGAGCCGGTGCTCTGCGACAACAGAGGCCACCGCGATGGGAGGCCCACACGGGCCAAAGAACAAAGATGGATGAAAATGGATAAATGAAAGACCAATAGAAGTGGCCCGCCCGCCCCCTCCCTCCCCAACCCGACCCCCGCCCTAAATAAATAAATAAATAAATAAATCTTTAAAAAAAAAAAAAAAGTGACAGAACATGAGTCCAAAAGACCGGCTTGAATGCACAGCCATTCTGGTACAGTTCAAAGTAAAATTTTCATGTTTCTCTACAACTTCTTCATTTTCATGGATGCAAAATGTTGCATGTCTCATGTACTATTTGTTAATAATAATAATTCCCATTTCCTTTAACATTGTAATTTTTGATTATATTGTAGCTGCTTCTTTGTTCTCTCAATACTAAAAAAAAAAAAGTGTGATGGCAAAATTTTGCCTTGAAACTCTAGGCTGTCCCAACTGGTAACAAAAATCTCACCAACAAGAAGCTCTTCTCCGGCAGCTTCTGAAAAGCAGAGACTTTTGCCTTGCGAAATTCTCCTTGTAAACATATATTGAATAAAGGAGTCTTATAAGAAACCTAGACTTCAAACATTGATGTTGCTGCATCATTTGAAAGCCTCCATTAACCTGCTGTATTAGTCTGCTAGGGCTTCCTTAACACAATACTACAGGCTAAGTGACTTAAACCATGGGTCCCCAGTCTCCAGGATCTAATGCCTGGTGATGTGAGGTGGAGCTGATGTAAATAAAATGCACAATAAATGTAATGCATTTGAATCATCCTAAAACCATCCCTCCCATTTATCTGTGGAAAAAGTCTTCCATGAAACCAGCCCCTGATGCCAAAAAAGGTTGGTTAATTTTTTTCTCAAAGTTCTGACAGTCCAAGATGAAGGTGCTAGCAGAGTTGATTTCTCCTGAGGCCAATTTTTGGCCTTGAAAATGAATGACACCTTGCTGTGGCCTCAGATGACCTCTTCCCTGTGTGCATGCCCATCTCTCGTGTCTATTCCTCTTCTTAGGAGATCACTGGGCCTATTGGATTAGGGCTCCACCATTATAACCATTATAAGCTTAATTACCTCTTTAAAGAACTGTCTCCAATATAGTCACAGGGGTTAGGGCTTCAGCACATAAATTTGAGGGGGGAACACAGCTTAGTTGCTAATACTTCCCAAATCTTAACTTTGTTCCTGCATGCAGGCTTTCTCTGGTTGCAGCAAGTGGAGACTACTTTCTAGCTGTGGTGTGTTGGGGTCTCACTGCAGTAACCTCTTGTTTCAGAGCGTGGACTCTAGAGCACAGGCTCAGTAGTTGTGGTGCACCGGCTTAGCTGCCCCTCGGCATGTGGGATCTTCCTGGACCAGGGATTGAAACTTTCCCCTGCATTGGCAGGAAGATTCTTAATGACTAGACTACCATGGAAGCCCTCGATTAATTTAAACTGGTTGAAAGGGACAGACCACACCTGTAGAGATTATAGGTTTAGTTCCAGGCTGTTGCAATAAAGTGAATATTATAGTAAAGAAAGTCACAGGGATTTCTTGGTTTCTCAGTGCATATCAACATTATGTTCACACTACACTGGAGTCTATTAAGTGTGCAATAGCGCTATGTCTACAAAATGCACATACCTTCATTTTAAAATACGTTATTTCTAAAAAATGCTAACTATCATTTGAGCCTTCAGCCACTTGTAGTAACAACATCGAAGATCACCGATCAAGATTACCATAAAAACTATAGTAACAGGAAGTTGTTGAGATATTGTGAGGATTACCAAAATGACCCAGAGACGCGAAGTGAATAAATGCTATTGGGAAACAGTGCCAATAGGCTGGTCAACACAGGGTTGTCACAAACCTTCAATCTGTATAAAACATAATCTCTGCGAAGCGCAGTAAAACTAGTAGGCCTCTGCTGGCTCCGGAAGCACACTATCCTTGCTGGATTCACAAAGGTAAGAGCCTCTCAAAACACACAAAGCTGATTTGCTAGCAGTGCCTCAGAATAAAACATCAGCCTGGGGCTTCCCTGGTGGCTCAGTAGTAAAGAGTTCGCCTGCCAGTGCAGGAAACACAAGTTCGATTCCTGATCTGGGAAGATCCCACATGCTGAGGAGCAACTACGCCCAGGAGCCACAACTGTGCAGCCTGTGCTCCAGAGCCTCGGAGCCACAACTATGGAGCCCATGGGCCACAACTACTGAAGCCCATGAGCCCTAGAGCCCAAGTTCCCCAACAAGAAAAGGCACCGCAACAAGAAGCCTGATCATCTCAACTACAGAGTAGCCCTGACTCCCTGCAACTGGAGAAGAGCCTGTGGCAGCAGTGAAAGCCCAGAATAGCCCAAAATAAATAAATTTAAAAAATAAACAGCAGCAACAACAACAAAAACATCAGCCTGTCCATCACTGGGCTTCCATGGCAGAAGCATCGTGAGCAGAGCCTCCGTTTCACTTTCATTTTCTAAATCTCATGCAACTGTGTCACATTGACAGAAATCTGGCTTCGAGGGAAGGAAGAAAATATAGTTCTGACTTCCTAGCTTCTGTGGTACTGGAAGGTATTCCAGAAGGGGGATGTCTCAGATGGTGAGCAAACAAGTGCAAAAATCTAAAACCCCTTGGACATTTTCTCTTCAGCTTCCTATATCTATGGGGGAGTCCGTGTCTGGCCTTTCCCCAGGCCAGGGGGAAAGTAGGGCTTATTTTGCAGAAGAAGATCCACACGGGACTTTCCTGGTGATACAGGTGGATTCATTTTAAAATACGTTATTTCTAAAAATGCTAACTATCATTTGAGCCTTCAGCCACTTGTAGTAACAACATCGAAGATCACCGATCAAGATTACCATAAAAACTATAGTAACAGGAAGTTGTTGAGATATTGTGAGGATTACCAAAATGACCCAGAGACGCGAAGTGAATAAATGCTATTGGGAAACAGTGCCAATAGGCTGGTCAACACAGGGTTGTCACAAACCTTCAATCTGTATAAAACATAATCTCTGCGAAGCGCAGTAAAACTAGTAGGCCTCTGCTGGCTCCGGAAGCACACTATCCTTGCTGGATTCACAAAGGTAAGAGCCTCTCAAAACACACAAAGCTGATTTGCTAGCAGTGCCTCAGAATAAAACATCAGCCTGGGGCTTCCCTGGTGGCTCAGTAGTAAAGAGTTCGCCTGCCAGTGCAGGAAACACAAGTTCGATTCCTGATCTGGGAAGATCCCACATGCTGAGGAGCAACTAAGCCCCTGAGCCACAACTATGGAGCCTGTGCTCTAGAGCCTCAGAGCCGCAACTATGGAGCCCATGGGCTGCAACTACTGAAGCCCATGTGCCCTAGAGCCCAAGTTCCCCAACAAGAAAAGGCACCGCAACAAGAAGCCTGATCATCTCAACTACAGAGTAGCCCTGACTCCCTGCAACTGGAGAAGAGCCTGTGGCAGCAGTGAAAGCCCAGAATAGCCCAAAATAAATAAATTTAAAAAATAAACAGCAGCAACAACAACAAAAACATCAGCCTGTCCATCACTGGGCTTCCATGGCAGAAGCATCGTGAGCAGAGCCTCCGTTTCACTTTCATTTTCTAAATCTCATGCAACTGTGTCACATTGACAGAAATCTGGCTTCGAGGGAAGGAAGAAAATATAGTTCTGACTTCCTAGCTTCTGTGGTACTGGAAGGTATTCCAGAAGGGGGATGTCTCAGATGGTGAGCAAACAAGTGCAAAAATCTAAAACCCCTTGGACATTTTCTCTTCAGCTTCCTATATCTATGGGGGAGTCCGTGTCTGGCCTTTCCCCAGGCCAGGGGGAAAGTAGGGCTTATTTTGCAGAAGAAGATCCACACGGGACTTTCCTGGTGATACAGTGGATAGGAATCTGCCTGCCAGTGCAGGGGACATGGGTTCGATCCCTGATCTGGAAGATTCCACATGCCACGGAGCAACCAAGGCCATGTACCATAACTACTGAGCCTGCGTGCTGCAGCTCCTAAAGCCCATGCATTTAGAGTCTCTGCTCTGCAACCAGAGAGGCCAACACAATGAGAAGCCTGGGCACCACCACAAAGAGTTGCCTCTGCTTGCTGCAACTAGAGGAAACCCACCTACAGCAACAAAGACGCAGCACAACCAAAAATCATAAATAAATAAATTTTAAAAAGATAAAGTCCAAATATCTGGACTCTGGTTTCTTTACATTTATTCTTCTACCAGCAACTGGGTGCAGATTTAAAGTCTCAGTCAGTGTCACCCCTTGTCCTGGTCTGCAGGCAGAAACAATTGAGAGAGAGAGAGAGAGACGGAGGGGTAAGGAAGAAGGAGGCTAACATGATAGTTTTATTACCTGAACTATAAGCATTAGCAGGGAATGTGGTCAAGTCCTGTAGCCCAATAGTTTTGCCATCACCATCCCCTCCTTTCTGCTGTCCCCAAACTGAACAGCTTAACATTTGGCTGCATGTGACACATTCAAAATAATGATAGCTTGCATTACACAGAAACATATTTCTCTCTCTCGCAACAGTCCATGCTGGTGTGTAGCTCTGCTCTGTGAAGGTGGCAAGGAGCTTGGATTCTTCGATCCTGTGGCACCTCTCCCCTTGGCCCAGGATGCCAGCCCGCCATGTCCCCACTCTAGCTGAGAAAGGGAGGCCTTCTTCCTTTAAGAACATGACCTGAAAACTCCACCTCTGCTCACATCTCATTGACCAGAATCTGGTCACAGGGTCACACTGCTGCAAGGGATCTGGGAAAGGTAGTCCTTATTTCAAGTCATTAAGGGTCCAGCTAAACAAAAAAATGCCTGTCCATCACTGGGCTTCCATGGCAGAAGCATCGTGAGCAGAGCCTCCGTTCACTTTCATTTTCTAAATCTCATGCAACTGTGTCACATTGACAGAAATCTGGCTTCGAGGGAAGGAAGAAAATATAGTTCTGACTTCCTAGCTTCTGTGGTACTGGAAGGTATTCCAGAAGGGGGATGTCTCAGATGGTGAGCAAACAAGTGCAAAAATCTAAAACCCCTTGGACATTTTCTCTTCAGCTTCCTATATCTATGGGGGAGTCCGTGTCTGGCCTTTCCCCAGGCCAGGGGGAAAGTAGGGCTTATTTTGCAGAAGAAGATCCACACGGGACTTTCCTGGTGATACAGTGAATAGGAATCCGCCTGCCAGTGCAGGGGACATGGGTTCGATCCCTCATCTGGAAGATTCCACATGCCACGGAGCAACCAAGGCCATGTACCATAACTACTGAGCCTGCGTGCTGCAGCTCCTAAAGCCCATGCATTTAGAGTCTCTGCTCTGCAACCAGAGAGGCCAACACAATGAGAAGCCTGGGCACCACCACAAAGAGTTGCCTCTGCTTGCTGCAACTAGAGGAAACCCACCTACAGCAACAAAGACGCAGCACAACCAAAAATCATAAATAAATAAATTTTAAAAAGATAAAGTCCAAATATCTGGACTCTGGTTTCTTTACATTTATTCTTCTACCAGCAACTGGGTGCAGATTTAAAGTCTCAGTCAGTGTCACCCCTTGTCCTGGTCTGCAGGCAGAAACAATTGAGAGAGAGAGAGAGCGGAGGGGTAAGGAAGAAGGAGGCTAACATGATAGTTTTATTACCTGAACTATAAGCATTAGCAGGGAATGTGGTCAAGTCCTGTAGCCCAATAGTTTTGCCATCACCATCCCCTCCTTTCTGCTGTCCCCAAACTGAACAGCTTAACATTTGGCTGCATGTGACACATTCAAAATAATGATAGCTTGCATTACACAGAAACATATTTCTCTCTCTCGCAACAGTCCATGCTGGTGTGTAGCTCTGCTCTGTGAAGGTGGCAAGGAGCTTGGATTCTTCGATCCTGTGGCACCTCTCCCCTTGGCCCAGGATGCCAGCCCGCCATGTCCCCACTCTAGCTGAGAAAGGGAGGCCTTCTTCCTTTAAGAACATGACCTGAAAACTCCACCTCTGCTCACATCTCATTGACCAGAATCTGGTCACAGGGTCACACTGCTGCAAGGGGATCTGGGAAAGGTAGTCCTTATTTCAAGTCATTAAGGGTCCAGCTAAAATTTCTTTAACTATGAAAGAAGAGGCTAATAGATCAGGGATGGGGGCACCACTAGTTTCTCTTCCTTATAAACTTACCTCCAGTAGGCCCTTTCATCACATGGCAGGAGGCAGCAGACCAAAATGTACAGATCCAAAGTAAGAGGGACATAAAATAGGACAAAAACAAGAGAGCTGCGTGAGACTTCCTATAATTCCACCTAACTGGTGTGCTGTTGGCTTTTTAAAAATATATATATATATATTTATTTATTTTCATTTGTTGACTTCACAGCATGTGGGATCTTAGTTCCCCAACCAAGGATGGAACCCTCACCCCCTGCACTGGAAGCAATCAGTCTTAACCACTAGACCACCAGGAAGTCCCACTGTTGGCTTTTTAGGTGAGACAAGTCTCTGGTGTATGGGACAGTCCCATCTATCATTGCCAAATCTCTGTCTCTGGTGTATGGGACAGTCCCATCTATCATTGCCAAATCTCTACAACCGTAAATGCCAGTGCTCTTTCATCCTCAGGCATGTGCCAACCAAAATGTAAGCAGATATTTCCAAAACCCGTGGAAAGGGCTGTGTTTGCCTCTGATGAATGACAGGACATCCTTCCATGGAAATGTGAACCATGAGAGCTAAGGCTTTCCCCTTCCAAACATAGCTCCTGGCAGAAGAGGGGTTCTTTGTGCCTTCAAGAGCTAAGGGGTCCTTTTGCCATCACCATCCCTCCTTTCTGCTGTCCCCAAACTGAACAGCTTAACATTTGGCTGCATGTGACACATTCAAAATAATGATAGCTTGCATTACACAGAAACATATTTCTCTCTCTCGCAACAGTCCATGCTGGTGTGTAGCTCTGCTCTGTGAAGGTGGCAAGGAGCTTGGATTCTTCGATCCTGTGGCACCTCTCCCCTTGGCCCAGGATGCCAGCCCGCCATGTCCCCACTCTAGCTGAGAAAGGGAGGCCTTCTTCCTTTAAGAACATGACCTGAAAACTCCACCTCTGCTCACATCTCATTGACCAGAATCTGGTCACAGGGTCACACTTGCTGCAAGGGGATCTGGGAAAGGTAGTCCTTATTTCAAGTCATTAAGGGTCCAGCTAAAATTTCTTTAACTATGAAAGAAGAGGCTAATAGATCAGGGATGGGGGCACCACTAGTTTCTCTTCCTTATAAACTTACCTCCAGTAGGCCCTTTCATCACATGGCAGGAGGCAGCAGACCAAAATGTACAGATCCAAAGTAAGAGGGACATAAAATAGGACAAAAACAAGAGAGCTGCGTGAGACTTCCTATAATTCCACCTAACTGGTGTGCTGTTGGCTTTTTAAAAATATATATATATATATATTTATTTATTTTCATTTGTTGACTTCACAGCATGTGGGATCTTAGTTCCCCAACCAAGGATGGAACCCTCACCCCCTGCACTGGAAGCAATCAGTCTTAACCACTAGACCACCAGGAAGTCCCACTGTTGGCTTTTTAGGTGAGACAAGTCTCTGGTGTATGGGACAGTCCCATCTATCATTGCCAAATCTCTGTCTCTGGTGTATGGGACAGTCCCATCTATCATTGCCAAATCTCTACAACCGTAAATGCCAGTGCTCTTTCATCCTCAGGCATGTGCCAACCAAAATGTAAGCAGATATTTCCAAAACCCGTGGAAAGGGCTGTGTTTGCCTCTGATGAATGACAGGACATCCTTCCATGGAAATGTGAACCATGAGAGCTAAGGCTTTCCCCTTCCAAACATAGCTCCTGGCAGAAGAGGGGGTTCTTTTGGCCTTCAAGCTACACTTCACAATTCTGTCCAGAACTGCCCCGCAACTGGTTGTTTGTCCTGTTATTCATAAACGATGCTTTGGGTTTCCCTGGTGGTCCAGTGGTTGAGAATCTGCCTGCCAGTGCAGGGGGCTATCCCTGGGCCAGGAAGATCCCACATGTGGGGGAGCAATTAAGCTGGTGTGCCACAACAGCTGAAGCTCCACACACAGTAGACCCCACGCCTTGCAAAAAAAGAAGCCACTGCAATGAGAAGTCTACTCACGGCAACTAGAGAAAGCCCACAGGCAGCCACAAAGACCCAACACAACCAAAAATAAATTATATGTTTTTAAAAAATGATGCTTGACTGCTCCCCTCCACTACACCATCTCACACACACACACACACACACACAGAAGAAAGAAATGATGCTACAAATATTCAAGGAGCCAAGAAGACAGGATCTGACCTTTGCCTCAGCACATGCATTGTCTGAGGACAGGAAGAAGGAAGTGAGACTGATTTGGGGTGAATATGACTTACATGTGCGTGACCTTGAACAATTTATTTAACCTCATCCATCTTCAGTTTTTGCTAGATCTCAGATTATATGGTCTCAAAACTCTATTTTTTACTTTTTCTTTCAACCAAAGTTCTTCTGGAAACAAGTCACTGAATCTGAAATCAAACTATCCTGGGAAGATCAATGGGAACATATAGACACTCATAACACAACATGTGAAGCATTAGTGCCAACTTCAGGCACAGCTGGATCTAGGTGTTCAAATGCTATGGCCTGAAATTTCTGTCCATTCTGGGTATGCTTTCCAATGTGTTGGCCTCTTTCTTTTACAGCCTCTCTACTAAAGAAGGATGCCAGCAGCTCCATATTTGGACCCCTTCAGTTTAGCAAGCCTAGGAGAAAGCAGTGCTATATTCTCCAGAATTCCAATAAAACTCCTCATTTTGCCCCTCCTTGGCCTGTTTTGGGTCATGTGCCCAAGTCTCAAGAAATCCCTGAGGCAAGAGATTGAAAGGTCCTCATTGGTCAGGCTTGGGTCACATGTCCAGCCCTCACCCAATCACTGTGGTTGAAGAGTGACGTGCTCTCATTGGTAAGGCTGGGGCTCCTCTGCTCCCTGGAACCAAGAGGAAGTTGGTTTCCCAGAAGAAGCTCCAGGTGTTGCTACCTGGATAAAAGAAAATGAATACCGATGGGACAGAAACCACAGAGTTCTTATCCATAGATGGTTATTCATCATACTGCAAATATTTGTTTATTCCTCATCCGTGGTCGCCTGGCCTGGCTAGTTGCTCTAGCAGAGGCCTTCAGAAAACATCATAAAAGAGACACTATGGCTAATATTGATAAAGACATAGCCCTGTCACTTGATAATAGCTACTTTTTGAGACTCACAGGGGAGACTTTGCCCCAGGGTGGGGCGGAACCTACATGTCTCTGGGAGAGAAACATATGAACTTCTGAGTCAGATCTGAGTTCAAATTCCAACACTCCCATTATTTCATTACTTCCAACACTCACTCCTTCTTTCACGCATTTGCTAAAGGAAATGTACTGGGCACCCATGGTGTGCCAAGTATTAATGCTGCTCTAGGGCTTCCCTGGTGGTTCAGTGGGTAAAAAGTCTGCCTTGCAGTGCAAGGGGCATCAGTTTGGTCCCTGGCGGGGGAAGATCCCACGTGCTGCAGAACGGCTGGACAGGTGGGTCCAGTTGTGAGCTAGCTCTCTGGAGCGCATGCGCCCAGAACCGGTGCTTTGCAGTGAGAGAGGCCGCTACAATGGGAGACCCACACAGGCCAAAGAATAAAGATGGATGAAAATTAAACAAACAGGGCTTCCCCTGGTGGTCCAGTGGTTAAGGACACCGCCTTGCAGTGCAAGGGGCGCCGGTTCGTGCCCTGGCCTGGGAAGATCCCACGTGCCGCGGAGCGGCTGGACTGATGTGTCCAATCACCGAGCCGGAGCTCTGGAGCGCATGCGCCCAGAGCCAGTGCTCTGCGACAACAGACGCCACCGCGATGGGAGGCCCACAGGAGCCAAGGAACGAAGACAAATGAAAAATAGAGAAATGAAAGACCAACAAAAGTGGCCCGCCCACTCCCCTCCCTCCCCAACCCGACCCCCGCCCTAAGTAAATAAATAGATCTTTAAAAAAAAAAGAAAATTAAACAAACAATAAAAGAGGCCAAAATTAAAAAAAAAAAATGCTACTCGACCCTGGGAACACCCGTCATGACCCAAATATGACTCTAGCGACCCTCCTGGATCAGACAATCTAGCCCAGGAGGTGGACGTGGGGGATAAGAGACAAATAATACACAAATGGACAAAGAAATAAATAACTTCAGATAGTAAACATTGTAAAAAAAAATAAAGCAATGTGTCTTGCTAGCAAAAAGCAGGAAGGGGCTGACTTGGCTTAGCCAGGAAGGAATCTTCCTGCAATGCAGGAGACCCAGGTTCAATCCCTAGGTCAGGAAGATCGCCTGAAGACGGGAATAGCACCCACTCCAATCTTCTTGCCTGGAGCATCCCATGACTGGCGGGAGACTTTGCCCCAGGGTGGGGCGGAACCTACATGTCTCTGGGAGAGAAACATATGAACTTCTGAGTCAGATCTGAGTTCAAATTCCAACACTCCCATTATTTCATTACTTCCAACACTCACTCCTTCTTTCACGCATTTGCTAAAGGAAATGTACTGGGCACCCATGGTGTGCCAAGTATTAATGCTGCTCTAGGGCTTCCCTGGTGGTTCAGTGGGTAAAAAGTCTGCCTTGCAGTGCAAGGGGCATCAGTTTGGTCCCTGGCGGGGGAAGATCCCACGTGCTGCAGAACGGCTGGACAGGTGGGTCCAGTTGTGAGCTAGCTCTCTGGAGCGCATGCGCCCAGAACCGGTGCTTTGCAGTGAGAGAGGCCGCTACAATGGGAGACCCACACAGGCCAAAGAATAAAGATGGATGAAAATTAAACAAACAGGGCTTCCCCTGGTGGTCCAGTGGTTAAGGACACCGCCTTGCAGTGCAAGGGGCGCCGGTTCGTGCCCTGGCCTGGGAAGATCCCACGTGCCGCGGAGCGGCTGGACTGATGTGTCCAATCACCGAGCCGGAGCTCTGGAGCGCATGCGCCCAGAGCCAGTGCTCTGCGACAACAGACGCCACCGCGATGGGAGGCCCACAGGAGCCAAGGAACGAAGACAAATGAAAAATAGAGAAATGAAAGACCAACAAAAGTGGCCCGCCCACTCCCCTCCCTCCCCAACCCGACCCCCGCCCTAAGTAAATAAATAAATCTTTAAAAAAAAAAAAAAAAAGAAAATTAAACAAACAATAAAAGAGGCCAAAATTAAAAAAAAAAAATGCTACTCGACCCTGGGAACACCCGTCATGACCCAAATATGACTCTAGCGACCCTCCTGGATCAGACAATCTAGCCCAGGAGGTGGACGTGGGGGATAAGAGACAAATAATACACAAATGGACAAAGAAATAAATAACTTCAGATAGTAAACATTGTAAAAAAAAATAAAGCAATGTGTCTTGCTAGCAAAAAGCAGGAAGGGGCTGACTTGGCTTAGCCAGGAAGGAATCTTCCTGCAATGCAGGAGACCCAGGTTCAATCCCTAGGTCAGGAAGATCGCCTGAAGACGGGAATAGCACCCACTCCAATCTTCTTGCCTGGAGCATCCCATGGACAGAGAAGCCTGGCGGACTACTGACAGAGTGGCTAACACTTTCATTTTGTGGGGAATTAACATTTGAATTGATACTGGATTTGAGACTAGAATAAGGAAATGCAGTCAGCCATAAGATGATTCGAGAAAGCCTCCAAGAGACAGCTCACTCCAAGAACGTACAAAAACCATTATAAATTGCTGAGTGACCTCAGGTGAACTCCTTAGCCTCTGTGCGCTGCTGGAAAATGAGGACGATCATATCAACCCCTCAAGGTACTGTGAGGAGTCAACCAGAAAACAATTGCAAAAAGGCACTAACAGGCCCACGACGGTGTTCAGTAGACACCATCTATTATTTGGGCAATACTATTATTAACATGAGAAGAAAAGACTGGGTCTGAAAGGTCCAAAGGATGAGAGAAAGAAGCTTTTGTGGCTTCTCCTTCTTGAGTCCAAACTTCAGGATATGTAAATATGAGTAAGGCCCCAAGAAAGGGCTCCCGATTGTGACTCCAGAACATCCAAGATACTAATAGTATAATTAGCATTATTGTAATAGTTATGGCCATTTATTGAGCACCTATGATGCACCAGACACGCTGCTGAGCAACTGATGTGCAAGGCCCCTCTGACCCTGGGGAAGGCACCATTGTTATTGCCCTCATTTTACGGAAGTTCAGAGCCAGAGGAGAGTCTGGAGTAAAGTCAGGAGGCCAGCAAGAGGCCCAGCCGCTGCCTACCTGATGACTTTCGGCCCCCTTGTCGCCTCTGATGTGGGGCTCCAGGGGGACAGGACAATTCTACCCGTTTCCATCTTCACCAGTCTCCCCGGCTGGGAGAGGCTTGGAGAGGGAGGCGGTGAGAAAAGTGAGCTCAACCCCAAAGCCCCTTCTCCAAAGACCCTGGCCCAGCCTACGTCCCACCCACCAATGCCACCCACCCAGTGCTAGAGAAGAGCGCGCACCTGGCGGTGACTTCCCAGCCCACAGCTGGAGATCGAGATCAGGCAAGGTGGAGGTGTGGCCAGGGGGTGGGCGGGGCCGTTTGGGGGCCGGACCAAGGCTGCATACTTGACTGTGCGGTCTAGGAGGCCCGGCTCCAGACCGGGCTACCGCCGAGGGACAGAACATGGCATGAGGTGCCCTGTGGTCACCAGTTCCAGCCACAGCTCCGCCTGTACAAGCCTGCTTCTAACAGGTGCGTGAGAGACAAGGGCTGCATCCATGGGTTGGGGACAAAGAGGAGACATCCTCCAGGAAAATCTGTATCCAAAGCAGAGATGCCCTCACTGTAAGCTCTGACTCTGGTCATTTTACAGCCCATGCACCGTGGGCTCTTGAAATCCCAAGAGGCTGTACACTTAACCCCTTTTACAAAGGAGTAAAGCGAGGCTCAGATAGGAGTGGGGTCACTCGCTCTAGAGCACACGGCTGGCAAAGGCAAAATAAGAATTCAAGACCGTAGGCCAGCCCCTTATCACCAGAGCATCCTGTTTCACCCTAGCTGTCCACATCTAATAATAATTTTTCAATAACAACAACAACAATAATGAAAATAGTAACAATAATAATGTAAAGAGGTCATTGTGAATACTTATGGATATCTAACTCTTCTCAGTGCTTTTACGTAATAACATTTCATTCTTAACCCCATGAGGTAAGAGCTATATGATCTGCATTTCCTTGAGCAGGAAACTGAGACAAGAGAGGTTTCGAGTCCTCCCCAGGCCACACAGCTCAAAAGTAACAGAAGGACTTAAACCCAGATGGTCTGGCCACCAAGACTACACTTTCCAGAAATCACTCGCACTTACCTCTCAGAGAGCAAATGAATTTCCTCTTTACCCAGGCCTTAAAAAGTCCAGTTCTGTGTAATTTCAAAACCTCACCCACCATTTTAAGACTTTATCTCTGCCCCAGCTTGGATTTGGGACAGAAGGCAGTGAGGACATAAAGGGATGTGGTGGGTTGTTCTGTTTCTCTCTGTGTCCTTCCTCTCCCCACCCGTGGCTTAGATAGGTATGTGCCCCCCCCCCCCACCCCTCTAAGCCATGGTCAGAGGAGACGAAGGCAAGGAGGATGCAGGGAGGTTTCAACTTGACTGCTGCAGTGGTAAGTTGGGAACAGGGCCTTCTGTGTGGCTGAGGCATGATGGTGAGATCTTTCTGGGTGGGAAATCTACCCAACAGTCATCGCCCATGGTGCGGGGGCAGAGGGAGCTTGCCAGGACAGGCTCCACCTACCTCCGTCAGAAGCATCCGGCTCATGGGAAACTCGTGGACATCTTCGTTGACCCACCAAACGCGGGAGATGTGGACCACTTCCCCTCTGCTCTCTCCACCTCCGTTCCTCACCTGGAGACGTACAGGTCTAAATTCCCACAGACTCCAGGGCACACATCTCCAGCTCTCCAAGAGGTTCCCTCAGAACCCCCTCTGCCCATCAATTGGCAGGAGGAGGAGGAAAGCCCCAGGCCCTGTCCCCAGGGGGCACCTCCACTCCATCTTTACCTCTCCACCAGGAAGCCTCACTCTGCACCGTCTCCTCTCCGTGAGCTCTTGGCCTTCCCTCTTAGGGGTAGAGTGGCGGGTGCTGGCAGAACTGGTAATGGGTGACTCCCATCAGCTGGACTTCCTTGGTGGCTCACATGGTAAAGAATCTGCCCACAATGGGGTACACCCAGGTTCCATTCCTGGGTCAGGAAGATCCCCTGGAGTAGGAAATGGCAACCCTCTCCAGTATTCCTGCCTGGAGAATCCCATGGACAGAGGAGCCTGGTGGGCTGCAGTCCATGGGGTGGCAAAGAGTCAGACATGACTGAGCGACTAACACAGCAACCTCTGCTAGCGAGACCTCAACTGGAGGTGGGGCGTTCTTGGTGTCTGTTGTTTGGTTCTCAGCCTCTGGAACCTCTGGAGTGATTCTGAGACAATGGGAGAGTCAAGTTTACCATTCTGGTGTGTTTATATTTATATATGGTGATTTGGGGACTGCCCTGGGATCCAACAGGGAGAAACGGCATAGAGGCTTTTTCTCCTTTGATCTAAGGTTAGAGATGAAGACCACAAAGAACCTAGTTTATACTCTCTTATTTCATTTATTCAAATTTTATTTAATTTTTGATCGAATTGTACCTTCCCATGGTTCATGGCTCAACTGTGTATTTGTACAATAAGCTCTCTAGTGAAGTCTCAGTCCTCCCCCACCCACTCAGTTTCCCATGTGACTTCCCTCCCCAGCCTCCACCTACAGATAACCACTGGTTTTACTGTCCTTCCAGAGGTTTTTATGTTTATCCCAAATGCAAATACATATTTACTTTTCTCCCATTTTGACACCAAAGATAGCACACCAGAGAAACTGGTCAGCAGCTTGCCTTCGCCTCTTAACTATTTAGCTCAGTGACCTTTCCCTGTTCTTCTTCATCATTTTGTATAGCTGTCTTGTTCTAGTGTGTGAATAGACCCTCATTTACTTAATCAGCTCTTTTGGGTGTGCAGTTGGGTATTTCCAGTCTGTGGCCATTGTGAACAACATGTGGCAAATATGTGTGCCTTAGTCATTTCATACTGGGAAGGTGTACCTATAGGATTCATTCCCAGGCATGTAGTGACAAGCTCTACACATACAAAGATGTTTCCTCTTGAAAGACTTTGCCAAAATGCCCTCCACCTGGGGTTGCACCAGCCCTGTGTGTATTCTGTTGCCCTCAGCCTCTACCAACAACAGGTCATCAAACTTTTGAATCTCTGCCAACCTGACAGATTAAGAACATTATCTTAGTTTGTTTCATTTGCATTTCTCTTGCTTTATGAGTACAAAGGAATATTTTCCTTATGTCAAGAGACATTTGAATTTTCTTTCCTAAGTTCCTCCAACTTACCTCTTTGGTACATTTGTCTGTTAGGCTACAGATAATTTTCTTACTGATACCTAGGAACTCTTTATATATGAATGAAATGAACTCTTCATCTGCGATATCAGTTGCAAATAATTTGTCCTAGTATGTCATGGTCCTTTTGACTTTGTGGGTGGTAGGATTTTTTTTTAGCTTTGCAAAAGTTTCTTATTATTATTGTGTCCAAAATTTCTTTTTGATGTTCTTACTGTGGTTGTTATCATTCTAGGAGAGGCGGAAGAATGAGGTGGTTCAGTGCTGAGGTTCCAGAGCCAGCCTCCCAGGGTTTGACTTCAGGCTCCAAAGAATCTGCCTGCCATGTGGGAGCTGCAGAAGACATAGGTTCCATCCCTGAGTGGGGAGAGTTCCCCTGGAGGAGGCCATGGCCACCCACTCCAGTATTCTTGCTTGGAGAACCCCATAGACAGAGGAGCCTGGCGGGCTACAGTCCTAAGGGTCGCAGAGAGTCAGACACGACAGAAGTGACTCAGCATGCCTAAGCAATATGGAAATTTTGAAAAGACTTATTTGTTTATTGGTTGTGCTGAGTCTTCACTGCTGTGTGTGAGCTTTCCCTGGTTGCTGTGAGCAGGAACTACTCTTCATTACAGTGCTCAGGCTTCTCATTGCGGTGGCTTCTCTTGTTGCAGACCACAGGCTCTAGAGCGCAAGCTTAGTAGTTGTGACACACGGCCTTAGTTACCTCAGGACTTATGGGATCTTCCCAGAACTGTATTATCAAGGTGTTACCATGTGGCAAATATGTGTGCCTTAGTCATTTCATACTGGGAAGGTGTACCTATAGGATTCATTCCCAGGCATGTAGTGACAAGCTCTACACATACAAAGATGTTTCCTCTTGAAAGACTTTGCCAAAATGCCCTCCACCTGGGGTTGCACCAGCCCTGTGTGTATTCTGTTGCCCTCAGCCTCTACCAACAACAGGTCATCAAACTTTTGAATCTCTGCCAACCTGACAGATTAAGAACATTATCTTAGTTTGTTTCATTTGCATTTCTCTTGCTTTATGAGTACAAAGGAATATTTTCCTTATGTCAAGAGACATTTGAATTTTCTTTCCTAAGTTCCTCCAACTTACCTCTTTGGTACATTTGTCTGTTAGGCTACAGATAATTTTCTTACTGATACCTAGGAACTCTTTATATATGAATGAAATGAACTCTTCATCTGCGATATCAGTTGCAAATAATTTGTCCTAGTATGTCATGGTCCTTTTGACTTTGTGGGTGGTAGGATTTTTTTTTAGCTTTGCAAAAGTTTCTTATTATTATTGTGTCCAAAATTTCTTTTTGATGTTCTTACTGTGGTTGTCACCATTCTAGGGAGAGGCGGAAGAATGAGGTGGTTCAGTGCTGAGGTTCCAGAGCCAGCCTCCCAGGGTTTGACTTCAGGCTCCAAAGAATCTGCCTGCCATGTGGGAGCTGCAGAAGACATAGGTTCCATCCCTGAGTGGGGAGAGTTCCCCTGGAGGAGGCCATGGCCACCCACTCCAGTATTCTTGCTTGGAGAACCCCATAGACAGAGGAGCCTGGCGGGCTACAGTCCTAAGGGTCGCAGAGAGTCAGACACGACAGAAGTGACTCAGCATGCCTAAGCAATATGGAAATTTTGAAAAGACTTATTTGTTTATTGGTTGTGCTGAGTCTTCACTGCTGTGTGTGAGCTTTCCCTGGTTGCTGTGAGCAGGAACTACTCTTCATTACAGTGCTCAGGCTTCTCATTGCGGTGGCTTCTCTTGTTGCAGACCACAGGCTCTAGAGCGCAAGCTTAGTAGTTGTGACACACGGCCTTAGTTACCTCAGGACTTATGGGATCTTCCCAGAACAGGGATCAAACCTGTGTCCCCTGCATTGGCAGGTGGATTCTTATCCACTGGAACCACTAAGGAAGCCATAGAACATGGAAATTTAATTAGAAGAGATAAACTAGGATAGGAATACAATGGACAGTATCATTGAGTGGCTGAGAATTTCAACTGCCTGGGCATGGATCACAGCTCTGCTGTTTATCGCCTATGACATTCTGGGGGAAAAAAAACCCCACATCTTAAATTCCCTGAGCCTTCATTTCCTCATCTCTCATAGGGGTATAATATCTGGATCAGTTAAGGCTGTAATACGAAGCAGATGGTCCACTCGAACATAGTAATGAGAAGGGTTGAATAGGGGCCCTATGGGACTTCGCTGGTGGTCCAGTGGTTCAGACTTCACCTTCCAATGCAGAGGGTGTGGGTTCGATCCCTGGTCAGGGAGCTAAGATCCATGCCCCTGCTGATGAGCAGGGAGAGAGCTGTTGGAGCAGTCACCTCAAGGTCACGCCCTCCTGCCCTCCTGTCTTCCACCAGCGCTCCCATGGGCAGAAACCAACCAGAAACACAAGGTGAGGGATCCCCAGCGATGCAGCTCAGAGAAGTCAGCCTTTCAGGAAGCAGAGCAGAGGAAGGTGGGGGCAGATCTTCCTGACATTCAACATAAGTGCTTTATTATGAGGCTGATGTAGGGATAAGATAATACATGTTCACACTCAGTGTCTGGCTTGCAGGAGGTTCTTAAGGAATCTTTTCATTGTGCTCCGTCGCTAAGCCGTGTCTAGTTCTTTGCGGCCCCATGAATTGCAGCCCTCCAGGCTCCTCTGTCCATGAGATTCTCCAGGCAAGAATACTGGAGTGGGTTGCTATGTCCTCCTCCAAGGGATCTTCCCCATTTACGGATAGAACCTGCATTTCCTGCACTGGCAGGCAGCTTCTTTACCCCTGTTCCACCAGGGAAGCCCCTCCTTTTTATTTCCTTATTATTATTATCACCCCCGTTGGCATCATCAGCTCTTACTGGCGCTCATCCTCACCAGCACAGGGAGGGTTACTGGCTGGGCAGCATCTTGCCTCTGGTCCCATGGCTCCTCTGCTCTCTCTTCCCCCTCCCACCCTCCTCCAAGGCATCGTGCTTGTATTCTGGACCTGCTCTGCCTCCTCGGAGCTGCCCTCCTCTGTGTCTCTGGACCCCTGGACCAAGGAGCTGATGCCCACCTGCCAGCCAGCCCCAGAAGCTTGGATGGAGTTCTCCACTGCTTGGTTCTGAGGGCATGAAGTCCGGCCAGAAGCCATGATCTTCTCCCCCGAGGGCCTCCCAGGGCCTGGCCACACTGGCCAGGAGACACTGGACACCCACGGCAGCCTGGTCATCCAAAACATGACAACTCTAGATGTGGGCCCCCTAGTTTTTTAGGTATCGAGTCCAAGCGATGTATGAATAAAAAGGGGGGCCCTATGGGACTTCGCTGGTGGTCCAGTGGTTCAGACTTCACCTTCCAATGCAGAGGGTGTGGGTTCGATCCTGGTCAGGAGCTAAGATCCATGCCCCTGCTGATGAGCAGGGAGAGAGCTGTTGGAGCAGTCACCTCAAGGTCACGCCCTCCTGCCCTCCTGTCTTCCACCAGCGCTCCCATGGGCAGAAACCAACCAGAAACACAAGGTGAGGGATCCCCAGCGATGCAGCTCAGAGAAGTCAGCCTTTCAGGAAGCAGAGCAGAGGAAGGTGGGGCAGATCTTCCTGACATTCAACATAAGTGCTTTATTATGAGGCTGATGTAGGGATAAGATAATACATGTTCACACTCAGTGTCTGGCTTGCAGGAGGTTCTTAAGGAATCTTTTCATTGTGCTCCGTCGCTAAGCCGTGTCTAGTTCTTTGCGGCCCCATGAATTGCAGCCCTCCAGGCTCCTCTGTCCATGAGATTCTCCAGGCAAGAATACTGGAGTGGGTTGCTATGTCCTCCTCCAAGGGATCTTCCCCATTTACGGATAGAACCTGCATTTCCTGCACTGGCAGGCAGCTTCTTTACCCCTGTTCCACCAGGGAAGCCCCTCCTTTTTATTTCCTTATTATTATTATCACCCCCGTTGGCATCATCAGCTCTTACTGGCGCTCATCCTCACCAGCACAGGGAGGGTTACTGGCTGGGCAGCATCTTGCCTCTGGTCCCATGGCTCCTCTGCTCTCTCTTCCCCCTCCCACCCTCCTCCAAGGCATCGTGCTTGTATTCTGGACCTGCTCTGCCTCCTCGGAGCTGCCCTCCTCTGTGTCTCTGGACCCCTGGACCGAAGGAGCTGATGCCCACCTGCCAGCCAGCCCCCAGAAGCTTGGATGGAGTTCTCTCCACTGCTTGGTTCTGAGGGCATGAAGTCCGGCCAGAAGCCATGATCTTCTCCCCCGAGGGCCTCCCAGGGCCTGGCCACACTGGCCAGGAGACACTGGACACCCACGGCAGCCTGGTCATCCAAAACATGACAACTCTAGATGTGGGCAGCTACACGGTGGTGCTAGAAACCAGCATGGATGCAGGACGGCGACAGAGCAGATACAGATCAAGGGTGAGTACACACTCTCTCCACCTTCCCGCCGCCACCAGCTGCCGCGGCTGCGTCGCCGCTTCAGTCGTGTCCGAATCTGTGACCCCATGGACTGCAGCCTGTCAGGCTCCGCTGTTCATGAGGATTCCCAGGCAAGAATACTGGAGTGAGTTACCACTTCCTCCCCTCCCTCCCCACCAGCAGACCGTGGGAGAGACTGAGTCTCAGTAACCAAGGCCCATTCTGAACCCATTATCCATTCCAAACATCCCAGAAATTAAAGTAACCCTTTTTTTTAGCTCACAATTCTGCTGAACACTTCTGATCTCAGCTAATTTTAGCCAAGCTTGTATCTGCAGTCAGATGCGGAGGGAGGCCCTGGGCACTGGTGCGGGATGGCGTCCTCCCTGTGTCTGCCAGTGGCCTGCCTGGCAGCTGGGGCGATGGGGGTATTTGGGGCATGAGGCTTCCCATCCTCCAGCCGGGTAGCTTCAGCTTATTTGCTTAGAAAAGTTAGAGATTAGTCAGAAAAAGAAGGACAAGTACAATATACTAACACATATATATGGAATCTAGTAGAATAGTGATAATGGCACATGCAGTGTAGCAACGGCATGACATGGACAGTGGACATATGGACATTGTGGGGAAGGAACAGTGGGTGAGAGGTGTAAAGGAAGTAGCATGAAGGCCTGTACTATCATGTGTGAAGAAAATAGCTCTAGTCAGTGCTCTGTGAGAAAAGCAGATCCTTCACAGGTGCTGTATGACAGTCTGGAGGGGTGGGATGAGGGGGATATACATATGACTAATCTGAGAACATACATATCTGTAAACAACAAAACTCTGTGAAAGTTTAAAGTAAAATAAAGGTTTATTTTAAAAAAGAAAAGTTAGAGAAACAAGAACAGGAGGTGCAAGGCTCCTGAAGACCAGGCGTAAAACTGGCCTGCCAGCGCTTCTGGCATGTTTTATTGACTAAAGTGAGTCACATGACCGACTTTGCTCCAATGGGAGGGAAATACCTGAGCTATTTCAGGGCCTCCCAGGGCCTGGCCACACTGGCCAGGAGACACTGGACACCCACGGCAGCCTGGTCATCCAAAACATGACAACTCTAGATGTGGGCAGCTACACGGTGGTGCTAGAAACCAGCATGGATGCAGGACGGCGACAGAGCAGATACAGATCAAGGGTGAGTACACACTCTCTCCACCTTCCCGCCGCCACCAGCTGCCGCGGCTGCGTCGCCGCTTCAGTCGTGTCCGAATCTGTGACCCCATGGACTGCAGCCTGTCAGGCTCCGCTGTTCATGAGGATTCCCAGGCAAGAATACTGGAGTGAGTTACCACTTCCTCCCCTCCCTCCCCACCAGCAGACCGTGGGAGAGACTGAGTCTCAGTAACCAAGGCCCATTCTGAACCCATTATCCATTCCAAACATCCCAGAAATTAAAGTAACCCTTTTTTTTAGCTCACAATTCTGCTGAACACTTCTGATCTCAGCTAATTTTAGCCAAGCTTGTATCTGCAGTCAGATGCGGAGGGAGGCCCTGGGCACTGGTGCGGGATGGCGTCCTCCCTGTGTCTGCCAGTGGCCTGCCTGGCAGCTGGGGCGATGGGGGTATTTGGGGCATGAGGCTTCCCATCCTCCAGCCGGGTAGCTTCAGCTTATTTGCTTAGAAAAGTTAGAGATTAGTCAGAAAAAGAAGGACAAGTACAATATACTAACACATATATATGGAATCTAGTAGAATAGTGATAATGGCACATGCAGTGTAGCAACGGCATGACATGGACAGTGGACATATGGACATTGTGGGGAAGGAACAGTGGGTGAGAGGTGTAAAGGAAGTAGCATGAAGGCCTGTACTATCATGTGTGAAGAAAATAGCTCTAGTCAGTGCTCTGTGAGAAAAGCAGATCCTTCACAGGTGCTGTATGACAGTCTGGAGGGGTGGGATGAGGGGGATATACATATGACTAATCTGAGAACATACATATCTGTAAACAACAAAACTCTGTGAAAGTTTAAAGTAAAATAAAGGTTTATTTTAAAAAAGAAAAGTTAGAGAAACAAGAACAGGAGGTGCAAGGCTCCTGAAGACCAGGCGTAAAACTGGCCTGCCAGCGCTTCTGGCATGTTTTATTGACTAAAGTGAGTCACATGACCGACTTTGCTCCAATGGGAGGGAAATACCTGAGCTATTTCAGTCTGGGCTTCCCAGGAGGCTCAACAGTAAAGAATCCACCTGCCAGTGCAGAAGCCGCCAGAGACGGGTGTTCAATCCCTGGGTGGGAAAGAACCCCTGGCGAAGGAAATGGCAACCCACTCCAGTATTCTTGCCTGGGAAATTCCATGGACAGAGGATCCTGGCAGGCTACAGTCTGTGGGTTCTTAAAGAACTGGACATGACCGAGCAACTCAAGAATAACACCAGCAAATGGTGAGGATGATGTATGCTTTCTTTAAGGAGCCCTCCCAGCAGCCAGTGGCCCCAAGGCCCCAAGCTTTGGAGAACCCCTTAACGCCCCCCTCACATTCAGTTCGCCAGCAAATTCTATGGACTCTACCTGCAAACTAATCCAGAATCCAGCTGTTCTTCCTAGCTCCTTAGCTTCTCTCCTGGTCCAACCGAGGGCAGGGGACCTGGGGTATTTTTGTACCAGCCCACGTCAGTCACTGTGGAAGGCTGTTTGCCCACTCTCCGGTGCTTTGGCTGCTGCCTCCATGAACAGAGCAGACTCTGGCCAGCGAAAGCCCCGAGGCCACAGATGCAGTGTTGGTGACTGCATGTGCTGAGGACAGCTTGATCCGGTGTCTGGATAACATTGGGCACAGATCAGGCACTCCAAACCCGTTGATGAACGAATGAGAGAATGAATGAATGGGTGAATGCCTCTGTGGTGAGCAGAGGTGTTCAGCCTCTCCGAGTGGTCTCCATCCATGTGACCTTGCTCCCTGTTTGCCAGACTCCAATGAATGTTGTCGCCTCGAGTGTGTTAGAAAAGCAGATCCTTCACAGGTGCTGTATGACAGTCTGGAGGTGGGATGAGGGATATACATATGACTAATCTGAGAACATACATATCTGTAAACAACAAAACTCTGTGAAAGTTTAAAGTAAAATAAAGGTTTATTTTAAAAAAGAAAAGTTAGAGAAACAAGAACAGGAGGTGCAAGGCTCCTGAAGACCAGGCGTAAAACTGGCCTGCCAGCGCTTCTGGCATGTTTTATTGACTAAAGTGAGTCACATGACCGACTTTGCTCCAATGGGAGGGAAATACCTGAGCTATTTCAGTCTGGGCTTCCCAGGAGGCTCAACAGTAAAGAATCCACCTGCCAGTGCAGAAGCCGCCAGAGACGGGTGTTCAATCCCTGGGTGGGAAAGAACCCCTGGCGAAGGAAATGGCAACCCACTCCAGTATTCTTGCCTGGGAAATTCCATGGACAGAGGATCCTGGCAGGCTACAGTCTGTGGGTTCTTAAAGAACTGGACATGACCGAGCAACTCAAGAATAACACCAGCAAATGGTGAGGATGATGTATGCTTTCTTTAAGGAGCCCTCCCAGCAGCCAGTGGCCCCAAGGCCCCAAGCTTTGGAGAACCCCTTAACGCCCCCCTCACATTCAGTTCGCCAGCAAATTCTATGGACTCTACCTGCAAACTAATCCAGAATCCAGCTGTTCTTCCTAGCTCCTTAGCTTCTCTCCTGGTCCAACCGAGGGCAGGGGACCTGGGGTATTTTTGTACCAGCCCACGTCAGTCACTGTGGAAGGCTGTTTGCCCACTCTCCGGTGCTTTGGCTGCTGCCTCCATGAACAGAGCAGACTCTGGCCAGCGAAAGCCCCGAGGCCACAGATGCAGTGTTGGTGACTGCATGTGCTGAGGACAGCTTGATCCGGTGTCTGGATAACATTGGGCACAGATCAGGCACTCCAAACCCGTTGATGAACGAATGAGAGAATGAATGAATGGGTGAATGCCTCTGTGGTGAGCAGAGGTGTTCAGCCTCTCCGAGTGGTCTCCATCCATGTGACCTTGCTCCCTGTTTGCACAGCGAACTCCAATGGGGTGGAGCTGGTGACATTCCCAGGAAATAGACAAGGCATCCTCCGCAGTGAACTCAGCTACTTCGTGATCCTGGAGTGGGCGGCTTCAATCACACCCGAACCTGTGCGACGGTGGACCTTCAATGGGAGTTCTCGCGGGACTGGGGAGAGGCTGATTATCCACAGGCTGTCCGTGAAGGATCTGGGGACCTATATGTGCTTGGCCGAGAGTAGCCAGGGAGTGTGCCTCTCCCAGCCTGTGACCATCATGCTGCCGCGTGAGTCTCCCACCCTCACCCCAGGCCCCGGCACCCTTGCTCGTCAGTGGCCAGCATTCCTGATTTGGTTGAGCTGCTTTCTGTGAGCAGTTCCCTCTGAGACCCTTTATAGCCAAGGTGGCCTCCCATTCTTTCCTCCTCCTGGCAGGGTCGGGATGATGAGCCCATTTCACAGATGAGAGACTATGGCCCTGAGACATGAACACTCATGAACGCTCGGGGCAAGATCTAGAGCGGGCTGCCTGGGTCCCAGCTCCAATCACTTTCTGCTGTTTGAGGTTGGGCAGTCTCTCCACCTCTCTGAGCCTCAGCACATGCCAGAGGGAAAAGGAAGGTGGTAATAGAGAGTCATTCCAAGCACGGGCTTGGGAATTTGAATTCTGGCTCCACTACTGCCTGGCTGTGTGACTTTGGACTAGTGCCTTGACTTCTCTGTGCTTCAGTGTCCTCATCTATGAAACTGGAAAAATAACAGTGCCACCCCAAAATGTAGTTGTGAGCCTTCAATGAGATACGCAGATGAACAGCTCAAAATGAGAGTGCCTAGCACTATGAAACACCAGTGAATGTTCAAAAAGCATGAATTAATTTCATTGTTATGATGAATAGTATCCATATTAATTTTGTGCCTATTACTGATGCAAGAGCATGTCTGGAGGCTCGGGTGGCAATCACAAGAAAAGTCAGTTATTGGGATGAGAGAAGTGGTTTGGGAGCCAAAGTGGAGTTCATTTCCTGCCCTGGGCCTTCTTGGCTGGGTGGCTGAAGACAAGTGGTGCCCTTTCTCTGAGTTTCAGTTTCCTCGAGCATATAAGCAGGGTGATCGGTAGACCTCTACAAAACTGCTATAAGGAACTGAAATGGTGGATGCGGGAAGCTAGTGGAAAGCTAGTTACCTGGTGCTTTAAATAGCAGCAGTGATCATGCATATTATTTTTAGTATTTCTATCCCTGGAGTGGTGCAGAGGAGTTGCCAGTAGAGAAGAGGGGAGGGGACGTGTAGGCAGCAAGGATCATGGTGGGCAAAGGTCCAGAGCATGGGCGGGATGGGGGTGACGGAAAGCCGAGACGATGGCCACATTCCTCAAGCTGCTTCCTCTCCCCAGCTGTGGTTCAGTGCGAAGTTTCAGGATTTGATTTTAGGTAATTTACTGGGAGAAAAACATGTACATCTTGGAGCATCTGGTGACCCGGATATGTTCCCTGAGAATGACGGGACTTCCAAGGCCCCCTTTCCTCGCTCATTAACTGTTTAGGAAGTGTTTATTGAGCACCGATTGGGTGACTGGTCTGTGCTGGGCACTGCCGAGGACATTTGGTGACAGAGAGAGTCCTAGTCCTGCTCTCACAGGACTCCCAGTCCAGTAAGGGACAGGCTTGTCCACCAACCATAATGAACAGAGTGGGCAGGGCTGGGGTGGGGGAGTTCAGAGGGCTGTGAGGCCCAAGGGGATGCCTGACCCAGCAAGGGAATCAGGGAAGCCTTCTTGGAAGAGGGGACATCTGAGCTGATGCTAGGACACATAGAATAGTCCAGGTCAGAGGGAAGAAAACGGCATTCCAGTTGCATAGATAAATGTTTAGAAGTAGGAGAGGGTAGTAGAAAATTGAGTAGAATCCACAGGGGCTTGGTTGTAAACAGAGAGAGTAGAGAGAGATGAGACTGGCCAGGTGGCAGGGTCTTTTTTTTTTTTTTTTTAAAGATTTATTTATTTATTTATTTATTACTGGTGGGGGGTGGGGTAGGGAGGGAGGGGGCGGGTGGGCCACTTTTATTGGTCTTTTCATTTATCTATTTTCATCCATCTTTGTTCTTTGGCCCATGCGGGCCTCCCATTGCAGTGGCCTCTGTTGTCGCAGAGCACTGACTCTGGGCGCATGCGCTCCAGAGCTCCGGCTCAGTAATTGGACACATTGGTCCAGCCACTCCACGGCACGTGGGATCTTCCCAGGCCAGGGATCGAACCGGCGCCCCTTGCACTGCAAGGCAGTGTCCTTACCCACTGGACCACCAGGGAAACCCCTGGTGGCAGGGTCTTGAAGGTCAAGGCGAAGTCCCAGGAAGCCACAGCAAGGTTCTGAGCAGGGGAGGAACAGAGTCAAGTGTGAACTTTAAAAAGGCCCTTCTGGGGACTTCCCTGTTGGTCCAGTGGTTAAGACTACATCCTTTGAATGCAGGGGCGAGGTTCGATCCCTGGGATCCACCAGGGAAAAACCCCTGCGAAGTTGCAGGATTTGATTTTAGGTAATTTACTGGGAGAAAAACATGTACATCTTGGAGCATCTGGTGACCCGGATATGTTCCCTGAGAATGACGGGACTTCCAAGGCCCCCTTTCCTCGCTCATTAACTGTTTAGGAAGTGTTTATTGAGCACCGATTGGGTGACTGGTCTGTGCTGGGCACTGCCGAGGACATTTGGTGACAGAGAGAGTCCTAGTCCTGCTCTCACAGGACTCCCAGTCCAGTAAGGGACAGGCTTGTCCACCAACCATAATGAACAGAGTGGGCAGGGCTGGGGTGGGGAGTTCAGAGGGCTGTGAGGCCCAAGGGGATGCCTGACCCAGCAAGGGAATCAGGGAAGCCTTCTTGGAAGAGGGGACATCTGAGCTGATGCTAGGACACATAGAATAGTCCAGGTCAGAGGGAAGAAAACGGCATTCCAGTTGCATAGATAAATGTTTAGAAGTAGGAGAGGGTAGTAGAAAATTGAGTAGAATCCACAGGGGCTTGGTTGTAAACAGAGCGAGAGAGAGATGAGACTGGCCAGGTGGCAGGGTCTTTTTTTTTTTTTTTTTAAAGATTTATTTATTTATTTATTTATTACTGGTGGGGGTGGGGTAGGGAGGGAGGGGGCGGGTGGGCCACTTTTATTGGTCTTTTCATTTATCTATTTTCATCCATCTTTGTTCTTTGGCCCATGCGGGCCTCCCATTGCAGTGGCCTCTGTTGTCGCAGAGCACTGACTCTGGGCGCATGCGCTCCAGAGCTCCGGCTCAGTAATTGGACACATTGGTCCAGCCACTCCACGGCACGTGGGATCTTCCCAGGCCAGGGATCGAACCGGCGCCCCTTGCACTGCAAGGCAGTGTCCTTACCCACTGGACCACCAGGGAAACCCCTGGTGGCAGGGTCTTGAAGGTCAAGGCGAAGTCCCAGGAAGCCACAGCAAGGTTCTGAGCAGGGGAGGAACAGAGTCAAGTGTGAACTTTAAAAAGGCCCTTCTGGGGACTTCCCTGTTGGTCCAGTGGTTAAGACTACATCCTTTCAATGCAGGGGACGCAGGTTCGATCCCTGGTCAGGAAACTAAGATCGCATGTGCCAAGACATGGCCAAAATAAAAAAGGACCTCTCTGGCTTCTATGTGGCAATGAGATGAGTCGAGGAGAGACTGAGATAGGAGAGAAGAGAGGAAGCTGCAGTGGAGACCCAGAGGGTGGGAGATGGTGGAAAGGCGAGTGGGAGTGAGGGCTATGGAGGGAGGCTGTCTCCTCCAGTCTCTGTCCTTCTTGGATCCCAGAAGCTGATGTGGAGCCCACAGAAGCTGCACCCGTCAGGCCAAACCCCACCCTTTCCCTGTCAGGAGGCTCTGCCATCGCACTCCTTGTGGCTGCATCTGCGACAGGTTCAGTACTGGTTGAAGGCACCCTCTCCTACTTCATCCGGAAGCTAAGGTACCTGCCTTCCCTTCCTCCCATCCACTTAGCCTCCAAAAGGCACAGAGCTCACCCTGCAGCAAGACTGCAGCCAAACCAGCAGCCTCATTCCAAAGAGCATAAAGCTTATTCAGAGAGAATGATGCTGATGTGCCCTTCCTACGAGTCACTTCCCACAGTGGCCCTAGGGAAGCAAAGAAACAGGCGAGGGTCCTGGAGCTGGGTTCAAATCCCAGCTCTCTCAATTACCCGAAGGGAGGCCATGACCAGTCACTGCCTCTCTCTGTGCCTCAGTTTGTCTACCTGTAAAATGGGGGTGGTATTAATAGCACCTGCCTCACAGGGCTCTCATTTGGATTAAATGCACTAATATTTCTCAGACCTTTTGAGACTTCCCTGGTGGTCCAGTGGTTAGAGCTCCACAGTTCCACTGCAGGGGCACAGGTTTGATCCCTGGTCGGGGGCTAAGATCCTATGAGCTACAGGGCAAAAAATAAAAATAAAAAGCTTTTAATATGGTCTTCATTTTCCACATGAGTAGGACTAAATCTCAGAGAAATCCATCGACTTGCCCAAGGACATGCTGCTATCAAAGACCTGACCCTGAATCAAACCCAGGTCTAGCTACAAAGTCATATTCTTAGAGGGGAACGGTGAGACGTCAGACTGGTGTGAAAATCCTAACTCAGACCACTTGGAATCCCCGCCTCCATGAGCGATAGAAGGGATCACTTCCTGTCCTCCCTTGGGCATCTCGGCCAATGGGCATCTTAGCCAAGACCTATTTATGACAGACCAATGCTGACATCATCCAGAAGGAAGCAGCCTTGTCCAGTCAGCTGGGACCTTGGAGATAGGTCATGAGGACAAGCATGGCTGTCTTGAGTCTCCTGGTCGGGAGGGGAATCTTCAGAAAAGAGGGGTCTGGGCTAAGAGGCATCCCAGATATGTCTGCCAAACCCACCAAGGGGCAAGGGAGATCCCTATGGTTTGCAGTTAAGTTCACGGACCCTGAAGACTTAAGCTCATCCCAGCTCTGCCATGCTGGCTTGTGGGACTGTGGGTGGCCCTTTTAACTGGTCTGTGTCCCAACTGTAAAACAGGAATAAGGGTAATATAATACTTGCTTCAAAAGGTAGGTGTGTGGGGGCTTCCCTTGTGGCTCATTGGTGAGGAGTTCACCTGCCAATGCAGGAGACGGGGGTACGATCCCTGTTCCAGGAAGATCCCACATGCTGCAGAGCATCTGAGCCCGTGAGTCACAACTATAGAGCCTGTGCTCTAGAGCCGCGGAGCTGCAACTATGGAGCCCATGGGCCGCAACTACTGAAGTCCCTGTGCCCTAGAGCCCGAGTTCCATAACAAGAGATGTCACTGCAACAGGAAGCCTGCTCACCTCCACTAGAGAGGAGCCCCCACTCCCTGCAACTAGAGAAGAGCCTGGGGCAGCAGTGAAAACCAGAATAGCGCAGAATCCCTGCTGGAGGGCACAAGGACTTCGGGGAGTGGTTAGAGCTCCACAGTTCCACTGCAGGGGCACAGGTTTGATCCTGGGGCTAAGATCCTATGAGCTACAGGGCAAAAAATAAAAATAAAAAGCTTTTAATATGGTCTTCATTTTCCACATGAGTAGGACTAAATCTCAGAGAAATCCATCGACTTGCCCAAGGACATGCTGCTATCAAAGACCTGACCCTGAATCAAACCCAGGTCTAGCTACAAAGTCATATTCTTAGAGGGGAACGGTGAGACGTCAGACTGGTGTGAAAATCCTAACTCAGACCACTTGGAATCCCGCCTCCATGAGCGATAGAAGGACCACTTCCTGTCCTCCCTTGGGCATCTCGGCCAATGGGCATCTTAGCCAAGACCTATTTATGACAGACCAATGCTGACATCATCCAGAAGGAAGCAGCCTTGTCCAGTCAGCTGGGACCTTGGAGATAGGTCATGAGGACAAGCATGGCTGTCTTGAGTCTCCTGGTCGGGAGGGGAATCTTCAGAAAAGAGGGGTCTGGGCTAAGAGGCATCCCAGATATGTCTGCCAAACCCACCAAGGGGCAAGGGAGATCCCTATGGTTTGCAGTTAAGTTCACGGACCCTGAAGACTTAAGCTCATCCCAGCTCTGCCATGCTGGCTTGTGGGACTGTGGGTGGCCCTTTTAACTGGTCTGTGTCCCAACTGTAAAACAGGAATAAGGGTAATATAATACTTGCTTCAAAAGGTAGGTGTGTGGGGGCTTCCCTTGTGGCTCATTGGTGAGGAGTTCACCTGCCAATGCAGGAGACGGGGGTACGATCCCTGTTCCAGGAAGATCCCACATGCTGCAGAGCATCTGAGCCCGTGAGTCACAACTATAGAGCCTGTGCTCTAGAGCCGCGGAGCTGCAACTATGGAGCCCATGGGCCGCAACTACTGAAGTCCCTGTGCCCTAGAGCCCGAGTTCCATAACAAGAGATGTCACTGCAACAGGAAGCCTGCTCACCTCCACTAGAGAGGAGCCCCCACTCCCTGCAACTAGAGAAGAGCCTGGGGCAGCAGTGAAAACCAGAATAGCCAAAAATGCAGAGCCTATGAGTTTGATCCCTTGTCTGGGAACTAACATCCCACATGTCACAACTTAAGAGTTGAAGTCACATGCCCAAATGCCACAACTAAGACCTGATGCAGCCAGGCGAATAGGTGAAATAAATATTTTTTTAAAAAAAGAGTAAGTGGGGCTTTCCTGATGGTCCAGTGGATAAGGACACCGCCTTGCAGTGCAAGGGGCGCCAGTTCGATCCCTGGCCTGGGAAGATCCCACGTGCCGCGGAGCGGCTGGACGGATGTGTCCAATTACCAAGCCAGAGCTCTGGAGCGCATGCGCCCAGAGCTGGTGCTCTGCGACAACAGAGGCCACCGCAATGGGAGGCCCACAACGGCCAAAAAACAAAAGGATGGATGAAAATGGACAAATGAAAGACCAATAGAAGTGGCCCGCCTGCTCCCCTCCCTCCCCACCACCCCCAAAAGTAAATAAATAAATCTTAAGAAAAAAAAAAAAAGAGTAAGTGTGTGGATTACATAAGATGGTAGGAGTGAAATACTAAAAATAGTGCCTGGCACGTGGTAAGCCTTCAACGAATGTCAGACACATGTATTATTATTATTGCTACTGTTTTTGCTGTTACTATTAATTCTCTCACTTCACTGTAGGTCTGGCTGACGAAGAAGAGATGGGTGAACCATTTGGGGTATTTGTCAGTTTAAATAAATTGAAGGAAAATTTAAAAATTGAATGAATCTAGACAAAAGGAGATATTACAAGCAGATCTTAATCATGATTTTTTATGTGGTGGAAAAATACTAACAGTTATTTTACCATGTCCAGTCAAAATGTACATGTGTATACAATAGTAGTGGAATTATCATTATTAGTAGTGGAATTTCACAGTTATAAAATATGTTTATCTTCAGCTTTTATCAATGCTCCCAAACTATCTTCCAATCAAATACGTTGTATTTTCAGACAATGGGTTCCACAGTGAAATACCTCATAGGAGGACTTCCCTGGAGGTCCAGTGGTTAGGACTCCATGCTTCCAATGCAGGGAACATGGGTTTGATCCCTGGGCAGGCAGCTAAGAACCCACATGCCGTAAAGCATGGCTGAAAACAGGCTCCTGGGCTCCAAAATCCCTATTCCCAACTAGTCCACTGCCCCGTTGCTTCCTCCCTGGAACCAGACCGCCTTTCCTATTCTCCCACAGGCCCCCTCACCTCCTGTGTCAGGGAAGTGTCTTTGTGCTCACGTACATAAGCTGAAAGTGAGGTACAGACAGGGCAAGCGATTTGCTCAAGGTCACACAGCCACAGATAATGCCAGCTCAAGTCTGCCCAGTTCCAGTGTTTCTTAGACCAGCATTGTCCAAGAGAACTCTCTGATGATAGATGTGTCCATATCTCTCCTGGCCACTCACATATTATCTGACCCAAGGAACTGTTGAACTCTTGAAGTGGTGTAACTGAGGAACTGAATTTTTTAATTTGACTTTAAATTAGTTTTAACTTATATACCCACTTGTAGCTAGTGGCTACTATATTGGACAGTGCAATTCAAACTCCTTCAAAAAAAAAACTCCTCCCGCATCCATATGTGTTTATTAGTGACTCTAGGGCAGGTTGGGAGTCCTTTCCCTGGTCTATTCAAGGGTCCAGATTTGCTCAGAAGCTCCTAAATATGGAACCAGCTCCTTTCCTACTTGAGGCATCCTGCCCTCCCATTTCCCCCCATGAGAAAGGACAAATTAGTCATTTCCTGCCTGGGCGTGATGGAGGCAGTCTCAGAGATGGCTATAGCTACCACTCGGCCACCAGCTAGGGAAGAGCTGTCCCCCTGCCAGGGAGGCACAACACCCTTAGCCCTTCAGAACAGCTGAGAATCATTCCACCGTTCCTGCCCAACTGAAAATAAACTATGCCGATTTTCTCAAAGAGATCTCCTGACCACGCTTGTTATAAATTCACTCCCCTGGCTGAACTTGCCCATAGTGCTGTTCTGCTTTATATAGGACTTAGCACATGTGTTCTTAAATATTTATTGGTGTGATTATTTAACAATTATCTCCATGATAGGGCTTCCTAGAGGGCTCCAGAGGTAGAGTCCTCCTGCCAGGCAGGGGACATGGGTTCGATCCCTGGGTGGAAAAGATCCCCTAGAGGAGGAAATGGCAACCCTCTCCAGTATTCTTGCGTGGGAAATCCCATGGACAGGGGAGCCTGGCAGACCACAGTCCATGGGGTTGCAAAGAGCCGGGCAAGACTCAGCAATAAAACAACAAGATCTCCATGATAAATGTCAACCCCATGATAGTCAGACCTGTATCTCCTACACAGGATGTACTCAATAAACACCTGTTGCATGAATAAATGAATAAGACTAACTCCATATTCAATGATGACGAGCTGCTAGACTGAAATCCATTGTAATAGTGGTATCTACACCAAGGAAACTAGGATCTACTACAAATCAAGGATCTTTTTTTCTTCCCAGAGAGCGAATTTACCAACCCACCACTGAAAAACGAATGTGTGGAGATTCCGGGAAACCATCCAACTAGCTTTGTCTTCAATACCTGTGCAATTCCCTCTACCTGAAAGAAGAAACAACTGTCTATCTTGGCTGAAGCCACTCATTTTAGTTCTGTTATTCTTTGCAACCCAGTCTACTCCGTTTAAAAAAATGTGTTTATTTGGCGGCATCGGGTCTTAGCTGTGGCATGTACCATCTTGTTCCCTGATCAGGGATTGAACCCACATCCCCTGTATCGGGAGTTCAGAGTCTTCACCACTGGACCACCAGGGAAGTCTCAACCTGGTCTACTCTTCATGGATAATACCTGACAATAAGATTTAAGTCATAAAGTCAAAGATGTAAATGCCACTTGGGGGGAACTTCCCTGGTGGCCCTGAGGTTAAGAATCTGACTTCCAATGCAGGAGACAAGGGTCAGGGAACTAAAGTCACACAGACTGCAGGACAATTAAACCCACGTGCCACAACGAGAGAAGCCCACATGCCACCAGGAGAGATCTCAAGGGCTGCAACTAAGACCTGATACAGCCAAATAAATAAATATGAGAACAAGAGTACATAAATAAATGCCACTTGGCCAAACAAAGGCTGAAGGGCCAGGAGGGAGCCTGTGACCATATATAGGCTTGAATGAATGGGGCCACAGTAAGGGATGAGTCAGTAACAAGGAAGATAATACGCCAACACCCCACAGTGGCAGTCGGGGGCAGGGGCAAGGGGATGGGCAGGAAGGCAACTCTCAGAAGCATGAAAGAACTGAGAATCCCACACCTGCTCTGACTATTCTCTGACTGTAGATGTTCTGTATCCAGACAAAGAAATCAAAGAAAAACTTGAGCTTTCCTTCTCTGGGCAGGCATTCTCTCCCTCTACAGCAGCCACATTGGCTGCGATGTGCTCACTGACCACAGGCCGAAGCAAAGAAGGAAGAAAAGCTCGGAGGTGGAGTGGAAGGAGAGGCCAGAGAGAAAGCTGAACTGCCTTTGGGAGATTCAAAGAGGAGGAGGCACTGCTGAGACAAAGTTACCTCCAAGATGTGTCCCAGACTCAGAGCTCCTCCTCTCAAATTGCTCTTCTCCCCGGGATTTCCCCCCTTAATGGAATATAAGCTTGACAGAGACCCCAAACCACAGAGGCTTAAACAAGATAGAAGTGGACTTCCCTGGCGGTCCAGCGGTTAAGAATCCAGCTTGTAATGCTGGGGACATTGGTTTGACTCCTGGTCAGGGAACTAAGATCCCCCACATGCTGCATGGCAACAAAGCCCACATGCCACAACTAGAGAGCCCGCGTGCCTCAACCAAGACCCAGTGCAGGCAAATATGAATAAATTAAAAGAGAGGGAAAAGAAAAAAGACGTCATATTCCCAGCGCAGGAGGCATGAGTTCAATTCCCAGTCAGGGAACTAAGATTGTGTATGCCACACAGCATGGCCAGAGAAACAAACCAAGATAGCAGTTGGTTTCTCTCTCGTGTCACAGTCCTCACAGAAGAAGTCAAGGAATGGTACAGAGGCTGTGCTTGGTGAGGTCATTCAGGGACCCAGGGTTCTTTACTCTGTGACCCGGCCATCCTCAGGGTTTTACTTGGTCATGATGTTGCACCACCAAGTCGCCATTCCAACCGGCAGGAAGTGGCAATGCTGGAGACGGTCTCACTGCCTTCAAGCCACAGCCCAGAAAGTTTCTCAGGTCACTTCCGCTCACATTCCAGGGGTCAGAACTTGGTCATATGATCCTACAAAGCTCTGCAAGCTTTATTACCTGCTCACATCTCTAGTCTCATCTTGCTCCACGTGGCCCCTCTCCAGTTGGGCTGCCGTTAGTTACGGTTGGATGACCGCTGTAACAAACATCTCCAAACTGTCAGCGGTTTGACCCAGTAAAAGCGTACCACTCACTTATATCTGAACTCAGTGCAGTCCCTGAGGAGACTCCACGCTACGCAGGCCTTCCAGGACCCACTCTCCTTCTGCGGCTCGCCCCTGCTCTGGGTCACATGACCACAGTAATTAGGAGAGGCTCTGAGAAATGTAATTTTGCTGAGTTCCGGAAATATGAGGAAATAGGTTTAGAGAACAGCTAGTCAGTTGTACCTCATGCAGTTCTCTCCTGCCACGCATCAGTTGTGCACGCCCTTTCCCCTGCCTGAACTGCTTTATGCTCCTTTCTTTGACCAGTTAATTCCTAGGCCTTTAAAAAATTCCAACTCAGTCACCACCTGCCTGGATTTCACGCCCCACCCCCAGCCTAGCTGCACACACCCAGGAAACCCCTCCTTTACAGCTACCAATTTAGAGATTTCCCCAACAGTCCAGACGTTCCGACTCTGCCTTTCTACTACAGGGGGTATTATGGGTTGAATTCCTGGTTGGGGAATTCCTGGTTGGCTACGCAGTGTGGCCAAAAAAAAAAGGTTGCTAGTTTATCAGTGTTTGGGTGATGCCTTCACAGTATCTGTCTCACCAATCAAGACTGAGTCCCAAAGGGCAGGAACCATGCCTCCCTTTGTTTACCGTCTTACCCTCTGAAACTACAATAATGTCAGTCCGTGACAGGCACTCAATCAACACCTGCTAAAGGAATCCAGAGGAGAGCACGGCAACCCACTCTGATATTCTTGCCTGGAGAATCCCCCTGGACAGAGGAGCCTGGCGGGCTGCAGTCCATGGGGCCACCAAAGAGTCGGACATGACTAAGCCCAACACAAAGGAGTCAATGAATGAAGAGAAGAAAGTGAGTCACTGTTTGAGCCCCAGAGTTCTGCAGCCTGGAGTAACACCCTAATCTAGTTTCTTTTCTGTCCCCATGGGGTGAGCCAAGGCATCCAGGATCTAAAGGAAGATGAATGAACAAACCCAAATGCATATGGAATTTCTAACTATAATCTCTGCCCATAATCTCTCTCCCCAACTCTTGTTTTTCACATATATTTTTGCCAGGGATGACAAATACATTTCTTCTCAAACTACCTTTTTTTAAATGTTATCATTAAGTCCTCCTTTATTTTTATTTATGTATTTGTGGCTGTGCTGGGTTTTCACTGCTGTGTGGGCTTTTCTCTAAGTGTGGCTCTCAGGGGCTACCCTTCATTGCAGTCGGTGGGCTTCTCATTGCTGCGGCTTCCTCTTAGACTCCACGCTACGCAGGCCTTCCAGGACCCACTCTCCTTCTGCGGCTCGCCCCTGCTCTGGGTCACATGACCACAGTAATTAGAGAGGCTCTGAGAAATGTAATTTTGCTGAGTTCAAATGAGGAAATAGGTTTAGAGAACAGCTAGTCAGTTGTACCTCATGCAGTTCTCTCCTGCCACGCATCAGTTGTGCACGCCCTTTCCCTGCCTGAACTGCTTTATGCTCCTTTCTTTGACCAGTTAATTCCTAGGCCTTTAAAAAATTCCAACTCAGTCACCACCTGCCTGGATTTCACGCCCCACCCCCAGCCTAGCTGCACACACCCAGGAAACCCCTCCTTTACAGCTACCAATTTAGAGATTTCCCCAACAGTCCAGACGTTCCGACTCTGCCTTTCTACTACAGGGGGTATTATGGGTTGAATTCCTGGTTGGGGAATTCCTGGTTGGCTACGCAGTGTGGCCAAAAAAAAAAGGTTGCTAGTTTATCAGTGTTTGGGTGATGCCTTCACAGTATCTGTCTCACCAATCAAGACTGAGTCCCAAAGGGCAGGAACCATGCCTCCCTTTGTTTACCGTCTTACCCTCTGAAACTACAATAATGTCAGTCCGTGACAGGCACTCAATCAACACCTGCTAAAGGAATCCAGAGGAGAGCACGGCAACCCACTCTGATATTCTTGCCTGGAGAATCCCCCTGGACAGAGGAGCCTGGCGGGCTGCAGTCCATGGGGCCACCAAAGAGTCGGACATGACTAAGCCCAACACAAAGGAGTCAATGAATGAAGAGAAGAAAGTGAGTCACTGTTTGAGCCCCCAGAGTTCTGCAGCCTGGAGTAACACCCTAATCTAGTTTCTTTTCTGTCCCCATGGGGTGAGCCAAGGCATCCAGGATCTAAAGGAAGATGAATGAACAAACCCAAATGCATATGGAATTTCTAACTATAATCTCTGCCCATAATCTCTCTCCCCAACTCTTGTTTTTCACATATATTTTTGCCAGGGATGACAAATACATTTCTTCTCAAACTACCTTTTTTTAAATGTTATCATTAAGTCCTCCTTTATTTTTATTTATGTATTTGTGGCTGTGCTGGGTTTTCACTGCTGTGTGGGCTTTTCTCTAAGTGTGGCTCTCAGGGGCTACCCTTCATTGCAGTCGGTGGGCTTCTCATTGCTGCGGCTTCCTCTTGTTATGAAGCCTGAGCTTCAGGGCACCCAGGCTTCAGTAATTGCAGCACATGGGCTCAGTAGTTGCAGTTTGTGGGCTCTAGATCCCAGGCTCAATAGTTGTGGCATAGGGGCGTAGTTGCCCCACAACATGTGGGATCATCCCAGACCAGGAATCCGTGTCTCCTGCATTGCCAGGGGGATTCTTTACCATTTAGCCGCCAGGGAAACCCTCAACTGCCATTTCTGATAGACTGGCAGTGGGTCTTCCAAGAGCTGTATTAACAATTCTGGGAACCTACTCATGCTCCCCAGGAAGGAGTGCCTGCATCGATTGTTGATGTCTGCTGGCATGCTCCCCAGGAAGGAGTGCCTGCATTGATTGTTGATGTCTGTTGAGTGATGTTAGCCACAAGAGTGAGGTCAGCTGCCCCATAACATAATCGCTTTCCCTGCTTATCAGCCAGGTGTCACATTCTCTCTACTCCCTGATAGGGACCAGGAGAATTTTAGGCCTACTCGAAGTATACTATGATTCACAATTACAGAGGCACAGTAAGATTTCTGGACTCTTTTAACAATGTCTGGCTCATTCATCAGGCCAAGAAATATGTGTTAAGCACCTTCTCTGTGACAAGCTCGTGCTAGATGCTGGCAATACTTCCATGAACGAGACAGACTTGGTCTCTGCTTCACAATTTACAAACTCAGTCTCTAAAATCCAGCCCATTCTTTGCCCGAGTCCTTAGCCTTCCTGCCTTCAGTTTTTTCAACTAGATAGCCCAAGAAGAATAGGTGAGTCACTGTTTGAGCCCCAGAGTTCTGCAGCCTGGAGTAACACCCTAATCTAGTTTCTTTTCTGTCCCCATGGGGTGAGCCAAGGCATCCAGGATCTAAAGGAAGATGAATGAACAAACCCAAATGCATATGGAATTTCTAACTATAATCTCTGCCCATAATCTCTCTCCCCAACTCTTGTTTTTCACATATATTTTTGCCAGGGATGACAAATACATTTCTTCTCAAACTACCTTTTTTTAAATGTTATCATTAAGTCCTCCTTTATTTTTATTTATGTATTTGTGGCTGTGCTGGGTTTTCACTGCTGTGTGGGCTTTTCTCTAAGTGTGGCTCTCAGGGGCTACCCTTCATTGCAGTCGGTGGGCTTCTCATTGCTGCGGCTTCCTCTTGTTATGAAGCCTGAGCTTCAGGGCACCCAGGCTTCAGTAATTGCAGCACATGGGCTCAGTAGTTGCAGTTTGTGGGCTCTAGATCCCAGGCTCAATAGTTGTGGCATAGGGGCGTAGTTGCCCCACAACATGTGGGATCATCCCAGACCAGGAATCCGTGTCTCCTGCATTGCCAGGGGGATTCTTTACCATTTAGCCGCCAGGGAAACCCTCAACTGCCATTTCTGATAGACTGGCAGTGGGTCTTCCAAGAGCTGTATTAACAATTCTGGGAACCTACTCATGCTCCCCAGGAAGGAGTGCCTGCATCGATTGTTGATGTCTGCTGGCATGCTCCCAGGAAGGAGTGCCTGCATTGATTGTTGATGTCTGTTGAGTGATGTTAGCCACAAGAGTGAGGTCAGCTGCCCCATAACATAATCGCTTTCCCTGCTTATCAGCCAGGTGTCACATTCTCTCTACTCCCTGATAGGGACCAGGAGAATTTTAGGCCTACTCGAAGTATACTATGATTCACAATTACAGAGGCACAGTAAGATTTCTGGACTCTTTTAACAATGTCTGGCTCATTCATCAGGCCAAGAAATATGTGTTAAGCACCTTCTCTGTGACAAGCTCGTGCTAGATGCTGGCAATACTTCCATGAACGAGACAGACTTGGTCTCTGCTTCACAATTTACAAACTCAGTCTCTAAAATCCAGCCCATTCTTTGCCCGAGTCCTTAGCCTTCCTGGCTCTTTCAGTCCACCCTCAACTTCTTCCTTCTTTCAACCATACCCAAAGGCTCTTCTTCAAGTTCTCTCAAGCTCATTCTCTACCTCTCTCTCACACATGGACACACACAAGTTAATAGTAAGCTTTGTCTAAAATGAACATATGGGACCTAATGAAACTTAAAAGCTTTTGTACAGCAAAAGAAATTACAAAAAAGCTGAACAGACAGCCCACAGAATGGGAGAAAATCATAGCAAATGAAACAACAGACAGAGAATTAATCTCCAAAATCTACAAGCAACTCAGACAACTCAGCACTGGAAAAACGAACAACCCAATCAAAAAATGGGAAAAGGACCTAAACAGACACCTCTCCAAACAATGACATACAGATGGCCCCAAAGCACATGAAACGATGCTCAACTTCACTAATAATTAGAGAAATGCAAATCAAAACTACAATGAGATATCACCTCACACCCGTCAGAATGGCCATCATCCACAAATCGACAGACAATAAATGCTGGAGAGGCTGCGGAGAAAAGGGAACACTCCTGCATTGCTGGTGGGAGTGTAAATTGATACAGCCTCTATGGAAGACAGTCTGGAGATTTCTTAAAAAACTAAAAATAGAGGCACCATATGACCCAGCAATCCCACTCTTAGACTTATACCCTGATGAAATCAAATCTGAAAGAAGCACCTGTACCCCAATGTTCATTGCAGCTCTCTATACAATAGCTAGAACATGGAAGGAACCTAGATGCCCACTGACGGACGAATGGATCCAAAAGCTCTGGTACATACATACAATGGAATACTACACAGCTGTAAAGAGAGATGCAGAAGAATCAGCCCTAATGAGGTGGCTGGATCTAGAACGTATCATAAAAAGTGAAGTCAGTCAGAAAGAGAAGGACAAATACAGTATATTAACACACATATATGGAATCTAGTAGAATGGTGATGATGGCACACGCAGTGAAGCGACGGAAAGACAGACATGGACAGTGGACATATGGACATTGTGGGGAAGGAACAGAAGGTGGGAGGCGTAAAGGAAGTAGCATGAAGGCCTGTACTATCATGTGTGAAGAAAATAGCTCTAGTCATTGCTCTCTGAGAAAAGGGGATCCTTCAGGGGTGCTGTGTGACGGTTGGGAGGGGTGGGAAGGGGGGATATACATATGACTAATCTGAGAACATACATATCTGTAAACAACAAAACTCTGTAAAAGTTATAAGCAAAATAAAGGTTTAAAACCAAAAAAATAGTAAGCTTTGTCTAAACTCCAGTATGTACAGAAATGTAATTGTATTTGCTAGAGCAAGAAAGAGGAATAAAGGACATATAACAATCAGAGATCAAATAATCACTAAAGTCATTCATTCATCCAACACACCTTCCTCTGGCACCTGGTATGGAATCCTGTGCTGGGCAGTACTGCGGACCCCGAGGTGACCATCACAGTCACACCCCTGTCCTCCCCAAGATTCCAGCTAGTAGAGGAGACAGAATGGATAGTGACAACCCACAGTGTTTGGGGCTGGGCCAGGGGCGTCTAGAGAGGGCTCCTGATCCAGCCTGGCGCGTCAAGAGGTTGTTTTGTGGGAGGGGTCAGGGGTACTGGAGAACACACTGAGATCAACCACTTGAGCAGTCATATATCCTGAAAGTGATATTTACCAGACATTGTGCTCAACGGCTTTACTGCATCATTTGCATTTATTTCCCCAAACCCTGGAAAGTAGATACTATTATAGTTCCATTTTACAAGATGAGGAAGTTGAACTGTCATGGACAAGCTGTCATTCACACAGCACTGAGTTCTGCCTCCATGGACCTTTACAGCCCAGCCCAGTGGGTGATGGATCCATCCCTCGAGAACGATAACTCAGAGTGGGCAGAGCTGAGGCAGTGGGGCTCAGGGAGACCTGAGGAGCATTTATCCAGCCTGTGGAGTCCAGGAAGGCTTTCTGGAGGAGGGTTGGCTTAGCAGTGACCTGAAGTGGGAGCCATTAGTCAGTGAAGACCAGAGGAAGTGTTCTGGCCTGAAGGTGAACAAATAGGGTTTGTTTAAAGGCAAATTCTGTCTAGGAAAATAGCTCTTGGGGGGGTGGAGGCGTAAAGGAAGTAGCATGAAGGCCTGTACTATCATGTGTGAAGAAAATAGCTCTAGTCATTGCTCTCTGAGAAAAGGGGATCCTTCAGGGGTGCTGTGTGACGGTTGGGAGGGGTGGGAAGGGGGGATATACATATGACTAATCTGAGAACATACATATCTGTAAACAACAAAACTCTGTAAAAGTTATAAGCAAAATAAAGGTTTAAAACCAAAAAAATAGTAAGCTTTGTCTAAACTCCAGTATGTACAGAAATGTAATTGTATTTGCTAGAGCAAGAAAGAGGAATAAAGGACATATAACAATCAGAGATCAAATAATCACTAAAGTCATTCATTCATCCAACACACCTTCCTCTGGCACCTGGTATGGAATCCTGTGCTGGGCAGTACTGCGGACCCCGAGGTGACCATCACAGTCACACCCCTGTCCTCCCCAAGATTCCAGCTAGTAGAGGAGACAGAATGGATAGTGACAACCCACAGTGTTTGGGGCTGGGCCAGGGGCGTCTAGAGAGGGCTCCTGATCCAGCCTGGCGCGTCAAGAGGTTGTTTTGTGGGAGGGGTCAGGGGTACTGGAGAACACACTGAGATCAACCACTTGAGCAGTCATATATCCTGAAAGTGATATTTACCAGACATTGTGCTCAACGGCTTTACTGCATCATTTGCATTTATTTCCCCAAACCCTGGAAAGTAGATACTATTATAGTTCCATTTTACAAGATGAGGAAGTTGAACTGTCATGGACAAGCTGTCATTCACACAGCACTGAGTTCTGCCTCCATGGACCTTTACAGCCCAGCCCAGTGGGTGATGGATCCATCCCTCGAGAACGATAACTCAGAGTGGGCAGAGCTGAGGCAGTGGGGCTCAGGGAGACCTGAGGAGCATTTATCCAGCCTGTGGAGTCCAGGAAGGCTTTCTGGAGGAGGGGTTGGCTTAGCAGTGACCTGAAGTGGGAGCCATTAGTCAGTGAAGACCAGAGGGGAAGTGTTCTGGCCTGAAGGTGAACAAATAGGGTTTGTTTAAAGGATGACAAAGAGTTTCCTGTCTAGCTGACACATACAAGGGGGAGAGGGAGAGTCAGAGGCTAAGTCAGGAAGCAACTACTCAGCTAGGCTTTTAGAACCCGGACTCGTTCCTGCTGATGACAGGGATGTGTCAAAGGGTGAGGTTCTGATGAGTTATCAGTGGGCAGAAGCAGGCTGGGAGGAGCAGGCAGGTTTCATTTCCTTCCAGTGAAGAGGAAACTGTGGAATTTGGAAGGGGAAAATGGAGGGGAACAACCATGGGGATGCACGGGTAGATCCCAACCGGAAGTGAGGTTAGGGGGACTGATGAGAGATCACAGGGAGGGCACACCTGCTCTGGTAGCCCTTGGAGAAGGACAGGAAGGTGGCTGTTATTCGGGGAGTTCTCTGCCAGCGTTCCCCACCGAGCTTCAGAGTATAGAAAGTGAATGCTCTGCCCTCGCTCACCCCAGCACCCCATTCTCTGTCCCAAACCACAAAGAGGGCAAAACGACAGGGCATGTCGCCGCTATTTTCCATGGGGAACGGGAATTTTATTATCTGCCATTAGACCCTCGCCCTGCATAAAACTCAGTGACCCTCTGCTACCCATGGTAGTCATTCCCAACAGGGTCACCTCCCAAGCCCCAGGACACTAGTAATAACAGCTGCCATTTGTTGAGCAGCAATAAAACAAGCTTTGTAGCCATATAACGTATTTAACCATCACTCCATGTTTTTATGATCCCTTATTTTTCAGATGAGAAAAAGGAAGCAAGAGAATCAATACTGATTGCTTGGAATCACCAGTTGTTTGTTGATGAGAATGGAATTTGAAATAAGGGAGTCAGGGTCCCCATCGCATTGATCCTCTCTCCTTCTTCTCTCTCCCCTACTCCTGCGGTCTCTATTTGCCTCTTTTCGTTTCTCCCCCTACCCCATTCTGCCACCCCTTTCCTTTTTCTCTCTGTCCCTCCCCACTCTGCCACTCAGGCTGCAGGTTCCTATGTCAAATCCTTTGAGACAAAACTTCACATCTGAAACTGGAAAAGCTTCAGTTCACTACCACGTGGTTCCCTGGGTAGGAAGACCAGAGGGGAAGTGTTCTGGCCTGAAGGTGAACAAATAGGGTTTGTTTAAAGGATGACAAAGAGTTTCCTGTCTAGCTGACACATACAAGGGGGAGAGGGAGAGTCAGAGGCTAAGTCAGGAAGCAACTACTCAGCTAGGCTTTTAGAACCCGGACTCGTTCCTGCTGATGACAGGGATGTGTCAAAGGGTGAGGTTCTGATGAGTTATCAGTGGGCAGAAGCAGGCTGGGAGGAGCAGGCAGGTTTCATTTCCTTCCAGTGAAGAGGAAACTGTGGAATTTGGAAGGGGAAAATGGAGGGGAACAACCATGGGGATGCACGGGTAGATCCCAACCGGAAGTGAGGTTAGGGGGACTGATGAGAGATCACAGGGAGGGCACACCTGCTCTGGTAGCCCTTGGAGAAGGACAGGAAGGTGGCTGTTATTCGGGGAGTTCTCTGCCAGCGTTCCCCACCGAGCTTCAGAGTATAGAAAGTGAATGCTCTGCCCTCGCTCACCCCAGCACCCCATTCTCTGTCCCAAACCACAAAGAGGGCAAAACGACAGGGCATGTCGCCGCTATTTTCCATGGGGAACGGGAATTTTATTATCTGCCATTAGACCCTCGCCCTGCATAAAACTCAGTGACCCTCTGCTACCCATGGTAGTCATTCCCAACAGGGTCACCTCCCAAGCCCCAGGACACTAGTAATAACAGCTGCCATTTGTTGAGCAGCAATAAAACAAGCTTTGTAGCCATATAACGTATTTAACCATCACTCCATGTTTTTATGATCCCTTATTTTTCAGATGAGAAAAAGGAAGCAAGAGAATCAATACTGATTGCTTGGAATCACCAGTTGTTTGTTGATGAGAATGGAATTTGAAATAAGGGAGTCAGGGTCCCCATCGCATTGATCCTCTCTCCCCTTCTTCTCTCTCCCCTACTCCTGCGGTCTCTATTTGCCTCTTTTCGTTTCTCCCCCTACCCCATTCTGCCACCCCTTTCCTTTTTCTCTCTGTCCCTCCCCACTCTGCCACTCAGGCTGCAGGTTCCTATGTCAAATCCTTTGAGACAAAACTTCACATCTGAAACTGGAAAAGCTTCAGTTCACTACCACGTGGTTCCCTGGGTAGGAAACATTGCCACGCTCCTCCTTGGCTGTCAAGTGTCCTGAATGAAAACGTGGCTGTATCCTCCAAAACCAAAAATGCGCATGTCCTTTGACCCAGAAAATCAGCTTCTAGGAACCTAGAGAACGGATACTGTCACAGGTGTGGGAAATGACGTGGACACGGTCACTCACAACGGGATAGTTTGCAAATGCAAAGATCTGGAGACATCTGAAGGGCTCCTCCGGTGAGGACAGATTCACAATTTGTGGTGGGTTCACGCAATGGAATGCTGCATACCTGTGAATGAATGAAACAATGAACCAATGAATGAATAAATGAATGAGGGAGAGGCTACGTCCTTGTGTAGGAAGATCACCAAGATTCGTTGCTGGTCGGTGCTGCCTTGAGCTGACCCACTGTCATAGCAGCGTCTTCCACTTTAACAATGTTGGCTCTCCCTTGAGCCAGCCTGCTGTGAGGCCTGCTGTTCTCACAGTGTCTCCCACTTTCTCCCTTAAGCTGGCCCGCTGTACCGGCAGCGACCTCCCTTCCCCCACTTTAATAAACTTTACTTTTCTCTCTCAAAAAAATAAAAGATTTGTTGCTAGGTAAAAAGCAGAAAGAGGGAGAACAATGCTACTTTTTCTTTTTTTTTCTGTGTGGGAGGGAAGAATAAGGAAATTATAGGAAAGAATAAGGGAAATATAAGAAATATATATATAATGTTCACATATGTGTATAAGGTAATTTGTATTGTATATGTATATAAGGGAAAGATACACATATATAAAATCATTTCTATATATACATAAGGAAAGAATAAAGAAATATACTCATATTTGCTTAAAAATACAAACTTCCAGGTGATTCTGTTAAAACACAAATCTGATCACATCTGCCAAAACCCTCCAAAGTCTTCTTTTGGGGGTGGGGGATGGATTGGGAGGGACGGGGCGGGCGGGCCACTTCTATTGGTCTTTCAATTATCTATTTTTATCCATCTTTGTTCTTCGGCCTGTGTGGGCCTCCCATCGCAGTGGCCCCTGTTGTCGCTGAGCACTGGCTCTGGGCGCATGCGCTCCAGAGCTCCAGCTCGGTAATTGGACACATCGGTCCAGCCGCTCCGTGGCACGTGGGATCCTCCCAGGTCAGAGATTGAACCGGCGCCCCTTGCTCTGCAAGGCGGTGTCCTTACCCACTGGACCACCAGGGAAGCCCCCTCCAAAGTCTTCTGATCTCTGTAGAACATCAACGTCTTACCATCACATGTTGCTGTTGTTGTTCGGTCACTAAGTCACGTCCTACTCTTTGTGACCCCATGGACTGCAACATCTGAGACTCCCCTGTCTTTCACCATCTCCCAGAGTCTGCTCAGATTCATGTCCACTGAGTAAGTTATGCTGTTTAACCATCTCAGTCTCTGCTGCCCTCTTCAATCTTTCCTAGCATCACGGTCTCTTCCAATGAGTAGGCTTTACACATCTTGTGGCCAAAGTATTGGAGCTTCAGCTTCAGCTTCAGTCCTTCCAATGAATATTCAGGATTGGCTTTCTTTAGGGTCGACTGATTTGATCCTCTTACAGTCGAAGAGACTCCCAAGAGTCTTCTCCAGCACCACAATTTGAAGGCATTAATTCTTCAGCGCTCAGCCTTCCTTATGGTCCAACTCTCATATTCATGTCTGACTACTGGAGAACCATGCCTTTGACTAGATGCATCTTTGCTGGCAAAGGGATGTCTCTGCCTTTTAATATGCTGTCTAGGTTTCTCACAGCTTTTCTTCCAAGAAGCAAGTGTCTTTTAATTTTGTGGATGCAGTCAACCATCTGCAGTGACTTTGGAGCCCAAGAAAGAAAATCATTTCACATATATAAAATCATTTCTATATATACATAACGAAAGAATAAAGAAATATACTCATATTTGCTTAAAAATACAAACTTCCAGGTGATTCTGTTAAAACACAAATCTGATCACATCTGCCAAAACCCTCCAAAGTCTTCTTTTGGGGGTGGGGATGGATTGGGAGGGACGGGGGCGGGCGGGCCACTTCTATTGGTCTTTCAATTATCTATTTTTATCCATCTTTGTTCTTCGGCCTGTGTGGGCCTCCCATCGCAGTGGCCCCTGTTGTCGCTGAGCACTGGCTCTGGGCGCATGCGCTCCAGAGCTCCAGCTCGGTAATTGGACACATCGGTCCAGCCGCTCCGTGGCACGTGGGATCCTCCCAGGTCAGAGATTGAACCGGCGCCCCTTGCTCTGCAAGGCGGTGTCCTTACCCACTGGACCACCAGGGAAGCCCCCTCCAAAGTCTTCTGATCTCTGTAGAACATCAACGTCTTACCATCACATGTTGCTGTTGTTGTTCGGTCACTAAGTCACGTCCTACTCTTTGTGACCCCATGGACTGCAACATCTGAGACTCCCCTGTCTTTCACCATCTCCCAGAGTCTGCTCAGATTCATGTCCACTGAGTAAGTTATGCTGTTTAACCATCTCAGTCTCTGCTGCCCTCTTCAATCTTTCCTAGCATCACGGTCTCTTCCAATGAGTCGGCTTTACACATCTTGTGGCCAAAGTATTGGAGCTTCAGCTTCAGCATCAGTCCTTCCAATGAATATTCAGGATTGGCTTTCTTTAGGGTCGACTGATTTGATCCTCTTACAGTCGAAGAGACTCCCAAGAGTCTTCTCCAGCACCACAATTTGAAGGCATTAATTCTTCAGCGCTCAGCCTTCCTTATGGTCCAACTCTCATATTCATGTCTGACTACTGGAGAACCATGCCTTTGACTAGATGCATCTTTGCTGGCAAAGGGATGTCTCTGCCTTTTAATATGCTGTCTAGGTTTCTCACAGCTTTTCTTCCAAGAAGCAAGTGTCTTTTAATTTTGTGGATGCAGTCAACCATCTGCAGTGACTTTGGAGCCCAAGAAAGAAAATATGTCACTGCTTCCACTTTTTCCCCTTCTATTTGCTATGAAGTGATTGGGACCAGATGCCATGGTCTTATCTTTTTTTAACATCCTTGTCTCTTGGACATGGTTTATTTTTCTTCATAGCTTTTACCATTCCCTGGTATATACAGTACCTGTCTACTTTTTTATTATCTTTTCCTCCCCAACTCCCATCCAGCCTAGAACCTCCAGGAAGGCAAGAGCTTTGTCTCTTACTCACTGCTGTATCTTTAGCACCTAGGACAGGACCAAGCACATAGTAGGTGCTCAATAAATAAGAATTTGATTGAATGAATGCAAAGGGCAAAGGGCCATAGTGGGAGAGCCCAAGGAGCTGTGGAAACCAGAGGAGTGTGGCTTCAATGGGACCCCAGACCCATTTCAGGGCTCAGAGGTGGAAAGGAACCAGATAGAGGGGCTATCAGGGGGATCAGACAGCTCCTTATCTCAACCCATCCATTCCAACCTGCACCAATCCCCCTCCATCGCGTCCTCGCCCAGCCATATCCAGACCTGCAACAAGACTTTATTTTATTTATTTTTTTGTTTCGCTCATGCTGAGTCTTCATTGTTGCATGCAGGCTTTCTCTAGTTGGACGAGCCGGGGCTACTCTTCTTCAAAGTGCACAGGCTTCTCTTTCTGGTGACCTCTCTTGTTGTAGAGAATAGGTTCTAGGCACACGGGCTCAGTAGTTGCTGCTCACATGCTCTAGAGTGCACGATCAGTAGCTGCGGTCCACGTGCTCCACGGCATAGAGTGCACGCTCAGTAGCTGCGGTCCACGTGCTCCACGGCATAGAGTGCACGCTCAGTAGCTGTGGTCCATGTGCTCCATAGCATGTGAGATCTTCCCAGACCAGGGATTGAACCTGTGACCCCTGTATTGGCAATCGGATTCTTTTTTTTTTAATATCATCTCAGTATAATCATTTTAATAACTTGTAAAGAAAAATAATTTAGTGACCATTTTAATAGATTATATCCCTTTGTTTTATGTTCTTACTATTATTATTTTATATCACCTTAATATCACCTTGTTGGCTCATAATGCATGTAGTTTTTTTTATACAGAATAAGTTTTTTTTCACCATCACAAGTTTTTTTATTTTGCTTTTTATATTTTATAACATGGAACCCTATACTATCTTATGCAAAAGAGATAACTAGGGGCTTCCCTGGTGGTCCAGTGGGTGGGGATGCCACCTTGCAGTGCAGGGGGTGCTCGTTTGATCCCTGGCCTGGGAAGGTCCCACGTGCTGTGGAGCAGCTGGACCAAAGTGTCCAGCTACCGAGCCGGAGCTCTGGAGTGCTTGAGCCCAGAGCCAGTGCTCAGCAGTGAGAGAGGCCACTGCAATGGAAGGCCCACACAGGCCAAAGAGCTAAGACGGAAATAAATGAAGGACCAATAGAAGTGCCCCCCCGCCTCCCAAAAAAAGAGAGATAGCTATTGTCAGTGTGTTGTGGGACTAAGGGATCATACATGGGAGCTATGTGATGGCCTAGAAGGGTGAGATGGGGGGGAATGGGATATCCATATGACTAATATGGAATTATACACATCTGTAAACAACAAAACTCAGCAGCTGGACTCTTATCCACTGTGTGTGTGTGGTAAGTCACTTCGGTCGTGTCCAGATCTTTGCAACCTTACGAACTACAGTCTGTCAGGCTCCTCTGTCCATGGGATTCTCCAGGCAAGACTGCTGGAGGGGGCTGCCAGGCCCACCAGGGAAGTCAAAGACATTTCACTGAATTCAGTGATTTCAACAGCTTGGATCTTTTGGCTTTCCCAAGTATTTATCAACTCACAATGTTTTTCCCTGGGAATACCAGTCACCAAAGGACCTTCTCCTCCTACCGATCCTCATCACGTCCTAACCCTGTCTTTGAGGCGCTCCCTTTTTGACCCCACCTTTGACTTCATCCTAACCTTCACCCCATCCCTGACCCTCAGCCCTGCCTTGACCCCACTTTTGAGTTTCAATAACAGTGCCTCTACATTGTCTTTGCATGGAAAGATTTAGGACCAAGGTTCTCATAGTCTAACTTCAGGCAGAGACTCCACTCCTGTCTCAAGAAGTCAGATGTCCAGTGAGGAAGAGGCAGAAGGTGGGGTGAGGTGGGCCCCAAATATGAAGTCCAAACATGGGTGGGGGCCCGGGGAAGCCACTGATCACCCAGAGTCAGAGAAGTGACTGTTGAAACCACAGCAACCGTCACTGGGAGCTCTGCAAGGAGGGGGAACCCCAGAGGTGACATCATGCTCCAGGGCAGCAGCCATAGTTTCCCAGTTTGGAAATTACTCAGCGGTCCAGCGCAAGAGTGCCAGAAAATTCAGAGATTTCCCAGGGACTAGCTTCCACATTTCCATTCAGAAATTCACCTCCATACATGCAAAGTGAGAGACACCAAGCATTGGAGCCACGCCCCCGCCATGGCTGTGTGCCAGGCGTGGGCTCCGGGGCCAACGCAGAGAGGGCAGCAGAAAACATAACCCTCCAAACTAGCCAAAGCCCTAAGGGCGAATTTTCTAGAAAGATATGGGGATGCCACTGAACAAGGGTCAGAATAGCTAGCGGGCCAGATGGGGACTGTGGGTGGCTAGGATGAACAGGACTGGGGACCAGGGAGTCTCACAAGCTTTATATCTGAGCATAGGGCTCTCTGGGTTCCTCGGTCACCTCGATTCCCTTCAGCCTTACCCTCTGTCTTGTGTTTCTCGATCTTTGTGTCTTGTTTTTCCTTTCTCCCCCATCTCCCAGTGACTGCCTCTGAGAGTGAATTTATCTCCATTCCTCTGTCATCCCTCCATCTCTGTCTTGGTCTCTCTCCTCTCTCCCTTCTCCATCCCTAAAGGTCCCTTCTAACCATTATCACCTCCAGACATGGTGCTGTTCTTTTATCTGTTAGTGGTCCCTCTAGTAGAAGGGGCTTCAAGAAGTCAGAGATTATTGTCTGTGTTGTTTTCTGCTGCATCCCTGTGCCTGGACCGCCTGGTTCAATAAATATCTATGGAATGATAAGTGAGTGAACCATCATTCATAGAAAAAATCAGAAAAAATTATTGTCTGCTGTTTCTGACTACGTATGACCCTCAGCCCTGCCTTGACCCCACTTTTGAGTTTCAATAACAGTGCCTCTACATGCCATGTTCTCAAGCAATTCAGGCAGAGACTCACTCCTGTCTCAAGAAGTCAGATGTCCAGTGAGGAAGAGGCAGAAGGTGGGGTGAGGTGGGCCCCAAATATGAAGTCCAAACATGGGTGGGGGCCCGGGGAAGCCACTGATCACCCAGAGTCAGAGAAGTGACTGTTGAAACCACAGCAACCGTCACTGGGAGCTCTGCAAGGAGGGGGAACCCCAGAGGTGACATCATGCTCCAGGGCAGCAGCCATAGTTTCCCAGTTTGGAAATTACTCAGCGGTCCAGCGCAAGAGTGCCAGAAAATTCAGAGATTTCCCAGGGACTAGCTTCCACATTTCCATTCAGAAATTCACCTCCATACATGCAAAGTGAGAGACACCAAGCATTGGAGCCACGCCCCCGCCATGGCTGTGTGCCAGGCGTGGGCTCCGGGGCCAACGCAGAGAGGGCAGCAGAAAACATAACCCTCCAAACTAGCCAAAGCCCTAAGGGCGAATTTTCTAGAAAGATATGGGGATGCCACTGAACAAGGGTCAGAATAGCTAGCGGGCCAGATGGGGACTGTGGGTGGCTAGGATGAACAGGACTGGGGACCAGGGAGTCTCACAAGCTTTATATCTGAGCATAGGGCTCTCTGGGTTCCTCGGTCACCTCGATTCCCTTCAGCCTTACCCTCTGTCTTGTGTTTCTCGATCTTTGTGTCTTGTTTTTCCTTTCTCCCCCATCTCCCAGTGACTGCCTCTGAGAGTGAATTTATCTCCATTCCTCTGTCATCCCTCCATCTCTGTCTTGGTCTCTCTCCTCTCTCTCCCTTCTCCATCCCTAAAGGTCCCTTCTAACCATTATCACCTCCAGACATGGTGCTGTTCTGTGTATCGATCTGTTAGTGGTCCCTCTAGTAGAAGGGGGCTTCAAGAAGTCAGAGATTATTGTCTGTGTTGTTTTCTGCTGCATCCCCTGTGCCTGGACCGCCTGGTTCAATAAATATCTATGGAATGATAAGTGAGTGAACCATCATTCTCACCCATGTGAGCCTATTACCATCAACAGTAATGGACAACTGTAAAGCAACAAAAGTTGTTATTTGTGATCACTGCTGTTTACTGACTACAAAGTATATACCCAGAATTGGACTAAGTGTTGCCATTTCTGACTCATGTTGGAACTGTTTTTTTGGCTTTTGGTCGCTTTTGTTATTACAATCATAGAGAACGGTTTACCTCAAAGAATCCTGCCGTTTTGGCTAACCGTCAAACTGAAGTTCCTTTGTTCAGAGACGTCAGCCTGTAGATGGTGGAAAGGAAGAAATTAGCACATCCCCTGCCTGAGGCTTGCCTTTCTAGGAGATGTTTACAAGGGTGAGGGCCTCTTTACTTTGCTTCCTCGCCTCCTGCCATCTCTGGTCTGTAAAAGAACCTGGCATCCAGACTCTGATAAGACGGTTATTTTGAGGTGGTTGCTTGCCATCTTTTCCGTCATCTGGCCACCTAAATAAACTCTCTGCCTTGCCTCAAATCCTCCTGTCTCAGATTCATTGGCCTATTATCCAAGGAGGAGAGTGAGCTTGGTCTGTGTAACAAGCAGTTGCTTAAGTCTTTACAAACCCTCCTGTGAGGTGAGTACTCTTATCCTGTCCATTTTTTAGATGAGAAAACTGAGGCCTCAAGAGAGAAGCAACCTGGCTTCCCTGGTGGTCCAGTGGGTAAGGACACCACCTTGCAGTGCAAGGGGCGCCGGTTCGATCCCTGGCCTGGGAAGATCCCACGAGCCGCCCAGCGTCTGGACCGATGAGTCCAGTTACCGAGCCGGAGCTCTGGAGCACATGCACCCAGAGCCGGTGCTCTGCGACAACAGAGACCACCGCGATGGGAGGCCCACACGGGCCAAAGAACAAAGATGGATGGAACTAGACAAATGAAAGACCAGTGGAAGTGGCCGGCCCACCCCCCTCCCTCCCCTCCCCCGCCAAAATAAATAAATAAATAAATGTTTTAAAAAGAGAGAGAGAAGCAACCTGCCTGGTATGGTTGGAAGCTTCCGTGGTTAGGAACCCAGGATCTGTCGCCATGGTAAATGCTACTCTCTGCTCTGTTCCCCACCAGTCCTGAAATTTAGAAAGTCGCTGAACCTCTCTGCTTGCCTCAGTTTCCTCGCCTGTCACATGGCAATCCTTATATCAAAAGCTTCCTTCAATGTCAGAAGCCAGGCTTTCCTCGGGCTCAGAGGTGAAGAATCTGTCTGCAGTGCAAGCGGGGAGCCGAGTTTGATCCCTGAGTTAGGAAGATTCCCTAGAGCGAGAAATGGCTACTCACTCCAGTATGTGTTTTCTGGGAAATCACGCGGACAGAGGCACCTGGCAGGCTACCGTCCACGGGGTGGCAAGGAGTTCTCTACGACTGAACGACTAAAACCACAACTTATCAGAGCCCTGGTCTTAGCGAATCACCGTCACTGGGTGACGTTAGGGTGACTGGGAGGGGCAGTATCCAGAGCCTCCGCAGGGCGCCCCAGGAACCAGGCCGGCACCCAGGCGGGCACCCAGGCGCGCGTTTCTACTTCGTCACAGCTAGTCTGAGGAGGGGGATTAAGTGGAACTTCCCTCCTCCAGACTGCGGCAGCTGAGTGACGCCGCTATTTCTAGCCAGAAGGGGCGGGATCGGGACGAGCGGTGGCCGCGCGACCGGCAGAGCGAGCAGACGCCCGGCGAGCGGAGGAGGCCAGGCACGCCCTGCCCAGCGGCGCGGAGAGGACGCCGGCATGGCCCGTGCCATTGTGTTAACTCGGCAGTTGCCGCTGCTGTTCCTGCTCTTCTGGGCGTCCTGGGGAGCCGGTGAGTGACCCCGCGCGATCGGGCGGGCCCTGCTCCCCTCTCGCTCCCCACTCGCTCGGGCGCTTGTTTCCCTTAGTCGCTCAAAGGTGTGCGCGCTGCCCTTCGCCCCGCCGACATAGGAGCGCCGGGCGTGGGCCAGACTCTCTTGGCAACTTTCTGGAAAACAGCCCCACTTCGGGAGATTTCTGAAGGGCAGGGTTGCCTCCGAGAGAAGTAAGGGGGTGGGTGACTCCTGCCCGGGCACGACACCTCGAGCACCTGCTGGCTCTAAGCGCACGCTTCTCCCCAGCCCCCAACAGCCTGCTTACCACCGAGGGGAAGGAAGGCAGCTACACAGAGCCTGGTTCCCCTTCGCCCGCGTCTGGCTCTAAGGACGCGGCCATTCATTCATCCAGCCCAGGTTTCTTGAGGGTCTACTATGGGTCGCGTTCCGCATGCTGGGGGCGCGGGGTGGAGGGGGAGGTATAGCTTTGACGTCAGAGGGCGGTGAGTTCAAAAATAGCTTTTTAATCCGCGGGTGAGCTCAGAAAAGTGACCTAAGTTCTCCGTTTCCTTGAAATGTATGTTGAGGGCTGGGAGGAGGAAGGAGGGGAGGATGGAAAGGGTGGAATCCTACCTACCTTGGGTCTTGGAAAGATAGTGAGCTAGGTGCATTGGAGAGCAATAGCAATGACGATGGTAATTCACTTCAATAGTAATAATAATGAACACAGGCTGGAGGAAACCAGTCTTCCCATTTCCCAAAAGACCTAAACTCAGGCTCTTCCCCTCCACTGAGGGTTAGCCCAGGCAGGTAGCTTGACCCTGAAAGTCTCACTGGACTGCTCTTCCCAGTGAGGGTCACAGCCCTAGTTCTCTGAGTGTGGGCCCCCTGGGCCTTGGAGAGGGAAGGAGAAGGACTCACCCAGGGGGGCAGGCCGGGGCCTGGCACACAGGGAACCTGGGCCCAGCTCTGACACAGGGTATGAGCCCAGAGAAAGGCCACTTCACCCAATGTCCTCCTCGCAGAGGCCTTGCCATCAGAGAAGGAGATACACTTGCCCAGTGCTGCACAGCATGTCCATGGTAGAGCTGGTATTCGATCCCAAACTAGCGTGCTCAGCTCACCATTCAATCCTCTTGTATCCAGTGGGTTCCCCTGCCCCGACATGGCACCTCAGTCCAAGCATCTCACTTCACTACCTCCTGGCCTCCTCTTCCTCATAGCAATAATTATAACATTCACCTGTAGAGAGTGCTTGGAATATCCTTTACAGAAATTCCATCGTATAGTCCTCCCAACTCCGTCTTAAGTTGGCAGACGGGTTCTTATCCACTGAGCCACAAGGGAAGCCCAGGAATGAGATTTAAAGCACCTAGCTCCTCCCCTTCTCCTTTATCTCTTTTATTATTTATAAGGATGCATAGCGTTGTGTTTATCCATATGGATAAAAGCCAACACATAGGGGCTTCCCTGGTAGCTCGGTGGTGAAGAGTTCACCTGCCAATGCAGGAGACACAGGTTCAATCCCTGATCCGGGAAGATCCCACATGCTGCAGAGCAACTAAGCCCGTGAGTCACAACTACTGAGCCTGTGCTCTAGAGCCTCAGAGCCGCAACGATGGAGCCCACGTGCCGCAACTATTGAAGCCCATGTGTCTTAGAGACTGAATTCCACAACAAGAAGAGTCACCGCAACAAAAAGCCTGCTTACCTCCACTAGATAGTGGCCCCCACTCCCTGCAACTCAAGAAGAGCCTGTGGTAGCAGTGAAAACCCAGAATAGCCAAGAATAAATAAATTTTTAAAATATTTTTTTAAAAAGTCCACACATATTGAGAATCTACTATGTGCTGGGACCCTAGGCAGAATGAGCTTCCTATGGAGTCTGTTGAGTAGAGATCAGGAGTCTTAACTGCAGACAGTCCAGGTCCCTCTGCCAGTCTGTTGAGTAGAGATCAGTGTGGGCCCCCTGGGCCTTGGAGAGGGAAGGAGAAGGACTCACCCAGGGGGGCAGGCCGGGGCCTGGCACACAGGGAACCTGGGCCCAGCTCTGACACAGGGTATGAGCCCAGAGAAAGGCCACTTCACCCAATGTCCTCCTCGCAGAGGCCTTGCCATCAGAGAAGGAGATACACTTGCCCAGTGCTGCACAGCATGTCCATGGTAGAGCTGGTATTCGATCCCAAACTAGCGTGCTCAGCTCACCATTCAATCCTCTTGTATCCAGTGGGTTCCCCTGCCCCGACATGGCACCTCAGTCCAAGCATCTCACTTCACTACCTCCTGGCCTCCTCTTCCTCATAGCAATAATTATAACATTCACCTGTAGAGAGTGCTTGGAATATCCTTTACAGAAATTCCATCGTATAGTCCTCCCAACTCCGTCTTAAGTTGGCAGACGGGTTCTTATCCACTGAGCCACAAGGGAAGCCCAGGAATGAGATTTAAAGCACCTAGCTCCTCCCCTTCTCCTTTATCTCTTTTATTATTTATAAGGATGCATAGCGTTGTGTTTATCCATATGGATAAAAGCCAACACATAGGGGCTTCCCTGGTAGCTCGGTGGTGAAGAGTTCACCTGCCAATGCAGGAGACACAGGTTCAATCCCTGATCCGGGAAGATCCCACATGCTGCAGAGCAACTAAGCCCGTGAGTCACAACTACTGAGCCTGTGCTCTAGAGCCTCAGAGCCGCAACGATGGAGCCCACGTGCCGCAACTATTGAAGCCCATGTGTCTTAGAGACTGAATTCCACAACAAGAAGAGTCACCGCAACAAAAAGCCTGCTTACCTCCACTAGATAGTGGCCCCCACTCCCTGCAACTCAAGAAGAGCCTGTGGTAGCAGTGAAAACCCAGAATAGCCAAGAATAAATAAATTTTTAAAATATTTTTTTAAAAAGTCCACACATATTGAGAATCTACTATGTGCTGGGACCCTAGGCAGAATGAGCTTCCTATGGAGTCTGTTGAGTAGAGATCAGGAGTCTTAACTGCAGACAGTCCAGGTCCCCTCTGCCACTTGCCCTCTGTGTGACCTGGAGCAAAAGACTGTGCTTTGGATGACCCTTCCATGAAGTGGGGCAGACAACGGCGTTTGCCTCAAGGTGCTAGTTAAGGACCAAACGCTGGGAGATAGGTGAAGCACTCAGAATAGCTCCAGATGGGTGTCAGCAACCCATGAAAGTAAACTATAATTAGTCCCACTTTCAGTTCAATTCAATTGCTCAGTCATATGTGACTCTTTGTGTCCTCATGGACAGCAGCATGCTAGGCTTCCCTGTCCTTCACCATTTCCTGGAGCCTGCTCAAACTCATGTCCATTGACTCAGTGATGCCATCCAACCATCTCGTCCTCTGTCGTCCCCTTCTCCTTTTGCCTTCTATTTTTCCCAACATCAAGGTATTTTTCCAGTGAGTCATCTCTTTACATCAGGTGGCCAAGGTATTAGACCTTCAGCTTCAGCATCAGTCCTTCCAATGAATATTCAAGGTTGACTTCCTTTAGGATTGACTGATTTGATCTCCTTGCAGTCCAAGGAGCTTTCAAGAGTCTTTGCCAACACTACAGTTCAAAAGCATTGATTCGGGCTTCCCTGGTGGTCTAGTGGGTAAAGAGTCCGCCTTGCAGGGCAAGGGGCACCAGTTCGATCCCTGACCTGGGAAGATCCCATGTGCCATGGAGCAGCTGGACTGGTGTGTCCAATTACAAGCCAGTGCTCTGGAGCCCATGTGCCCAGAGCCAGTGCTCTGCAACAAGAGAGGCCACTGCAATGGGAGGTCCACACAGGCCAAAGAATAAAGATGGATGAAAATAAATGAATAAAAAACCAATTAGGGCTTCCCCTGGTGGCCAAGTGGGTAAGGACACTGCCTTGCAGTGCAAGGGGCGCCGGTTCGAGCCCTGGCCTGGGAAGATCCCACGTGCCGCAGAGCGGCTGGACTGATGTGTCCAATCACCGAGCCAGAGCTCTGGAGCGCATGTGCCCAGAGCTGGTGCTCTGTGACGACAGATGCCACCGCGATGGGAGGCCCACAGGAGCCAAAGAACAAAGACGGATGAAAATAGAGAAATGAAAGACCAATAGAAGTGGCCCGCCCGCTCCCCTCCCTCCTCAACCCGACCCCCACCCAAAAATAAATAAATAAATAAATCTTAAAAAAAAAAAAAACAATTAAAGAGGCCAATATTTTTTTAAAAAAAAAAGAGACAAAAGCAATAATTCTTTGCTGCTCAGCCCTCTTTATGGTCCAACTCTCACATCCATACATGACCACTGAGAAAACCATAGCTTTGACTATACAGACTCTTGTGGGCAAAGTGATATCTCTAGCAAAAATAATCAGCGAGGTCAAGGAACCTGCCTGAAGCCCCCACAACAGAGAGCTGAGGGGATCCAAAACCCTCGCTATAATCATTTCCCTTCTTTTAAAAATTTTTTTTTTGATGTGGACCATTTTTAATGGACTTTATTGAATTTGTTGCAATATTGCTTTACTTTTATGTTTTGGTTTTTTGACTACAAGGCGTGTGGAATCTTAGCTCCCTGATCAGGGATTGAACCGTGCTCCCTGCATTGAAAGGTGAAGTCCTAACCACTGGACAACCAGCGAAGTCCCATCACCTCCCTTTTTATGCTAGAATCCCCTACATTTTCCCAACCCAAGTCTACACAAAGTAATAATAATAATACTTTATTTCATGGATCCTAAAACCTCGAGTTTCTTCCCCTTTGTGTGGGCGTGTGCTCAGTGGCTCACTTGTGTCCAGTGTTTTGTGAGCCCATGGGCCGTAACCCACCAGGCTCCTGTGTCCATGGAATTTTGCAGGCAAGAATACTGGAGCCAGTTGCCATTTTCTCCTCCAGGGGATCTTCCCTGAACCAGGGATGGAACCTAGCATTGCCAGGCTGATTCTTTATCACTGCACTACCGGGAAAGCTCTCTCTTCTTCCCTTTTCCATACGTGTAAATTGAAATGCTCCTAGTGCATCTTAAAATTGGGGTGATAGAATAGTTTTGGAACTAGATAGTAGTGATGGTTGCACAACATCGTGAAGGTCCTTAATTGCCACTGAATGGTACATATGAAAATGGTTTAAGGAGCAAATGTAATTTTTTAACCACAACACTGACCGCAATTTAAAACATTGATGAGGCTGAGATAGAGGAAATGCGGTAATGGCAGCCCCAAAGGAGGGGCGCCCAGCAGTTGCAGACACAGTCCAAGCCTCCCACCCCCTCACCCTGGCCCCTGGACCAGGACTGGTCACATGGGACTGGTCAGTCACACACCCATCCCTCCCAACACACACACTCCCAACCAAGGGGTTCCAAGCTCCAGATGAGGGCCTCCCAGGAGCCCCTGCCCCAACCCCATCCAGATCAGGAACCCTCAAGATGTGACCTACCCTGCATTTCCCTGCAGGGACCAAGATCATCTCAGTGGTGGCTCCAGCCCAGGTGACTGGCTTCCTGGGCAGCACAGTGACGCTGCCGTGCAAACTGCAGCCGTTGGAATACAACGTGACCGTGACACAAGTGACCTGGACACGGCAGAAGCCGACAGAGGCCATCCGCAATGTAGCGGTCTTCCACCCCACCCAGGGCCCCAGCTTCCACGAGTCCAACCGGTTGGAATTCGTGGCTGCCAGGCTCGATGAGAGGCTGTGGGACGCCTCGCTGTCCATACAGGAGTTGCGCGTGGAAGATGAAGCTAATTACACCTGCCAGTTCGCCACGTTCCCCAACGGTGACAAGAGTGCCCGAATCTGGCTCCGCGTGCTCGGTGAGCAGGGGGTGCCGAAAGGGAGGGATGCGGAGGAGGGTAGGGAGGTCAACAAAAACAGCGAAGGGCCCAGGAGAGAAGGAGAGATTCCGATGGAACAAAAAGGAGGTCAGGCAATGATGGGGCGGGATGCAGGAGAGATTCGATGAAGGAGGGACTGGAGGACCAGAAGAGAATAGAGATCCTGTGATGTAAGATCTTAGCGACTGAGGGCCGAGGGGATGGAGGGGCTGGGGGGGCTGGGGATGCGGCCCCGGGGAGTGGCGGATGCTAGAGGCAGGTAGGGACAGGGAGGAACCTGGGAAGCTAGGAAGCCACTACTCGCTTGGCAGGTGGATTCATCTTAGAACTTGCTTCTTCATCTGTAAAAGAGGCTTAGTAACAATACTGCTGCCTGCAGAAAGCTATCCCGAGGGTCCAGGGAGTCTGTCCAGGTGACCTGCTTAGAACCGAGACCTAGGTGAGCTGGGGAGAGCGGGTCAGCTATTGTGACTCTCTTTGGTGAGGAAGTGAGTGAGACACTGCTGACTCTTCGTGATTCTTTGAGACTCGTGTCTGACTCTTTGCAACCCTTTGAACTGTAGCCCACCAGGCCGCTCTGTCCATGGGACTTCCCAGGCAAGAATGCTGGAGTGGGTGGCCATTTCCTGCACCAGGGGGTTTTCCCAGTCCAGGGATCGAACCCCTGTGAAATTCTGATACCCAGGAGTGGAGGGCTTCCTCCAGCTGGGGAGGAGGCAGTGGGTAGGGAGCGAATACCCTTGGCCTTGTCATGGAACCATGAACTCATTTTATAAGCACCAGGCCCTCCTCTTGGCAAGTGAGTACAAATATTTCTGTGCAGTCCCCTCCAACCCCACCAAGTGACCTGGACACGGCAGAAGCCGACAGAGGCCATCCGCAATGTAGCGGTCTTCCACCCCACCCAGGGCCCCAGCTTCCACGAGTCCAACCGGTTGGAATTCGTGGCTGCCAGGCTCGATGAGAGGCTGTGGGACGCCTCGCTGTCCATACAGGAGTTGCGCGTGGAAGATGAAGCTAATTACACCTGCCAGTTCGCCACGTTCCCCAACGGTGACAAGAGTGCCCGAATCTGGCTCCGCGTGCTCGGTGAGCAGGGGGTGCCGAAAGGGAGGGATGCGGAGGAGGGTAGGGAGGTCAACAAAAACAGCGAAGGGCCCAGGAGAGAAGGAGAGATTCCGATGGAACAAAAAGGAGGTCAGGCAATGATGGGGCGGGATGCAGGAGAGATTCGATGAAGGAGGGACTGGAGGACCAGAAGAGAATAGAGATCCTGTGATGTAAGATCTTAGCGACTGAGGGCCGAGGGGATGGAGGGGCTGGGGGGGCTGGGGATGCGGCCCCGGGGAGTGGCGGATGCTAGAGGCAGGTAGGGACAGGGAGGAACCTGGGAAGCTAGGAAGCCACTACTCGCTTGGCAGGTGGATTCATCTTAGAACTTGCTTCTTCATCTGTAAAAGAGGCTTAGTAACAATACTGCTGCCTGCAGAAAGCTATCCCGAGGGTCCAGGGAGTCTGTCCAGGTGACCTGCTTAGAACCGAGACCTAGGTGAGCTGGGGAGAGCGGGTCAGCTATTGTGACTCTCTTTGGTGAGGAAGTGAGTGAGACACTGCTGACTCTTCGTGATTCTTTGAGACTCGTGTCTGACTCTTTGCAACCCTTTGAACTGTAGCCCACCAGGCCGCTCTGTCCATGGGACTTCCCAGGCAAGAATGCTGGAGTGGGTGGCCATTTCCTGCACCAGGGGGTTTTCCCAGTCCAGGGATCGAACCCCTGTGAAATTCTGATACCCAGGAGTGGAGGGCTTCCTCCAACTGGGGAGGGAGGCAGTGGGTAGGGAGCGAATACCCTTGGCCTTGTCATGGAACCATGAACTCATTTTTATAAGCACCAGGCCCTCCTCTTGGCAAGTGAGTACAAATATTTCTGTGCCTCAGTTTTCTCATCTGTGAAATGGAGATTGTCATGAGGGTGAATAAAAGCTGACATTTCTTTTTTGCTTCTGTGTCAAGAACTATCCTGGGCTTTGCATGAATGACTCGCCCTTCCCTTCTCCAGGGGATCTTCCCAGCCCTGGGATTGAGCCTGGGTCTCCTTCATTGCAGCAGATTCTTTACCATCTGAGCCACCAGGGAAACTCCCTGTCACTTTTTGCGTCAGGAATTGTCCCAGGCATTGCATGCATGATTCATGAAAGGTTGAGTTTTTGGAACCGTGCCTGACGCACAGCCTCCAACCAAAGGCAACTCTCGTCATTTCAGAAAACTTGGGCTTTGAGGTCTTATGATATAAGATGAGGGTAAAACAGAACCAATGAGTCAAATTAAGGAGAAGTCTTTGGTTACAAGAACGCAGGTACTGAGGGGAAAGGAACCCAATGACATCCTGGGTCAGGGAATCACCAGAATGATTAAGAAATGGGCAAGGTACTTTTGGAGTCAGACAGACCTTGTGGGAAGGTCCACTTCTGCCATTCACATCTATGGAATCCCGACCTCCACGACACAACTCAGCTCTCCTCTCTTCCAGGAAGCCCTCAATAACCTCCCACCCCAAGATTCAGGCACCCCTTCCGGGATCCCCTCAAAATCTATCTAGCTGTGGACAGTCAACCCCATGAATATAGGGGTGGGGCTGTCTCAGTCGTTGCTGGTTCCTCAATATTGCCCATCACAGAGCCAGGCGCTGTATTCGATTACCAATCATAATTATATATATTGAGCACTTATTACATGCCAAGTCCCATTTGAAGAACTTTACCTGTACATTCTTATCTCTGGTCATCCTCCCATTATTCCCAGTTGACAGACAAGGAAACTGAGGCACAGACTTGCCCAAGTCCATCCGATGGCTCAGGGCAGAGCTGGGATTTGGACCTGGCCATATTCGGTACCTTCAGTTAACCGTACTACCCTGCTGCTGAGATGTTTGTTGAATGACTTGCAGACGAGGCATGACCCGTGTCTTTTGCTCCCCTTCCCAGCCCAGCCTCAGAACAAGGTTGAGACCCTGGACGTCCCGTTCAGCCCAAACCCCGTGCCGGTGGCCCGCTGCGTCTCCATGGGAGGTCACCCGCCTGCCCTCATCTCCTGGTCCTCATCCTTGGATGGAAAGACCAATACGAGCCATGTGCAAGGTCACCTGCCCGGTACCATTACGGTCATCAGCGACTTTATCTTAACGCCTTCCAGCCAGGTGGACGGCAGGAACGTTGCTTGCAGAGTGGAGCATGAGAGCTTTGGGAGGCCAGTGACTCTCCCCTTGATCCTCGACGTGTCCTGTGAGTGGGTCCAAGTGTGAGCAACAGCGGGAGGGGTTGCCAGATTGTCTCCACCCTCCTCCTGCCATTGACCGAGACCGTCTCCACCCTCCCCCTGCCATTGGCCGAGACCGTCTCCACCCTCCCCCTGCCATTGGCCGAGACCGTCTCCACCCTCCCCCTGCCATTGGCCGAGACCGTCTCCACCCTCCCCCTGCCATTGGCCAAGACTGTCTCCACTCTCCGCCTACATTGATTCCTAGGCCACTTTTGACATTACTCCCATGTCCGAGCTGTCTCTCTGACCACTTGCATACACCCGCCCCCACATCATCTGCACCAGCTTCCCTGGGCCACAGATAACCCTGTCCTTCATCGTCTATACCAGCTTCTTCTCCCTCCCCTCTTTTTGGCAATACCTATGGCATGTGGGATCTTGACTAGTCGCTTCAGTCGTGCTGGTTCCTCAATATTGCCCATCACAGAGCCAGGCGCTGTATTCGATTACCAATCATAATTATATATATTGAGCACTTATTACATGCCAAGTCCCATTTGAAGAACTTTACCTGTACATTCTTATCTCTGGTCATCCTCCCATTATTCCCAGTTGACAGACAAGGAAACTGAGGCACAGACTTGCCCAAGTCCATCCGATGGCTCAGGGCAGAGCTGGGATTTGGACCTGGCCATATTCGGTACCTTCAGTTAACCGTACTACCCTGCTGCTGAGATGTTTGTTGAATGACTTGCAGACGAGGCATGACCCGTGTCTTTTGCTCCCCTTCCCAGCCCAGCCTCAGAACAAGGTTGAGACCCTGGACGTCCCGTTCAGCCCAAACCCCGTGCCGGTGGCCCGCTGCGTCTCCATGGGAGGTCACCCGCCTGCCCTCATCTCCTGGTCCTCATCCTTGGATGGAAAGACCAATACGAGCCATGTGCAAGGTCACCTGCCCGGTACCATTACGGTCATCAGCGACTTTATCTTAACGCCTTCCAGCCAGGTGGACGGCAGGAACGTTGCTTGCAGAGTGGAGCATGAGAGCTTTGGGAGGCCAGTGACTCTCCCCTTGATCCTCGACGTGTCCTGTGAGTGGGTCCAAGTGTGAGCAACAGCGGGAGGGGTTGCCAGATTGTCTCCACCCTCCTCCTGCCATTGACCGAGACCGTCTCCACCCTCCCCCTGCCATTGGCCGAGACCGTCTCCACCCTCCCCCTGCCATTGGCCGAGACCGTCTCCACCCTCCCCCTGCCATTGGCCGAGACCGTCTCCACCCTCCCCCTGCCATTGGCCAAGACTGTCTCCACTCTCCGCCTACATTGATTCCTAGGCCACTTTTGACATTACTCCCATGTCCGAGCTGTCTCTCTGACCACTTGCATACACCCGCCCCCACATCATCTGCACCAGCTTCCCTGGGCCACAGATAACCCTGTCCTTCATCGTCTATACCAGCTTCTTCTCCCTCCCCTCTTTTTGGCAATACCTATGGCATGTGGGATCTTGATACCCTAGTCGCTTCAGTCGTGTCCAACTCTTTGTGACCCATGGACTGCAGCCCACCAGGCTCCTCTGTCCATGGGATTCTCCAGCCAAGAATACTGGAGTGGGTTGCCATGCCCTTCTCCAGGGGATCTTCCGAATCCAGGGATTGAACCCATGTCTCATGTCTCTTGCATTGGCAGACAGGTTCTTTACCACTACCGCCACCTGGGAAGCCCCTTAGTTCCCTGACCAGGGATCAAACCCATGCCTTGTGAAATGGAACCACCAAGTCTTAAACCCTAGACCACTAGGCAAGGGCTACACCAGCTTCTTATGCCACAGTTCACACTGCTCCTTGGGTAGTCTACCCTGGCCACTGTCTACACGGACGCCTCACACAGGCTCCCTTGAGCCCGGTCCACACACAGTGCCTACACCTGCTTCCCTGGGCAGCTGTCCACACTGATCTTGTGCACGCGGCTACACCTGTGACCTCACCACCTCCCAGGTGTTTCCTACATTGCCGCAATACCATCTGGGTTTCCCAGGTGGCGCTATTGGTTAAGAATCTGCCTGCCACTGCAGAAGACTCAAGTTGGATTCCTGGATCTGGAAGATCGCCCTGGAGGAGGGCATGGCTACCTTCTCCAGTATTCTTGGAAAATCCCATGGACAAGAGGAGCCTAGGGGGCTCCGGTCCGTGGTGTCACAAAGAGTTGGACACGACTGAGTGTCTAAGCGCGCGCGCATGCGCACACACACGCACACACACAGGTGCGCACACACACACACGCACACACACACACGCACACACTGCTATCTACGCTGGCTCCTGGCTCCTCAAGGTCCCAGACAGCGTTGCCCTCACTGTCTACATCACTCCTTCGGAGCCCCAGCAGCGGGAAGTTGTTAGTGCTCCCGCGTGGTCTAGAAAGGTGCCGGTGACCACTGCCTCACTGACACCCTGCATTTTCTGTTCGGATTCTCCTGAACACTCTCTCACAGTGACCCACAGGACTGTCCACACTGGCTGTCCTAGAGAACAGCCTCCATTGTCCCCTATGTGGTCTACATGCCCCTTTGCCCCACAGCTGTCTACACATCTCCGGGCAGTGTCCTCCCATCACTGTCTGGACTGCTTTCTTCCTCCCTGGCAGCTCTGCATGGAGTCCCTCACGCTCTGTCGGCACCGGACCCCCTCAACCGGGCCTGAGAGAGGAGGGTGCCCACTCTCACTCCCCCCCCGCTCCCACAACAGCACCCGCTCTCATTGACATCCCCCCCTGGGGACTTTAAAAATCTTTCCAGTTGATCCTATTTGAGCAGGCTGAAACAGAGTCATCCAGGATTCTCTCCTGCAGGACTTGTCAGAGCCTTGAATATGCTTACCTGTGTTATGAGCACCCAGCAGGCTTTTTCTCACAGGACATCCCAGGCACATCAGGACCTGGTTTTACCCGGGAAAACCAGTAGAGAAGTGGGTCCCGAGAAGCCCTCTCTGTGTCCCACCTCCTGGCACCCTGCTGAGGACTCCCAGGCTTCTATTCTTGGGGCGGAAGGTGGAGCCCGCTGACCAGACCCCTCCCAGGCCTCTCCACCTTGATCTCTTCCCCAAACATGTCAAGGCCCTTTTCCTGTCATGACATGATCTCAAACGATCTTGAGGCCCCTCCCAGGTGTTTCCTACATTGCCGCAATACCATCGGCCTGGCATTGGTTAAGAATCTGCCTGCCAGAAAACTCAAGTTGGATTCCTGGATCTGGAAGATCGCCCTGGAGGAGGGCATGGCTACCTTCTCCAGTATTCTTGGAAAATCCCATGGACAAGAGGAGCCTAGGGGGCTCCGGTCCGTGGTGTCACAAAGAGTTGGACACGACTGAGTGTCTAAGCGCGCGCGCATGCGCACACACACGCACACACACAGGTGCGCACACACACACACGCACACACACACACGCACACACTGCTATCTACGCTGGCTCCTGGCTCCTCAAGGTCCCAGACAGCGTTGCCCTCACTGTCTACATCACTCCTTCGGAGCCCCAGCAGCGGGAAGTTGTTAGTGCTCCCGCGTGGTCTAGAAAGGTGCCGGTGACCACTGCCTCACTGACACCCTGCATTTTCTGTTCGGATTCTCCTGAACACTCTCTCACAGTGACCCACAGGACTGTCCACACTGGCTGTCCTAGAGAACAGCCTCCATTGTCCCCTATGTGGTCTACATGCCCCTTTGCCCCACAGCTGTCTACACATCTCCGGGCAGTGTCCTCCCATCACTGTCTGGACTGCTTTCTTCCTCCCTGGCAGCTCTGCATGGAGTCCCTCACGCTCTGTCGGCACCGGACCCCCTCAACCGGGCCTGAGAGAGGAGGGTGTCTATTCTCACTCCTCCCCAGCTCACACAAAAGCACCCGATCTCATTGACATTCCCCCCTGGGGACTTTAAAAATCTTTCCAGTTGATCCTATTTGAGCAGGCTGAAACAGAGTCATCCAGGATTCTCTCCTGCAGGACTTGTCAGAGCCTTGAATATGCTTACCTGTGTTATGAGCACCCAGCAGGCTTTTTCTCACAGGACATCCCAGGCACATCAGGACCTGGTTTTACCCGGGAAAACCAGTAGAGAAGTGGGTCCCGAGAAGCCCTCTCTGTGTCCCACCTCCTGGCACCCTGCTGAGGACTCCCAGGCTTCTATTCTTGGGGCGGAAGGTGGAGCCCGCTGACCAGACCCCTCCCAGGCCTCTCCACCTTGAGCTCTTCCCCAAACATGTCAAGGCCCTTTTCCTGTCATGACATGATCTCAAACGATCTTGAGGCCCCTCTGAAGGCTCCTTGTCTCTGAGCCCGTGTGTCTGTTTCCCCCAGACCTGCCTGAGGTGTCCATATCTGGCTATGACGACGACTGGTACATCGGCCGTCGTGAGGTCACCCTGAGCTGTGACATCCGCAGCAAACCAGAGCCCATGGGCTATGGCTGGAGCACGTGAGTTCCTGGGCCTGAGGGAAGAGGGGCTGGGGCCTGGACCCCTGGTTTGAGGGAGGAGGGGCTGGGGCCCAGACTTCTGGGTTGGAGAGAGGAGGGGTATAGGCATGAAGATAAAAAGAACAAAAAGTCAGCTGTGGGCCCCCAGGAAATTGTCTATCTGCATGCACAAGGTCCATGAGGTGGTTTAGTCGGGGTTTACTGACACACCTGTTCTTTATGGGGTGCCTGCCGTGTGCCAGGTACTTCCTTACACCCCACGTTATCCTCACACTCTGGGCACAGTCTGCCCTATCACCAGGCCTGGGTTCAAAATCACCTGGGGGGCTTCCCTCATAGCTCAGTGGTAAAGAATCCACCTGCCAATGCAGGAGACACAGGTTCGTTCCCTGATCTGGCAAGATCCCACATGCCGTGGAGCAAAAAGCCCAGGAGCGACTAAGTCCAGGAGCCACAACTATGGAGCTCACAGGCTGCAACTCCTGACGCGCACGCACCCTACAGCCCGTGCTCTGCAACAAGAGAAGCCACTGCCGGCAGAAGCCTGCTCACTACAACTAGAGACCCCTGGGGACTTTAAAAATCTTTCCAGTTGATCCTATTTGAGCAGGCTGAAACAGAGTCATCCAGGATTCTCTCCTGCAGGACTTGTCAGAGCCTTGAATATGCTTACCTGTGTTATGAGCACCCAGCAGGCTTTTTCTCACAGGACATCCCAGGCACATCAGGACCTGGTTTTACCCGGGAAAACCAGTAGAGAAGTGGGTCCCGAGAAGCCCTCTCTGTGTCCCACCTCCTGGCACCCTGCTGAGGACTCCCAGGCTTCTATTCTTGGGGCGGAAGGTGGAGCCCGCTGACCAGACCCCTCCCAGGCCTCTCCACCTTGAGCTCTTCCCCAAACATGTCAAGGCCCTTTTCCTGTCATGACATGATCTCAAACGATCTTGAGGCCCCTCTGAAGGCTCCTTGTCTCTGAGCCCGTGTGTCTGTTTCCCCCAGACCTGCCTGAGGTGTCCATATCTGGCTATGACGACGACTGGTACATCGGCCGTCGTGAGGTCACCCTGAGCTGTGACATCCGCAGCAAACCAGAGCCCATGGGCTATGGCTGGAGCACGTGAGTTCCTGGGCCTGAGGGAAGAGGGGCTGGGGCCTGGACCCCTGGTTTGAGGGAGGAGGGGCTGGGGCCCAGACTTCTGGGTTGGAGAGAGGAGGGGTATAGGCATGAAGATAAAAAGAACAAAAAGTCAGCTGTGGGCCCCCAGGAAATTGTCTATCTGCATGCACAAGGTCCATGAGGTGGTTTAGTCGGGGTTTACTGACACACCTGTTCTTTATGGGGTGCCTGCCGTGTGCCAGGTACTTCCTTACACCCCACGTTATCCTCACACTCTGGGCACAGTCTGCCCTATCACCAGGCCTGGGTTCAAAATCACCTGGGGGGCTTCCCTCATAGCTCAGTGGTAAAGAATCCACCTGCCAATGCAGGAGACACAGGTTCGTTCCCTGATCTGGCAAGATCCCACATGCCGTGGAGCAAAAAGCCCAGGAGCGACTAAGTCCAGGAGCCACAACTATGGAGCTCACAGGCTGCAACTCCTGACGCGCACGCACCCTACAGCCCGTGCTCTGCAACAAGAGAAGCCACTGCAGTGAGAAGCCTGCTCACTGCAACTAGAGAAAAGCCCTTTTGCACCCATGAACACCCATAACAGTCAAAAATAAGTAAATAGATAAAATTTTTAAAAAATCAGCTGGGCCCCAGGAGCTGCCGTCATTGGCCAGGTCACCGTCACGGGGACACAGGGGTGGCTCTCTCATCAGCGTCTGGCTTCACACCTGTTCACACCTGTTCCTCTTCAGCCCCGGCCTGTGCCGCCTCCCCCGCCACCTCGTGTAACCTGCTCAGTCGCCTCTCACAGAGCAGATACGTCCCATCCCCATTCTCATGTTTTAAAATTAGTTATTTATTTGGCTGTGTCGGGTCTTGGCTGTGGCCCGTGGGATCTTTCGCCGTGGCTCACAGACGCTCCGGTTGCAGCGTGCGGGCTCAGAAGCCACAGCACACAGGCTCAGTGGCTCTGAGGCGTGCGAGGTCTTAGTTCCCCGACCAGAGATCCCACCTGCATCCCAGCATCGCCAGGCGGATTCTTAACCACTGGAGCTCCAGGGAAATACCCTCTGCCCCATTCTTTTTGATTGAGGGGCAGAGCAATCACAAATTTGCCTCGAAATCATATGGAGACTGAGGCGAAGAGTTGGGGAAGATAAAGACAAAGGGGTAAATGGTTTAATTTTTATTGGACCCTTTTTTCTTATTATAAAAATGACTTATGAGCATTACAGAAACTTTAGACAATACAGTTATGAGTAAAAGGAAAAATATAGCACTTAGTGTCATGTACCCAGTCATCTCCTGAAATGTCAATGTTACCCTTTCTTTTTTTTGTCTTTTTTTGTCTTAAAAAAATATATGGAAGTCTTCACGAATTTGGGTGTCATCCTTGCTGCTAATCTTCTCTGTGTGGTTCCAATTTTAGTCTATGTGCTGCCGAAGTGAGCACTACCCTTCCTTATATATCCTTCCTATCCTTTTTTTTTTTAACAATATTTCTGGAAAAAAAAGGAAACTTTACTGTATGTATAATTTTGAAATTTTTCCTCTGTCCATGAACATCTTTCTTCCATTTTTGTTTCATTTGTGCCACACCTCATAGCATAACTGATCTTAGTTCCCTGGTCAGGATGGAACGAGAGGTCCTCCGCAGTGGATGCTCAGGGTCTTAACTGCTGGACCCCCAGAGAAGTGCCTCTCATGAACATCTTTCCAAGTCAGGGCACATATATCTATTTTCTTTTTTTGTAAGTTTTTTTTATATCAGTTTATTTACTTATTTATTTTTGGCTATTCTGGGTTTTCATTGCTGCTGCTGGCTCTTCTCTAGTTGCAGAGAGTGGGGGCTCCTCTCTAGTGGAGGTGAGCAGGCTTCTTGTGGCGGTGACTTCTCTTGTTGTGGAACTCAGGCTCTAGGGCTCACAGGCTTCGGTAGTTGGAGCTCTGAGGCTCTAGAGCACAGGCCCCCTAGCTGTGGCTCATGGGATTAGTTGCTTCACAGCATGTGGGATCTTCTTGTTGCGGTGCCTTAGATCAGGTGATCAGGAATCGAGCTCGTGTCTCCTGCATTGGCGGGTGAACTCTTTACCACTGAGTGACCAGGGAAGCCCTATTTTCCCCCAACATTTTATGAGGAAATGTTTCAGATCTATGGAAGAGTTGTAAGCATTTTCCAGTGAACACTCAAAACCCCACCTCATGGATTCTCCTGCTCATACTTTCCTGCGATTGCTTTATCACATGCGTGCCCTTCGGTCCATCCCTCTCTCCCTCCATCCAACCGTCCTCATCATTTATGCGTCTCAAAGCCCTGCAGCTGCCTTCACTGGGGGGCTGGGGCTCTGTCACAGATGAGGTTGTCAATGACATAACCAGGCCCACATGGGAATACAGAGGTGCTTTCCCATTCTCTGCTATGGAAATGCTGTGGTGGCGGGCATCCCCATCTGTCCATCCCTGTGAACAGAGCCACAGGGGTGTCTCAATGGTCAGCCCCAGGAGCAGCCCCTTGAAGGTTTTTGATTGGTATTGACGGCTGGCCTTTACCTTCCCTGTCCCGAAAGACCACAATTCAGGCTTACGAGTCACACAGCCGGGTTTCCACGGTCAGCTCTGCAGAATACCCAAACCCATGTCTCAGTCTCCTCTGTCTATTAAACCAGTGTTTCTTTCTTTTCTTTTTTTTAATATGTATGTTTTAGTTGCAGCATGTGGGACCTTTCATTGCACCACGTGGCATCTCATTTCCTGACCAGGGACTGGACGTGGGCCCTCCGTGTGGGGAAGGCAGAGTCTTAGCCACTGGGTCATCAGGGAAATCCCTCAACCAGTGTTTCTTAATTGCTTACCGTGTTCCAGATGCCTTTTTTTAAAAAAAAAAAAACTTTTGTTTATTTGTTTTTGGCCGTGCTGGGTATTTGTTGATGTGTGGGTTTAGTTGCTCTGCGGTATGTGGGATCTTCCCGGGTCAGGGATCGAACCTGTGTCTCCTGCATTGGCAGACAGGTTCTTATCCACTGAGCCACAAGGGGAGCCCTCCAGATGCTTTTGACCCACGTGCTGTGTGCTAAGTCCTTTCAGTCGTTTCTGACTCCTTGCGGCCCCACAGACTGTCACCCGCCAGGCTCCTCTGTCCATGGGCTGCTCCAGGCAAGAATCCTGGAGTGGGTTGCCAGGCCCTCCTCCAAGGGGTCTTCCTGACCCAGAGAACGAATCTGTGTCTCTTAGGACTCCCACGTTGGCAGGGAGGCTTTGTACCACCAACACCAACACAGACATACGTAAATGAAAAAGAGCCAGACTTCCTCCTCTCAGAGCTCCCGTCTGGGAGAGAAACAAACAAGATAACGTTGGAATTCCCAGTCAGGCCAGAGGTTCGGATTCCACACGTTCACTGCCAAGGGGCCCCAGAGTTCAGTCACAGGTCAGGGAACAGAGATCCCACAAGCCACGGGACACGGCCCAAATACAAATTTTTTTATTTAAAGACAAATGAACAAGATACCATTTGTAAGGATGGAGTGCGTCCGGTGGTGATAAATGCCGTGGAAAAGATCGAGCAGAAGCGGGAGCTCATGACAGTTGAAAGAGGGTGGCCAAGGAAGGTGTCACAAAGGGGATGTCTGAGTAGAGCCCTGAACGATGTGAGGGTGAGCAGTGTGGGTACCAATAGGAAGAGCATTCCAGGCATAGGGAACAGCATATGCGAAGACCCTCAGGTAGGAACATAACTAAAGTGTTCCAGTGGCAAGTCAGCCACTGTGGATACAGAGGCAAGAGCCAAGCGGGCAGTGGCCTTTGCGGGACAGCTTGTATGGGACCTGTGCCTGTGGTCAGGACTTTTCCTCTACGGAAGGGCTCTGGACAGAGTACCAAAGAACTGATGCTTTAGAATTGTGGTGCTGGATAAGACTCTTGAGAGTCCCTTGGACTGCGAGGAGATCCAACCAGTCAATCCTATAAGAAATCAACCCCAGGGGCTTCCCTGGTGGTCCAGTGGGTGGGGACACCGCCTTGCAGTGCAAGGGGCGCTGGTTTAATACCTGGCCTGGGAAGATCCCACGTGCCGCGGAGCTGCTGGACCGATGTGTCCAATTACCGAGCCTGAGCTCTGGAGCGCATGCGCCCAGAGCTGGTGCTCTGCGACAACAGAGGCCACCGCGATGGGAGGTCCACACGGGCCAAAGAACAAAGATGGATGAAAATGGACAAATGAAAGACCAATAGAAGTGGCCCGCCTGCTCCCCTCCCTCCCCCCCGACCAAAAAAAGAAATCAACCCTGAATGTTCACTGGAAGGACTGATGCTGAAGCTGAAGCTCCAATACTTTGGCCGGCTGATACGAAGAGCTGCCTCATTGGAAAAGACCTTGATGTGGGAAAAGACTGAGGGCAGAAGGAGAAGGGACGACAGAGGATGAGACGGTTGGATAACATCACTGACTGAATGGACATGCATGTGAGCAAGCTCAGGGCAAGAGTGAAGGACAGGGAAGCCTGGCGTGCTGCCGTCCATGGGGTCACAGGATCAAATATCACTGAGCGACTGAACAACAACTGGACAGAGGAAGGACTTTGGCTGCCTAAGGGTTTTTTTTTTAATGTTTATTTTTGGTCAGTTTGGGTCTTAGGTGTAGCACACAGGATCTTCCTTGTGGCCTGCAGGCTTCTCTCTAGTTGTGGCGCGCAAGCTCCAGAACATGTGCAGTAAGCAGATTCTCTAGTTGAGGCACTTGGGCTCAGTCATTGTGACTTTCAAGCTTAGCTGCCCCACGGCATGTGGGATCCCAGTTCCCCAACCAGGGATCAAACTCATGTCCCCTGCCTTGGCAGGTGGATTCTTAACCGCTATACCACCTGGGGGGTCCATCTGGGTGGAGTTTGCACATGGGGTAGACAGGGTCTGCTGATAGGCTGGACGGGAGTGAGAGACACAGCTGGGGGAACTCCGGGCTTGCTCTGAACTTGTATTATAGACGGCGTGAGAGTTTTTATATTCCTGTTATACAGCGAGTGCCCCAACACCTGTGACTCTAGGCCTCCTGCTGAGACCCCTTCCTCCCCCATCTGTCTCTCCTAGGGCCAATGGAACCCTGCCACCCTCTGCCAAGGCCCAGGGCACTCAGCTCCTGATTCAGACTGTGGATGAGTCCATCAACACGACTTTTATCTGCCTTGTCACCAACGCCCTGGGGACCAGTCAGGCCAACGTGACTGTCCTGGTCGGAGGTGAGAAGCCCCCTGGGTGGGGAGAATAGAGGGACTGAAAGAGGATATCAGAGTAAGCTTCCCTCTCAGGGAGGGGTTTAGAGGTGGTCGTTGGTGAAAGGAATCCCTCATCCACATGAATGCTCCCAAGCCCCCATTCTTCTCCTAAGCTCCCTCAAGGAAGGTTCTGTGGGATCAGCTTTACTCTCTGTTAACTCAGTATCTGTGCCATTGGAACCACGGTGCAGCGGCCTGGACACAGTCCCTCTGCAAATCCAGACTGGGGTAGTTGCATGATGCCTCTTCCCGAAGGCCTTTTCAAGTGTATTAGAACTCTGTCATTTGCAAACAATAGAAGCACAACTCAAAATAGTCTGGGCAAAATAGGACTGTATTAGATTCACCTTCAGGTATGGTTAGATCCAGGTGCTCCAGCTGTGTGAACCAGGCGTTTTCTTGACCTCTCTTGTCTCTGCTTTTCTTTTGCTGGCTTTATTCCCTGGCAGGCTTTCCCCTCAGGAAGGTAAGATGATCTTTAGCAGCTATAGGCTCACAGCCCACCAGTTTAGCGGTCCCGAAGGGGGAAAACACACCACTTTCAATAGCTCTAGCCAGAGTCCGAGGGCTGGCTCGCATTGGCTCAACTTAGGTCACAGTCCACCTCGTGAACCAATCGCAACAGCCAAGGAGATCAGAAAGCTCTGATTGGCCAGGCCCAGGTCAAAGTCCCAGCCTCCAGCCATGTTCACTTGCTATATTTAAAATGAACCACTCTCAAGGACCTACTAAATAGCAGGCGGAACTTTGTATTTATGTGGCAGCGTGGACAGCAGGCGGACTTGGGGGAGAGTGGATACATGTATGTATATGGATGTTCACCGAAAATGATCACAACATCGTTTGTTAATGGGATATATCCCAACACAAAATAAAGGAAAAAAAAAAAAAAAGCAAAGAAAGAAAATCGAAGTCACATCCTAGGAACCAGAGGTTGGGTGGAGTCAATCGCACCGAAACCATATAGACTGAGAGGGAGTCAGAGCGGTAGCTTCCTTAAAAAGTGAAGTGTAATATTTGGGGGGAGGCAGGTGAAACGCACCTCCCCTGAAAGACTCTCAGCTTAAATCTCTGCTTCCTTCTCTTCTCGCAGAGCGTCCTGGGGAGCCATCACAGGAGGGCTTGTCTTCTGCGACCAGTATCGTTGTGATTACCATAGGAACCCTGGCTGTTGTGGCAATGCTGCTGGCACTTCTGATTTATTTCTACTGGCGCCGGAGCTCCCGTGAGTGCCCTCTTTTTTGCGATATCCCCTGCCTGTCTGCCGTAAATAAACATCACCACAGTTGCCATCGCTGAGCACCAGCTGTGTGCCAGGCTCTGTCCTAAGCCTTCCACGTGGCCACCTCTCCCTCAGCCCGCAGGCCAGTGCCGTGAGATTACCCTGTTTGGCAGACAGGAGCACTGAGGATGGGGAGTTTTATTCACTGGATGATTGACTCGTTTTTACAAAGTGGGAGCAACTCCTGTCGGTCCTCAAACACCGTAGTAGGGACTTGGGCTTTTAACCAGGTGACCCAGACGCTCCTGCCAGAGGAATCGGATGTAGAATAACACACCCCCCCCCATCTTTTGCTGGCTTTATTCCTGGCAGGCTTTCCCTCAGGAAGGTAAGATGATCTTTAGCAGCTATAGGCTCACAGCCCACCAGTTTAGCGGTCCCGAAGGGGGAAAACACACCACTTTCAATAGCTCTAGCCAGAGTCCGAGGGCTGGCTCGCATTGGCTCAACTTAGGTCACAGTCCACCTCGTGAACCAATCGCAACAGCCAAGGAGATCAGAAAGCTCTGATTGGCCAGGCCCAGGTCAAAGTCCCAGCCTCCAGCCATGTTCACTTGCTATATTTAAAATGAACCACTCTCAAGGACCTACTAAATAGCAGGCGGAACTTTGTATTTATGTGGCAGCGTGGACAGCAGGCGGACTTGGGGGAGAGTGGATACATGTATGTATATGGATGTTCACCGAAAATGATCACAACATCGTTTGTTAATGGGATATATCCCAACACAAAATAAAGGAAAAAAAAAAAAAAAGGAAAGAAAGAAAATCGAAGTCACATCCTAGGAACCAGAGGTTGGGTGGAGTCAATCGCACCGAAACCATATAGACTGAGAGGGAGTCAGAGCGGTAGCTTCCTTAAAAAGTGAAGTGTAATATTTGGGGGGAGGCAGGTGAAACGCACCTCCCCTGAAAGACTCTCAGCTTAAATCTCTGCTTCCTTCTCTTCTCGCAGAGCGTCCTGGGGAGCCATCACAGGAGGGCTTGTCTTCTGCGACCAGTATCGTTGTGATTACCATAGGAACCCTGGCTGTTGTGGCAATGCTGCTGGCACTTCTGATTTATTTCTACTGGCGCCGGAGCTCCCGTGAGTGCCCTCTTTTTTGCGATATCCCCTGCCTGTCTGCCGTAAATAAACATCACCACAGTTGCCATCGCTGAGCACCAGCTGTGTGCCAGGCTCTGTCCTAAGCCTTCCACGTGGCCACCTCTCCCTCAGCCCGCAGGCCAGTGCCGTGAGATTACCCTGTTTGGCAGACAGGAGCACTGAGGATGGGGAGTTTTATTCACTGGATGATTGACTCGTTTTTACAAAGTGGGAGCAACTCCTGTCGGTCCTCAAACACCGTAGTAGGGACTTGGGCTTTTAACCAGGTGACCCAGACGCTCCTGCCAGAGGAATCGGATGTAGAATAACACAAGCGCCCTCCGCCCCCTGCTTTTCTCCATCTACCTGGCTCCCTAATGGCTCTCATGGAAAGGGGGGTGCCCAGATCCCCGGGGCTCTGAAAGGGGCCGGGATCCCTAGTTCAAGGGCTTTGAAGGCTGTTCCCCTGCCTGGAGCCCCCTCCCCATGGCTTCCTCTGGCAAAATCCAGTGGCTAATTCTGTAATCAGAAGAGCTGAACACTTTCTCTGTGCCGGGCACTTCCTGTGCATAGATAGACCCCTTGAATGTTCACAACCACTCTGCAAAGAGTCCAACTCCCCCTGTGAGCCCATTTTACAGATAAGGCAACATTTGCTCAGAGAGGTGACATCACCTGCCAGCTGGGACACAGCTGCAAAGTTAAGAGTTGAAGGCAGGGCTTCCCCTGGTGGTCCAGTGGGTAAGGACACCGCCTTGCAGTGCAAGGGGCACCGGTTCGATCCCTGGGAAGATCCCACGTGCCGCGGAGCGGCTGGACTAATGTGTCCAATTACCGAGCCAGAGCTCTGGAGCGCATGCGCCCAGAGCCGGTGCTCTGCAACAACAGACGCCACCGTGATGGGAGGCCCGCAGGAGCCAAAGAACGAAGACGAATGAAAATAGAAAGATGAAAGACCAATAGAAGTGGCCCGCCCACTCCCCTCCCTCCCCAACTCGACCCCCGCCCAAAAGTAAAGATAAATAAATAAATCTTTAAAAAAAAAAAAAAGAGTTGAAGGCAGATCTATTGGCTACAAAGCTTTGTTCCTTAGACCAGAAACAAAAAGGCCTCCTCACATCGGCGGGAAGCCTCCTCCTCCAGGGAGCCCTCCCTGATCTTCCCCTGAAATGAACCAAGCACCTGCTCTGGGCTTCCCCACCCCCACCCCTTGCCCTCTCAGGGACATCACAGTCTGAAGGGGACTTGTCTGTCTCTCCAGTGAACTTGGAGCCCCTAGAGAGCAGATCTGGAATTGTCACGTCATGGCTGTGGCCTCAGCACCACCAACCACTGGATCGAGCAAAAAGAGGCATTTGAGGACGTGTTTACTGAATGCATCACGTCCACAGCCAGACTATGTCTGAGCCCACAGGCAGTCCCCATGGGCAGTTGCCTTACTATGGCTTAGTCTCCTCATCTGTGAAATGGACATGTCCATACCTGTTAATATAGACCCAGCACTTACCACAGCATTTGGCACATTGTAAGCTACATGCCAGGTATATACATAAGCTGCGATTAGTATCACTATTAGTGTTAATAATATGCTTATTGTTATTAATATAAACACAATTAGAAGAGAGATGTTTGTCTGTTTTGTTCACATCTGTATCTCCAGCACCCAGAATGTACCTGGCACAAAGGAGACATTTGCTGCTTGCTGAATAAATCCCTGTAGGATGGTTGAGGAAACTGGGGCACAGAGAGGTTAAGTCAGTTGCCCATGATCACACAGCTCCTAAAGGAAAGAGCTGGGATTTGAACTCTTCCATCTGGTTCCAGAGACCATGTTCAGTAAATATTTATGTGAATTTAATAACTGAATACGTAATAACCCATTCCTACAATACAATAATAACTCCTGCAGGAGACCCCAGTTCGATGCCTGGGACTAATGTGTCCAATTACCGAGCCAGAGCTCTGGAGCGCATGCGCCCAGAGCCGGTGCTCTGCAACAACAGACGCCACCGTGATGGGAGGCCCGCAGGAGCCAAAGAACGAAGACGAATGAAAATAGAAAGATGAAAGACCAATAGAAGTGGCCCGCCCACTCCCCTCCCTCCCCAACTCGACCCCGCCCAAAAGTAAAGATAAATAAATAAATCTTTAAAAAAAAAAAAAAGAGTTGAAGGCAGATCTATTGGCTACAAAGCTTTGTTCCTTAGACCAGAAACAAAAAGGCCTCCTCACATCGGGCGGAAGCCTCCTCCTCCAGGGAGCCCTCCCTGATCTTCCCCTGAAATGAACCAAGCACCTGCTCTGGGCTTCCCCACCCCCACCCCTTGCCCTCTCAGGGACATCACAGTCTGAAGGGGACTTGTCTGTCTCTCCAGTGAACTTGGAGCCCCTAGAGAGCAGATCTGGAATTGTCACGTCATGGCTGTGGCCTCAGCACCACCAACCACTGGATCGAGCAAAAAGAGGCATTTGAGGACGTGTTTACTGAATGCATCACGTCCACAGCCAGACTATGTCTGAGCCCACAGGCAGTCCCCATGGGCAGTTGCCTTACTATGGCTTAGTCTCCTCATCTGTGAAATGGACATGTCCATACCTGTTAATATAGACCCAGCACTTACCACAGCATTTGGCACATTGTAAGCTACATGCCAGGTATATACATAAGCTGCGATTAGTATCACTATTAGTGTTAATAATATGCTTATTGTTATTAATATAAACACAATTAGAAGAGAGATGTTTGTCTGTTTTGTTCACATCTGTATCTCCAGCACCCAGAATGTACCTGGCACAAAGGAGACATTTGCTGCTTGCTGAATAAATCCCTGTAGGATGGTTGAGGAAACTGGGGCACAGAGAGGTTAAGTCAGTTGCCCATGATCACACAGCTCCTAAAGGAAAGAGCTGGGATTTGAACTCTTCCATCTGGTTCCAGAGACCATGTTCAGTAAATATTTATGTGAATTTAATAACTGAATACGTAATAACCCATTCCTACAATACAATAATAACTCCTGCAGGAGACCCCAGTTCGATGCCTGGGTTGGGAAGTTCCCCTGAAGAAGGGATGGCTACCCACTCCAGTGGTCTTGCCTAGAGAATTCCATGGCTTGTCCATGGGTCTCAAAGAGTCGGACATGAATGAATGACTTTCACAATAACTGAAGAAAAAGCTAGATGACGCCGCGACCCCAGCTGTGTTTTATAAATGTAGGAGTCATTTGGGGACTTAGAATTCAAGGGGCCTGGTCACCCACCCGTTGCTTTTCATTGTCGGCATGCACTTCTGACCACTTCTCCTTTCTCCTCAGGTCGGGACCAGTTCAGCCCCTCTCATACTACTAATGGGGTAAGTGTGGTGGGGGAGCTGGGGTGGGGGCGTCTGCACAAACCACAGACGAATCGCTGTGGGCCCCCAAGGAGGGGCCAGGCATCCCTGGGCACCCACAGCACTTCACCCCAAATGAGTATGGGCTCAAGAGTCCAATCCTGGATGGATCTTCTCTCCAAAGGCCTCCAGAGCAGTTTCCAGCCATTTCTGCTGGGCAGCATCCCCTGGAACGTTTGCTAAAATGCAGGTTCCTGGGCCCCACCTCCAGAGAGTCTGGTCTGGTGGGTCTGTGCTGGGGCCTGGGCGTCTGCGTTTTCTGCTCTCCCCTTTTTTCCCTCCCTGGGGAAATGCTGCCCTCGCTTCCGGAGGCAGGAGAGGAGCAGGCCTATAGCTCTTCGCGTGCTGGGCTTCGGGAGGAAGAATTCTTTTTATAAGGGCTTGAGGCTAAAGTTTGCGTTTTCCCCTTTCTCAAAGGGTATCACCTATTAGTGTTATTGCTTTTTTAATATAAACAAAGAAGAGAGATGTTTGTCTGTTTTGTTCACATCTGTATCTCCAGCACCCAGAATGTACCTGGCACAAAGGAGACATTTGCTGCTTGCTGAATAAATCCCTGTAGGATGGTTGAGGAAACTGGGGCACAGAGAGGTTAAGTCAGTTGCCCATGATCACACAGCTCCTAAAGGAAAGAGCTGGGATTTGAACTCTTCCATCTGGTTCCAGAGACCATGTTCAGTAAATATTTATGTGAATTTAATAACTGAATACGTAATAACCCATTCCTACAATACAATAATAACTCCTGCAGGAGACCCCAGTTCGATGCCTGGGTTGGGAAGTTCCCCTGAAGAAGGGATGGCTACCCACTCCAGTGGTCTTGCCTAGAGAATTCCATGGCTTGTCCATGGGTCTCAAAGAGTCGGACATGAATGAATGACTTTCACAATAACTGAAGAAAAGCTAGATGACGCCGCGACCCCAGCTGTGTTTTATAAATGTAGGAGTCATTTGGGGACTTAGAATTCAAGGGGCCTGGTCACCCACCCGTTGCTTTTCATTGTCGGCATGCACTTCTGACCACTTCTCCTTTCTCCTCAGGTCGGGACCAGTTCAGCCCCTCTCATACTACTAATGGGGTAAGTGTGGTGGGGGAGCTGGGGTGGGGGCGTCTGCACAAACCACAGACGAATCGCTGTGGGCCCCCAAGGAGGGGCCAGGCATCCCTGGGCACCCACAGCACTTCACCCCAAATGAGTATGGGCTCAAGAGTCCAATCCTGGATGGATCTTCTCTCCAAAGGCCTCCAGAGCAGTTTCCAGCCATTTCTGCTGGGCAGCATCCCCTGGAACGTTTGCTAAAATGCAGGTTCCTGGGCCCCACCTCCAGAGAGTCTGGTCTGGTGGGTCTGTGCTGGGGCCTGGGCGTCTGCGTTTTCTGCTCTCCCCTTTTTTCCCTCCCTGGGGAAATGCTGCCCTCGCTTCCGGAGGCAGGAGAGGAGCAGGCCTATAGCTCTTCGCGTGCTGGGCTTCGGGAGGAAGAATTCTTTTTATAAGGGCTTGAGGCTAAAGTTTGCGTTTTCCCCTTTCTCAAAGGGTATCACCTACAGAGCTGTCAACAGCAATGGCAGGTCTCCTGAGGATCCGCTGACAGAGGGCAGTACGTGACAGCACGGGGGCCAAATGGAGAGACTGGAGCTGGAGAGGACGGGCGTCTTGCAGCTAGACACCCCCTCCCCTGCCTCAGTGGGGAAAGTCTCCCTCCAAAGAGACTGGCTGCCCTTCCCGTGCCAGACCTCAAGAATCCACCGCTCTGCCTCACCCCATGGTGAGCAGGGGTGGGGGCAAGTCCAGGGGTCCACACGGCCAACCTCAGGTTGAGTCATTCACTACAAGGACTCGCGGAACTCAGGAAAGCTGCTTCATCATGGGTATGGTTTACTCCGCTCAGAGGATGAGACCAAGAGCAGCAACGTGGGGCTTCCCTGCTGCCTCAGTGGTAAAGAGTTCACCTGCCAAATGCAGGAGACACGGGTTCGATCCCTGATCCGGGAAGATCTCACATGCCGCGGAGCAGCTAAGCCTGTAAACCGCATCTAGGGAGCCCGTGTGCCGCAACTACTGAAGCCCATGTACCCTGGAGCCCACGTTCCACAACAAGAGAAGTCACCACAACAAGAGGCCTGCTCATCTCCACTAGAGAGGAGCCCCCACTCCCTGCAACTAGAGAAGAGCCTGTGGCAGCAGTGGAAACCCAGAATAGCCAAAAATAAATAAATTAAAAAAAAAAAAAAAAAGATCAGCAATGTGGAAAGGGACACAGGACAGGAGCTTCCGGTCATCCACTCCCAGTGGAATCATGTGGCCAGCACTTACTTATCCCAGCAGTGACATGTGACATCACACACAGAGTACCACTAAGCGGGAAAGCTCACCTGAGCCTCGGTTTCCAGTGTGGTTAGTCGTGCAAACGTGGCTGACCACCACGCACCTGACCTTGGCACCAAAGAGTTAAAGAAAGAGTGCATGCATGATCAGTCATGTCCCACTCTTTGCAACACCATGGACCCCATGGACTAGACTCCTCTGTCCATGGAAGTCTCCAAGCAAGAACACTGAAGTGGGTTGCCATTTCCTCCTCCAGGGGATCTTTCCAACCCAGGGATGGATCCCATGTCTCTTGCATCTCCTGCATTAGCAAGCAAATTGCTTACCACTGCACCACCTGGGAAGCCCAGCACCAACATAAGTCAAACCATTATTACGTGGCCTAAGGCCCCTACTGTGAGTCATACCATGGGCATAAATCAACCCGTAGAGCCCACAGCCCCAGGGAGACAAAGCTTTCTATCCACCAGGACATTCTAAGGAAGGGCTAAGAGGTTACTTCCCAGGAACCAGAGGCAAAGGGAAGGTCTTTTTTTGGAACAAGGTTAATCCTTTTCCACACAGTAGGGCCACACAGAATGCTCCAAACGCCAGGGATTTTTTTTTTTTTTCATATGGATGTGACTTCCGGCCTTGAGCTTCTGTATCTCAGATTCAGCTGAAATTCAGTGGCTTACAAGAAATAGCCGCTGATGCTTGTCATCGGAAGAGCACCAGAGGCCGGAACTTAGCTGCCCCACCAGGCTGTCCACGGGGCAGGCTGTCCACCACCAGGACAAGTGGTGGCTGTGAACTTCGAGGCTGTCTGTACCAGGCACCTTCTTTCTGCCACGACTCGGTCCCAGGAGAGCCTCTGTGGCCAGCGTGCTGGAATTCACAAGCCCTTGGTCACCCACCAAGGAAAGCAGGAAGTCGTTTCCAAAACAAGGAGGAATAGATGCTGGAGAATCAGAGAGTCCAGCTGCGCAGCACGGGCTCCCCTCAGACCTGGGTGGGCACAGCCCAAGTGCCAGGAGGGAGAGCTGCGGTGGCCTGCTGACACATGTATTTTAAAATGGCCCATGATCCTGGAGACAGGCCCCAGAATTCCTCCGTCTGTTGGAGCAAATACCTTAGAGAGATACCAGAACTTGAGTCAGAGTGCTACACAGGAGAGCAGGGCCCGAGGCACTCTTCAAGAGAAATCGAGGAGGATTGGGGTGTCTGCACAGATGGGAGAATGGAGAACAGAGGAGGCTGGGGAAGAGACAGGACCCAGCCACGTGGGACAGGTGAGGGGCTGGCGAGGCCCGGGGGGCTCCACAGTGCCAGGGACCCAAAGGGAGACGGTTGCTTTGCTGTCACATAAACCCCATGTCCGTCCGAAGCCCCCAAATCCCTTATTAAAGTTTATTTATTACACCTCGAGTGGCAGTGTTCGAAGGTGTCCTTTGTGGGAATTAAGAAGGGACAGCATTTTGCATGGACTGGCACCCTGCGAGACAGAACCCCAAGGCGTGGAGGCGAGACCCTGCATCAAGAGGGCCACAGAGAGGGCTTTCCCTGCTGATCCGGTGGTTAAGGCTCCATGTCCCAGTTCGAGGTCCCGGGTATGACCCCCAGTCAGGGAACTAGATCCCCTACACCGCATTTAAAGATCCCAAACGGCGCAACGGGAACCAAGCACAGCCAAACAGGTAGACGACGGCGGCGGCGGTCTAGCTGCTAAGCTGTGTCTGGCTCTTTGCGACTCCATGGACGATAGCCCGCCCCAGTCTTGGGGACAGGCACCAGAATGCCTGCTGGAGAAAATGCCTTAGAGAGTTAAGAGACCTTGAGCCAGAATGCTGAACTGGAGAGCAGGCCACGGACCCCTCGGCAAGAGAAAGCAAGAAGGATTTGGGCTTCTGTCTGTGCAGATGCGAGGACGGAGAATAGCAAAGGCTGGGGAAGAAGCAGGACCCAGCTGAACGGGAAGGATGAGGAGGTGACCCTCTGTGGGATTTCCCAGGCAGGAACACTGGAGTGGGTTGCCACTTCCTACTCCAGCAGATCTTCCTCACCCAGGGATCGAACCTGCATCTCCTGCATTAGCAAGCGGATTCCTTATCCCTGGCCCCCAGGGTAGCCCCCAAATAGATACATAAATAAAAATAAATATTAAAAAAGGAAAAGGACCACAAGGACATGAGTCCTCAGGATTCCCAGACACTAGAGGGAAAGCATGTCTTCTCTCTGGTTCTTTGAACTACAGAATGCCAGCATACCTCGGAGGTGCCACAGGGTCAGTTCCAGACTACCTCCATAAAGCAAGCATCACAATAAAGCCAGTCAGTTTGGTGTCTCAGTGCCTGTGAACATTACGATGGGTGTTCCCTCGTGGTCCAGTGGTTGGGACTCGACACTTTCACTGCCACAGCCGGGGTTCAAACCCTGGTCGGGGAACTGAGATCCCATAAGCTGCATGCCATGGCCAAAAAAAAAAAAAAGTGATGTTTGCACGATACTATAGTCTAGCAGTACCCAGGATTTTTTGCACCAGGGGTCAGTTTCATGAAAGAGTTTTTCCACGGACCTAGGAGAGACTGTGGGGAGAATGGTTTGGGGATGATTCAAGCTTGTTACATGTATGTTACACCTCATGATTATTACATCAGCTCCACCTCAGATCACCAGGCCTGAGATCCTGGAGGTTGGGGACCTGTGTTAGAGTCTAGTAAGTGTGCAGTAGCATTGTGTCTAAAACCAGCATTGAGGTGACATTGTGAGTGCACAGTCTTGTCCAGCCCTTTGCGAATCCATGGACTGTTGCCCGCCAGCCTCCTCTGTCCATGGGATTCTCCAGGCAAGAACACTGGAGTGGGTTGCCACTTCCTACTCCAGCAGATCTTCCTCACCCAGGGATCGAACCTGCATCTCCTGCATTAGCAAGCGGATTCCTTATCCCTGGCCCCCAGGGTAGCCCCCAAATAGATACATAAATAAAAATAAATATTAAAAAAGGAAAAGGACCACAAGGACATGAGTCCTCAGGATTCCCAGACACTAGAGGGAAAGCATGTCTTCTCTCTGGTTCTTTGAACTACAGAATGCCAGCATACCTCGGAGGTGCCACAGGGTCAGTTCCAGACTACCTCCATAAAGCAAGCATCACAATAAAGCCAGTCAGTTTGGTGTCTCAGTGCCTGTGAACATTACGATGGGTGTTCCCTCGTGGTCCAGTGGTTGGGACTCGACACTTTCACTGCCACAGCCGGGGTTCAAACCCTGGTCGGGGAACTGAGATCCCATAAGCTGCATGCCATGGCCAAAAAAAAAAAAAAGTGATGTTTGCACGATACTATAGTCTAGCAGTACCCAGGATTTTTTGCACCAGGGGTCAGTTTCATGAAAGAGTTTTTCCACGGACCTAGGAGAGACTGTGGGGAGAATGGTTTGGGGATGATTCAAGCTTGTTACATGTATGTTACACCTCATGATTATTACATCAGCTCCACCTCAGATCACCAGGCCTGAGATCCTGGAGGTTGGGGACCTGTGTTAGAGTCTAGTAAGTGTGCAGTAGCATTGTGTCTAAAACCAGCATTGAGGTGACATTGTGAGTGCACAGTCTTGTCCAGCCCTTTGCGAATCCATGGACTGTTGCCCGCCAGCCTCCTCTGTCCATGGGATTCTCCAGGCAAGAACACTGGAGTGGACTGGGTTGCCATTCCTCCTTCGAGGGCTCTTCCCAACGCAGGGATCAAAGCCGAGTCTGGCATCTCCTGCCTTGGCAGATGGATTCTTTACCACTGTGCCACCTGGTCTCACGTGTGCACAGCTTAATTTTAAAATGCTGTCTTGCTAAAAAAAAAAAATGCTAACCATCACCTGAGCCTTCAGTAAGTTGTAATCTTTTTGTAACAGTTAACACCAAAGATCACAGATTACAGATCCTGATAACAGAGATAATCACGAAAAAACCTGAAATGCAAGAGTTACCAGAATATGACCCAGAAGCACAAAGTCAGCAGATATCTTTGGAAAAAATAACAGACTTGCTCAATGTGGGGTTGCCAAAAACCTTCAATTTGTAAAAAATACACCATCTGCAAAGTGTAATAAAGCAAAGAGCCATCAAATGAGGTGAACCTGTGCATAAAACCGCCACATCAAAAGTTATAAAAAGGTATCAGGGGTCCACTCTGAGTTAATTTGCACACAATGTATGTAAAGTAAGGGTTTAATTTCGTTCTTTTAAAAATCTTTATTTATTGGTGTGCTAGGTCTTCATTACTGCATGTGGACTTTTCTCTAGTTGTGGTGAGCCGATTGGAGGGGGCTGCCCTCCATTGCAGTGCTCCAGCTTCTCACTGCGATGGCTTCCCTTGTTGTGGAGTACGGGCTTTGGGGCCTGGGGGCTAAGTAATCGTTGCTCCTGGGCTCTTGAGCACAGGCTCAATAGTTCTGGCACATGAACCACCTGGGAAGCCCAGTTAAAGCATAAGGCAGGGGCTTTCCTGGTGGTCCAGTGGGTAAGGGCACCGCCTTGCAGTGCAAGGGGCACCAGTTCGATCCCTGGCCTGGGAACATCCCATGTCCCACAGGATGGCTGGACCAATGTGTCCAACTACCGGGTCGGAGCTCTGCAGCAAGAGAGGCCACTGTGATGGGAGGCCCACACGGGCCAAAGAACAAAGATGGATGAAAATAGATAAATGCAAGACCAATAGAAGTGGCCAAAAAAAAGAAAATAAGTAAATGAAATACCAATAAAAAATGACCAAAAAAAAAAAAAGCATAAGGCAGACTTTATTTAGGGAGAAGTGGTCCTCACCATAGCTTTAGGGAGCATCTGCCAAGGGGAGAGGGCTTGGACCCAACTCCAAATACAGTGCAGGCACGTGAGGATTTATAGCCAAGGAGCAGGCTGGGCGTCAGTGGATGGAACACAACTAAGAGGTGGTGATACAGAGCAGAACATTGTGGGGCTCCCAGGCACAAGAGCCTTGCTATATCCCCCATTTTCTGATCACAGGAAATAGGCTTCATTCAGCCTCCATGACCTTCCCTGAGATCCAACAGCAAGTGCAAACTGTTGCTATTCATACCAGGGAAGGGAAGGGATGTGGAGACAAGGAGAAACAGTCAAGGTAAATAATAATGCCCCCTTGGAGCAGGGTCCTGGTTCCCCAAGGGAAACACATAGACAGTACCTTTGAACTGTTTTGCAGACACAAACCACCCCCTAGATGGGAGAAATTTAGGGATGCTGCCCACAAGGATAAGTAATAAAGCAAAGAGCCATCAAATGAGGTGAACCTGTGCATAAAACCGCCACATCAAAAGTTATAAAAGGTATCAGGGGTCCACTCTGAGTTAATTTGCACACAATGTATGTAAAGTAAGGGTTTAATTTCGTTCTTTTAAAAATCTTTATTTATTGGTGTGCTAGGTCTTCATTACTGCATGTGGACTTTTCTCTAGTTGTGGTGAGCCGATTGGAGGGGGCTGCCCTCCATTGCAGTGCTCCAGCTTCTCACTGCGATGGCTTCCCTTGTTGTGGAGTACGGGCTTTGGGGCCTGGGGGCTAAGTAATCGTTGCTCCTGGGCTCTTGAGCACAGGCTCAATAGTTCTGGCACATGAACCACCTGGGAAGCCCAGTTAAAGCATAAGGCAGGGGCTTTCCTGGTGGTCCAGTGGGTAAGGGCACCGCCTTGCAGTGCAAGGGGCACCAGTTCGATCCCTGGCCTGGGAACATCCCATGTCCCACAGGATGGCTGGACCAATGTGTCCAACTACCGGGTCGGAGCTCTGCAGCAAGAGAGGCCACTGTGATGGGAGGCCCACACGGGCCAAAGAACAAAGATGGATGAAAATAGATAAATGCAAGACCAATAGAAGTGGCCAAAAAAAAGAAAATAAGTAAATGAAATACCAATAAAAAATGACCAAAAAAAAAAAAAGCATAAGGCAGACTTTATTTAGGGAGAAGTGGTCCTCACCATAGCTTTAGGGAGCATCTGCCAAGGGGAGAGGGCTTGGACCCAACTCCAAATACAGTGCAGGCACGTAGGGATTTATAGCCAAGGAGCAGGCTGGGCGTCAGTGGATGGAACACAACTAAGAGGTGGTGATACAGAGCAGAACATTGTGGGGCTCCCAGGCACAAGAGCCTTGCTATATCCCCCATTTTCTGATCACAGGAAATAGGCTTCATTCAGCCTCCATGACCTTCCCTGAGATCCAACAGCAAGTGCAAACTGTTGCTATTCATACCAGGGAAGGGAAGGGATGTGGAGACAAGGAGAAACAGTCAAGGTAAATAATAATGCCCCCTTGGAGCAGGGTCCTGGTTCCCCAAGGGAAACACATAGACAGTACCTTTGAACTGTTTTGCAGACACAAACCACCCCCTAGATGGGAGAAATTTAGGGGGATGCTGCCCACAAGGACATAGACCCCAGACGGGTTGGAACCAGAAGGCTGGTGATGCTGACGCCCCCTTACCTCACCACCAACTAACCAGAAGAAGGTCCATGAACTGATCGCTTGCTCTATGAGCCGTTGTTACAAAACTCCTCTCCAGAGTGCCCTGGTGGTTTAGTGGTTAGAATGTTGTACTTCAACTGCAGGGGACATGGGTTTGATCCCTGGTGGGGGAACTAAGATCCTATATGTCACATAGCATGGCTAAAAACAATAATAACAATAAGTTAGGGACTTCCCTGGTGGCTCTGTGGTAAAGAATCCACCCAGCAATGCAGGAGACACAGGTTCAATCCCTCATCCGGAAAGACGCCACATGCCTGGGAACAGCTAAGCCCGCGCACCACAACTACTGAGTCTGTGCTCTAGAGCTCAGGAACCGCAACTAGTGAGTCCACGTGCCACAAGTACCGAAGCCCAAGTGCCCTAGAGCCCGTGCTCTGTGACAAGAGAGGCCACTGCAATGAGAAGCCTGCACACTGCAACTAGAGTTGACCCTGCTCACCACAGCTATAGAAAAGCCCACGCAGCCCCAAGGGCCCAGCACAGCCAAAAATAAATAAACAAAAGCATTTTAAGAATAATAAGAGGGCTTCCCCTGGTGGTCCAGTGGGTAAGGACACCACCTTGCAGTGCAAGGGGCACCGGTTCGATCCCTGGCCTGGGAAGATCCCATGTGCCGCGGAGCGGCTTGGACCCATGTGTCCAATCACCGAGCCGGAGCTCTGGAGCGCATGCGCCCAGAGCCGGCGCTCTGCAACGACAGGGGCCACCGCGATGGGAGGCCCACAGGAGCCAAAGAACAAAGACGGATGAAAATAAATAAATGAAAGACCAATAGAAGTGACCCACCTGCTCCCCTCCCTCCCCACCCCACCCCCCACCAATAATAAATAAATAAATAAATCTTTAAAAAAAAACAGAATAATAACAATAAATTAGGGCTTCCCTGGTGGTCCAGTGGGTAAGGACACCGCCTTGCAGTGCAAGGGGTGCCGGTTCAATCCCTGGCCTGGGAAGACCCCACGTGACATGGAGCGGCTGGACCAATGTGTCCAATTACTGAGCCGGAGCTCTGGGGCGCTTGCGCCCAGAACCAGGGCTCTGCGACAACAGAGGCCATCGCGATGGGAGGCCCACAGGAGCCAAAGAACAAAGATGGATGAAAATAGAGAAATGAAAGACCAATAGAAGTGGCCTGCCCATCCCCCTCCCTCCCCCACCCCCCAAAAGATAAATAAAATATTAAAAAAAAAAAAAAGACCAATAGAAGTGGCCCGCCCGCCCTCCCTCCCCAACCCACTCCCCCACAAAATAATAACAATAAATTAAATAAATGTTTTAAATGTGTTCAAAGGTAAATAAACAACTCACAACCCCTTCGAGGTGAGGACACATAGTTCCAAGGTCATTAGCCCACTATGGCCCCCTTTGCAGGCAAAGCAATAAAGTCATCCTTTTGTACTTCACCCAACACTGTGTCTCTGAGATTTAATTGGGCGTAGGGGTACAGAGACTGGATTCAGCTTCGGTAGCTTCAAGGGTGAGAAAGATTCTGACTATACTGACCTAACCCAGGATTCTTACTGGGTCAGATATCACCTGGAGGGGTGGGGGCAGAAGAACCTGATCAGATACCACAGGAGGAGAGTTCTAGAGAAACTGATTTAGAAAGATACTGGCTAAAAATAGACAAGGCAGAAATGAACAGCACAAGTCAAAAGTCCGTCCTCAGGGGCTTCCCCTTCCCCTGGTGGTCCAGTGGGTAAGGACACCGCCTTGCAGTGCAAGGGGCACCGGTTCGATCCCTGGCCTGGGAAGATCCCACGTGCCGCGGAGCGGCTTGGACCCATGTGTCCAGTCACCGAGCCGGAGCTCTGGAGCGCATGCGCCCAGAGCCGGCGCTCTGCAACGACAGGGGCCACCCCAATGGGAGGCCCACAGCAGCCAAAGAACAAAGACGGATGAAAGTGGAGAAATGAAAGACCAATAGAAGTGGCCCGCCTGCTCCCCTCCCTCCCCAACCCGACCCCCGCCCAAAATAAATAAATAAATAAATCTTAAAAAAAAAAAAAAGTCCATCCTCGCTAGAAAAAGTTCAGGAGCACTTAAGCAGAGCTGTCAATGAGAGAATCTTGGTCAGCATACAAAGACATAAGGTACAGTGGAGATGCTCTAGGCTCTGATAGCAGAAAGCCCCTCTCCCTCTACGCCCACCCCAGACTCCCCAGCCTTGGATTAAAAGCAAAGAACTGCATTGTGTAACTCACCTCCAGGTACGACATGTGGGGTTCAGCACTGCTTCTCTGCTGTTTCCACAGTTTCCCTCCACCTATTGGCTGTTCTTCTCCGTCAGGTGCCAAGATGGCTGCCACATTCTGGTCATCACCATCAAACACCTGCCTGGAGAAGCAACGCACCCCATGAGGCTCCCCTCAGCTCTGATTAGCCAGCACTACTCACTGCTCAACCAATCCCTGACCAGATGATGGGACCACCTGGGAGTTAGGCGGGAGCTAGATGGGCTCCAGGCTACAAAGCATTCACAGCTAGCCAGTCGCCTGTTTACATTTCCTGGGGAAGGAGACGGCTGGACTCTAGGCTAGATGTTTACCCAACACTGTGTCTCTGAGATTTAATTGGGCGTAGGGGTACAGAGACTGGATTCAGCCGGTAGCTTCAAGGGTGAGAAAGATTCTGACTATACTGACCTAACCCAGGATTCTTACTGGGTCAGATATCACCTGGAGGGGTGGGGGCAGAAGAACCTGATCAGATACCACAGGAGGAGAGTTCTAGAGAAACTGATTTAGAAAGATACTGGCTAAAAATAGACAAGGCAGAAATGAACAGCACAAGTCAAAAGTCCGTCCTCAGGGGCTTCCCCTTCCCCTGGTGGTCCAGTGGGTAAGGACACCGCCTTGCAGTGCAAGGGGCACCGGTTCGATCCCTGGCCTGGGAAGATCCCACGTGCCGCGGAGCGGCTTGGACCCATGTGTCCAGTCACCGAGCCGGAGCTCTGGAGCGCATGCGCCCAGAGCCGGCGCTCTGCAACGACAGGGGCCACCCCAATGGGAGGCCCACAGCAGCCAAAGAACAAAGACGGATGAAAGTGGAGAAATGAAAGACCAATAGAAGTGGCCCGCCTGCTCCCCTCCCTCCCCAACCCGACCCCCGCCCAAAATAAATAAATAAATAAATCTTAAAAAAAAAAAAAAGTCCATCCTCGCTAGAAAAAGTTCAGGAGCACTTAAGCAGAGCTCAGTCAATGAGAGAATCTTGGTCAGCATACAAAGACATAAGGTACAGTGGAGATGCTCTAGGCTCTGATAGCAGAAAGCCCCTCTCCCTCTACGCCCACCCCAGACTCCCCAGCCTTGGATTAAAAGCAAAGAACTGCATTGTGTAACTCACCTCCAGGTACGACATGTGGGGTTCAGCACTGCTTCTCTGCTGTTTCCACAGTTTCCCTCCACCTATTGGCTGTTCTTCTCCGTCAGGTGCCAAGATGGCTGCCACATTCTGGTCATCACCATCAAACACCTGCCTGGAGAAGCAACGCACCCCATGAGGCTCCCCTCAGCTCTGATTAGCCAGCACTACTCACTGCTCAACCAATCCCTGACCAGATGATGGGACCACCTGGGAGTTAGGCGGGAGCTAGATGGGCTCCAGGCTACAAAGCATTCACAGCTAGCCAGTCGCCTGTTTACATTTCCTGGGGAAGGAGACGGCTGGACTCTAGGCTAGATGTTTACAATCAGCCTCCTGTTCGCACTTTGGGTTAGAAATAGCAACAGGGTCAGGGTAAACAACTGGAGTTTGTCTCCTGTGGACACTTTAAAGTAACAGTCATGGCAAGGACAGAGACGGGCTGAATTCTGTTTGCGTAAAAGATCAAGAGTTCACATATGTCCCATTCTGGGGGCAAGGGAGTCACTGTATCTGTGCAGAAAGGGCTCCTTGGGGGTCAAAAGAGGGGGCGCCATCCCATAACAGGGGATGCCAAGGCCCCCCGTAGACCTCTGGGTGGGAATTCACCTTGAAAAAAGTTGCACATGCTTGTTGAGGAGGGTCCTATGGCAGGTCAGGTGTAGAAGAAGAAACCAGATAACTGGCCAAGGTAAACCAAGACCCAGGTTTCTCAGGTCAGTTGCTAGTGGTAAAGAGGCCGCCTGCCAATGCAGGAGACATAAGAAGCGCAGGCTCCATCCCAGGATCAGGAAGATCCCCTGGAGGAGAGCGTGGCCACCCACTCCAGTATTCTTGCCTGGAGAATCTCATGGACAGAGGAGCCTGGTGGGCTACTGTCCAAAGGTTCGCAAAGAGTTGGACACGACCGACCGAAGCGACTTAGCATACACAGACAAGACCCAGGAGAACTGCCCTATTCACTGTGCTCCTTCTCCTAAGTGGGGAAGCCCACCCCCTTCTTCTCCAGGTGTGCATCGCTGTTCTGCTTCGGTCTTAGCTAAACAAGGTGTTTCTCTGTTGTCCTGGACCTGCAATCATAAACTCTGCACCTGTTTCCACAGTTTTTTGCCTCCTTAAAACATTCTTGCTTTCAAATGGAAACAAGAGCCAGGGAAATTTCACTTCTGGTCTCTAGCCCCTGGTGGCCTGGTGGCTAGGAGTCCTGGTTTACTTTCAGGCTACCCAGGCTCAATTCCTGGGCAATGCAACTAAGATCTCACTTCAAGTCATCACTCACTGCTGCCTCTCTGAGATTAGGAGGCTTGGGCCAACCAGGACCTGTTTCTGGGGCAGAGGAAAAACCAGGATGAGGACTATAGGACAGAGGATGGAATTAACATCTGGTATCAACAGTGATTGGCTTCCCTGACGGCTCAGCGGTAAATCTCTGATTCCTGCCAGTTTGATCCCTGGGTTGGGAAGGTCCCCTGGAGGAGGGCATGGCAGCCCACTCCAGTATTCTTGCCTGGAGAATTCCTTGGACAGAGGTGCCTGGTGGGCTACAGTGCTTGGGGTTGCAAAAGAGTTCGGTACGACTTGGAGACAACAAAATTAACAGTGACCCTCTCTGGGCAGTTGGAAGATGGTGGAATTTTATTACTCTCTTCCTTTTGAGTACATTCTGTCTAAATTTTCTAAATAAACATTGATTTTCCCTTTAGTAGTTGTAAGAGGAATCAAAGTCATTAGGTAAGAGGGAGGCAGGAAGGAAGGAGGTGGGAGAGAGAGGGAGAGGAGCTTCAGGAACTGGAAAATCTGGAATAACTGGCTTTGCTTGGTGCCCTGCCTCTCCCAACTGACAGAATGCCTGCTCCTGAGGTTTAACAGGGAAAATTTATCAGAATTCCCTTGGCCCCTAAACTCCACTTCTGCTGAGCACTGAATTCCTACCAGAAGGAGGCTGGTTTGGACAATCTGATTGTAACCCAAGATTGGGCCAACTACCTTGGAAATAAAGGTTGGTTTTGCAACAATCCTTCTGGGGCAGACAGAGAGAAGAAGCCTCGAAAGTACAGCAATAGATCCTGGAAGGGGCTTCCCTGGTGGTCCAGTAGGTAAGGAGACCACCTTGCAGTGCAAGGGGCGCCGGTTCGATCCCTGGTCTAGGAAGATCCCATGTGCTGTGGAGCGGCTGGACCCATGTGTCCAATTACCGAGCTGAGGCTCTGGAGCGCATGCACCTAGAGCCAGTGCTCAGCAACAACAGAGGCCACCGCGATGGGAGGCCCACATGGGCCAAGGAACAAAGATGGATGAAAATAAATAAATGAAAGACCAATAGAAGTGGCCCACCCGCCCCTCTCCCTCTCCAACCTGCCCTCCCCCCCAAAAAAAATAATTATGAAGAATGAAAAAAGAAAAAAAAAAAAAGGATCCTGGAAGAATTCTGACAGAGGAAGCATCATGGGGAACACGACCTCAAGACCTTCCAGGCTGTGGAGACCGTTGGCGAGACTGAGAGTTGAAAACACCTCTGAGGAAACATGTTTTCCTGAGGCGGGATCACAAATATGGAATGCAGCAAAAGTCCAAAGATAAGCTTGATAATAATTAGAGTAAAGGACGTTTGCTGGCCCCTGCATGCCAAGCCTAGTTCCTCCTCCCAACAGCCCCATGAGGTGGGGGTACATGCCCCACCCTCTAGAGGAGCAAACAGGAGTTCTAAGAGGTGAACTCGTTCATCCAGTCCCATAACCAGGTGGAGGCAGAGCTGGGCTGAGAGCCAGGCTCACCCACTCCCAGCAGGGCTGGGCTGGAGTCTGCAGATGTTCAGACATCTGGGCCATGCCCCCGTCGAGAGGATTCAAAGTCAAGGTTTCTTTCCTGTTCCAACCTGGGGACTCTGGGATTTCCCTGGTGGTCCAGTGGTTAAGACTTGGTGCTGCCCGTGGTCAGGGAACTAAGATCCCACGTGCCATTCTGTGTGGCAGAAAGAAGAAAGAAAAGTGTTCTAACTTGGGGTCTCTGGAAGATGCCATCACCTCTGACGATCTGTTGAAGTGTGCTCAACACACACACACACACACACACGCACACACGCACACACTGCTACTGATGCCTGGCACCCTGACTTGGTGTTCTCTCCTCCTCTGAGTCCAAAAATCTCACCTGGCCCCCGACTCCTCAGATCCCTAGGCACACGCTGTCCCATAGAAGCTTCTCTAATGATGGTGGGCATGTCCTGTGTCCACGCTCTCAAGCATAGTAGCCACTGGCCACATGGGGCTGTTGAGTGCTTGAAAGTGGCTAGTTAGAGGACCTAAGTTCTTTTAAGGCATTGCATTTTAATTAATTTAAATTTGTATTTAAATAGCCTTACATTCATGGCTCCAGTCACAGCACAATCCCAGACGCTCCATCACCCAGGCGCTGCCCCAACAGAGTTCAGAATTACACTTGGCCCCTCCCATCTCTCCAGCTTCACCCGTCATGTGCACCTTCTCCCACTCGGCCCCTCATTCTTCCAGGATTTCACGGTCGCCTCAATGCACCTCAAGGGCTGTCTCGGCCTCCACGCCCTTACCTGTGCTGTTGACACTGCATGGTGCGCCTCTCCCCATCCACCCCACTTCATTCCTCCTCCTACTCCAGGTCCCTGCTCAGACATTCCCTCCTCCAGGAATTTGCCCTCCATAGGGCGTCCGTGCCTCTCTGCGTTTGCTGGCCCCTGCATGCCAAGCCTAGTTCCTCCTCCCAACAGCCCCATGAGGTGGGGGTACATGCCCCACCCTCTAGAGGAGCAAACAGGAGTTCTAAGAGGTGAACTCGTTCATCCAGTCCCATAACCAGGTGGAGGCAGAGCTGGGCTGAGAGCCAGGCTCACCCACTCCCAGCAGGGCTGGGCTGGAGTCTGCAGATGTTCAGACATCTGGGCCATGCCCCCGTCGAGAGGATTCAAAGTCAAGGTTTCTTTCCTGTTCCAACCTGGGGACTCTGGGATTTCCCTGGTGGTCCAGTGGTTAAGACTTGGTGCTGCCCGTGGTCAGGGAACTAAGATCCCACGTGCCATTCTGTGTGGCAGAAAGAAGAAAGAAAAGTGTTCTAACTTGGGGTCTCTGGAAGATGCCATCACCTCTGACGATCTGTTGAAGTGTGCTCAACACACACACACACACACACGCACACACGCACACACTGCTACTGATGCCTGGCACCCTGACTTGGTGTTCTCTCCTCCTCTGAGTCCAAAAATCTCACCTGGCCCCCGACTCCTCAGATCCCTAGGCACACGCTGTCCCATAGAAGCTTCTCTAATGATGGTGGGCATGTCCTGTGTCCACGCTCTCAAGCATAGTAGCCACTGGCCACATGGGGCTGTTGAGTGCTTGAAAGTGGCTAGTTAGAGGACCTAAGTTCTTTTAAGGCATTGCATTTTAATTAATTTAAATTTGTATTTAAATAGCCTTACATTCATGGCTCCAGTCACAGCACAATCCCAGACGCTCCATCACCCAGGCGCTGCCCCAACAGAGTTCAGAATTACACTTGGCCCCTCCCATCTCTCCAGCTTCACCCGTCATGTGCACCTTCTCCCACTCGGCCCCTCATTCTTCCAGGATTTCACGGTCGCCTCAATGCACCTCAAGGGCTGTCTCGGCCTCCACGCCCTTACCTGTGCTGTTGACACTGCATGGTGCGCCTCTCCCCATCCACCCCACTTCATTCCTCCTCCTACTCCAGGTCCCTGCTCAGACATTCCCTCCTCCAGGAAGTCCTCTCTGCCTCTCTGCTGAGTAGGGCGTCCCCTTGGGTTGCTCTGGTCATGAGGTTCCTCTGTCCCAGCGTGGACGGTCACTCTGGACCGTCATTGTCTGGTGATGAATCTCACTCTCTCTCTCTCCCACACACACACGCACAGCCCCACACACAGAACTGTGAGCCCCTCTGTGGACTGAGGGCAGGACCGGAGCTGCCTCAGTCATGCCCATGGGCATCACGATTGCATGTTGGAATGAACGAACAGAGGCAAGTTTTTGAACAACTATGCTAAGAGCTTTAGAGTGAGCCAGCCACAGGTCGAACCCCATCTCCCCCTACTGATCGACTTGCCTCTCTCCTTGAGCCTCAGTTTTCTCATCCGTGAAATGGAGAGAGTTCTCCCTGCCTGGCCCAGGGAGGGGATTGCTCAACCCCTGCTGTGACTGTTGTTGCACTCTCATAATCACTGCTGTTTCTACTGACGGGAAGAAGAGACTGAAAGGGGTCAAGGGAGGAGTCTCGGGAAGCCCCAGGAAGTTCCTCAGTCACCCTGGAAAACTGGCTCAACCAGCTTCTGTGTGGATCATCCCTTATCCCGTGAGCACAGGCGGAGTCTCCAGAGCCTTTGGAAAAGGGGTGCTAGGCTGGGCCGACCTCAGCCATGTCTCCGAGGCACCCCAGGGATCCCCACTGAGGGGGCCCACTTCGGATAGCCAGGGCCCCACCCTCTGGCCCCCTCGGTGCCCCGTAGGTGGACCCTTGGCATCTCCATAGGACGCCAGGATGGAGAGTCCTGCTGGAGCCCAGCACGCCTTCTCCAAGAGCCTCCTCCTCTCAGGTAAGGAGGAAACGTACCTCCAGGGCTAAGGGGAGAAGGGCTACCTGACCCAGGGGCTGAGGCTTCCTCTTGGAAGAAGGGAGAGATTGTCAGGGAAAAGGAAAGGATGAGAGGAAGACGGGAGGGAAGGGGCGGCAGAATTACAACCTCCATCTCCATTTCCTCTGTGGACTCTTTTAGAATGTCAGGACCATGAGGGCTGGGATGTACTCTTGTTTGATTCCCTGTTGAATCCCCCGGGCTTCAAAACCTAGGGGGTTTTATTCTATCATTGTTATGGCCGTACCACATGGCATATGGGGTCTTAGTTCCCTGACCAGGAATGAAACCCATGCCCCACCCCCTTGCATTGGAAGCATGGCGTCTTAACCACTGGGCCACCAGGAAAATCCCTACGATGTATCATATATAATTGATGTTGTAACATAAACAATAGATGGGTTAAACAATTATTGGTTGGACAAATGAGTAAGTTATTTCAGTGAGTCCATGTGCTTAGAAAGAGACCACATAGCATCTCCAAGCAAAAGAAACTTCTGGGCCAATGGGAGAGCAGATCTGTGGCATTCATAGCTGGCTTCCCACTCCTGCACCCAGAGCAGAGATCACCACTCACTCCTAGCACTGCCGCCGTTGAGCAGTTTTCAGAGCCCCCCGTTGAGGACCTTTAGGGAGGAGAATGCGATGGTCCCTGCCCAACACTTCTGACCTCAGGCCTTCCCTGTAACCCCACAGCCTCAGTCCTGGCCCTCTGGGTCCCCCAAGACTCCTGGGCAGCCCTCCGCATCCAGAAGATTCCGGAGCAGCCTCAAATGAACCAGGACCTCCTCCTGTCTGTCCAGGGAGTCCCAGATGCCTTCCAGGACTTCAGCTGGTACCTGGGGGAGGAGGCCAATGGAGGCACAATGCTATTCACCTACATCCCCAAGCTCCCGCGGCCCCAGAGGGACGGCAGTGCCATGAAGCAGCGAGACATCGTTGGCTTCTCCAACGGCTCCATGCTGCTGCGTCAAGCCCAGCCCAACGACAGCGGCACCTACCAGGTGGCTGTCACCATCAACCCTTCCTGGACCATGAGGGCCAAGACAGAGGTTCAGGTGGTCGGTGAGTGCCGGGCGCTGGGGAGGATGGGGGGAGGCTAATGCAACTTGAGCAGCTACCAAGTGCCAAGCTCTGTCCAAAGATCTGGTCCTGTCGTTCATCCACGCCACACACGTGGGTTCAGCGCGTCCTCAGGATTGGGCCCTGGAGGTGTCATCTAATCCTCTGGCGCGTTACCTAAGAACACAGCTCTTAAGTGCCTACTTTGTGTCAGGCACTGAGCCAGAGCCTGGAGAACACACCAACTCCTTTACTCCTCACCTGCCTGAATTCGTGAAATATTTATTGAGCACCTACTGTATGCCTGGTCTTGAGGGAAGCTATATTTATAAGTCAAGAATTGATGAGGAATTCCCTAGCAGTCCAGTGATTAGGACTCGGTGCTTTTACTGTGGGGACCCAGGTTCGATCCCTGGTCAGAGAACTGAGAGCCCACATGTGGCATAGTGCAGCTGTAAAAAAAAAAAAAAAGGAATTTATTGATGCATCTACTCTGAACAAAATCAAGATATGAGGGTGGACCATAGCAACAGCTCCTAACTCCTAGGTGCTTGTTATGGGTCACATACTGTTCTCAACACTTGCCCTAGACACAGCTTCTCAACCTGGGCACTATTAGCATTTTGACCTGGCAATTTCTTTGTGGCAGGGCATCCACAGGTCTGTGCGCGGTTCAGGCACTGAGCGCCTTCCGGGGGCTCTAGCCACTAGATGCCAGGAGCGCCCTCCCGGCTGTGACAGCCCAGGATGTCTTCAGACATTGCCAAATGTCACCCCTGTTTGAGAACCATGACCCTCTATTAATCCATTTGTAGCTTTCCTCAGAACTCCATGGACTATTATATGCCAACGATATCTCCATAAAGCTGGGAGGGGAATAACTTCTCAACCTTCCAGGTAGAGGTGGTGCCTCATCACCGAGGTTTATTTGGCATTGTTACCACCTGATTCCAAGCTAGAGTGGGATTCGCCAAGCTTAGCTCCCCCGAGCTCCAACTGAGGCAGGAAACAAACACCTGTTCTTACCAGTTTCAGCAGAGGGAAACAGGCTTTTGGATGGCAAGGACTTTTAAGGAGGTGTGTGTGTGTGCTCCGTCACTTCAGTCCTGTCCGACTCTTTGCGACCTTAGGGACTGTAGCCCGCCAGACTCCTCTGTCCGTGGGCTTCTCCGGGCAAGAATACCAGAGCGGGTTTTCATGCTACCAGGTTCACAGGTGCTTTTACAGAGCCTAGAACAAGGCCAGACACACTGCCGAAGGAATGGCAGGCGAGGAAGCCCAGCCTGGAGGGTAGGAAAGGAAGGCTTGTGGGGGAAGCAAGGGCTCCCTCCTCCCTCAGGGGGCGCCGTCTCCGGCCTCATCTCCACTCCAGGGCTCTAGTCAACTCTCACAGCCGAGAATTCCTATCAAGACACTTAGCAGGCCTCTTTGTATATTCTGAGTCTTCTCTTCCAAGAGGCACTGACGGACAGAAAGGGAGAGCTGGAGAGAAAGACAGAGAATCTGGCTGGCCCTATCTGGCCTGTGGTCTGCTTCCCCTTGAATTCAAGGGTCCAGCCCTTGTCTGAAGGGATGGAATCAAGTACAACAAACCAGATGGCGAGCTAGGGATCAGGGCTGGGAGAAAGAACACAGGCGTAACACCTGCAACGCTAGTAATAGTCACAAGGTAGGCTTTTTATCATTTGGTCCACCATCAACTTCCTAGGGCCTAGAGCATGGTTGAGCATTCATCGGTCACTCAGTAAATATTTGCAATTTCATCTCTGATTTATGAAGCACTTACTACTTGCCAGGCACCTCCAACTAAGTGCTCTGTTGACCTCACCTCAGCCTATTCCCCTGGGAACCTAAGAACGCATCTCTTGAATGCCTACTTTGTGCCAGACACTAAGCCAGACGCTGGAGAACTGGGGATGATCCCCATTTTACAGAAGGGTAAATGGAGGCCCAAAGAGGGCCCCACAGCAGCCCTCTGGGAAGGGAGGAGCTGCGCCCCAGCTGTGTCCGAGTGGTAGCCCTGGCTCCCCCGCCATGTGGCTCTTCCATGGGGACTCCCATGGAAGTATTGATGGGTTTCCATGGAGATAGCAAGCTAGCAGGGTAGGAAATGGCCTTGACTTCCAGAGGCTGAGCACAGGGAGCAGGGAGGCCAGGCAGTTGAGCCCAATGGAAAAGGAAGAGCAGAGGAAAAGGCAGAGAATTGGGAATAGGGTTGGTTGGGAGTGTCCCAGGCTAGGTTGATGTGCTCCGTCACTTCAGTCCTGTCCGACTCTTTGCGACCTTAGGGACTGTAGCCCGCCAGACTCCTCTGTCCGTGGGCTTCTCCGGGCAAGAATACCAGAGCGGGTTTTCATGCTACCAGGTTCACAGGTGCTTTTACAGAGCCTAGAACAAGGCCAGACACACTGCCGAAGGAATGGCAGGCGAGGAAGCCCAGCCTGGAGGGTAGGAAAGGAAGGCTTGTGGGGGAAGCAAGGGCTCCCTCCTCCCTCAGGGGGCGCCGTCTCCGGCCTCATCTCCACTCCAGGGCTCTAGTCAACTCTCACAGCCGAGAATTCCTATCAAGACACTTAGCAGGCCTCTTTGTATATTCTGAGTCTTCTCTTCCAAGAGGCACTGACGGACAGAAAGGGAGAGCTGGAGAGAAAGACAGAGAATCTGGCTGGCCCTATCTGGCCTGTGGTCTGCTTCCCCTTGAATTCAAGGGTCCAGCCCTTGTCTGAAGGGATGGAATCAAGTACAACAAACCAGATGGCGAGCTAGGGATCAGGGCTGGGAGAAAGAACACAGGCGTAACACCTGCAACGCTAGTAATAGTCACAAGGTAGGCTTTTTATCATTTGGTCCACCATCAACTTCCTAGGGCCTAGAGCATGGTTGAGCATTCATCGGTCACTCAGTAAATATTTGCAATTTCATCTCTGATTTATGAAGCACTTACTACTTGCCAGGCACCTCCAACTAAGTGCTCTGTTGACCTCACCTCAGCCTATTCCCCTGGGAACCTAAGAACGCATCTCTTGAATGCCTACTTTGTGCCAGACACTAAGCCAGACGCTGGAGAACTGGGGATGATCCCCATTTTACAGAAGGGTAAATGGAGGCCCAAAGAGGGCCCCACAGCAGCCCTCTGGGAAGGGGAGGAGCTGACGCCCCAGCTGTGTCCGAGTGGTAGCCCTGGCTCCCCCGCCATGTGGCTCTTCCATGGGGACTCCCATGGAAGTATTGATGGGTTTCCATGGAGATAGCAAGCTAGCAGGGTAGGAAATGGCCTTGGCTTCCAGAGGCTGAGCACAGGGAGCAGGGAGGCCAGGCAGTTGAGCCCAATGGAAAAGGAAGAGCAGAGGAAAAGGCAGAGGGAATTGGGAATAGGGTTGGTTGGGAGTGTCTACATGTCAGGATGGGTCTCCCCAGGCCCAGACATATATACTGAAGGGCCCCAAATTCAGCCCACCACCTAAGCGGGAATAGAAATGGCTGACAGAGCTTCCGGCATCCCAGGCGAGTTGGCCCCAGAGTCCATGCCCTTACCTAGGACTTGCTTCTACCTTAGTGTTAACAGTCATGATCGGAAACTAACTATACGGTGTTAAGGGTTTAGTCGTTACTGGCAATGCTGTTAAGAATTAGATACAGGGGCTTCCCCTGGTGGTCCAGTGGATAAGGACACCGCCTTGCAGTGCAAGGGGCGCTGGTTCGATCCCTGGCCTGGGAAGATCCCACGTGCCATGGAGCGGCTGGACCGATGTGTCCAATGACCGAGCCGGAGCTCTGGAGCGCATGCGCCCAGAGCAGGCGCTCTGCAAGGACAGAGGCCACTGCGATGGGAGGCCCACAGGAGCCAAAGAACAAAGACAGATGAAAACGGAGAAATGAAAGACCAATAGAAGTGGCCCGCCTGCTCCCCTCCCTCCCCAACCCGACCCCCGCCCAAAATAAATAAAAAAAAAAAAAAAAAAAGAATTAGATACAGGGGCTTCCCCTGGTGGTCCAGTGGGTAAGGACACCGCCTTGCGGTGCAAGGGGCGCCGGTTCGATCCCTGGCCTGGGAAGATCCCACGTGCTACGGAGCGGCTGGACCGATGTGTCCAATTACCAAGCTGGAGCTGTGGAGCGCATGCGCCCAGAGCAGGCGCTCTGCAAGGACAGAGGCCACTGCGATGGGAGGCCCACAGGAGCCAAAGAACAAAGACAGATGAAAACGGAGAAATGAAAGACCAATAGAAGTGGCCCGCCTGCTCCCCTCCCTCCCCAACCCGACCCCCGCCCAAAATAAATAAAAAAAAAAAAAAAAAAAGAATTAGATACAGGGGCTTCCCCTGGTGGTCCAGTGGGTAAGGACACCGCCTTGCGGTGCAAGGGGCGCCGGTTCGATCCCTGGCCTGGGAAGATCCCACGTGCTACGGAGCGGCTGGACCGATGTGTCCAATTACCAAGCTGGAGCTGTGGAGCGCATGCGCCCAGAGCAGGCGCTCTGCAAGGACAGAGGCCACTGCGATGGGAGGCCCACAGGAGCCAAAGAACAAAGACGGATGAAAACAGAGAAATGAAAGACCAATAGAAGTGGCCCGCCCGCTCCCCTCCCTCCCCAACCCGACCCCCGCCCAAAATAAATAAATAAATCTTAAAAAAAAAAAAAAGAATTAGATACAGGTAAGCTGGTGGCTGGGTAGCCTGGCAGGGGACAGGCGCAAGGGATGAAGCCGTTGTGGGCTCCCAGGCTTGCCTGGCTGAGGAGTGTAAGAAGGCCAGGAAGCGACCTCGACGAGGAGCCCTGAGCCCCAGGAGAAAGAAGCCCGGCCATACCTGGCCGGGAGCCCACTCTCCGTGAAGATGGCAGGACCCGAGCTACTGCTTGACTCCAACATCCGCCTCTGGGTGGTCCTGCCCATCGTTATCATCACCTTCTTCATGGGTATGATCCGGCACTACGTGTCCATCCTGCTTCAGAGCAACAAGAAGCTCACCCAGGAGCAAGTCTGTGACAGGGCTTCCCTGGTAAAGAATCTGCCTGCCAATATAGGAGACAGGGGTTCAATCCCTGTGTTGGGAAGATCCCACATGCTGCGGAGCAGCTAAGCCCATGAGCCACAACTACTGAGCCTGTGCCCTTAGAGCCTCGGAGCTGCAACCACTGAGCCTGTGCTCTAGAGCCCGTGCTCTGCAAGAAGAGAAGCCACCACAATGAGAAACTCATGTACCACAACTAGAGATAAGCCCACACAGCCATGAAGACCTGCACAGACAATACATAAAATTTGAAAAAATAAAGTCAAAAAAAAAAAGAATTAGATTCAAGGCTTTTCCTTGGGGCCCTAGCTGAACCGGAAGTGCCCCTGGTTCAGTCAGGGAGTTCTTTCCCACTCAGGCTCAAGTTTGAGCTGCTAATCACGAAACTGAAATTGGTACAAGGAAGACACAGGCTTGAGAGTGGCCAGGGATGGAGAAGATGAGCCTCTGCTCTAAAAGCATCTCTCCTCTGTAGGGAGGGAAGTAGTGGGGGGGTTAAGGATTAGAAAGCAGACAAAGGAAAGGGGTGGAGAGTTCAAGCTCAGCCTTGGGCATGAGCACTCATCCATGATCCCTTGCGCAGGGCTCTAATTGAACCTTTGTTGTTGTTGTAGTTGTTATGTTGTATCAGACTCTTTTGCGACCCCATGGATGGTAGCTCTCTGTCCATGGGATTTCTCAGACAAGAATCCTGGAGTGAGCATTGTTATTTCCTCCTCCGACCCAGGCATGGAACTCCAGCCATCTGCATTGGTAGGAGGGTTCTTTGCCACTGAGCAACCACGGAGGCTAATGGTGCCTACTGGAGTATACATCCCCTCTTTGGGCTGAGATTTAAGGAAACGAAGCTACCTCTTGGAGGCCTCAAGGTCTCAGCTGCACAGGCGCATTCATGTAGTCAAGTCAAAGCCAGTCTGGGGGTGGCTGACCACAGTATATGCCTTAGCACACAACTGCAAAGCATCTCTGTCAAAAAACCAAGTGCTTTTGAAACACTGGCCCTGAACAGTGGAGATAAATCTCTGGCTGGCCCTGGAGATAAATCAGAGCAAGGGTCCTTCAGCAATCAGGGCCTGGTATGGAAACACAGAGGTAAGTGAGGCAAGGAAAGTCAGTCTTTCTTGGATCTAGCTAGTTCAGTATGGTTTTGTCTCAGGCCTTTGTGGCATCCTGCTGATAAAACACAACTAGCAAATAAAATAATAGGGCTTCCCTCATAGCTCAGTGGTGAAGAATTTGCCTGCCAGTGCAGGAGACACAGGTTCAGTCCCTGATCCGGGAAGATCCCACATGCTTCAGAGCAACTAAGCCCCTGAGCCACAATTATCGAGTCTGTGCTCTAGAGCCTCGGAGCTACAACTATGGAGCCCATGGGCCGCAACAACTGAAGCCCATGAGCCCTAGAGCCCGAGTTCGCAGCAAGAGACATCACCACAACAAGAAGTCTGCTTACCTCAGTTAGAGAGTAGCCCTCACTCCCTGCAACTACAGAAGAGCCTGTGCAGCAGTGAAAACTCAGAATAGCCAAAAATAAATAGATAAATAAATTTAAAAAAAATTTTTTTAAGACAATTATTCCATGGGTTAACTGAATGACAGGCAGGCTTGGGCATGGAGAGTGAGCCTCTGCTCTAAAAGCATCTCTCCTCTGTAGGGAGGGAAGTAGTGGGGGGGTTAAGGATTAGAAAGCAGACAAAGGAAAGGGGCGGAGAGTTCAAGCTCAGCCTTGGGCATGAGCACTCATCCATGATCCCTTGCGCAGGGCTCTAATTGAACCTTTGTTGTTGTTGTAGTTGTTATGTTGTATCAGACTCTTTTGCGACCCCATGGATGGTAGCTCTCTGTCCATGGGATTTCTCAGACAAGAATCCTGGAGTGAGCATTGTTATTTCCTCCTCCGACCCAGGCATGGAACTCCAGCCATCTGCATTGGTAGGAGGGTTCTTTGCCACTGAGCAACCACGGAGGCTAATGGTGCCTACTGGAGTATACATCCCCTCTTTGGGCTGAGATTTAAGGAAACGAAGCTACCTCTTGGAGGCCTCAAGGTCTCAGCTGCACAGGCGCATTCATGTAGTCAAGTCAAAGCCAGTCTGGGGGTGGCTGACCACAGTATATGCCTTAGCACACAACTGCAAAGCATCTCTGTCGAAAAACCAAGTGCTTTTGAAACACTGGCCCTGAACAGTGGAGATAAATCTCTGGCTGGCCCTGGAGATAAATCAGAGCAAGGGTCCTTCAGCAATCAGGGCCTGGTATGGAAACACAGAGGTAAGTGAGGCAAGGAAAGTCAGTCTTTCTTGGATCTAGCTGGTTCAGTATGGTTTTGTCTCAGGCCTTTGTGGCATCCTGCTGATAAAACACAACTAGCAAATAAAATAATAGGGCTTCCCTCATAGCTCAGTGGTGAAGAATTTGCCTGCCAGTGCAGGAGACACAGGTTCAGTCCCTGATCCGGGAAGATCCCACATGCTTCAGAGCAACTAAGCCCCTGAGCCACAATTATCGAGTCTGTGCTCTAGAGCCTCGGAGCTACAACTATGGAGCCCATGGGCCGCAACAACTGAAGCCCATGAGCCCTAGAGCCCGAGTTCCGCAGCAAGAGACATCACCACAACAAGAAGTCTGCTTACCTCAGTTAGAGAGTAGCCCTCACTCCCTGCAACTACAGAAGAGCCTGTGCAGCAGTGAAAACTCAGAATAGCCAAAAATAAATAGATAAATAAATTAAAAAAAAATTTTTTTAAGACAATTATTCCATGGGTGGTGGGGAGGTCTCAGGATGATTCAAGCAGATTACAACTACTGTGCACTTTATTTCTGTTACTGTTCCATGTCAGCCTTTAAGATCCCAGAGTTTGGGGACCCCTACTTTAGAGGACTGCCTTAGCAAGCCCACATGAAGCTGTTGGTTTTGAAGCTGTGGAAATAAAGGATAACCAAAGGAGGAAGAGGAAGTCTATTCATTCAGAGCCTGCAGTAGCAAGGGAGTCAGCCACTGTCACTTACCTTTTGGCAGAGGCTCAACAGTGCGAAAACTTTGTCATGGAAAACAGGAAAGGCTAGAGGTAAGCCTTTGCAGGAGGCTGTTGGCATAGGAAAGTCGAAGGCGGGATGATTGGAAGCAGGGCATCCTTGGTGATCGGTTAGGGTGTATGTTTCGCTTTCTCTCGCTGGCCCTAAGTTAGAGGAAGGGACAAAAATGAGGCCCGCTGTTAGCTGTTAACCACATCCTGGCCGTCTGGAGCCGATTGTTACAGAAGTTATTGTTAAGATTCCTGAGTTGTCACTAGAGATAGCAATCTGGCTTCCTGTAAATCTGGCTTAAGCTGGCTTCCTGGGCTGTCTATAGGAGGGTTGATTTCCTCGGCAGCTGACAGCACCTTGTGAGTCAGAATTCTCTTTTTAGAGCTGCCTGACAGCTGTCACTTTGTACACTGGTGTCTCAAAGCACTTTATAGACGTGATTGTATCTAATCAAAGATCAACGTGGAGGGACTTCCCAGGTGGTCCAAGGGCTGAGAATCCGACTGCCAACACAGGGGACAAGGCCTCGATCTCTGGTCTAGGAAGATCCTACACACGGCAGGATGGCTAAGCCTGTGTGCCACAAACTAAGTGGTATAAAACAGCAACCATTTAAATGTGTTCACAGTTTCTGGGATCAGGAGTACAGACAGCTTTGTGCTGTCCAGCCTCAGATGAAAGGCTTCAAAAGACTGAGTGGGGCTCCAATGCTGGAGGCTAGAATCCCCCAGAGGGGACTTCATCCACTCGCCATCAGCTGGGGCTATCCGTCAGATCATCATCATCACATGTCCTCACCCATGTGACTGCTTGGGCTTCCCCGTAACATGGTGGCTGGGTTCTGGGTTCATGAAGGGAGAGCATGGGCAAAGCAAGTGTTCCGGAAGAGCAAGTGTCCACAGCAGAAACTGTACGGCTTATTCTGACCTAACCTTGGACGTCAGACACCGTCATCTACGCTGCATTCTTCTGACCAGAGGGACCCCTACTTTAGAGGACTGAAGCCCACATGAAGCTGTTGGTTTTGAAGCTGTGGAAATAAAGGATAACCAAAGGAGGAAGAGGAAGTCTATTCATTCAGAGCCTGCAGTAGCAAGGGAGTCAGCCACTGTCACTTACCTTTTGGCAGAGGCTCAACAGTGCGAAAACTTTGTCATGGAAAACAGGAAAGGCTAGAGGTAAGCCTTTGCAGGAGGCTGTTGGCATAGGAAAGTCGAAGGCGGGATGATTGGAAGCAGGGCATCCTTGGTGATCGGTTAGGGTGTATGTTTCGCTTTCTCTCGCTGGCCCTAAGTTAGAGGAAGGGACAAAAATGAGGCCCGCTGTTAGCTGTTAACCACATCCTGGCCGTCTGGAGCCGATTGTTACAGAAGTTATTGTTAAGATTCCTGAGTTGTCACTAGAGATAGCAATCTGGCTTCCTGTAAATCTGGCTTAAGCTGGCTTCCTGGGCTGTCTATAGGAGGGTTGATTTCCTCGGCAGCTGACAGCACCTTGTGAGTCAGAATTCTCTTTTTAGAGCTGCCTGACAGCTGTCACTTTGTACACTGGTGTCTCAAAGCACTTTATAGACGTGATTGTATCTAATCAAAGATCAACGTGGAGGGACTTCCCAGGTGGTCCAAGGGCTGAGAATCCGACTGCCAACACAGGGGACAAGGCCTCGATCTCTGGTCTAGGAAGATCCTACACACGGCAGGATGGCTAAGCCTGTGTGCCACAAACTAAGTGGTATAAAACAGCAACCATTTAAATGTGTTCACAGTTTCTGGGATCAGGAGTACAGACAGCTTTGTGCTGTCCAGCCTCAGATGAAAGGCTTCAAAAGACTGAGTGGGGCTCCAATGCTGGAGGCTAGAATCCCCAGAGGACTTCATCCACTCGCCATCAGCTGGGGCTATCCGTCAGATCATCATCATCACATGTCCTCACCCATGTGACTGCTTGGGCTTCCCCGTAACATGGTGGCTGGGTTCTGGGTTCATGAAGGGAGAGCATGGGCAAAGCAAGTGTTCCGGAAGAGCAAGTGTCCACAGCAGAAACTGTACGGCTTATTCTGACCTAACCTTGGACGTCAGACACCGTCATCTACGCTGCATTCTTCTGACTGCAAGTGAATCATTAAGGTTGGCCTAGATTCCAGGGAGGCAGGTTAGACCTTCCGCTGGGCAGGAGACCGACAGTCATATCACAGAAGAGCATTCAGTTGCAATCGATGTTGGAAAATACAGTGGTTCACAGGCTCATTCGTCACAACCTCACTCTCTATAAGGAAAAAGAACTTCCCTGGTGGTCCAGTGGTTGAGGATCCGCCTTGCAAGTACACCGGTTGTGAAAGTGTTCAACCTCTATTTGAGATTTAAACCCAGGGCCCAGACCTAATTAAATCATGCTTGGGACTTGAACCCACGCGGCCAAGACTCGAACCCTGCCAAAACCCTGCTTGGGACTTGAACCCACGTGACCGGGATTCGAAACCAGCGAAAACTCTGCTTTGGGACTGAAACCCATGCAGCCGGGACTCGAACCCAGCCAAACCCCTGGTAATTAACATCACTCACCCAACGTCTGAACCCACTGAGGCTCAGGTTTTTCACGTCTCTTTGCAGAGAAGAATTCAGCGAGAGACAAAGTAATAGGTAAGAAATAGATTTATTCAGACGCAGAGAAAGCACACTCCACAGACAGAGTGTGGATCCCTAGTCCGAGAAGAGTTCACATGCCTCAGAGCAGCCAAACTTGTGCACCACAACTACGGAAGCCCGCATGCCCTAGAACCCTGGCTGCAGCATGCAGCAATAAAGACCCAGTGTAGCCAAAAATAAATAAAATTTTTAAAATAATAAAATAAGAGGCAGAAAATATAGCAAGCTGCAAAAATCATGCGAATTGGGCATGATTTCTGCTATGGCAACAGAAACTGTTTCGGGCTGACTTGAGCAGAAAAGGAACAGATTCGAGGATCCCTAAATCTCCAGAACGAGAGGGAATCAAGCTTGGGACGACTAGCACTCTCATTCTGATCCTGACCTATGGACGCTTCCCGTAACATGGTGGCTGGGTTCTGGGTTCATGAAGGAGAGCATGGGCAAAGCAAGTGTTCCGGAAGAGCAAGTGTCCACAGCAGAAACTGTACGGCTTATTCTGACCTAACCTTGGACGTCAGACACCGTCATCTACGCTGCATTCTTCTGACTGCAAGTGAATCATTAAGGTTGGCCTAGATTCCAGGGAGGCAGGTTAGACCTTCCGCTGGGCAGGAGACCGACAGTCATATCACAGAAGAGCATTCAGTTGCAATCGATGTTGGAAAATACAGTGGTTCACAGGCTCATTCGTCACAACCTCACTCTCTATAAGGAAAAAGAACTTCCCTGGTGGTCCAGTGGTTGAGGATCCGCCTTGCAAGTACACCGGTTGTGAAAGTGTTCAACCTCTATTTGAGATTTAAACCCAGGGCCCAGACCTAATTAAATCATGCTTGGGACTTGAACCCACGCGGCCAAGACTCGAACCCTGCCAAAACCCTGCTTGGGACTTGAACCCACGTGACCGGGATTCGAAACCAGCGAAAACTCTGCTTTGGGACTGAAACCCATGCAGCCGGGACTCGAACCCAGCCAAACCCCTGGTAATTAACATCACTCACCCAACGTCTGAACCCACTGAGGCTCAGGTTTTTCACGTCTCTTTGCAGAGAAGAATTCAGCGAGAGACAAAGTAATAGGTAAGAAATAGATTTATTCAGACGCAGAGAAAGCACACTCCACAGACAGAGTGTGGATCCCTAGTCCGAGAAGAGTTCACATGCCTCAGAGCAGCCAAACTTGTGCACCACAACTACGGAAGCCCGCATGCCCTAGAACCCTGGCTGCAGCATGCAGCAATAAAGACCCAGTGTAGCCAAAAATAAATAAAATTTTTAAAATAATAAAATAAGAGGCAGAAAATATAGCAAGCTGCAAAAATCATGCGAATTGGGCATGATTTCTGCTATGGCAACAGAAACTGTTTCGGGCTGACTTGAGCAGAAAAGGAACAGATTCGAGGATCCTGGGCAACTCAAGAGTCTCCAGAACGAGAGGGAATCAAGCTTGGGACGTGTTGTCTGTTGAATTGTCCCCTCAAAAAGATAAGTTTTATCCTAACCCCCAGTGCTTCAGAATGGGAACTTATTTGTAAATAGCGTTTTTTTATGGAGGTAATTAAGTTAAAAAGAGGTCACTAGGGCGAACCTTAATACAATATGACTAGTGTCCCTATTAACTGGGGCGATTTGGAGACAGAATTTTGCATGTGAAATTGCCAAGGGGCTGAACGTCACAGCAATGTCGCGTCTTGTTGGGTCTACATAGGGCTTTAAGACATGTTCAAATGAGCTGTGCCCGCGGGAGGCTGTAAAGTAGGCCGGGAAAATGTCTTTATCTTGGGCAGGTTTATGCCCGTCCAAAGCTCAGGGTTCACTTTCCACCGGAAGAAGACACAGATAGTGCCTTCACGGAACCAAATAACGCCAGTTTTCATGTTCTTAGCTCCTCGGTAGGAGCAAGACCAGGCTGTGCCAAATAGCTCAGGGAGCCTCCCTGGCTGCTTCCAGAGCAAGGGATCTCTTGCTCCTTAACTCGGAACCACAGTCCTTCAATTAACTCTGATTGGACCAATAGGAACCAATCAGTAAAGCCAAAAGAATGCAGTGTCCTGATTGGCTCAGGCTGCCCAGCCCTGATCCAGTCAGTGACAAGGGGTGGGACCATACGATTGGGATAAAACAATGAGAATCCCATCCAAAGCAGGGCGGGAACTCAAGCGTGCCTGCACCTCTGAAGGCCGCACGATGGGGAGCAGTGGAAGGTGCTGGGGAGACAGCCACATGTGCACTCTACCAACATGGGTCAACTAATCGTGTGATTAAGTTAGTAAACTATAAATGAAAAGTGCATCAAGAGACTTCTTGGCCTGGTATTGTCAGAGAAGGCTTTCAGAAGGAGCTGGAAACAGAAAAATCAGCTGGAGCTATAGCATTGGGACAAGAGCATGCAAAGCAGAGGGAACAGTGCGGGCAAAGGTCAGGCAGTCCGGAGAGTGAGGAAGGAAGCCGTGGATGATGAGGCAGGGGACGGGTATATGGGGCAGCAGAGGGCGGAGCAAGCAGATTGGGGGGTGAAGAGGCTCTGAATGCTGCAAGAAGTCTGGACATTGGGAGGAGGAGGGCAGACAGGGACTAGAAGGCTCCCTGAGTCAGCAGACGCAGCCTCCGCCTTGCCTCGCCTCCTGAGTCACTCACAGAAGCCACTGAATTTCCACTTGCTCTTGGAGGGATTCAGTAAAGCAGAATATACAGAAGTTGCTAGCACGGTGTCTGGAAGAGGGACGGCCTTCTATCCTCTGCCCAAACAGTTCCTCTCAGCCTTGGTTTGCACCTCTGCAAACTGGGTCTGAAAAGATTTTACTTCGATTTGAGACTTAAACCCAGGGCCCAGACCTGACTGAACCCTGCTTGGGACTTGGACCCACGTGGCTGGAGCTTGAATTCCAGCAAAAACCCTCTGTGGGACTCGAACCCACGTGGCTGAGGCTTAACCCCAGTCAAAACCCTGCTTGGGACTTGAACCCACGTAGTCAGGACTCAATCCTGGCCAAAACCCTGTCTGGGACTCGAACCCACGTGGCTGGGACTTAATCCAGCACTCACCCAACGTCTGGATCCACAGAGGCTCAGGTTCTTCGTGCCTCAACGCAGAAGGAATTCAGCGAGAAGCAGAGTGATAGGCAAGAAAAGGATTTATTAGGATAGGATACTTGTAACAGGTGCAAGCGGGCAGACAGGCAAGCTCTACTCTGCTCTCCCCCTTTGATTGAGGGGGCAGCCATATATATAGGATGGTAGAAGACCGTACCCCCCCTCAAGCAGACACAGATGCAAGGCATACAGCATTAGTTCCTTCTTCGCCAGCTCCTCCTCCATCAGCTGTTTATACCCAGTCAAGCCTGCTTTACTGAACAAGGAGCAGCTCTCCTGAGTTATCGTCAACTCACTGGCCTCCCAACCTTTCTCAGGTTTCTCCCTTCTATCTACTGTCCCCTACTAGGACTCTACAACCACCTACCTGTTCTACTCTGTCCCTATCAGGTCCAATTTAGCCACCTGCCTGGGCTGTGGGAATAGCTACCAAATATCAGATAAGCCTGCATAGAGGCTATCTGCTTCCTCCTAACAATAAAATTAAATTTCAAAGTGGGCTTTAGACACTTTGAACGGGTGAACTTTTAGGGAGATGGGTGAAATAAGGTCAACTTAAAATATTTATTAATTTGATTACACAGATACATATATATGGGATTCCCTTGTAGTTCAGCTGGTAAAGAATCTGCCTGCAATGCAGGAGACCGTGGTTTGATTCCTGGGTCAGAAAGTTCCCCAGGAGAAGAGAGAGCCTACCCTCTCCAGTATTCCTGGGCTTCCCTGGTGACTCAGATGATAAAAAGTCCACCTGCAACGTGGAAGACCGGGTTCAGTCCGTGGGGTGGGAAGATCCCCTGGAAACGGGAGAGACTACCCACTCCAGTATTCTTGCCTAGAGAATTCCGTGGCTTGTCCATGGGTCACACTTTACATATTTGTTAATTTGTTTACATACATATATATAAAGACAGTTTAATCCATGTGGAAATCAGTCTTTACTCCACACACACAGCACCACCATTCGAGGGCTCTCAGGACACAGGCACTTCTTCCTAAAGCCACACACAACAATCATTAGGAGCTCAGGTGGCCCAGCGCTGTCCTTATCGTGAGCCCTTGGGAAGATCATCTCATCTCTCTGTGCCTCAGTTTCTTCATTTGTAAAATGGCACAGCGAGAAGCAGATTTGGGGTTATTAGGATAGGATACTTGTAACAGGTGCAAGCGGGCAGACAGGCAAGCTCTACTCTGCTCTCCCCCTTTGATTGAGGGGGCAGCCATATATATAGGATGGTAGAAGACCGTACCCCCCCTCAAGCAGACACAGATGCAAGGCATACAGCATTAGTTCCTTCTTCGCCAGCTCCTCCTCCATCAGCTGTTTATACCCAGTCAAGCCTGCTTTACTGAACAAGGAGCAGCTCTCCTGAGTTATCGTCAACTCACTGGCCTCCCAACCTTTCTCAGGTTTCTCCCTTCTATCTACTGTCCCCTACTAGGACTCTACAACCACCTACCTGTTCTACTCTGTCCCTATCAGGTCCAATTTAGCCACCTGCCTGGGCTGTGGGAATAGCTACCAAATATCAGATAAGCCTGCATAGAGGCTATCTGCTTCCTCCTAACAATAAAATTAAATTTCAAAGTGGGCTTTAGACACTTTGAACGGGTGAACTTTTAGGGAGATGGGTGAAATAAGGTCAACTTAAAATATTTATTAATTTGATTACACAGATACATATATATGGGATTCCCTTGTAGTTCAGCTGGTAAAGAATCTGCCTGCAATGCAGGAGACCGTGGTTTGATTCCTGGGTCAGAAAGTTCCCCAGGAGAAGAGAGAGCCTACCCTCTCCAGTATTCCTGGGCTTCCCTGGTGACTCAGATGATAAAAAGTCCACCTGCAACGTGGAAGACCGGGTTCAGTCCGTGGGGTGGGAAGATCCCCTGGAAACGGGAGAGACTACCCACTCCAGTATTCTTGCCTAGAGAATTCCGTGGCTTGTCCATGGGTCACACTTTACATATTTGTTAATTTGTTTACATACATATATATAAAGACAGTTTAATCCATGTGGAAATCAGTCTTTACTCCACACACACAGCACCACCATTCGAGGGCTCTCAGGACACAGGCACTTCTTCCTAAAGCCACACACAACAATCATTAGGAGCTCAGGTGGCCCAGCGCTGTCCTTATCGTGAGCCCTTGGGAAGATCATCTCATCTCTCTGTGCCTCAGTTTCTTCATTTGTAAAATGGCACAGAACTTATTTTGTTATGTAGTCTAGAGAATGTGTGTGTGTGCATAAATAATGTCACAACAGCCCCATGAGGAGTTAGGTATTCGTATTATCCCCATTTCATAGACCAGAAGAGACACAGAGAGATTGAGTGATTTGGCCAAGATCACACAGTCAGTAGGCAGTAGAGACGTAAACCCCTGGCAACCCTATGGACTGTAGCTCTCCAGGCTCCTCTGTCCATGGAATTAATTCTCCAGGCAAGAATACTGGAGTGGGTTGTCATGCCCTCCTCCAGAGAATCTTCCCGACCCAGGGATCAAACCCACATCTCTTATGTCTCCTGAATTGGCAGGCGGATTCTAAATTGCAGGCTTAGCTACCAAGAAGGACTGGGATATAGCAGATGTCCAGCCTGAGATTAAAGGCCGGACGTCCTCTTGGAGGGGCCAGAAGTCAGGTAAGGCTTGGTCCCAGATCTGGCCTGTCGAGTTTGAGAATCCTATGAGTCCCTTATGTCCCAACAAAACACAGTCCAGAACCTCACTCTCTCACTGGAAGGATGGAGGGGTCATCAGATGAGGCAGGAAAAGCAGGCCAGTGGGGTGAGGGTCGGGGAGCGTGTCAGAAGGTAGGTGTTGGATGTGCTGAGGTTGGTAGGAAATCCTAGACAAGCAGAGATTTTGAGGTGGGGGACCCAAGGTGTTCTCTCTCGGATAGATTGAGTTTTATGTGCAGTGGAATCAACCAGACCGTTGGATACTTAGATCTGAAATGCAGGAGACGGCTGTGTGCTCAGAAGATGAAATCACACATCGGTGTTCAATGGGGCGGTCTCTGATGCAGTGGGGACAGTGGCGGGGTGGCCCTCTCAATACATCACATGGCCCTCTCTCTCTCTCTCTGTCTCTCACTCTCTAGAAAAGTCTAAGGAGTTGCCAATTACCAGCCTGCCTGTGAGTGCTGGGATCGTGGCTGCTATCGTCATTGGGTCTCTTGCTGCTGGGTGTATCTTCGTCGGCGGCATTGCCTATCTCCTGGTGACAAGAGGCTGGAAGGCCCAGAACCACAGGTACAGGAGCCCCAGTCTCCTTCCCATCAGTCTCCCCTCTCTCCCTTCTCAGATCCCATTAATTCTTCTTCCACAAGTCACATCATTCAACTCATACCCAATCTTATCCAATCTTGGAACCCCTGAGGTGGAGAGGAACTTCCTATCTTGTATTAGATAGAATTTTGCATTGCAAGGAACAGAGACCCTCCCTTTATACTGGCTTACCAAAAAACAAGAAATGTGGTTGTCCTATATAATGTGAGCTTCAGGTATGGCTGGATCCAGGGGCTCAATTTTGTCAAGAAACTCCTCCATAGGCCTTTCAACTCTCCTTTTCTCTGTAGTGGCTCCATTTCTAGGGAGGTTCTCCCCTTAAGGTGTGACAAGATAGCTCTCAGTGGCTCCAGGCTTATATTCCACCAGCCTAGCCACCCACACGGATGGAGCCCAGTGTTCCTGGTAGTTCTATGAAAAACCCCCGGGCTGCCTCTCACTGGCTTAAGTCACATGTTCTGACATGAACCAGTCACCATGGCCAGGTGTTAGAATGTGCTGACAGGCCACATTCGGGCTATTTATGGCACCTTGGAGCCAGAGTCAGACCCCAGTTCCACACAATCAAATAGATCGAGAGTAGGGAGTGGTTCCCCAAAGGAAAACCAGATGTAATTGCCAAAGAATGGGAGAGGATGGAGGGAAGGCAAAGGCCTCAGATGGTGCCTACCTCTGAGAGGTGGGGTAGGCAGGAAGGAGAGAGAGAGAGAGACCCAGAGGGACAGGAGGACGACCTGTTTGCCCAGGGAACATAGTATTCATGAAAAATTCCTTCCTCAGGAGATCAGCGTCTTCAGAACTTTGCCTCCTGACTATGATTCTGAGCTGGTTGCAGATAAGATAACTAATTTCACTTCTACTTAGTAATCCCCAGAAAACAAAAGCAACCATGTTGTCTCTTCCCTCAGCCCTTCCTCATGTTTCCTGACCTTCACAAGTGTGTCTTTCTCTGAGTAGATTCTCATTTAAGGGTGGCAAACAGCTTTCACCTCCCAGCTCAATTCCAATCAGTGAATCAGTCAACACATATGTGTTGAGGGCCTGCTATGGGCCAGGCACTGTTCTAGGCACTAGAGAGTTTGAGTTCAGAGGGGGAAGATGCTGCAATTGGCTAATAATGTCTGCCAGAGTCATAGCAATGGCAGTGGAGGCACATAAGCCATGCCTGCTAGACATCCTACTTAGCTCAAAGGTGATGCAAAAAGAGGTGACGGCGGACTTCCCTGGTGGTCCAGTGGTTGAGAATCCACTTTGTCCTGCAGGGGACACGGGTTCAATCCCTGGTCCAGGAACTAAAATCCCACATACAACTAAGCCCACGTGTCATAATGACTGAGCCAGCAAAGATCTCGCATTATGCAATGAAAACCCCGCACGCCACAACTATAAGTCAATAAACAAAATAAATGAATTTAAAAAAAAGTCAGTCAGCTCAGGTCCTGGAGTCAAGGCCACACCGTGGCCACAAGACCCAGCATGATCTGCCTAGCCACCCACACGGATGGAGCCCAGTGTTCCTGGTAGTTCTATGAAAAACCCCCGGGCTGCCTCTCACTGGCTTAAGTCACATGTTCTGACATGAACCAGTCACCATGGCCAGGTGTTAGAATGTGCTGACAGGCCACATTCGGGCTATTTATGGCACCTTGGAGCCAGAGTCAGACCCCAGTTCCACACAATCAAATAGATCGAGAGTAGGGAGTGGTTCCCCAAAGGAAAACCAGATGTAATTGCCAAAGAATGGGAGAGGATGGAGGGAAGGCAAAGGCCTCAGATGGTGCCTACCTCTGAGAGGTGGGGTAGGCAGGAAGGAGAGAGAGAGAGAGACCCAGAGGGACAGGAGGACGACCTGTTTGCCCAGGGAACATAGTATTCATGAAAAATTCCTTCCTCAGGAGATCAGCGTCTTCAGAACTTTGCCTCCTGACTATGATTCTGAGCTGGTTGCAGATAAGATAACTAATTTCACTTCTACTTAGTAATCCCCAGAAAACAAAAGCAACCATGTTGTCTCTTCCCTCAGCCCTTCCTCATGTTTCCTGACCTTCACAAGTGTGTCTTTCTCTGAGTAGATTCTCATTTAAGGGTGGCAAACAGCTTTCACCTCCCAGCTCAATTCCAATCAGTGAATCAGTCAACACATATGTGTTGAGGGCCTGCTATGGGCCAGGCACTGTTCTAGGCACTAGAGAGTTTGAGTTCAGAGGGGGAAGATGCTGCAATTGGCTAATAATGTCTGCCAGAGTCATAGCAATGGCAGTGGAGGCACATAAGCCATGCCTGCTAGACATCCTACTTAGCTCAAAGGTGATGCAAAAAGAGGTGACGGCGGACTTCCCTGGTGGTCCAGTGGTTGAGAATCCACTTTGTCCTGCAGGGGACACGGGTTCAATCCCTGGTCCAGGAACTAAAATCCCACATACAACTAAGCCCACGTGTCATAATGACTGAGCCAGCAAAGATCTCGCATTATGCAATGAAAACCCCGCACGCCACAACTATAAGTCAATAAACAAAATAAATGAATTTAAAAAAAAGTCAGTCAGCTCAGGTCCTGGAGTCAAGGCCACACCGTGGCCACAAGACCCAGCATGATCTGCCAGCCACCTCCTCGCCTCCCTGACCTCACCTCTTCCCACACTCCCTCTCACACTCTCTGCTCCAGCCACACTCCTCTCCTTGTGGTTCCTCTGCTATTCCTGCTCCTGCCTCAGGCCCTTTGCACAGACTGTCATCTCTGCTTGGAACTCTCATCCCCTGATTTCCGCAAAGCTGGTCCCCTCACCTACTTCACGCCTTTGCTCCATTGTCACCATCTTGGTGAGACACCCCAAACCCTCCTGCCTGAAACGGCAGACACACACCCCACCCTCTGCCCCCTTCCGTCTTCATTGGACTCTTCACTGCCTGACATTCGACGGCCCAGTGTTTATTCAAATTCTCTCTCTCTCCCCACTAGAGCATCCACTCCAGGAGGCCAGGGGTCTCTATCAGTCTTATTCCCAGCTGTGTCCCCCGTGACTTCAACGGTGCCCATCCCATGGTCAGTGTTTCGTCCATATTAGTTTAGTGAATTAACGAATTCGTGGTAGGGATGTCATGGCCTTTTAAAGAAGAGTATTCAGATGAGCTGATTTAAAGAGGAATATTAAGGAAATCATGGAACAGGTAGGTGGAGCCAAATCATTTAAGCGGTCTGTGTAATTGACAAGGTTGAGAATCTACTGCTCATTGGCAGAAGGGGGTGGCAAGGGAAACTCGAGGAGGGCATGCGTGGCTGGGGATTATGGGTGAAGACGCTGGGAGGTCGGCAAGACTTGTCCCGGCTCATTCTGAAACGGGGACCCTCTTTCTCTCTGATGACCTGATGGGCTTTCCGGCTTCTCTGAGTCTCTCTCCAACCACCTGAGCCTCTTACAATTCTAATGTTCTTTGGTCCATGGTCCCCAGGATAACAGTCACAGAGAAACCAGAGCTGCACCCCAGTCATCATGCCGGTAAGCCAGAGCCCCCGACCTGCCGCCCAGCCCTTCTCAGGGTTCCCTCTTCCTCTGTCTCCAAGCCAAAAACCCCCTTGTGGTCCCCAGTTGGGGCCTCCCAATCACTTCCTCTGCCCAGACCTTGCTGGGACTCCCCAGATTCAGCCCACAGATTCTGAGCACATCATCACTCCCCGCCAGCCTGCTTTTCCTCCTTTTCCCAGTGTCTAGCACGCCCATCCTGTGTCACCCCCACGTTCTCCGGCCACACTGGTGGCTCCTGTCCTCCAGCAGGTCACAACCAAACCCAAGCTCCATCTCCTGGGTCCCCCTACCCAGCTCCTGCCTGTCCTCCCAGCCTCCACACTCACCTCTACCCCATTTCTGTTTCAAGGTCCTTCTAAGTCTCTGACCCCGTCTCTCCTCTGTTCAAAACCCTCTAGGGCTCCCTAGTGCTCTTAGGACAAGGTTCAGACTCCTTAACATGGCTCTCAAGGCCCTTCGTGAACTGGTCCCCCCTCTGTCTTTCTTGGCTTCATCTCTCATATGTAACATTTCCAGCCCCAAAACAAACAAAACAACTCAAAGAAGTATATATATATATATATATATATATATGTATCTATAGATATATAGATATAGATATAGTTTGCAAAATGTTCATTCAGATTTTTCCATAAGATCTTATGAAAAAACCCAAACAAACTTTTGACTTACTTAATATAATCCAGACAGATGAAATATAGTTCCTGAAACATCAGCGTTCTCACCACCAGGCCTCTGCACACCCGCTCTCTTGCCTTTGCATGGTTCTCACTTCTCTTTCTAGTCTCAGAAGTCCCCTCCTCCAGGAAGCCCTCCCTGACACCCCTCCAGGAGCCCGAGCTCCCTCACTCCAGCTCTGAGCACTCTGGGTCATCCCTAACTGGGGGCAGATTTGTCTTCCCCCACTGGACTATGAGCCCTAGGAGGGCAAGGCAAGGCCAGTGCTGCCTCACTCACTATTGTGTCCCCAGCATAGGGCTAGGCAAGAAGAGGGCTTTGGGCTTCCCTGGTAGCTCAGTGGTAAAGAGTTCGCCTGCCAATGCAGGAGACATGGGTTCAGTCCCTGATCCAGGAGGATCCCACATGCTGCGGAGCACGTAAGCCCATGAGCCACAACTATGGAGCCTGTGCTCTGGAGCCTCGGAGCCGCAACTGTTAAGCCCATGTGCTGCAACTCCTGAAGCCCGTGTGCCCTAGAGCCCGAGTTTCACAAGAGAAGTCACCACAACAGGAAGCCTGCTCACCTCAACTAGAGTAACCCCCAATCCCTGCAACTAGAGAAGAGCCTGTGGCAGCAGTGAAAACCCAGGATAGCCAAAAAAATTTTAAATAGTAAATAAAATTAAGGGAAAAAAAAGAAGAGGGCTTAACAAAACAAATGTTAGTTGCAGCAGCTGGAGCGGGCCGTGGGCGACCTGTCAGCCAGTCCCTCTTTTTGTCCTCTGCTTCAGGTGATGACAACATCTATGAAGCCATGCCCTCGCCAGTCCTCCTGGTGTCCCCTCTCAGCGGCACGGGGTCCATGAACACTACCACAGTGAGCCCCCGCCCCTCTCACCTAAAGCCTGCTTCTGACCCGGTGCCTTCCCTCTGAGGGGGCTGGGGTGCCCCAGGGTTCCTTGTCACACCGTTTGGAAACTGCACACCGTTTGGGAACTGGACTACTCCCTATTTTAAAAATATAAGCCAAAGAGATGGAAAGGAAACAGCACAACACAGAGAGTATTTGTCTCTGGGCGCAGAGGCCAGTGGGTGGGCTTTGTCTTCCTCTTATGAGTGTCTGGATTTCCTGCGCTGAGCAGACATTCCCTATATAGTCAGGTAGAAAGGGCTGATTAAAGTAGGAAATAAGGGCTTCCCTGGTGGTCCAGTGGGTAAGGACACCGACTTCGATCCCTGGCCTGGGAAGATCCCACGTACCACGGAGCGGCTGGACTGATGTGTCCAATTACTGAGCCGGAGCTCTGGAGCGCATGCGCCCAGAGCCGGCGCTCTGCAACGACAGACGCCACTGCGATGGGAGGCCTACAGGAGCCAAAGAACAAAGACGGATGAAAATAGATAAATGAAAAACCAACAGAAATGACCCGCCTGCTCCCATACCCCTCACCAATAATAAATAAATAAATAAATATTTTAAAAATATAAAAAATAAAGTAAGGAATAATAAGATAGACTGGGAATTCCCTGGTAGTCCAGTGGTTAGGACTCTGCACTTTCATGGTCAGGGGTGCAGGTTCAACCCCCGGTCAGGGAACTAAGACCTCACAGGCCTCATGGCAGCCAAAAAGAAAAAGAAAGGAAATAAAGAGGAGGAAAGGGAGTCAGAGGGGGAGGAGGGGGAGAAGGGACTTAAACAGTTAACAGTAACAGCTTAGAAGCACATGTGTTGGGAAAACTGAGAGCTAACAGGGTGATGATCAGCCCACTAGTTGTACCTCCCATGTACCCATTTCTAGGAGAACACTGAGTGTAGGGAGGCTAATTCCCTTCACTTAGAGGTCTCAGAGTCAGGGAGGGGTGGTGGGGACCGGGGATCTCGGTCTGTCCCAACACCAAAGGGCAAAGGTGGGGGTTGTTGGGGTGCCAGAGGCCTGGTTCACCTGTGCTCTTCCCTTGCAGCCCCCGGACCTGCCTCTGCCCCCGCCCCCACCCCCACCACCGCCGCCACCTGAGCCAGAGAACCACGCCTACCAGGTGTGCAGCTGGGAGGCGGAGAGAGGACCCTGTGGAGGGGGGAGGGGTCGTGACGGCGCCCAGACTCGGTGGGAGGGGCTGTCTTTTCCAACTCCGCCCCCTGGCAGCCTCGCAGCCTCACGGCCTCGGCCTCGCAGAAACACCCTGGGCAAGTCCTTTCTCTTCCAGGGGTTTGCACAGGAGGAAATGAAGCCCAGAGAGGGGAAAGGCCTTGCCCAGGGTTGCACAGTGAGTCAGGCTCCACTGCAGGGCCCCGTTCTGGACCTGGGTCTGAGCCCCTCTTCCTCCCCTTCTGTCTGCCCCTGACCCTCAGTCTCTCAGACAGTCCCTGTCTGTCCCGTCTTACGTTTTTCTGTCTGTCTCTCTACCCTGTGAGGTCTCCCCACCCCACCGCCTCCCACCTCCCTGTGGCCTTGTATCTCTCCCTGACTCCTTCTTTGTACTGGCACAGAACTTGGTTTCTCTCTCTCATGTCCCTCCTTTTCTGCGTCTCCGTCTCCCCTGACTTTTAACCCCCACAACAGTCTGTCTCTTTCCCTCCCTTTCCCCCAGGACCTGCTGAACCCTGACCCTGCACCTTACTGCCAGCTGGTGCCAGCTCCTTGAAGGGGCCCCAGGCCAAGCCAATCCAGGAGAGGAGACGCCTCAGCCTTCCCCCCGGAACCTCGAGCCTGCAGAAAAGCCTCGCCAGAGACGCAGCAGGACCAGGCTGTCGGGGCTGTGAGGTCGACAAGATGGACTTGGCCAAGGGCTTGGCCAGCCTCAGGCTGGACGGTGGTAGGTCTGGCTCCTTACTCACCTTCTGAGCGAACAACCCGCCCTGAGGCCTGGACCTCCAACAACCTGGCCTGGGCCCGTGCCTGGGAAAAGCAAGCTCTTGCTCCTGGGCCCCGACTCCAGAGTCCTCCATCTGGATGTTTGGAGGTGAAGAGGGAATCTCTCTACCCTCCAGCCACACCTCACAAGCACTTGCTTGTGGGCTCCCTGATCTCAGCCCACTGCACCCCACCCAGCTCTGCTGACCGCCCTCGGAGCCTCTCCCCGTCGGGCTCCCCACCACACGTGCCCCAGAGCACAAGGCACGTGGCCCCAAGATCTGGCCTCATGAGGCTGTGGCCCTAGAGGACAGCCCGGGCCAGTTTCCAGGGCTGCCAGGTCCCCTTCCCCGTTCAGGTAGCTCCAGCCCGTCTTAAAATACAGTCTCTCAGAACTTGCAGCCAATTTTGCCCATCTCCCCCACTCCCACACGGCAACCGAGTCCCTGGGGCAGCCACTTTCTTCTCTACCCTGACTCAACCCTGTCCTTCACGGGGGCCCCATCTCCCAGCCTCTCCCTCGTTCATTCGTTCAGGAATAAATAAGCTGTGTGCCGTGCACAGTTCAAACAGACAAACATCCCTGGAGGGTCAAAAGACCCAGCACAACCATAAACACATACATGGAATGAAATACTGATCCACACCACACCATGGAGGAAACTTGAGAACATTATGCTAAATAGAAGAAGCCAGACATGAAAGACCGCACAGAGTATGACTTCCGTCCTATGAAAGATCCAGAACAGGCAAATCCACAGAGACACAAAGCAGATTCGTCCTTGCCAGGGAGGGAGAAGTGGGGAATGCCTGCCGGTAGGTGGGGACAGGGTTTCTTTGGGGCATGATGGAAATTTTCTAAGGTTGGTGATGGCTGCACAGCCCTAGGAACACACCTAAAACATGCCCTGTGCATTCCATCTCAGTAATACCGTTTTTTTAATATATATATATATATATAGTTTATTTTTTGGTTTCTTAGTAACACTTTTTTATTTTTTTTAAAGAAAAGGGAAGGATTTGTCGGGGCTGGGCCTGGAGCCCGGTGGCTGGACGGTGGTAGGTCTGGCTCCTTACTCACCTTCTGAGCGAACAACCCGCCCTGAGGCCTGGACCTCCAACAACCTGGCCTGGGCCCGTGCCTGGGAAAAGCAAGCTCTTGCTCCTGGGCCCCGACTCCAGAGTCCTCCATCTGGATGTTTGGAGGTGAAGAGGGAATCTCTCTACCCTCCAGCCACACCTCACAAGCACTTGCTTGTGGGCTCCCTGATCTCAGCCCACCGCACCCCACCCAGCTCTGCTGACCGCCCTCGGAGCCTCTCCCCGTCGGGCTCCCCACCACACGTGCCCCAGAGCACAAGGCACGTGGCCCCAAGATCTGGCCTCATGAGGCTGTGGCCCTAGAGGACAGCCCGGGCCAGTTTCCAGGGCTGCCAGGTCCCCTTCCCCGTTCAGGTAGCTCCAGCCCGTCTTAAAATACAGTCTCTCAGAACTTGCAGCCAATTTTGCCCATCTCCCCCACTCCCACACGGCAACCGAGTCCCTGGGGCAGCCACTTTCTTCTCTACCCTGACTCAACCCTGTCCTTCACGGGGGCCCCATCTCCCAGCCTCTCCCTCGTTCATTCGTTCAGGAATAAATAAGCTGTGTGCCGTGCACAGTTCAAACAGACAAACATCCCTGGAGGGTCAAAAGACCCAGCACAACCATAAACACATACATGGAATGAAATACTGATCCACACCACACCATGGAGGAAACTTGAGAACATTATGCTAAATAGAAGAAGCCAGACATGAAAGACCGCACAGAGTATGACTTCCGTCCTATGAAAGATCCAGAACAGGCAAATCCACAGAGACACAAAGCAGATTCGTCCTTGCCAGGGAGGGAGAAGTGGGGAATGCCTGCCGGTAGGTGGGGACAGGGTTTCTTTGGGGCATGATGGAAATTTTCTAAGGTTGGTGATGGCTGCACAGCCCTAGGAACACACCTAAAACATGCCCTGTGCATTCCATCTCAGTAATACCGTTTTTTTTAATATATATATATATATATAGTTTATTTTTTGGTTTCTTAGTAACACTTTTTTATTTTTTTTAAAGAAAAGGGAAGGATTTGAGGGGACGGTCTTGAGTTCAGTCTAGCAGCAGGGGAAGGCAGCTGGAGACCTGGGTCGGTTTTTGTTAGATTGAGGACGGTCCATGGGAGTGCACGCTGCAGCACATCTGCCCAGGAAATGTCCTGTCTGTCCCTGGTTGGGTTTGGACCCATCCTGGTTGCCAGACTTGCAGGCAGGCTGCGAGTCAAGGCAGAGCCAGCAGGGGGCAGCAGAGGGCCACGCAGATCCAGGGCCAGTGCTGGGCCGCATGATGCCCCTCAGGCACCTGCCTCCAGCCTCAGCAACTTTCTTTGCCTTTCCGAGTGGCCAGGGAGTTCACACAGCTGCCCAGGTCCGAAACTTGGGTGCCTCCCTCCCTCGGTCTCACGAAGGCAGGCACTGGACCCTGGTCCCTGGTCTCCTGAGCTGGGCCTTCTCTCTACAGTCAAACCCTGAGCCAGGCAGCCATTTTTCTCCTTTGCCTTCTTAGCCTCAAGCCTCCTCTTCTGTCCTCTCTGACCCTCCCAACACAAGACAGCCCACAGGCTCTTTCTAAAGCCCAAACTCAAAGCTGCCCCTCTCTGCTCAGAACCATCCATGGCTCCTGGCTCCTGAGTGCTCTTGAAGTCTAGGCTCCTCACCGCAGCCTTCAACTATCTGTGGCGTCTGCCTCCTGGGGGCCTCTCAGCCTTGCCTCTCAGACCTCAGCCCTCCTCTCCACCCAGAACTATTTTTTTGCAGTATGCCCAAAGCCACATCAGTCCACTGTACCTGCTTTATACCCCTTCCAGTCTTGGGCTCAGATGGGCTTCTTTCCTCCAGTACATAGCCTGCCGGGTAGGTTTGGGGAAATCCACAGAGACACAAAGCAGATTCGTCCTTGCCAGGGAGGGAGAAGTGGGGAATGCCTGCCGGTAGGTGGGGACAGGGTTTCTTTGGGGCATGATGGAAATTTTCTAAGGTTGGTGATGGCTGCACAGCCCTAGGAACACACCTAAAACATGCCCTGTGCATTCCATCTCAGTAATACCGTTTTTTTTAATATATATATATATATATAGTTTATTTTTTGGTTTCTTAGTAACACTTTTTTATTTTTTTTAAAGAAAAGGGAAGGATTTGAGGGGACGGTCTTGAGTTCAGTCTAGCAGCAGGGGAAGGCAGCTGGAGACCTGGGTCGGTTTTTGTTAGATTGAGGACGGTCCATGGGAGTGCACGCTGCAGCACATCTGCCCAGGAAATGTCCTGTCTGTCCCTGGTTGGGTTTGGACCCATCCTGGTTGCCAGACTTGCAGGCAGGCTGCGAGTCAAGGCAGAGCCAGCAGGGGGCAGCAGA